>CM057169.1:5089724-5163479 GCA_029962745.1 Echinometra lucunter | reverse complement strand
AAAAAACGAAGGCAATATGCCAAAAACTAACGAGAAGAGCATAATCTTTGAAATAATTGATAGAAAAACACATATACTTGTCATATTTAACGGAAATGTAAACATTATACGCTATCGTCTGTGAACTCGCTGAAAGCGATCCACTTATTCATTTTCCAAAACTTGCAAAAAATGGAATTTGTACCTGACATCTTCATTTACAATATACCCACTCAAGTGTGACAGCGATGATGTAAGTGAGGCATCAATGGAAAGAGGAGGAGTTGTCCTTTTCACATATGCTACATGAAAGTATAGTAATTAATAACCTTGGAATAATAATCGTATAAACTTGGATTACCTTTTTTTGATACGCACTGTACAGTCCGCGAGAGCTACTCATTCTGGGAAATTCTGAGGCCGACATGTTGGCCTTGTGAAATTTTACATTAACTAGCAGGGCCCGTTAAAATCCACAGGATGAAGGTTCATAGGTCGGCTTTCAGGCAGCAGCAAGCCACGGAAATTTAGTAGTTCATGAAGTGTATAGGCCCTATCAGGACCGTATGCAGGACTTTTTTCCTCGGGGCAAGATTATATTCAATATTTAAGGAAACACGCAAGCGAGGGAGAGAAGCGGGAGCAGGAACTTTTGCATTTTTAGAATTGAAATTGAACGATCTGGGCCCCGTTTCATAAATTGCTATCAGTGACAACTGCCACATTTCTATGACAAATTTGCCCTCAGCCAATCAGATACAAGGATTTCACTAGTGTATAACAATTATTGTAACTTTTTATTGATAACAAGTTCTATGAAACAGGGGCCTGGTGCACATTTAGGACAAATTACTCTCAATAAAAAGGTAATGACAAATTGAAAAAAAAAATCCAGGTGTATGATAAAGGCCTGAGATGAAAGGGTTGCTTACGGGTCGTCTACGTAGTCCACATGCATGGTCTACACTCTGCTGGAGAGTCTCTACTCAAATTCATTAGGGCCTAAACATAATCGTCACAAAAAAATAATTAGTAACCAAGTCGAAAAATCGAGGGGGGGGGGTGTCGTTGACATTGGGCGCATTTATTATTCTAAAGAGGGAGTCTCACCCTGCTTAATAGAATTTCTCAAAATAAAGGATTTCCACTAGTGCCATTCTGCTTCATTTTTCAAAATATGATATTTACAGTTTATTGCGGGTACTTAAATTATTTTCATAGGCTTTGACTCTATATCCTTGTACAGGCAGATAAATAAATGTAAATCTCTACTCTCTCTCAAAAAACAAAGAAATAAAAAGAATTATATAACAAAAATAATGTAACAAATGACAAAGATTCTGTGCGATCTAAAATCTTGCGTAACCCTTTTTATACTGAGAACACTAAGACCATACACAGGGGGGGGGGGGGGGTGGGGTGGGGGTAGAGGCCAGATTGAAGACAAACAATGCCACCGATTGCCGACAACCAACATCGATAAATTCACCCGTATAAAGCCCACTAGGCATGTTCAGTTGTGTACCTTTATCATATTTTCCTTCTAAATTGTATTTGTTCACCTCACTTGCCGAATGTGTTTGTTTTCAGAAAACATCCTGTATCTAGTATACGAGCGACAGCGAGCGAGGAAAAATATACACTCTCTTTCATAGAAGTGATAGTTCTTCAGCAAAGTTATGATGGGCTTAAAGCTATCTAAATCATTATATTTGGTCACCCCTTTGCCTAATTCATTCGCTTTCAAAGACCACCCTGAATCTTAATATTGTACGAGCGAGAGCAGCGAGCGAGGAAAAAAATATATAGGCCTACTCTTTTCATGGTAGAAGTAATAGTTCTTCATCCAAATGCACGATGGAATTAACTATGAGATATCTAACTCATACATGACACATTTTGGTCACCTCGCTTGGCGAATTCGTTTGCTTTTCCATACCATTATTCCGTCAAAAAGTCATAAAGTTCATAATAAAGTCGTTTTGGTCAATTCCTTTCTACGGATTATTCATACTACTTCAGACAAACTTATACTACTTCGGACAAACTTGTGTGCAACAAAAAAACTGTGTGAATATTATAAAAAAATATATATAATATTTTGAGAAAAACTTTCGAAATTTTATAACTTACTAAAATCCTCATCAAATCATCCAGTATTTTTAAAATTGGTATAGATATTTATGTCGACTTTACTCATTAATATATTTTTTTGCAAATGATGTATTAGCTCTACATTCATAGCAATTATTTTTAAACTAACCAGAAAATTGATGATTTTTAGCATTTTGAAAGGGTTTTGTCCCACTTCTCTCCGACTGTCCCACTTCACCCCTATTACTTTCCCAGTTCACCTCCAGGGTGTCCCACTTCACCCCGCTCAAGTACCCTCATTTTTTAATGATTATTTGCACAAAAACTAAAAAGAAAGGGATGGTGCCAAATACCTTGTTTTGTGGGCTAGTATTAGTATTACATACCATATAAAAATGGAGGGGCTACGGTGAATAGTTTAAAAGTTACAAAGCAAAAAGTGCCGAATCGCGATTCTTGTCTCACTTCTCCCCGCTCTCCCCATTATCATCATTAGAAAACAAAATAATGGTAATGATATTATAGGCCTATTGTTATTGTAATTATTATTATTATCATTATTATTGTTATCATTATCATTGTCATTATTATCATCATTGTTATTATGATGTTTTTATTATCATCATCATTATCAACATCGTCATTATCATCAATATCATTATTATCATTATTATTATCAATATTATCATTTTTCCACTCTCAATCAGGTAACAGTTTGACTTATCATTCCGGTAGACCTTTCTCTACCAGGGATCGTGATAATGATGCTTCAGGCACTCCAAGCAGCAGCTGCGCTGTCTCCTACCATGGGGCGTGGTGGTATGGAAATTGTCATTTCTCCAACCTGAATGGCCAGTACCTCAGTGGAACGAATTCGAATCTAGGGCGGGGTGTGGCCTGGTACTACTGGCATCGCAATTACTACTCCCTCAAGAAGACGGAGATGAAGATTCGTCCGGTGTAAACACATCCTGCATGTAACTCCTCGGACATCTATCCCCTTTGACCAAGATTCTTCTGGTGTAAACGCATCCTGTATGTACCATATTATGTAAAGTCCCCAATCTTCCGTTTTCTAAACTGCAAATTCCGTGTTCTTCGGTGACATGTACAAGACAGATAAAACAATTGTAAAAAGTAAAAAAAAATCTTAGAAAAACGTAAGTTACATGTACCCTAATATACACGCACTGCAATATGCAGATAAAGCTTGGCAAACACACGTTAAACACTGCGAACAGGTTTGATCAGGGAGGTGTGAGAGAGATTGATCCAGATTTTCCGCTGATGCACGGCTTTTTTTCATGATTTTCACTGTATTTTTCTTTTTTTTTCTTTTTTTTTTCTTTTTTTTTTGCCTGAAGAATCGCGTTTTCCGTGAAATTCCGTGAATTCCGTGTTCTTCCCGAATTCCTTGAAATCTCTCCGTTTTCAGTATCGCCGAAAACTGGGGACTTTACTCTTATGACAATAATCTCTTTGATTAAGATTAGCCTAGTATAAACAGATCTATATGTACGATCCTAGGACAACTATCCCCCGGCCTGGACTAAGATTAGTCTATTCTAAACACACCCTGCATGTACATGTACCATCCTAAGACCATAAATATCCAGGACAGTCTGCTGAATTACTGTCACAACTAATGTAGTTTTGTGAGAAGTAATAATATTTTTGCTGGTGGATGTCCGGGGATGTCGGAGATGCTTCGACACAAATTCTTTGGTAAAACATTGCTCCGAGTTTAAATTCGCCAAAGATAGAGGGTCATATACTCTTAGGGTTGTAATAAGGTTATTTTAGGTTAGGTTTAGCTTTATGGTCAAGGTCAGGAACTGTTAACGTTTAAATTTTCGTTTTGCGTTCAAAATGGTTGCGGAACAATTGTTTCTGAAGCATGTGTCGTACAACTGTCCTAGGCATTATTATCGATAGGAGAGTGTCGGAGATACATATCTGGGGTAGGCCTATTTGTCCGGGGCTTTTGGTCATGGGTACATATCTGGGGTAGTTGTACTGGAATACTAGTCTGGGGAATTGTTTTGATATGATTTTTTAAAAATCGTTCTGATAAAATCGGTGGGGGAATGCATAAAATAACTATTGACATAATTATATGAAATATCAAAGACAAAAGAGATTGAAATGTAAACGTTGAAGGGAGATTTTGTTGTCAGCATGTAAATTCATGAGCCGTAGTAGAGGGACATGCAATGCAATCTACTTGAAGTGAATAGGTAAGAGTATATTGCCTCTTTAATCTTTTCCTGGCTCCATTTAAAAAAGAGGGGGCCTCCTCTATACTGGGTACACCACTTGTCTTTGTTATGGAAATTTGAAAATGTGATCAAAGTTCTTGCTGAAATTATTCTGGCAAAAGAAGTGTAAGCTTTTACATCACATTTTTGTCATTTTAGATTAATGTTTTTTCATTTCATTCTGTTAAGCTAAGAATTATATATTAGGACATTGTTTCAATTCTTCTTGGAAGTGGTGAAAGAGTTGTAAGCATTTACATCACATCTTGTCATTTTAAATTAATGTGTTCTCATTTTTTTCTGTGAAACTAATAATTATATTAGGACGTTGTTTTAATTCTTTTTGGAAGTGGTGAAAGAATTTTAAGCTTTTACATCACAATTTTGTCATTTTAGATAAATGAGTTTTCATTTTCATTTTGTAAAACTAATTTATAAGGACGTTGTTTTAAATCTTTTTGAAAGTGGTGAAAGAATTGTAAACTTTTACATCTGTTATCGTACACCAAATAAATTAAAATGCAATAGGCATATTGATGCCAACGCATGCACGTGTGTTTGTTTGTTTGTTTTAAAAAAAAGAGGAAGAAGAAGAAGTATACGCCCAAAGAATATGATAGGTCCCATGTCGGCACCCTCCCCTCACTCGACTGTCCAACAACAGTCCTGTGCCCCGTTCCATAAAACTAGCTATCAATAACAACTTGCAGTAACTGTTATAAGCTACTGAAATCCTTGCATCTGATTGGCTGAGAGCAAATTTGTCCTCGAAATATGGCAGTTGTTAGTGATAACAAGTTTTATGAAACGGGCCCTAATGTTTGGCATTTCACCAACCCAGAAAGTCCTGGGCCCCGTTTCATAAAACTTATCAGTAACAACTGTCAGATTTCTATGAAAAAATTGCTGTCAGGCTATCAGATGCAAGGATTTCAGTAGCTAAAATAATAAGAGTTATTGCAAGTTGTTATTGATAACAAGTTTTATGAAACGGGGCCCAGTTCCGCTCCCCCCCCCCCCCCCCCCCACCTATACCAGTATTCCTTTGTGGTGGAGCAAGAATGGGAAATGAGAGTCGAGTATTGAGAGAATTGGCATGAGTGTATTTTGTTAAATGGGAGCGTTATTTCATGACCTACTAAAAATACAAAATAAAACAAGTGCACTCTCTGAGAGTCTGAACAGATTTTCCTGAATTCAAGTAATGAGAGAATTGGCATGAGTTTTTATTTCGTTAAACTGGAGCGTTATTTCATGATCTACTAAAAATGCAAAATAAAACAAATGCACTCTCTGAGAGTCTGAACAGATTTTTCTGAATTCAAGTATTGAGAGAATTGGCATGAGTTTTTTTTCGTTAAACTGGAGCGTTATTTCATGATCTACTAAAAATGCAAAATAAAACAAATGCACTCTCTGAGAGTCTGAACAGATTTCTGAATTCAAGTACTAAGAGAATTGGCATGAGTGTTTCTCGTTAAATGGGAGCGTTGTTTCATGATCTACTGAAAATACAAAATATAACAAATGCACTCTCTGAGAGTCTGAACAGATTTCTGAATTCAAGTACTGAGAGAATTGGCATGAGTGTTTTTCGTTAAATGGGAGCGTTATTTCATGATCTACTAAAAATACAAAATAAAACAAATGCACTCTCTGAGACCCTGAACAGATTTCTGAATTCAAGTACTGAGAGAATTGGCATGAGTGTTTTTTTTAAATGGGAGCGTTATGATCTACTAAAAGTGCATTAGCTACGTCACTGGGCCCGGGTGCGAAACTGTATTGTGGATGAAAATGGGCTCGTACTAGAACTACTGTTTATACAAGTTAATTGTTGTTTACTCGGTAATCCTAGGGTATATCGGGTAAAGTAAGACATTTTCTAGCTGCTGAATTGTTTCTCTTTATGATCCATGCTTATAGAAATCGCCTAGATTTCTCCTTTAATGTTCTCTCTTTCTCTCTCTCTCTCTCTCTCTCTCTCTCTCTTTCTGCATCTTTCTCCCACTCTCTCTCTCCCCCTCTCCCATCTTTAACGTTCTCTCTTTCTCTCTCTCTTTCTGCATCTTTCTCCCACTCTCTCTCTTTCCCTCTCCCATCTTTAATGTTCTCTCTATTTCTGTCTTTTTCCCACTCTCTCTCCCCCTCTCCCATCTTTAATGTTCTCTCTTTCTCTCTCTTTCTGCATCTTTCTCCCACTCTCTCTCTTTCCCTCTCCCATCTTTAATGTTCTCTCTATTTCTGTCTTTCTCCCACTCTCTCTCTTTCCCTCTCCCATCTTTAATGTTCTCTCTCTCGCAATTTATTGCACCCACTCTGTTGTAATCTGATATCGTCTTTAAGCCAACTTTTTTATTGATCAAAACCCAAAGTGCATATTGATTAAATACTTCTACAACTTTATATTCAAAGTGTCAAAGTTTGTTGTGTTGAGTATCCTAACAAGTTCACCTCTCCTTTTATATTTTTCGGACCTCAACAGGGCCGTGACATAAATACATAAATAAAATAATAAATAAATGAATAAATACATACATACATACATACATACACCCATAAATGAATAAATAAATAAATAAATAAATAAATAAAAGAGTGTAGCCGTTTATCTCGTGTTCATTTCAGGTATTTACACATGAATTGATCACATACATTGTAAGGCGGACATTGGGAAACTAAAATCAGTTTCATGCCATTTTTCTTATTGCTACCAAAAACTGTAGCTTTAACATGTTTAATGTAAAGGCTGCATTATCCATTTTAAACAATATAAGTTTTGTATGCTTGTGTCGGCAAACCCATCAATTAAAAAAAAAAAAACATTCTAGATCCCATCCCCGATCCTCCCCATCCTAGTCCTCAACACCTGTCACACTGTCCTTATTTTGTCTTTTGTTTAGTTACTCAGGTTACTGTTTCCAGCTTTGGGGTTTCCACACTCTCTTTCATCATTGCCTTTTCTTTGATAAAACATTGCTGAAAAGTTTGTTTGTTTGTTTCTCGTGGCCATGATGTATCTTCTTCATTTTTTTTTTACTTTGTTTCACTGAATGTGCATATTAGGCTAATTTGATTTCTTTATGAATTGTATGGATTGTTATGTCGTTGGGTCCCCCCCCCCTCCCCATTAGGGCCAGCATTTCCACGAGCTCTACTTCTTTGCTGGTGTCTGTTTTCATTTTGATTTTCAAAGTCTTTTCTGCTGGTTGTTTAATACGGACCATGCTTTCTGCACTTCGGTTTCTTTGTCATTTTTATTTTTGCATGGATAATTGTGCAGTTGGTATATATTTAAAAAAATGAAATGCAATAAAAAAAATCTTTGAAATCTAACAACTGAAAAAAGGAAGTAGTTGTCATGGTAGTTATCCTTGGGACGTTTCATGAAGCTGTTCGTAAAGTTATGGATAACTTTACGAACGACTTGAATATAAAGTGCTAAATTGGATGTCCAAAATTTTTCCTGACGTTTTAACAAAGTGAGACTGCATGTCCTGTAATCTCAATTAAATCGTGGCCAAAAATATACTTCGCAATAAAAATGTTTGTAAACAATAGTAATGTTAATATACATCTGCATATTTTACTTTTAACTGATGCGATTTATAAAGATCGAGAATCACATTTGGCTTGCCATATTCAAGTCGTTCGTAAAGTCATTCGTAACTTTAAGCTTTATGAAACACTCCTCAGGAATGATTTAATGTCTAGGCTAAGTAGAAGTTGTCCAGCGTGTTACAGTCCTACCAGTATTATTCTGGGTTTGCATCAGACAAAAGCTTATAACAGAAAAGGCTCCTTTCATTATATTTCCATATGACTCATGCTCTTTATTTTATGAAAGATCCAAAGGTAGAAATTCGAAGTTATTTAAGAAGAAAATGTAATCAGAAGAGACTTGATTTAAAACAGGTCTCAAAGGTTCTTTCAATCCTTTAGTTCCCGTTTCGTTATTTTATCTATGTATATTTTTGTATGTGACTTTTGTAAAAACGATTGTAAATATCATATGAACAAATAAAGTCCCTCTTATGAGGATTAAAGAGAAAAAAAATATTTCCATATAATATATTTTATCTATTTCTTCAGATAAATAGGAGACCTTGAGAGATTTATGTGTTACATCCCCGGATCACGTTGTACTATAGGCCTACACTTCAACATGTGAAGCACGGATGTTCTGATGCTTGAAACTCACTTCATCAGCTTCATGGCGCCTTATACCCTGAAAAAGCGATATCACTCAGCTAGGCTTTCAGGCAAGAGTGTCGAATATATAATTCTGCGGGTAAAAGAAAAATTCACAGAACGGAGTTTTTAAAGTGTTGGTTTCACATGTATTTTCCACCATAGAGTCCTGTCTATATCATGTATAATGTAATAGTGAATGTAGGTAAACAGCACTACTGTACTCTTCATGTCTCCCTCCCTCTACCGTAATCTTTCCTCTATTTATTTCTTTTTCTATCCTCTCTCTCTCTCTCTCTCTCTCTCTCTCTCTCTCTCTCTCTCTTATTCACTACTCAGTAGTAATTGGTCTTCTAGCAGGCCCCTCCCCTCTCTCTTATGTCGTATTGATCTGAATTATGAAGTTGTAAAATAGATCCTCCCCCTTTCCCTCCCTCCCAATTCTCTCTCTTTAATAGTAATTACTCAGTAGTGATTGGTCTACCTGTAGGCCCCTCCCCTTTTACTTATGAGGTATTGATCTGAATTCTAAAGGTGTATAGATCCACCTCCTCCCCCCCCCCCCTCTCTCTCTCTCTATGTCACTCTCACTCTCATTCTCTCTTGTAGTCACTACTCAGTAGTGACTGGTCTACCTGCACCCCCCCCCCCCCCCCCCCATTTTCCCTACAATAGTATCGATTTGAATTCTGAGGTTAACTTCCATGCGTTCACCAGGGGAGCGTTTCATGAAACGTTTTGTCAGTGATTTTCACTGACAACTGTTATAAGCTACTGAAAATCCTCGCATCTGACTGGCTAAGAGTAAATTAGTCAGTGAAAATCACTGACAAAACTCTTCATGAAACGCTCCCCTGATCGCAACATCATTCTTTCGAAACGACCGCAAAGGCTTATTTCCGGTCTTACCACACGTACGATCGTCTGCAGTATATCCCTAGATTTAACGATCCTCTGGGATATTTGGCGAGAAGCTTTAAAAATGGCCCGTTTCTGGTTGATTTCCTTCCTGATCGTGGCGTCCATGGCGAACTCGATGGCCCAGTCGAACTCGATATCATCCATGCCAGCTTCCAATCAAGATGTCATTCTCAATGGATGTTGGAATAACATTCAAGTAAGAACGAAAGTCTATTTTGAATACCTGTTTGAAAAAATGAATTAACAATACTTTCATTTCAAAAGTAGACCAAGTCTGTAAAAATGCTGATCATTAACAGTAAGCCCTAAAATGCGAAAGCTCTACTCGACATATCTGTAATAATTTCAAACAGATTTTCTTGCAATCTCTACATGTGGGTCTTTATAGCCTCTCTGTTTTTTATGTATCTATTCAATTTATCATTTCATCATTTCATCAATTTCATCAGTTTATCATATCACCTCCCCCCCCCCCCCCTCCTCCTCATTATTGTTTCTATCATTATCATTGCTATCATTATTATTTCTATGTGCTATGTGCTATTCTGAAGAAATCCATTATGTTGAAATTCCACATGGTCACCACGCCACTCCGCACACTAAGGAAAAAAAAGTTCAGTTTTGCGCCCTACGAATGCAACACTGGGAGCTCCTTTATGGGTACAACTTTGCACCCTGAGAAGCATTTTGCAACTTTAACGGTGCAGAGAGCTACATTTTGCACCCTTAAGGGTGCAGAGTGTACCCTTTGGGAAGGTGAAAATCTGTACCCTTTTGAATGCAAAAATTTCTGCACCCTTAAAGGTGCAAAGTTGCCGGGCATTTTCGGGTGCAAACAAGTACAAAATGGTGCATCTTTGCATCTTTATCTTGTACATGTTGTAGGGTGCAAGACTGCACCCGAAAAGGTGCTGCCAGTGTTGCATTTAGGGTGCAAAACTGAACTTTTTTTCTTAGTGTGCGGGTATTCTCGATCGGCACGCTTTTTTCCAGAATTGCTCTCGCCCGTTAGCAAGACCTTACTGGGAATGACACAAGCAGTTTTTTATCTGGAGAGCGTTTCATGGAGTGTCTTGTCAGTGATTTTTACTGACAAATTTGCTCTCAGCCAATCAGATGCAAGGATTTTTGTAGCTTATTACAGTTGTCGGTAAAATTCACTGACAAGACACTTGATGAAACGCTCCCCTGGCCTCTTCAGTTGTCTTCTGTTTGCTCCACCATTAAATGATGGTCCACAAAGAATGGTATCAAAATAATCACAATGGAATACCCTTTAAAAAATCACGTCATCAACTCTGATTTGTTAAAAAAAAAAACAGCAACAATAACTAACAAATGAAAGGTGTAGTATTTTTACAAACTTACTTGGGTCTAATAAAATTTCTCCTCTGACCAAATTACATCTTCTGACTAAATTATCCTTTTGATAAAAGTGATGATGATGATGATGATGATGATGATGATGATGATGATGATGATAGCGATGATGATGATGATCATCATCATCATCATGATGACCATGATACATACATTGATCACTTCAAGCATGTCAAGCTAATTTTACTTTTTATCTGTCAGATTGGAGGGTGTGGTTGTAGTGACGAATTGCTGAATATGACTCAAACCATTTTCATGATTTGGGATCTTCTTCAAAACCAGAATCTTGGACCTATGCCAGGTAAATTTTAGCCTCTTGTCGACGGCCCTGGCGCTGTTGGAGTCCGTGGTGGATATCGGGGCAAAACATTTGGAGAGCGAAGCGAGCCAAAATACCACAAGCGCCTCGGTATTCTGACTGGCTTCGCTCACTTGAGGATTCGTTCCGATATCGACAGGGGATTGCAACAGCGCCAGGACCGTCGACGAGAGGCTAGGTAAATTTACGGTTTCATGACATTTGCTCCGACAACAATTGCTCCCATGGAAGATCTCCATGATAAGTAAAACATAAAACCTAACCCCAAACCTAACAATAAGCTTAATACTTATCCTCACCATGCTCACATCATTCTGAACCAAAACTCTCCTATCACAAACCTAAACCCTAACCCTACACACTAAGAAATTAGGGTGCAATTCTGCGCCCTTGGGGGTGCAGACCGCTGGTACAATAGCAGCACGGGGTGCAAAATCTGCTCCCTTGAGGGTGCAGGATCGAGTTCAGGGCTGCACCCAATAGGGTGCTGCTATTGTACCAGCGGTCTGCACCCCTAAGGGTGCAGAATTGCACCCTAATTTCTTAGTGTGTATATGTCTTCCCCAAAAATTAAGACAGGAGTAATTGTTGCAGGAGCAAATGTCGGGTCACCAAATTGACAAAAATCATTATAGTATTTATAGTTCTTTACATGATGTAATACCGTAATTGCTCCAGTAATATAATAATAATATTCTGGATTTATATAGCGCCTAATACATCTCCAAGAGAGTCTCTAAGCGCTTTACAGAAATATTATTACCCCGGTCATCGGATTCAGGCTTGCCCGCATACAATGTATGCACCTTCTCCACTCCCTAGGGAGCATTCCAGCCAGTCGCCTTTTGCAGGCGCGCACAATGAGCACTAAACAAATCACAATGACTTTCGCATCCTACCGGGTACCCACTTAACACCTGGGTGGAGAGTGGCAAATGTAGATTCATATCTTGCCAAAGGACATTAGTGCCGCGCCGGGATTTGAACTCGGACCACGAGATCTACAGTCCGGTGACATATCCACTAGACCACGACACCTCTACCTATTCACTATTCACTATTCATCCAGTGCTACACTTATTGATTAAAAAATTTATGAATGAATGGCCTAACAAATAAATAGGTAATGATAACTCATTGATAAAAAATAAATGAACAAGTGAATAGAAAGATAGATGAATAAATCAAAAAAAAATATTTAGATGAATAAAGAAAGAATAAAGGGAGAAAGATATAAAGAAATACAGAAATGAAGAGAGAAAGATGAATGAATAATAGATTTTAAAAAAATAAATACATGAAGAGGTAGATGAATAGATAAATAAGTGAATTATACTAGCAGAGAGTGAGATATGTCAAATGGGACTCCATTTTACCAGAGTATATTCCCTGTCAATCCTTTATGGTTGGTCATGATGGAAATGTAAATGAAGGGAAGGATAAGGTCTGTCTGTAAAAAGCTTTCTGTATTACATCGGTAATAGTAAGCAAGAAATGGTCACGACGAAATTTTAAAAAGGGATAGATTAGTCATTTTGAAGACTGGAAAGAGATCTCTTGATATATCTTGAAAGTTTACAAATAATTGCCTCATTATTTTCATTATAGTTCACAGGCCTATTATTTAATTTTTTCCATGAGGCTGTCAAATAAAGTATGAAGTACGGTTGCGTTTTTAAGTGTCACATCTGGAAATATGTTTGTCAGTTTTATTGTTTACGCATCACGCATTGTGCTACCTGTTTTCAGTTATTTTAGTTTGTATTCGCGCACCGGAACATTTTCGCGAGGGGGAAAGGGGAGGAGGAGAGGCCTGAAACTTTTTGCCCAAATATCAGCCCTTCAGTTATCAAACTTTCTGCCTGCTCGTGGACATTTTTAGGGTAAAAAAGCACAATATATATTTAGGCGCGGATGTTAGAATGTTTGCACTCCTCCTGCTTAAATATAAGGATATCCAGGCGTCTCCCTGCCCGAATATGAGATGATGATTGTCCGAATATCGAATGTTTGACAAAAAAAATCCCAGGGGCTGCCGCCCTCCCCAGCCCCCTGCCTCATGCATTTACTCTGGTTTGATTTCTATGAATATAGTTTATTGATATTTCCTCATTTCTAGTTGGTCGTCCTCGAGATTGCGCGGAGATTCTTGCAGGGGGTGTTAACACCAGCGGGGTTTATCCAATATACCCGGATGGGGCTGGTGATCCTTTCTTCGTCTACTGTGACATGGAGACGGACGGTGGCGGGTGGACGGTAAGTAATAACAATCTTATGATCCTGATTATGACGACGACGACTAAGACGATGATGATGATCACTGGCGAAGTGTAGGGGGGGCTTTGGAAGCTGTACCCACCCCCCCCCCCCAGTTCTACGAAAAGAAAAGGAAAAAATAGAAAAAATTAAAGTAGCAATAATAACAAAGGTATACTTTGTTTATAAAAAGTGCGTGGTGAAAACTTTTGCTCGCTCGCTTCGCTCGCTCCTATTAAGTACAAGAAATATCACAATCTATATCAGGCCCCCAAAGCTCCGCCATTTTGTCCAGATCCATTGGAAGGCCGACCTAAGCACCATCAATATTCATGATCAAAAATGAATAATTCATTTTGTAAGATACTTCCAACTAGTAGCATTATTTTGTTTGTACGCGTTAGGCCCAGCGCACACTTTACGATCCGACTGGCTCACGACTGGTCCACGACTGAGTGAGAGGAGGTGAGCCGTGGGGAAGTTGTAAGCCTCAACACCGTACACCTTCCATCATGACGAAAACATCCCCTTAGAGATTTTGGACATCACTTTCACATTCTGTCATGGGGATTAAGTCCTTTTAATCCCTAGACTCTGAGGCTTAATCCAATTACTGTTAATCTCCCTCCCTTCAGCTTGACAGTTGTATGCAAATGAGTTGGTGAATGGTGGTCTCCCTCTACACTTACCCAGATAAGATATCACCTGTAGTAGTGAATGGGCTTCATGCCACCTATGGCATAACATGCGTTAGCTAGGCTCCCAGCCACTGCACTGTTTCGAAGACTACGCGTTCATAGGGAGTTTGCTTCATAAGATGGACCCGGCATTTCTTTGGTACTTTCGTTATCATATACACTGTTGTAAGATATTCCGGTCAAATATAACAGAGCATCGAACTATTGCCTAAGCAGAAAAGAAATCTTTTTCAGAAGTAAAAATAGGTTGCATTTAGTCTCTATCCATGAAAAAGAATAATATGGTAGAGAAGCATGGAAAAGGATGCAAAGAAGGGAGGGGATGAAAGAGCACGTGATGTAGGAGGAAAGAACGTCTGTTTCTATGTATTCTTTTTTTCGCGATTGCGTTAATCAATTGAGAGATATTTTCTTCCTTGCAAGAGAAGTCAAAGGAGTTATGAACTTCCTTCATTTTTTCTCTTATATGTACATAGACTTAAGATACAATCTAAAATTCCCTTGTAATTTGTAGCAAATTATTCATGAAACTGCTGAAATAATGATTAGATTTGCATGATAGAGACTAGTCAAACTAGGGTAAGTTGGGCATCAGGTTTTGGCTTTCCCGTCTTCTCCGCCTTCTTAGAGCCTTCAGTACAGGCCAGTGGAAGGAATGACAGTGCTTGGGACCTAGTCAACAGAAACAAACGCTCTCATGATGGCTTTAATAAATTGAGAGATATTTTCTTTCTTGCAAGAGAAGTGAAATGAATAATAAATTTCCTTCATTTTTCTACTTCCATAGATTTAAGATTCAAACTAAAATTCCCTTGTAATTTGTAGCAAATATTTTCAGAAACCATTCAAATAATGAGTGGGTTTCATGACAGAGACTAGTCAAACTAGGGTAGGTGGACATCAGGTTTTAGCTATCCCGTTTTCTCCGTCTTCTTAGAGCCTTCAGTACAGGCTAGTGGAAGGAATGACACTGCTTGGGAGCTAGTCTACAGAAACAAACGCTCTCATGAGGGCTTTAATAAATTGAGAGATATTTTCTTTCTTGCAAGAGAAGTGAAATGAATTATAAATTTCCTTTATTTTTCTACTAATATAGACTTAAGATTCAATCTAAAATTCCCTTGTAATTTGTAGCAAATTTTTCATGAAACTGCTGAAATAATGAGTGGGTTTCATGATAGAGACTACTCAAACTAGGGTAGGTGGACATCAGGTTTTGGCTTTCCCGTTTTTTCCGTCTTCTTAGAGCCTTCAATACAGGCCAGTGGAAGGAATGACAGTGCCTGGGAGGTAGTCTACAGAAACAAACGCTCTCATGATGGCTTTGATAAATTGAGAGATATTTTCTTTCTTGCAAGAGAAGTGAAATGAATTATAAATTTCCTTCATTTTTCTACTAATATAGACTTAAGATTCAATCTAAAATTCCCTTGTAATTTGGAGCAAATATTTTCTAAAACCTTTCAAATAATGAGTGGGTTTCATGATAGAGACTAGTCAAACTAGGGTAGGTGGACATCAGGTTTTGGCTTTCCCGTTTTCTCCGTCTTCTTAGAGCCTTCAATACAGGCCAGTGGAAGGAATGACAGTGCTTGGGAGCTAGTCTACAGAAACAAACGCTCTCATGATGGCTTTAATAAATTGAGAGATATTTTCTTTCTTGCAAGAGAAGTGAAATGAATTATAAATTTCCTTCATTTTTCTACATACATAGACTTAAGATTCAACCTAAAATTCCCTTGTAATTTGCAGCAATTATTTTCTGAAACGATGCAAATAATGAGTTGGTTTTCATGATAGAGACTAGTCAAACTAGGGTAGGTGGACATCGGGTTTTGGCTTTCCCTTCAGTACAGGCCAGTGGAAGGAGGAAGGCAATGTGGTCAAGGTGATTACGTAATAGCTAATGGTCCCTTGCTAGTTAAGAGGATTAGACATAATTGGATTACTGGGGGATAGGGCTTAGGAGAGACTTAATCCTCAAACTCACCCTGTGAAACTGATGTCCTGAAACCCAAGTAAGCTAGGGATTTAGTAGGGTAAAGGGTAGACGGGCCGTTTTCGTCATGATTCCAGACCCATCCGACTACTCTGACGTCATATCAATACTGCTGTCTGATTGGCTGGAAGATGGATTGAGCCTGCGATCTCTTGCGATCCAGTCGTGAAGATTCGACTTGTTAAATCCTTCTGACTGCCCTTCCGACTGGCCTCTGACTGGTTTACGACTCACGACTTACCAGAGCTGTGACGTCACATCTCCTCTCACTCAGTCGTGGACCAGTCGTGAGCCAGTCGGATCCATGGTCGGATCGTAAGTCGTGCGCTGGGCTTTATGAAATCAGCTTACCGCATGCGCAGTTAATGCACAATAAATGCACAACAAAATAATGTGCATTAAATTAAAGTGTCACAACAAAAATGATACGCGCAGTAGATACGAATAATGCAACAGTGTTATCGATATCATGGCGATAACGGGTGTTTATTGGCCCCCCTTCAAAATGATCCGAAAGAGGCGGGGCCTAATGGCCTAATGCCATTCGCGTAATGATATCCGCGCGTGCTGCTTTTCGTCTAGTAAATTTATAATATGTCTATGATCTATATATACGAGGCAGGAGACGTCAATCCCCTTAAAATTTCTAGCTCATTACGCGACTGATAATGATAATGATGATGAAAATAATTTGATTTGAATTAATTTAATTTCATTTATTAATAAACACCATCATCACATATAAATCATCAGTTACATGTATACATACATTACATGAAGGGACCGTCGTAAGCTCTCAAGAGCTTGATTAAGACGTCCAGAAAAATATCAAATATACATATAACATTCAAATATATAATGCAAATGATAATCATCATCATCATCATCGTCATCATCATCATCATCATCATCATCATCGTCATCACCATCATCATCATCAACAACATCGGCAATATCAATATCACCACCACACCACCACCTCTATTACTACAAGCACAATCACCTCATTATTATGCTTTACTCTATACTCCCCCCCCCCCCCCCCCCCTCCTTCACCTGTTCACACCCTCCCCATTACTTTCTTATCTAACCGTGTAGGTCTTCCAGCGCAGGGAGGACGGGTCTGTAGACTTCTATCGGGATTGGTCGGACTACAAATACGGCTTTGGGAGCGTCGCTTCTGAACACTGGCTCGGTAACGACAACATTCACCGGCTTTCGACACAGAAGTTGTACGAACTACGGGTTGATCTCGAAGACTTCGATGGGAATACCCGCTATGCCTCCTATGCGAGTTTCTCTCTTGCCAACGAGGCAGATGATTACCAGCTCAGTGTTGGCAGCTTTTCCGGTGACGCAGGTTCGATGTTCATTATTCTGCATGCGCGCACCGACATACAGTGCATATCAAAATAAAGGTAATCCAAATTCACAGGATTCCTGTTTCACGATTACTGATTTTTAACATTTATAGGTAGCTTAAATTAAAAAAGGAACTCTTCCTCTTTTAACTGATACCTCACTTGCATCATTTATGTTACACATGATTTCCATGAATTCCACTTTTTGCAAGTTTTGTTAAATGGACGCAAGATTGAACTCACCTCTTTCACTGGAGCCACACATAATCAATTGCTTTCTTATTAACAAAGAAACGTCGGAGCTTCCGCCCCTCCCTGCAGCCTCCCCCGTACCGAGCGCGCTTCGTAAGTGATTCGGACGCTTCGCATGATTACTACCGTCCACCTAAAATAAAATCCTAGCCACGCCACTGCCCCTTAAGACTATAAAACAGAATTGGCCACACTGACGTATAAAGATAAATGAATAAAGGAATTGATAAAATATATTGATGATGAAAATAAATGATGAATAAAGTGACACTGAAGAAATAGGGGAGGGGAGAGAGAGCCTGGGGGAGGGAGAATGAGTGAGTGAGAGAGAGAATATATGGTAAAGGACGGGGACTAAAAACAAATTAATTTTCTTTGCAAAATTTTCGTTGCATAATGCTAGCTTGTTTATCTATTGGAGGGGATATTCCAGAGCGCAAAAATAATGTTTTGAACGAAGTGGACACCCATTTTCTTCCCATCCGTTCGTGGTCGTTTCGGTCCATCACTTCGTCTTCTATTGTAATCATCCAGGCCCAACCCTCCGAACATTATGCAATAATCTATAAAGTATTCAACGAAGCCCGTCAACCCGATAACATAATGCCTCCGGCACCTACCTTCGGATGGAGGCATAAAAACATACCTTACATTACATACACTAATCGGCGACTATTTTCATGAATAGATTATCCTCAACTTGCAAACCTTTTTGTCAAATTATTATTCAATCGTTTCAATTTGACAATTCTCATTGTAGGTTGTCTTCCTTTTTAAGGTCGAAATGTCATACGCATTTTTAAAACATGTTTTTGTGTTTTGATAGTGCTGTAATAATCCTGTAAATGTGTACATATCACTGTATGATATCTCTATCTCACTACATGTTATTCAGTACGTTGATGTTCAGGACTCAATTGCTATCTTAGAGCTTTTTGAAGGGTATTTTTAGGTCATTTTTCATACAAATGTAAACCTCCCTACACATGGTACATGCACGGCTTTTCTGACTACGACATAATCGCTATTTGACGGTTATCAACTGACTATACCTTATAGCGCCTACCGCGATGCATTTTTTTTTCACTAGTTTACAATAGTCATCACACAATTCCCTGCACCTGTCGAACATTTTGGCTGGGTCAATTTTCCTCTTTTTGTAATCGTTTGAATCTCAATGCTCAAATGGGCCTTCCATTTATTACTTTTTAGGTGATCCACATTTTTCTGGCCAGTCTGGCCCTTTTTCTATTAACTCTACACCACTATTTTTTGTCGTGTAATGTTTTTTTTTATTTTTTTTTTCTTCTTCTTTGGAAATATCGAAAGATGCTGCAAGATGTTCAATCAAATTTACCAGAAGAGGTTGCCTTCTTTTTGGCCTTTTTTCTTTTTTAAAGATCGAAAAGTTAAGTGAGTTTATTTTGAACGAAAGGGTCTTCGACAACGGTATTATACATTAGTTATTTCTATTCTAAAAGAATCAAATTCGCTATAGAAATATCTTCAAAGGTATATTCGTTTCTTTCTATTTAAAGCCAAAGGAATAGTGTTTTTTTCCTCCTTCTTCTTCAAATCTCTTCATCCTGCAAAAATGATTTTTCGTCATTGCTTATCTCGTCTTTCCAAGAGTGCTTCACGTAAAACCAAAGTGATCATGCAAATCTTTATCCTAAATTAGGTTCAAATGTCTCAGTATTGATTTTATCCAGTGACGCAAACGAAATAATTGTCGTAAAATTTTGGCTATTTTATACTTCTCATTTACTTAACGGGAGCTCCGTCAACTATCTTTTTTGTATGTGTGTGTGTCATTTCTGTTTTCTGTTAATGTTTTCCGCATTTATTTTACTTTCTTTTTATTTATTGATGTTTCCTAGTGTCTTCATCTTCACCTATTCCTTCTTTCCCATTATTTATCTCTCATCCTTTTCATCCATGGGGATTCACGCATTTATGAACTTTTGCATATACTTTCAAAGTTCACAATTACTATTTTCCTATGGATAGTTTATTTTCTGATATATTGCCCTATATGTAAATGCTGACAACGATGAGCCTTTGTCTTCTCAAGATGATGACTAATTTAATACGACGTGCTAAAAATCGTACTACTCAAAACAGCTAGAAACTTTTAAAAACAGTCTTCAAATGTCTTGGAAAGTAATTAATAATGTACTAAATAAAGACAAAAAAGAGGAACAAAACAATATTGATAAGATAATTTACGAAAACAGAGAAATTAATAAGAATAAAGAGATATGTGATGTGTTCAACAGATATTTTTCAAATATTGGTGCAGATTTAGCTCAAAATATACCTGCAACTAATACTTCTTTTAGTAGATTCTTGAAAAATCCCATCCCAAATTCGTTAATTCTGTTCCCTACCAATACAAAAGAGTTATTCGAAATTGTCAACAATTTGCCAAGTAAAAAGAGTTCGGGACATGATGAAATTGGTAACATATTGTTAAAAGAAAAATTTTCCGCAAATTGTGCAACCTCTCGTTCATATATTTAACCTTTCACTCTCTACCGGACCTGTCCCGCAAAATATGAAGATAGCAAAGGTTTTCCCCGTCTACAAAAAAGGTGACCAAACTAATGTTAGTAATTATAAACCAATATCTCTTCTGACCTCTCTTTCAAAAGTGTTGCAAAAAACTGTGTACTCTAGGACTATCAACTTTTTCCTCAACAATAAAGTATTTTCTGATTCTCAGTTTGGTTTTCGTGAAAAACATAGTACAGTACACCCCACTCTGACATTTATTCATAAAGTAGCAAATGCAATTGACAACCATTTACATACAATTGGAATTTTCTTAGACTTCTCCAAGGCCTTCGATATTATAAACCATAAAATACTTATGAAAAAATTATCTCATTATAAGCGAAGGGCCAAAGTCAAATATCTAGCTTAGTTTTTGAGTTCGTTCCACCATCTGTACAAACTAAGTAGACCATGCTCATTTTCAAGCTTAAAGCATAACACACAATATTCAAGAGGTCTACCTCAAAAAATTTGTAGCGAAAGCTTCCAAATCCAAGATGGCGTCCAAAATGGCCGCCATTTTGACGGAATTTCAATTTTTCAAGATAAAATGATAGAAACATCCAATTGCAACAAAATTGGTCTCATCTGAAAGATAATTAAATTCCCTACAGTTTGATGCCATTTGTGAGTAATGTCGAAGTAATTCGGTCCAGATTTTTAGTCAAAAAGTGTGTTTTTTGACATTTTTTCCCAAAAAATGAAAATTTGCAAAATGCGTGATTTAGCATAAATCAAGACAAGATTCAAGAATTGTCCTGAAACCTTCCAGAAAACTTTCTTGATATTCAATAATCATCTGTGGAAAATTAGAAAGCAATACCATTCTCCGTTCTAAAGTTATAATGTCTCAAACTTGAAAACTCATATTTCATAAATTTCTCTTCTTGCATATGCATGTGTTATATTCCCATAGACAATAATGTATTAACATGCATGTGCCCTGTATAAGTGCAGACGTGGATTTTCGCTCTACAAACCAAGTAGGCCATGCTTATATTTGCACTTACTGACATGTTTGTAACTAAACTTGGATGATAGATGCCTTACACAAACTCCAGTGTTATTGAGCAGTCAAAGGTCACATATGTAGGTCAAAGGTCAAATGAGGTCAAATGTTAACATCTTTGTGCATATTTCTACTGGGATTGGTAACTTTAGAACCATAAGTCCATTTGTAACCAAACTTGGATAGTAGATGCCTTTCAGGGACATAACTGGTATTTGAGGGTCAAAGGTCATTTATGTAGGTCAAAGGTCAAATGGTAAAAATTTCATGCATATTTCTACTGGGGTTGGTAAGTTTAGAACCATAAGTCCATTTATAACAAAACTTGAATGGCAATTACCCTTTAGGGACCTCATTGTTATTTGGGGGTCAAAGGTCATGGATGCAGGTCAAAGGTCAAAGGAGGTCAAATGTTAAAACTTTCCAGCAATTTTCTATTGGGGTTGATAGCTTTAGAACGATGACTCCAAACTTGGATGGTAGATGCCCTATATAGGGATCTCAATACTGTTATGGGGCTTGGGTCATAGGTTTATATAATTTGATATTGAATATATGGATGCAAACTTTGAATGAGATACATGTACATATGTTCTTCACAACTTTTCATTTTGTTGTTGACATAATCATTGTGACTCTTCCACGCATAAGCAGGGAGCCATAAGCAGAAAATATATTTAGGTCATACAAATTGTTAGAAACTTCTAATTGGAATTAAATAGGTCTCAGATGAAAAGAAAGATTTTTTTTTTTACAACTGAATGCCCTTCATGAGGGGTGTTGAGTTACCATGCAATTTATTCTATATTTAGTGGGAAAATATTGTTTTTTGACATACCCCCCCCCCCCCCCCAATGAAATTAGTGAAAGTGAGAGTAGGGTCAGAAAGCGCCGGGATGGAAAGGTTTCAATATCATTATGTAAATAGATAGATGATAGATAGATGAAATGGTCATTATCATCTTGCTTCGCAGCCAATATATAATGGCTATACAATTTTGAATGGGTTATATTCTTTGAAATTTCAAATTACACATGTCACATTTAACGGAAAGAAAAAAATAACTATAGAAATATGGTAAAATGGCAGCTAAGCATTCTTTCAAAGAACACTTTAAATATTCTAGTGTCATTAAGTTATTTTTTCAACTCATTGGAAGTTGTTCTTTGATTTATCTGGTGCAGTTGTGGTAATGTAGGCCTATTATATAAATTGAATATAAATTAGTACAAAATGAAAAAATGTCTAATTTCTCATTTGTTAAAAACTCATTATTTGTATATTACAATGTATTATTCAGCATAATTATATACATCTAAATTTTAATTAGACAGCTAACTTTAAGTTAATTTTAACAGCGGCATAAAAAAATAAATCCATAAAATCCATAAAAATCCATAGAATTAAGAGTGTGCATGCATACAAATATAAACAGAAGTAATTGGACCAGTTAATACAAAATAGAATTAAAATACAAATACATACAACACTGTACCTTTACACTGTCTCTTATTCGTGTAGCAATCGGATACGGCAAAAAGGACTGTTTTGTAACCTTTCTGTTTTTGAAATTTTGGTGCTTTTATTAAATTCTACATAATATTAATGGCAACAGGCAATGAAAAAGTCTACACACAGCATTCTATATCCCATACTTCCAATGAGCTCATTTTAAGGACTTTCTCATATGTTTTGTAATCTTATTCTATTTTTTTTTTCATGGCATGTGTCTTGATACCTACAGGGAGCTGAAAATTTCACTTGGTTGAGTACCTAATTTGTAAACAAATTTGTTTAAAAATCATGAATTTGTCCCATTAAGCTTCTTTATTTGGTAAGTACTCAAGTTGCCAATGAAGACGAAAGTTTTAACATTTGACCTCCTTTGACCTGTGATCTGCACCCACGACCTTTGACCCCCAAATAACAATGAGGTCCCTAAAGGGTAATTACCATTCAAGTTTTGTTATAAATGGACTTATGGTTCTAAACTTACCAACCCCAGTAGAAATATGCATGAAAATTTTACCATTTGACCTTTGACCTACATACATGACCTTTGACCTACATACATGACCTTTGACCCTCAAATACCAGTTATGTTCCTGAAAGGCATCTACTATCCAAGTTTGGTTACAAATGGACCTATGGTTCTAAAGTTACCAATCCCAGTAGAAATATGCACGAAAATGTTAACATTTGACCTCATTTGACCTTTGACCTACATATGTGACCTTTGACTGCCCAATAACACTGGAGTTTGTGTAAGGCATCTATCATCCAAGTTTAGTTACAAACATGTAAATAAGCACAAATATAAGCATGGCCTACTTGGTTTGTAGAGCGAAAATCCATATCTGCACTTTTGTACAGGGCACATGCATGTTAATGCATTATAGTCTATGGGAATATAACACATGCATATGCAAGAAGAGAAATTTATAAAATATGAGTTTTCAAGTTTGAGACATTATAACTTTAGAACGGAGAATGGTATTGCTTTCTAATTTTCCACAGATGATTATTGAATATCAAGAAAGTTTTCTGGAAGGTTTCAAGACAATTCTTGAATTTTGTCTTGATTTATGCTAAATCATGCATTTTGAAAATTTTCATTTTTGGGGAAAAAATGTCAAAAAACACACTTTTTGACTAAAAATCTGGACCGAATTACTTCGACATTACTCACAAATGGCATCAAACTATAGGGAATTTAAGTCTCTTTCAGATGAGACCAATTTTTTTGCAATTGCATGTTTCTATCAAATTTTATCTTGAAAAATTCAAATTCTGTAAAAATGACGGCCATTTTGGACGCCATCTTGGATTTGGAAGCTTTTGCTACAATTTTTTTGAGGTAGACCTCTTGAATATTTATATTATATTGACTGGCCTTGAGGGGAATATCGAAAATGTTGCCCGCAAAATGAATCATATTGTCCCGAGTCGAAGACGAGGGCAATATGGATATTTTAAGGGCAACATTTTCGATATTCCCCGAAAGTAGAGCCAGTAATTATAATTATTATTACCTACAGCTATAGGATGATGCATAATTCAAGCCTATCATTTTGTATCAATGACAAACATGTCTGCTAATTGCCTGTCCGTCCCTCTGATTTCAGCTTATTCAGGTAGACCTTATGTAATCCTGACTAAGCGATTGTGACGTAAATGGTTACCTCGCGTATCCATTGTTTTTAACCTCTATCGCGTACACAATACTGCGCGTTTGCACTTTGCTAAATGCGCACTTATACAAGAAAGGTGGAATATGGATATTATGGACCAATAATTTAGTACACAGGCGCAATAGGAAAATGACAAATTTCGCGGAGGAGGGGAATATGAATATTATTACCCTAGTCATGCAGCTGAGCCCCGGCTGAACCATTGTGACGTATTTTGTGTTGAGTGAATCAATTAGACAGACAAAATACGCGCTTATATCTTGTCTCCAAAATGCCTCATTCAGGTAATAATTATATAATATTGACTGGCATAGAATGAGATACCAACCTATATTGCCTGATCTGAATCCAATATTGCCCAAGCCGAAGGCGCGGGCAATATTGGATTCAGAGAGGGTGATATAGGTTGTATATCATTCAATGCAGTCAATATTATTATTATTATCTATACCCCACAGTAAAGTAATGTAAAATTCAATTTTAAAAAAAATCCCTCCGACAACTCATTTGACATGTATGCATTAATTCTAATCACACAAGTACGGCTTATACCTTTTTTTTATGATGTCATCTATGTATTCGCGCATTGCATGTTGCGTATCTCTGTTTTTGCGCACTGCATGGCTTGCGTTGCTTCTCTCACCGGTTCAAACCGGATTTTGTGAATATTGCCCGCTGCTCAATTTACACGCAAAGTCAATGGGAAAACCCGGAAGAGAGAAAATATGGTATGATATTGACCGCTGCCAAATCAGAGAACGCAAAAATATGGAAATAATTGCCACGGAAAAATGCCTCGTATAGATAATAATATGTGTTATGCTTTAAGCTTGAAAATGAGCATGGTCTACTTAGTTTGTACAGATGGTGGACCGAAACCCCCCTTTTCTGCTTTTGGCCCTCCGCTTATTACGGGGTAAGAGGAAAGGCCTTGGAGTGGTTTCAAGATTACCTTTTTGACAGAAAACAGTTTGTTTCACTGAATGGTGAAAGATCTCCAATGCGAAATCTTGAATGTGGAGTTCCACAAGGTAGTTTACTTGGTCCTTTACTTTTTCTAATTTACATTAATGATATTCAACACTGTTCAAACTTGCTTTCCTTCATTTTATTTGCAGACGACTCCAACATCTTTTTATCGGACCCTGACCCACATATCCTCCTTAGAACGGCAAACTCCGAATTGGAAAATGTTCACAGTGGATAAAATCCAACAAATTGTCAATTAATCTGCAGAAAACCAAGTTTATGTTATTTAGTAACTCTGTTTTCAATCTTCCTGGAGATTTGATCATTGACAATGCTATTCTCGAAAAAGTTAATTCAACTAAATTTTTAGGTTTGACAATCGATGATCATTTGTCTTGGAAAATTCACATAGATAATATTTGCAAAACTATTTCCCGAAACATTGGAACTATCAACAAATTAAAGTACGTCTTTTCATCTTCAACTCTCCTAATGTTGTATTCTACTCTGATCCTACCTTATCTTACTTATGGTATTCTCGCTTGGGGGAGCGCCTCTAAAAGTCATCTTGACAGACTTTATGTACTTCAAAAGAAAAGTGTCCACATCATATTTAACAAGAGTTTTCACTCACATACTCATCCAATTTTCCATGACAATAAACTTTTGAAAGTCTATGATTTATTTTATTTTCATCCTGGACAAATCATGCATAAATACAATAAAAACGAATTACCAAACATTTTCACAAATTTATTTACTAAAAATAGCGCCATTCATAATTACCCCACAAAACGATCAAATTTATATCATAGGATTTATTATTAAATGAAACTGATTTGCATCTTTTCTTTCTTTCCATTGTTACACATGTACTGTATAATTGCAAGGAGTCGAACGGGAAGAAGACCCATAACAGAAGAATTTTCATGGAATAATGGCCTGTGACCGGTAGCCTGTTCCTATCTTTCCAAATATGACAAAGGATCGGATGCTCATAAAATGTACATTATTAAAATCATATAACTAGAGTACAAGAACCTAGCTGTTCTCAGTATTAAGAAAATAGACCTTTCTCGCTTTCTCGCTCTGCTCGCTCATAGAAACAAGATCAGGAGGCAAGTGCTCTTCCCTCAGTAACATGACCGAATATTGCAATATTTCTACAGCGAGATGTAAAGCTTTTCTCGAATACAGGTAAATGGTAAATCATAAAATTCATCTAATTTATTTTGGTGGAAATTCTACGTTTTACTAGAAAGAAACAGAGTCTTTATCGGTAGCTCGCTTCGCTCGCTCATACAAACAAAATGGTTTTAGATGGCAAGCAAGGCACCAAAAAGCATCATATTTGGCAATTGGGTGATCAAAACTATTTAGATATCTTTGAGGCTATCAAAGAATGTATTTTTTTCCTCGCTCGCTGCGCTCACTCGAATATATAATGTAGATATTTTATAGACCTATATAGTGGATTTTTATTATACAAATAATGCACAGATGTGAGTGTGTTATGGCGATGCAGCGCACTCGAGGGTATTTACAATGTGCGACTAGCACGAGGCGCTTGCGCCGGCTTTTGCATAATATTGTAAATACCTGAGATGCCTGCATCGCCACTAACATTACGATTTTAAATCTGTGCATTATTTGTTTTATAAAATGGGTCGGTAATATGACGTTGTAGTGGAAAATTTGTTAAAACCGCTCCAAATTTCCTCAGATCGCACAGACAAGGAGGCAACATCTGCTTTCTCTTATGACATCACAAGCGTAGCCAGTGTCATGTGCCCTTGAGTAAGCGCAACAAAATTCTTGTGATAGACGTCTATGGTGATAGACTTCTAGAAAGAACGTTACGCGTATTTCATGGCGCGTGTCTCATACTGCTTTCACATCAAGGTACGGTCGCTGCGACCGGTCGCTGCGACCGTACCCAGCGACCGATCGGACGTGCTTTCACACCTCCGTCAAAATTTGGTCAGGCCCAGAGCGATCGGTCGCTGTATAGCTGACCTAGCCGGAAGCGGAAGTAGAGATAGTGCGTAGGCATGTATGGGGGTCATTGCATTTCGATCGGTCGCTGAGTACGATGTGCTTTCACATCTAGCTTGCATCGGTCGCGATCGGTCGCTGAAGTACCTCAGCGACCGTACTCAGCGACCGATCGTTTTTGACCGAAACGATCGGTCGCAGCGACCGATGAAATGCTTTCACATTATGATTTCATCGGTCGCAGCGACCGGTCGCAGCGTCCGTACCTTGGTGTGAAAGCAGTATCAGTTTTCGCGCTAGAGATAAAGTGATGCAACCAAAATGCATAGTGCTGCACAAAAAATGCACTGCTGGAAGGTTGCGTAGAATTAAAGCATGAACACGTGACATGCATACGCACTCGCTATTGGCTACATTCTTCAACCCGTTTTTATAAAACAAAATAACACTTCATCACTAAAATAGTGTGTTTTCGCCTATCTCGCCTCCTTTGCTTGTAATATTTGAAATAGGGTGGTTTAGGAAAGTAACAATTGGACCAGCGAGGTGCTGAATTAGTCAAACTTTTTATATTGCTGAGTGTACTTTAAGGACAATAACATTTCTTTTATAGCTAGAACACAAATCGACACCAATGGCGTCGCTAGAGGGGGCGGGGCAAATTCGCGATCGCTGTCGGCAAAGAGAGAGAGAGAGAGAGAGAGAGAGAAAAGGAGAGGGAAGAGGAAGGAGGGAAAAGGGAAAAAAAGAGAGGTAAGGTGCCCAAATAGAGTCATATCCGGCTTATTTGCTTGTGTATTTTGACGACGAAATAACACTGGTACAACAAAAGAGAGTGTATATTTTTCCTCGCTCGCTGCGCTCGTTCGTATCATAAATTTATTTAGATACAGGATGCTTTCGAAAAGCAAGCATCGACAGGGGAGTTGAACAAATATATAATTTAGATATCTTTAGGCCCATCATGTATTTTGATGAAGAATTATCACTTCTACCATAAAAAAAGAGTATGATTTTCCTTGCTCGCTGCGCTCGCTCGTATAATATTCAGACACAGGATGGTCTTTGAAAGCAAATAAATTAGGTAAGAGAGGTGACCAAATATATATAAATAGATATCTGAAAGGCCCGCCGTATATGTTGATGAAGAACTTTCACTTCTACCATGAAAAAGTGTATATAATAATATGTATTTTTCCTCGCTCGCTCGTATATATAATATTCAGATACAAGATGGATTTGGGAAAGCAAACGAATTCGGCAAGCGAGGTGACCAAATGTACATGTATAAGTTAGATATCTCATAGTTAATTCCATCGTGTATTTTGATGAAGATGAATTATCACTTCTACCATAAAAAGAGTATATATATTTTTTCCTCGTTCGCTGCGCTCGCTCGTATGATATTAAGACTTAGGATGGTCTTTGAAAGCGAATGAATTAGGTGAGAGAGGTGATCAAATATATAATTTAGATATCTTTAAGCCCATCATGTAGTTTGATGAAGAACTATCACTTCTTCAAAAGAGAGTGTATATTTGTCCTCGCTCGCTGCGTTCGTTCGTATTATATTTAGATACAGGATGCTTTCGGAAAGCTAACACATTCGGCAAGTGAGGTGAACAAATATATGATTTAGAAGGAAAATATGATAAAGGCACACAATTGTAAATGCCTAGTGGGTTTTATACGGTTGAATTTATCGGTAATCGGTGGCATTGTTTGTCGGCAATCTGGCCTCGACAACCCCCCCCCCCCCCCCCTATCCCATTGAAAAAGGTCTAGCGACGCCCCTGCAAAGACTAACGAGAAGAGCATAATCTTTGAAATAATTGTTAGGGAAAAACCCATTTACTTGTCATATTCAACGGAAAGGTAAACATACACTTTCATCTGTGAACTCGCTGAAAGCGTTCCACTTCATTCATTTTCAAAACTTGCAAAAAATGGAATTTGTACCTGACGTCTTCATTTACAATATACCCACTCAAGTGTGACAGCGATGATGTAAATGAGGCATCAATGGAAAGAGGAGTTGTCCTTTTCACATATGCTACATGAAAATATAGAAATTAATAACCTTGGAATAATAATCGTATAAACTTGGATTACCTTTTTTTTTGATATGCACTGTACAGTCCGCGAGAGCATCATTCTGGGAAATTCTGAGGCCGACATGTTGGCCTTGTGAAATTTTACAGTAACTAGCAGGGCCCGTTAAAATTCACAGGATGAAGGTTCTTATAGGTCGGCTTTCAGGCAGCAGCAAGCCACGGAAATTTAGTAGTTAATGAAGTGTATAGGCCCTATCAAGACCATACGCAGGACTTTATTTTTCCTCGGGGCAAGATTATATTCAATATTTAAGGAAAAACGCAAGCGAGGGAGAGAAGCGGGAGCATGAACTTTTGCATTTTTAGAATTGAAATTGAACGATCTGGGCCCTGTTTCATAAAAACTTGTTATCTGTAACAATTGCCACATTTCTGTAACAAATTTGCCCTCAGCCAATCAGATGCCAGGATTTCAGTAGCTTATAAAAGTTATTGTAACTTGTTATTGATAAGAAGTTTTATGAAATAGGGGCCCAGCGCACATTTAGGGGAAATTTGGTGAAATTCTCAATAAAAAGGTAAGGGAAAAAAAAATAGAAAAAAATTGTCTACACTCTGCTGGTCTACACTCTGCTGGAGTGTCTCCACTCAAATTCATAAGGGTCTACCGTAACGGGGGCGGAGGCCGGGGGGGGGGGGACATCTGTGTACGTAAAGAAAAAAGTTTTTTTTTTTTCTCAGCACCAGGCGGGCAATCAGGGGATCCTGTTAAGGCTATTGAAAACATGAAATATCAAGAACTGAAATGAAGAAAATGCTTTTGAATGCTTTTTTTGGTGCCTTTTTTGTTTTTACAGAGGCAACGATGCAATCCTTGAATAAAATTCACACTACGGGTATAGAACTATATAGGTGACAGACATGATTCCCTTCGAGTTTCCCTGTTTAAGTACTAAAATCACTTAATCCCCGTTTAGGGTGCTTTTGAGAAAGTGACTAGATCTACGCGGTAATGTACAGTACTTACATTAATGATAATGTGAAGAGAAAGGAAAATTACTGAAATCTGATTTAGGCCCAAATTTAATTCTTCATGACTCTAAACTTCTTGATTCGAACCATTTTTTAAAGCATTAAAACCGTTCAAACGCATACTACAGTCAGTGGCGTAAATACGGGGGGGGGGGGGGGCCCGAGGGCATGTGCCACCCCCTCCCCCCATCGGCTGGCCATAAAAAAGAAGAAAAATAAAGAAAAATAAAAGAAAAAAGAAAGGAGAAGGAAAGTGAAAAGAAAGGGAGGAAAACAAGGAAAAGGAAAATGGGAAATCGGGAAGCGCTCGCTAGCATTTAAGTAAATTAACCATATAGATGATAATTACTATTCTTACGAATGGAATCAGTTTGCATCTTGTGTCTCAATCTGATGTCATCTATTCTTCCACTCACAGAATGTTAGTAAATGTTAGTACTATAACCACATCTGGGTTTTATTTCAAGAAATCGAGCGGCAAGTTTACCTAAATAGATATACTTTCAGTAGATAATGGCCTAGATGAAAATAAATATTCTCATTTTTTTCGTTCGCTAGCTCGCTACTTTTGCTCGTAAAAGCTAGAAACAAGATGATTTCAGGCACGGCAGTCAGCTTATTTCAGAAGCGATTAGAAAATTATCATAATATTTTGGCAGTGAGGTGATTCAAAAATTTACATTAAAAAAACATCTGACCTTTGCTGACGAATCCATGCATGTGGGGTTGGGGGTCGCTGACTTTGCTCGCTCGTAAAAACAGAATGGTTTCGGACGGTGAGCGAGGTACCAAATGGAGTCATATTTAGCACACAGCTGATCGAATAGATTATTTAGATATCTTTAGGGGCTATAGTGTCTTTCGATGACGAAATAACACTTCTACAATGAAAAAGAGTATATTTTTCTTCGCTCGCTCGTTAAATAATTGTTTAATGGTTTTTGAAAGCAGACAATGGGGCAAGTGTTTCATATGCTCACAATGTACTGCAGGGATTACTACTTCTACCATCAAAATGAGTGTGTATTTCCTCGCTCGCTTTGCTCGCTTGTAATATTTTGATGCGAACGAAAAATGGGAATTTTTGTTATCTACAAGCATGTTTATGTCTATGCATATATTCATGGTGCTTCGGCCAAGCTTTGTGCATGCCAGTGCAATTATCTTTGTATTTTTATTATTTTTTTTTTTGTGCTTAATAATTATTGCTATTTTGCTGTCTCTCTCTCTCATGTATACTTGTGTCTTTTTGGTTGGTGCTTTTCTGTGGCTCGGCAGGTATACTCTTTTCCTCCCTTTAGCTCCTGCCGCGTCCCGTGTGCTCCGTTGGGTTGCTTGCCCCTGCCGTGGTCCGCTTGCGTGTTTGCTTTGGTCCTTGGAGGCGCTGAACTTAGTCAGTTCAGTGCCTCGAAGTCCGCATGCTGGGCGGATTGCGGTGGGGGCGCTGACTTGGCGGATCCGTGGGACGCAGCGGGGGTTAGGTTTTTAGAAGTGGGCATGCGTGCTGGGTCACAGTAGGAGCTTTTTTCTTGCACACTGCCTCTGACTGAACGTGTACTTTTTTGTTTTTTAATGAAGTTGGATATTTTTAATATGTATGAATTACTTATCTTCTTATGTTCAAAAATACTTCCACAGTAAACCTGCGATTTTACATGTAGGTTTATTTTTTATTATTTTTTTTCAACATTCAGTATCAAATGTTTTATAAGTATACCACTTTGCTTTAGTAGTAAACACCCTGCATACAGGATATAGGTATTATGGTTACAGTCCGTTATTCCGAAGGTTCGTTATTCCGAAGGTTCGTTAGTCCGAAAATGAAATAAGGTTCGTTATTCCGAAGGTTCGTTAATCCAAAAATGAAATAAGGTTCGTTAGTTCGTTGGTTATTTTCGGACCAACGAACCTTACTTCTTTTTCGGACTAACGAACCTTCGGACTAACGAACCTGCGGAATAACGAACCCTATTTCATTTTCGAACTAACGAACCTTCGGAATAACGCCACAAATGTTCCGATTAACGATCCCTTTTTCATTTTCGGACTAACGAACATCTAGGTATTCGCAATTTGTGTGTTTCGGAGTAACGAACATCTCTACTTATGGTGACCTGATACTTTGCAATAATATTTTTCGCAATAAATACCAACACTAATATCTTGGAGGCACTTGTACTATCGGGGTGAACTGGGACACCTTGTCCCAGTTCACTCCGGTTATGTTTTGTATATAACGAAAATGAGCTTTACTCAGTCATAATCCATAGACATATTACATGAAAATATCTTTCTATCCATCAAAAATTCATAACAAAGTCGTTTGATCAATTCCTTTTTACAGATTATTGATACTACTTCAGACAAACTTGTGTGCAACAAAAAAACTGTGTGAATATTATAAAAATTAAATTTTTAAAGAAAAACTTTTGAAATTTAGGTTAAAACTTACTAAAATCTTCGTCAAATCATTCATTATTTTAAGCAATGGTATAGATAGTTAAGTCGACTTTACTGTGACTGTTTATTATTATTATTTTTTTTTTGCAAATGATGTATAAGCTCTTTCATTCCTAGCAATTACATTTAAACTAACCAGAAAAAAAGGTGATTTTTAAAGAGCTTTGCCCCACTTCTCTCCGACTGTCCCACTTCACCCCTACTTTCCCAGTTCACCTCCAGGGTGGCCCACTTCACTCCGCTCAAGTACCCTCATTTTTTTAATGATTATTTGCATAGAAACTAAAAAAAGATATGGATGGTGCCAAATACCTTGTTTTGTAGCCTAGTATTCATGGTATTAGTATTATTTACCAAATAAAAATGGAAGAGCTACGGTGAATGTTTTAAAAGTTACAAAGCAGAAAGTGCCAAATCGCGATTCTTGTCCCACTTGTCCCGCTCACCCCCATTATCATCACCAGAAAACAAAATAATGGTAATGGATTGTAGTAGTAGTAGTAGTAGTAGTAGTAGTAGTAGTAGTAGTAGTAGTAGTAGTAGTAGTAATAGTAGTAGTAGTATCATTATTATTATCATCATTATCACTATTATCATCATTGTTGTTATTATGTTTTTATTTATATCATCAACATTGTCATTATTATCAATATCATTATTATCATTATTATTATTATTATTATTAACATTATCATGTTTCCACTCCCAATCAGGTGACAGTTTAACTACTCATTCCGGTAGTCTTTTCTCTACCAGGGACCGTGATAATGATGCTTATTCTGCAAGCTGCGCTGTCAACTACCATGGGGCGTGGTGGTACGGAGCCTGTCATTCCTCCAACCTGAATGGCCAGTACCTCGGTGGATCCACCACGGAGTACGCCAAGGGTGTGGTCTGGCAACAGTGGCTTGGCTATTACTACTCCCTCAAGAAGACGGAGATGAAGATTCGTCCGGTGTAAACACATCCTGCATATACGCTCCTTGGACATCTATCCCCCTTGACCAAGATTCTTCTGGTGTAAAGACATCCTACATGTACCGTCTTATGACAGTTATCCCTTTAATTAAGATTAGCCTAGTATAAACACATTCTATAATTATGTACGGTTCCATGACAACTATCCCCCGGCCTGGACTAAGATTCATCTGTTGTAAACACACCCTGCATGTACATGTACATCCTAAGACAATAACTTCTAAGTCCAAGGAAAACATCAGATAGGACCCAACTACTGAAGACTATCGTATCCCAAGAATAGTTACCCCCCCCCCCCCCCCCCTTGCAAATATCCAGGGCAATCTGCTTAATTAATGTCACAACCTATTTGGTTTTGCGAGGAGTAGAACGTCCCAAGAGTTATTTTTCCTGGTAGATGTCGGAGATGCTTTGACACATTCTTTGGCAAAACCTTGCTCCGAGTTTAACGCCAAAGATAGAGGGTCATAATATATCATATACCGTTAGGGTTGTAATAAGGTTTTAGGTTAGGTTTAGGTTTATGGTCAGGGTCAGGAATTGTTAAAGTTTAAATTTCGTTTTGTGTTCAAAATGGTTGCCGAACAATAATTGTTTCTGAAGCATGTGCCGTACAACTGTCCTAGGCATCATTATCCATAGAAGAGAGTTGGAGATACATATCTGGGGTAGTTGCACTGGAATGCTAGTCTGGGGAATTGTTCTGATATGATAAAAAAAATTGTTCTAATAAAATCGGTGGATGGGATGCATAAAATAACTTTTGACATAAATTTAACATTAACTGAAATATCAAAGACAAAAGAGATTGAAATGTAAACGTTGAAAGGAGATTTTGTTGTCAGCATGTAAATTCATGAGCCGTAGTAGAGGTGACATGTAATGCAATCTACCTGAAGTGAATAGGATATACAGACGATGATTTGCCGCTTTAATCTTTTCCTGGTTCCATTTAAACAAGAGGGGGCGTATCTACACCACTTGTCTTTGTCATGGAAATTTGAAAATGTGATCAAAGTTCTTGCTGAAATTATTCTGGCAAAAGAACTGTAAGCTTTTACATCATATTTTTGTCATTTTAGATTAATGTGTTTTCATTTTCATTCTGTAAAGCTAAGAATTATAGTAGGACATTTTTTCAATTCTTCTTGGAAGTAGTGAAAGAGTTAAAAGCATTTACATCACATCTTGTCATTTTAAATTAATGTGTTTTCATTTTTTTCTGTGAAACTAATAATTATATTAGGACGTTGTTTTAATTCTTTTTTTGGAAGTGGTGAAAGAATTTTAAGATTTTACATCACATTTTGTCATTTTAGATTAATGGGTTTTCATTTTCATTTTGTAAAACTAATTTATAAGGACGTTGTTTTAAATCTTTTTGAAAGTGGTGAAAGAATTGTAAGCTTTTACGTCTTTTATCGTACACCAAACAAATTAAACTACAATAGGTATATTGATGCCACCGCATGCACGTGTGTTTGTTTGTTTAAAAAAGAGGAAGAAGAAGTATACGCCCAGAGAATATGATAGGTCCCATGTCGGCACCGACTGTGCAACAGTCCAGGGCCCCGTTCCATAAAACTAGCTATCAATAACAACTTGCAGTAACTGTTATAAGGTACTGAAATCCTTGCATCTGATTGGCTGAGAGCAAATGTGTCCTCGAAATATGGCAGTGATAACAAGTTTTATGAAACGGGCATTTCACCAACCCAGAAAGACCTGGGCCACGTTTCATAAAACTTATCAGTAACTACTGTCAGATTTCTATGAAAAAATTGCCGTCAGGCTATCGGATGCAAGGCTTTCAGTAGCTAAAATAATAAGAGTTATTGCAACTTGTTATTGATAACAAGTTTTATGAAACGGGGCCCAGTTCCGCTCACCGCCCCCCCCCCCCCCCCCCCCCCCCCCCCCCCAGCTATACCAGTATTCCTTTGTGCTGGAACCAGAGTGGGAAATGCATTACATGAGAGTCGAGTATTGAGAGAATTGGCATGAGTGTATATACAACTGTACTTTGCCTTGAGAGTTTCTGGTTAAAACTATGGGCAAGAGGGTACTAGGGCCTATTCGAGTCACCGAGGCCCATAGTTTTAACCAGAAACTCGAAATTATGGCAGAGTATATTTGTTTTATACTTTGGATTAAGATTTATATGTATTTGTACATAAATTTTACTTTCTTATTTTATATTTTTCTTGATTGATACACGGCCCCGTTGTAAATCAGCCAAGTAGGTGAAGTAGGTTTTTACCTTGTTTATTAAAATAAACCAGTCAAATGACACCAAATCAATATTCTTTATTTCATGTTTATGCCCTATTGAATGCTTTACGGCACCAAACGTTGTACGGATAAACTGCAAAGTGATCGGAAATTGAGAAACGCAGTAGCCGTGGCACCGCGAGAGTGCGCACTCGAGCTCTCGTATGCCCCACACAGAAATGATGCCCCACTGAATTTTCATTTCGCGCATAGATTTTGCGTACTGTGACGTCATTTCACAAATAGTATATACCAAAGGTATATACTATTTGGAAAATGTCGTCATAAGAGTGACGTCATTTCCCAGATAGTAAACCTTCATGCCAACATTCTGAAATAGCTGAAAATACCAATGATCACGTGAAGGTCTTCAACCCAATCATGAAAGGATAAATTTCTGATCCAAAATATAAAACAAAATATGATTTGAAAAATAAAGTTTGAACACATCAGAACATAAAACTTCTTAACGTTAATAAAATCCATTTACAGTAAAACTTGTCTTCAGTGGCCACCCAAGGGAACCAAATAGTGTGGCCTTTATAGACAGGTGGTTGCTATAGACAGGTTCTCAAACACATCATTTATCACCATGAGAACCATTTTATTGGCCACTATAGGTAGTGGGCTGCTATAGAGAGGTGGCCACTAAGACAGTCTTGACTGTACATTGTAAATTTGTAGTCTCTCTCTGTCTCTCTCTCTCTCTCTGCCTCTCTTTCTTACCCTTCTCTCTCTCTCTCAAATCGCTTTATTTTGCCTTGCCTGAACTTTCTTTTTCACCTTTTTAACCTCCCCCCCCCCCATCTCCCTCTGACTTTTCTCTCTCTCTCTCTTTTTGTATTTTTCTCTCACTCTCTCTTTCCCTCTCCCATCTTTAACGTTCTCTCTTTCTCTCTCTCTTTCTGCATCTTTCTCCCACTCTCTCTCTCTCCCTCCCCATCTTTAACGTTCTCTCTTTCTCTCTCTCTTTCTGCATCTTTCTCCCACTCTCTCTCTCTCCCATCTTTAACGTTCTCTCTCTCTCTCTCTCTCTCTCTCTCTCTCCACCTGTGGCCTTTGACTTGTATAATCATGAGCAGAATCTGGGCCGGTATTCTAAAAATTGTTTTTATCTTTTATCTTATTTTGATTGTCATAGCAATCAGAAATAGGGAATGCCACTGGCTTACACTGCACACTTTTGACTTGCGTGCTGGTCCATTGGCACAATTTTGCGCAGTTCAAATCAGTCACAAGTTTGTTTTCAAAATTTGTTATGAGAATTGAAAGAATGAAGATAAGATAAAAGATAAAACAAATTTCAGAATACCGGCCCTAATACTTAAGGCCCTGACCCATACTACCATTTAACGATACCGTCTGAGAAATGAACGCGTAAGTTTATTGGATTTTTAAAATTTGTTCTTCAGCTGTTTTACAAATGTATCTAGACATGGGCAGATGGTGCTAGTTCCACCATTTTTTGAATTTGCCTCCGTCTGACATAAATATTTAGACGGAGGCAGACGGAATCGTTAAACGGTAGTATGGGACAGGGCCTTTAGAAAGGCATAAAGGCTTTCATGGCCACATACTGATTTGAGGCAAATAACAACATGAGTTGATTTTATTCATAGCCATAGCCTGCCTAAGAAAGGTATTTACAAGCGTTCATAAACACATTCATAATTTTGTACAAAAAGAAACTTCATGACTGATTGGAATGAGCAATTAATAAGTGGTTTGAAATAAAAAATAAAAAATGAAAATACATCCCTACATGACAGCATATAGGTTGAGTGATAATTTCACCAGGAATGAGATTTATAGAAAAATACAGTGAAGGTACCTGAGCAATATACACAAGCAGAAATTCCACACACTCCCCCCCCCCCCCCATTAAATCTTTCTGGAGGGATATACCCCCCCCCCATCCCCCAATAATTGTACAATTTTAAACACCATAAAGAATTTGGGAATAAAAAGGCACTTTATAAAGCGACGCTTGTTTAAGAATATGACAAGCTGTCTCGACAGTGTCTATTTAAGCAATGCAAGTTGTATTTTTTGATAAGAGGTTACAAAATGGACGAGGAAAACAAAATGCAACAGGGAGAGTCCATGGGATGGGGGCAACTTTTGTGATGTACCAGAACTACAGAACCTGGTCTCTTTTAAACTAGGCAAAAATCTGCCAATACTGAGTTCAGCAAATCTCGCCATCATGGTGTACTGCATATACATGTACAGTTATGTCTTAAAGAGAGGGTTAAATTTTGGAAAAGGTAAAAAATAATTTGTGAGCCTGTTTTAAATCACCTTTTCCTTATAGGTTGGAGCCAGTTTCTGTCACATAAGCTTTAGGCCTCTTATATCAACATTGTTGTGCGAAAGAACACGTCCGGAACGCAAAATGAAAAATTGTTGAAAGTCATATTTTTTTCAAACGATGACTAATCAATTACATGTGTAGCATGTAGACCTTGTAAACTGATATACAAAACTCCTTGAGGCATAATCTTTGCTAAAATTTTGTCCCAACATGTCACATTAGACATTCTGATTTTTGCATTTTTGCATTTCCTGTTCTGGACGAGTTCTTTTGCAGGACATTAATAAAGACACGTTTGTCAAAACTGCATGATCGGAGCTAAACTTTTAAATAGACCATTCTGTAGTTGGCACCACATGTCATAAATGATCCAGGATATCCACAGATATTTTAAACATAAGTACATCTCCTTTTGTACACTTTTGAACAATCACTCCCACTATGATAGAGGTGCCTCATGAACAACTTCTTTTGAAAAATAACAATCAGTATATTGGGCTGCATTTCACGAAACCGTCATAAGTCTACGTTAATGGACATCCCATTGAAACGCGTGTTAATTCCACAACACACGTTTCAATGAGATGTTCAAGAAGTTAGACTTAGAACGGTTTCGTGAAACGTAGCCCTGGGTACCGCAGAATGCAGCTTGATGCACAATAAATGATCATTACATGACATTCGAGAGTGCAACCACATGTCAAGCATTCGTGTCTGCAGGTTTCAATACCGGTAACCTTTACTTGCTCACACTCGGATTGAATCTACGAGCAGAGTTATAAAAGAAAAACCCAATTCCCCGTTGTCCATAGAGTTGTTACTTGAACTTGTCAATATCTAGAAGGCCAACGATCAGTCTGCTCTCGTTAGTTAAGAAAACCTAGAATTGGTCTCCCGAGCTCAACGACTGATTCCTGCAGGCTCAGGGCAAGACAATCCTGTTCCCATCAGCAACTGGTTGACCATAGACCATAGCCAGGGTTATCTCAGGCTTAGTGTTCAAGTGTTAATATATCTTCGGGTCAACATGAAAACCCATTAAATATAAATTGATTTCAGTATAGCAAGCACTTTCCATAGACCCTTGCCTGAGTTATCTTGAGCATAGGTTTCAACAGGTTGATACAATTTCCCGATATCTCACAGACCAGCGATCATTCCCTTCTCATCTGTTGAGATGAGCGAGCCTACGTCTCCTCAGCTCATCGGCTGACATGCCTGACGAATGCGCCCCGTTCTGGGGGTAAGGCGGGGGTGGGGCTCTGCTCTCTCTTGATAGATCAGGATAGAGGTGTTGCGTATCATCGTCTTCAGAGTAGGGAGGGGCCGAGGGTATCATATTCTCCCCCTGGGAGTGATTGGAGTAACCCGAGTCTGATTAAAACAGAGAGAGAGAGAGAGAGAGAGAAATTAACGCAATTATCATTTCAAAGAGTTCTTCTAATACCACTTTAACTTTACCATGAAAATTACACTTATCAAAGGCAAATACCCAGGACTCGCCAAAATAGTATGGAAAATGTATTACAAATCTAGTCATCAAACTTCATATCCATCTCATAGCCCACTTTATGTTGGAGACGACCAATACTGTACCCCTTTCCTTACCCATAGCAGCAGAGTTTTTAAAGGTCTGATTTAATCAGCCATTCCTCCTCAAATTGGCAACAACTATGTTTATTTACATCCTTACATTAAAGTCTCCAATTCTCCGTTTACGAAATTCAAATTCCGTGTTCTTTGGTAACATGTACAAAACATATGACAAAGCTATTGTAAATAGTAAAAATCTATAAAAAAAAAAAAAAATCTGTGTTCTTTGGTGACATGTACAAAATATATGACAAAGCAAAAATCTATTTTAAAAATAAATAACATAAATACGCACTGTAGTATATAAGCAGACGCAACTGAAGCTTCGCGAACACACGCTAAACACTGCAAACAGGTTTGAATACAGATGCACGGTGTTGTTTTATTGGATTTTGCTTGTTTTTTGTTAAGTTTTTGCTGTATTTTCGTAATTCAAATTTTTTGCCTAAAACAGTGCGTTTTCTTTGAAATTCTGTGAATTCCGTCTCCTTCCCGAATTCTGTAAAATTTTTCCATTTTCTGTATCGCGGAAAACTGGGGACATTTCACAAAAAATTCGTATTTTCTCAAGAATGAAATGCTGCTGCTTACCACCAAGGTCTGAGCAAGCGGATGCAGCGTAGAGGGAAACTAGCTTCAATGGTTCCCCCATCAACCCACCACCCAAACCCTGGGGAGATATTCGTGAAGTTCCGCTGTGTGTCGCGGTGGCTCAGAAAACAATCACAATTTAAGCAGACGGCATTCATAAACATTTTATGAGTGATATAATCCAAAAAATCAGAAACTGGATGAAATAACCATGGAAACACATCTTGTCATCGATGCCTGACATAAATCCAAAATCCAACAATCGTATTTGTGTTGGCAATTTCTGCGAGAAAGAAATGAACAGCGACTGGCAGCAGCATACGCGCAAGCTACCTTCAACAGTCTCCCACTCAACCCATCGCTGAAACCCTGGGGAGATATTCACGAAGCTCCGCTTAGAGTTACTTCATGCACAGAGCAGTGGCTTGCGAGAGCGCATGCTTTGCAATTCAGCGCTTCTGTACGTGCTGCATAACCTGTGTATATTATTAGGTATGAAGATACCCTTTTTTGTCATATTTTAACCCATAGTAGTACAGAGCTTTCTTGCGGTGTAAATTAATCATCTTCAATCCTCAAATTGGCAATACAAATTTTTTTTTTTCCATGTTTACATAACTTGAAAAAAATAAATATGGATATAACATAAACCAAAATGAAATATAATTGTAGAATTGAATCAGAAATTGCCAATTTGAACACAGAAATAGTGATTATATATTATTCACTGCATTGCCAATTTAAAGAGTTTAATGATTAGTTACACTTAAACTGCTCTTAACCGAGAACGCCACACCATACAGCGATGGGATTGGGCTCAAATTTGTCAGTGCATTTTTCTCTTTTTGCTCATGTATGATATGTACTGCCCAACATTCTGGACCAACAGATACTGCAAAAATGTCTCCTAAAGGTGACACTGTACCTCTATGGGTTAAAAACTGCTTTAATGTCCCTGTCAATTTGTACTTTTTGGATGTCTTTTCGTATTTTTGCATTCCCCTTGGAATTTTTAAACAAATACAATTTTTCGTAACAGTTGGCAGCTCTGCAAAATGCGCTCAAAAACCCCTGTGGAACCCCCCCCCCCCCACGGTTTCCCTCTTCATATAAATGGGCCTTAGCATAGCAGAATAACTCACCATTCCTCATACTCTGTCTCATGGCAGCTCTGATCTGCTCCTCCTCGCTAAGACCACCGGTATAATCATCCGCATGGTAATTAGGCAACGTGGGTGAAGCACCAGCTCCTGTACCCCTCGAGGTGGAGCCTGTCCAAGCGTTATTTGAGTAGTTGGCAGGACCTGGCCTGGAGGGGGCTGCACCGGATCCTGAGCCCGTGGAGAAGCCACGCCCTGCATACGCTTGGTTGGCTCTGGAGGGTGGGGCACCTTCCCTGAAACCTGTAGTGTCCGCCCTGGGTTGGTACCGTGCACCATGCGTGGAGCTACCAGATAGAGCTGATCGGAATTCAAGCAAAAATTGCATTAAAAAGAGAAGTTTGAGTTCTAAGAGGCTGATTAGTTAAGTGTAGTCATATGTATCTGTCCATGACATGGAGCATTCAATCGATTTTAACATTAGTGGGGAACCAAGGCAACCATTTTTTCCCCAAATTTTTACTTCTTCAGTGATGCCCTTCATTACGAAACATACAAGAGCTCCCCCCAAATGAATAACTTGATTTCTCCAGGCTTCAAAGGTTAAAATTTGTCAAATTTCCATTCATGACTATAAACTGATCGTGTCTTTTACAATGGATAGGACATTACATTGGTATAACACACATTATTCTTCAACTCCAGACTTATCTCAACATGGTATCCAAAGGGTTATAATAGTTGAGATATACACTGTATAATTCTCTTTTTCAATTTCTATAATGAAGCCTCACCTACTGTGAACAGACTCCACAGGGCATCCATGAGAATCTTCAGGGGTCCTTTCACATATGCCATACCAACCAGAATACCCGCCAGATGACCAGTGAAGGACGCCCTCGGAACGATAAGCTGGATCAAGATTAACTCCACCCAGCATGCCCAGCGAGACGGCACACTAAACAATCCCATGATCCTCTGGTTTTGGACAGGTGTGTAGTAGGTTGTCAGCACTTTCAGAGCAAAGATCACCCCTGGAAATAGATTGTAATGCAGGTGATATTGAAAGTAGCATTAGCAAATGTGCATTGATTTACATAGCTTAACCAAATGAAGTGGCATGAAAAGACATGTCCGGAAAGCAAAATGCATATTGCTGGAAACCATAAATTTATTGCACAAAATTTGAAACATATCATTCAGCCATAAAGCAGTTTAAAATACTTCTACTGCCATGATTAGACTTAATATTACCCAAAACTGTCATCACAGAAGCAAAATTACAAGTTTCAATCCACCAATACCACCAACAATTTTGCCATTTGCATTCTGGACAAGTTTTTTTTTTTTTTGGGGGGGGGGGTGCTACTCCCTTTCACTAAGCTACATCTACAAAGCAATTTGGACAGAATGACAGCTCAGACAAAGCACTCTGTTAAAAGGAGAACATTTGAAAAAGCAGAGGAAATAAGGAAATGAAAAACCTCTAAAAACTGCATGTAATGCAAAGAAATGTTGAGGTTCTCATCCACTATCCTCAACACATGCTAACATCAAGCCTTTCATGAACGATATATTGAAATCATTGCCCAGGTTTCAGAACATATTTGCCTATGCAATGTACCCAACCTTAAGCCTAACCCTAAACCTACCGTTGGGCTTAAATCCATATGCGACCCCAATCCTGTCTCTGATGAAATAAAGCCATGGGGTGGTATTCTGAGATCCATTTTATCTCAGAGAAAATCTGAGATTTTATCTTAGATAATATCAGTGAGATAAAATACCCTTAAAGTCTTTTTAAATCAGTATTATGAGAACCGTTTTATCTAGATTTTATCTCATCTATGACATGCCCATTTCCAATGCAATTACCAATACAAAATTTTGTTAAATAGCACTCTCATCTCGCTCAGCCAATGAAAATGCTTTTGCCAGTACATGTAAGTGGGGCAAAACAGCGCAAATTGTTATTTGTACGAATTTCAATATGCTTGCATTGAAGCGCAAAGGCAGTTTAGATGGTTTTTCCATGGAAAATGAATTTGGTAATTTCAGAGGTTTCAGCATACCATTACAAGCATCATTTCAAGGACAATATCAGTCAGCAACTAGATGAATCTTCGACCACGCGTGGTGGAACTTTATGCCTCCGCCATTACCAAATCAGAAATAAATGGCACTTCATGTTGATTTATTTTCATTTATACAATGACATCTTTGACCTTGACCTTTGACCTTGTGACCCCCAAATCTAATGAGAGCATTGCCCTTTCCATATGCATACATGAGCCAAGTTTGTTGAACTGTCAAATGGTTGTTGAGTTATGGTGAAAACGAACCATTTCTATGTACATAATGACCTCTATGACCTTTGACCTTTGACCTTGAGACCTCAAAATCTAATCAGATCATTGTCCCTCCCATATGCATACCTGTGCCAAGTTTGAGGTTGATCGGTCAAATGGTTGTTGAGTTATGGTGAAAACGAACCATTTCTATGTACATAATTACCTCTATGACCTTTGACCTTTGACCTTGAGACCCCAAAATCTAATCAGATCATTGTCCCTCCCATATGCATATCTGTGCCAAGTTTGAGGTTGATCGGTCAAATGGTTGTTGAGTTATGGTGAAAACGAACCATTTCTATGTACATAATGACCTCTATGACCTTTGACCTTTGACCTTGTGACCCCAAAATCTAATCAGATCATTGTCCCTTTCATGTGCATACATGAGCCAAGTTTGAAGCCAATCTGTCAAATGGTTCTTAAGTTATCGCGAGAACAAGCCATTTTTATGTGTATTATTACCTCTATGACCTTGACCTTTGACCTTGAGACACCAAAATCTAATCAGATCATTGTCCCTCCCATATGCATACACGAGCCAAGTTTGAAGTTGATCTGTCAAACGGTTCTTAAGTTATCGCGAGAACGAAAACGGTACGGACGGACGACGGACGGATAGACGACCCGAAAACATAATGCCTCCGGCAACCACCTACGGTGGGCAGAGGCATAAAAATCTTTAAATCTAATGCGATCATACACGAATGTTGGTAGATTATTACAGTCAATATTTATGCCATTTTTCTTTACTTCTTTATCAAAACTAGAAGTGAATTTATCCAGAAAAATGGACGTCCGGGAGATAAAATAGCCCCTACCCTATTTTAAGTTTCATTATATCTTTTTCTTCAAAGTATATGGGCACAAGCGCAAGAGCTGCACATTTGTCTTATAGCTGCAGTATACATGTAGGTATACGCACTGGAGATAAAATGAAGATAAAATCTGAGATTTTAAAGTAATCTCAGAATACGATTTTATTTCAACACTTACAGTGCCTATGGCATGTATATGTCACAAAGAGACCATGCATTGTTTAATCGAACATTTCTCCACTAAGAAAGATGTATATGGTGATAAAAAATATATCAAAGGTTACAGGATGAATCTAGTATTTGAAATATCTATCGGTCATTATATGCTACCACAGGAATTGTTTTTAAAAAAGTGCATATTTTGGAAGGATTCATTCTCAATTTAGCATAAAACAGTAGCAAACAAATGAGAAACAAACACGTTAAGGTCCAGAGGAAAATACAGATCTGTTTCCTAATAATGTTCATGCATTAAATGGTAATAAGTAGGAACTTTGGTATCATTGAAAGAGTAATAAATTTCTACAACTTTTGTGCACAATATACCTGTACAGAAGTTACAGTTAAAGAAGTACAGGCATTTGAAAAGTAAGCAGTGGTCATACTTTGATTAAATCTTGGAACAAGCAAAACCCCTTGGCACCGTAAGAGTTAAAGATACATGTAAAACAAAAAAAAATAGAGATAAAATGACGCTCAGATCAGAATACCACCCCAGGGGGGTTTGTCATTAGAGCAAGTGTCGGAGCAGTGCTACACTTACCCCCGGGGGGCCACTCTATGTACAACACTGTAACCATGCGCGTGCACAAAAACGCGGAATAAGAGGTGTTTTTTCAGGCAGAGCACGGATCCGCGCGGATCCGCGATAAGGGTATCAAAATCGCCGATTTGAGAGAAAAAGGGGGTCTTTTCAGCGCTAAATCCGCGCTAAGGGTCATTTTTTGCATAATCTGAAGTGAAATAAAAATGTACCTAATCCTAGTTAAGGGTATGCTGGAGAGAAAAATCCTAGTTAAGGGTATGCTGGAGAGAAAAAATCCTAGTTAAGGGTAGCTTTTATGAGCTCCGCGAATCCTAGTTAAGGGTACTTTTTGAAAGGGTGTGCACGAGCATGGTTACAGTGTTGTACATAGAGTGGCCCCCCCGGGCACTTACCTGAGAATCCTGCAGCACAGGAAACGATGTGAGAGCTATCCTCCAGCAGGTGAGCAATGCCCACGTTGAGAGCGACCAAGAGACCATTGGTGAGTACACAAAACATCACGATAAGATAAGCAAAGTACGGACTGCCAAACTTCCTCTCTAGGCTGATACCCTTCCAGACGAAGGACACCATGTTGTAGTAGAGATGCCAGTCGTCAAGATGAAACCAGGCCGCCAGAAAGAGGCGGGGCCAGTCACCCTTGTACCAGACGTGGGCAGAGCTTACGCAGATGTTTTGAATGGATGGTGATCTGATGAAGGTCTGGTTTGGTGATGCGAATAAAAAGATCACAGGGGAAAAGTGATTCACCTTCAGGATTCAAGATTCAAGATTCAAGATAACTTTATTGTCATCATGCATCAGCATAAAAAGTGATTTACAGTCTGATTTTCAAGCATATATGTAAATAAATGTTTATTATACAACTCAATCCTAGATCCTAATCAAATGATTGGTTTGGTGTTATCCAAACATGATTCATTTTTTGAGACCATCACACATTTTTTTCAGTGAAAAACTTTTTCAGTCCTTTCCAACCAAATTTTAAGTACAGTATGTGATGGCAGTAGTGCATGTAGAGTTGAGCACACTTATGTGTGAGCTAACACATACATAGCCATGCACATTAGCGCATTTGAGCATGTAGGGGTTATTACGCTTATGCTTTTCGTGCCTGCTGGAGTTTCAAATCCACTATTACTACTTCTCAGAGAATGATATGGACCAAAACACTCCTTTTTAAACAAAAAAGCAAGGATCTAAGATTTTTTGTTGCATGAAAAATATATATGCTCTTGTTGAGGCTGTCTCTGCTATTATGTTTAATCATGTAGTTCCAAGTGAATATGCATGTGACACCTGTTCCACATATTTTAGACAATAGCAGTGAAGGGATGTTCTTTTGACTACCAGAACCATCGTGAAGGGTTAGAATGAGGGGTTGTTTATTTTGTCCGCTTTCTTTGTCCGTCATGTTCATAGTGTATGTTTCACTATCAAAAAATCACTTAAAAACTTCATTCTCTATATTCCCAGCATTTTTCTTTTCCATGAAAAGATGATTTATCTCACCGAATCATACCTTGATGTATGGGTTGAGGACACGCATATAGATGAGGACATTGGCTGCGATCGTTGCCAGGGTTACGGGAGGAATTCGGTTGAATCCAACCCGGTAGAGCTGATGTAGGAGAAGCAGGAGTCCCAAGCCCTGCTGACGTGGCATCCCTCTTCTTCTTGGTCGAAACATCTTGGATTAAAGTGTACCACCGGTTACCTACAAAAAAAATAGTTGTGTACATATCATCATCATCATCATATGTACTGGAGTGTAGGTAAGTCCTGTAGGTCTCCCGGTCGTATCGCTTGGTACATACATGTAAAAACACCTAAAAACTGGTGCTTGCTTGGATGTCAGACTATGCTATTGAGAAATGTTTGTCTGCCCAACATAGATCCAAATTGTGTTTAAACGAATTGATGCTGGTAGACTGTTCCAAGACTGAACAACACGTTTACTGAAAAAGTTGCTTCGGACATTCAATCAACAGTAGTTGGTGAATAACTTCAAGGGATGACCTCTTGTTCTCTAATACTGCGATTTCACAAAGAAGCATTAGTTTTTAAAAGCAACCTAAATACCTGGCATTCAATGCAATTTGTGCATCCATATCCAAACAGACATGACAGACGAACAATTAAAAAATCCATAATTTTTATATATGTACAAGCGTGAGATAAGCTTGTTCTCCAAAGTAGTCATTGCGGTGGAAAAGCCTCAATAGCTTAATTGTGTGTATTCCCAGGCATTTGGGCTTGGTAGGAAATCACACATGAGAGGAAAATAATTGTTTAAAATTCCATTTTCAACTCTGAATCCCCAAATTTGTGGCATATCAAGAGTGGAAGAGTCCCTGAATCAGATAACCTAGCAAATTTAACAAAATTAAATCTTGCTTAGGGCAATTTTGTTGTCTGTTTTTGACTGCTGCAAGCCTGCAATAGTGAATGTTCGCTACAGTCCAATACGTTTGGCCCTAGACTCTATAAGTAGAAATTTGCATGCCTATGGTTTATGGAAGCTTGACCAGAGCGTCCATTTTTTCCACACAAAAAATACAAAAGTCAGACCTAGATCCATTTCAAAGTAATCTGAAAGTCAAAACCTACAAAATGACATACCATCCACCTTTCTAATATAAGTAACATTTAGACCTTAGTTATTTTAGTAAAAGAATTGAGTGTGTAACCCATTCGAGCACTTCCCATTTCATTGTAGTTTCATGTACACAGCAATTTGCCTGACATCATCAAATGGCACATATTCACAGTGGTTACTTCTGTTTGAATTTCGATTCATAGTTTTCCTGAAATGCTAAGTGAAAAGAGAGAGCTTTATTTTTTTTGATAAATAACCTACCCGATGCCGAGGCTGAATTGAGTACACTTGCCTGCAATACACTTGCCAGCTACGGGGATGCAGCGGGGTGTGGGCCGAAGCAAGCCCTTCTTCTCCCGTCTCGAAGTTGGATGAGTTTGCAATTCGTTGTCCAACTCTTTAACAGTTAACTGTTAGTGTTAAGTTTGTGTTTTTCAGCTTTTAATTTCAGTTTAGCTTTGGAACGTGATCTTACACACTAAGTTACACGTAAGTCTAACTTCAACTCACACAAAAATCTGACGCAAACATCGAGAATTCCGTTTCGTCTACTCGCTCGCCGACTATTTTTGTTTTTGTTTTCCTTAGTACACGTGTACTTCCGGGTTACACAATGCCCAGGGCTGCGTTTCAAAGTTCATGGACATCCCATTGAAACGTGTGTTAACTCTACAACACACGTTTCAATGGGATGTCCGAGAAGTTGGACTCATGAAACGGCCCCCATTGTAACGAATTAGGCCCCAGCCCCCCCCCCCCCCCCCCCTCGCCATAGTGAAGTGGTTTAAAAACACTCGACTGGAAACGCGAATATCATAAGTTCGATCCCCAGCATAGCACTTATGTCCTTGAGCAAGGCACTTTATCTACATTGCCCTTTTATCATACATTCAACACATTATCAAGCTACACGTAATAGGCACATTAATACCAATGTCACAATGTGTGGATTATGGCTATGTATTTATTTTCAAAATAGTATGTGAGAGTTAGGAAGGGGGAGGGAGGGCTGATTTGCCCCCCCCCCCCCCCATGCTCCTTTTTCTCTCTCACACTGCACAAGTCAGGTACAAAAAGAATTTTCAATTTTTATGAAAAATCAATAAACACTATACAAAATATATAGTTCTCAACATGTGTACATTTATTATTAATGTTTCGATGATAAGAAATTAAATACATGTATAAACATACATTTATGGATTCACACACAAGTTTCATGGTGGCAATTTCAACTGTCACTTGATGACTCTACAAGAAACATCCAGTTGTTGACTCACTGGTGGCAAAGCCACATTTTCAGTGAACATGGAAGCAGGGAAGGGAACAGGATCAAGCAAAGAAACTGAATTTGTGTAAAACAATCTGCTTACATGGCCGATAGCATTTCACCAATTACACATGGTGGTCTGCATTTTAAAAACTATATAAGTATCAGTGGCGGATCCAGGGGGCCGAATCGGCAGTGCCCCCCCCCCCCCTAGGTGGAGCCTTTTTTATGCTTGTCAAGGAAATTTGAGGGTAATATAGGCACCTAAAAAAGCACAGGACCTTTTTTTTTTTTTTTGCTTGTCAGTGAATTTTTGTCACCCCCCGCCCCGCCCTTTGAAAAATCCTGGATCTACTACTAAAGTACTACCAGTAATTCTCAGTTTAGTGAAAGACACTCAAATCACTATGTAAAGAAAACTACATGAGCAGGAGCTATCCAAGATTTTGTAAACAAGGGGGCACAATACTCGGGAAATTATCTGACAAGGAAATAGGATAACAAACAAGTTGTGCTACTTTGCTTTCAAAGGGAGGGGGGTATGGGTATGGGTTGGATGTGGATGCCCCAGCCTCCTCCTGAGAGTTTCCATTACACCACAAATAATATATTTCTCATTGACAGCATTACAACATGTTCACCATTTTCTGATGTAACATATGAATTCAAATATTTCACCATATTAATTTCTTATTATTTTTGGCCCATCTCAGAAAAAATGGGGCTAAACTATCTCTCATCTATTTTTTTGCCCTCAGTCAGAGGTATTTATTCATTAATCAAAATCATATTCATACATTTGCTCATATCAAATAAACTTCTGTCTTTTCTTCTTTTACATGTCCTCCCCCCCCCCCCATACACCTTGAACTTCTATTAACTCCGTGTGGTCCGCAGAGAAACAAGGCATTGCCCGCCTAGCCCTTCTCCAAAGATGCATCCCCCACCAGTGCCATCAAGGTAACCGTGGAAACAGTAGCCGCAGGAACGGGTCTTGCGGCAGACTCCTCTACTGATAAACACATTGCACCTGACTCGTGATCATCCCATGCACATTCAGTTGCATTCCATACATGTACATCAACACACCACAGTACATGATGACAAGCCACTATACTGGAGCCTGCAGCACAAGAAACGAAACCCTGGCGGGCATACACTGGGTCCACCAGCCACCCAAGGCGATGCACGCGAGAGATCACCAGGAGAAGTGCCAAGCAGACAACAAACGCTGCCTATATTCCCTGCAGACCAGAATCTTAAACAAATTTTTATTTTTTAAACAAAAAAAAAACCTCTCATCTATTGTTCTAAGAATGAAAGAATACACTGTATAATCAAAAGTATTATCCATCTGAAATAAAAATGGAAGATATTTGGAACATGTACTAAACAAGCCTTAATTGCTCTTCATTCTGAAATCTAGAAAAACAAAAATTCCATCATCTACTGTCCAAATAGTGTAAAATTTAATGGGATAAAATTTACACACATTTATTGTACGAGTCTAATAATACTTTATAGAAAATAAATGTACAATCACGGTTTCAGTTGTACTTAAAATTACTGTATAAATGATGATCCTTAAAGAGTACCAATAACAAATGACATATCTTGCTCTGTTCATGTTACTGTACAACATTCAAATATGGTGAATAATATTTCTAAAGGGACATATTGCCACCGGCGTAAATCCACTCTTGAGGAGTGGGGGGGATGATTGACTTTTTTGACGATTTTTTTTTCTGTCGATCTCACACTTAGGTATAAGCACACACTCTCACTGACCCCCCCCCCCCCCCCCCACAGACCCCCTTACACACATTTTAATATTTATTTTGCGAGCGAGCGAAGCGAGTGAGCCAAAAATAACCATTTTTCTAGTTTTTAATCGCATTTTCTAACAGAAATTCTAAAATAATGACAAGCGAGCAAGCCAAAAATAACCACTTTTCTCATTTTTAATCGCATTTTCGAATAGAAATTCTAAAATAATGACGAGCGAGCAAGCCAAAAATAACCACTTTTTTGGTTTTCAATCGCATTTTCAAATAGAAATTCTAAAATATGATGGCTGTTTATGACAGATATTCAAAGATTTTACTAACAGATTAACTAAAATATGTTTTCTTTCTTAAAAAGTGGGGGGGATATTTGTACACGCCACCCCCCCCCCTCCAAAAAGTGGGGGGGATATATTCCCCCCATCCCCACGGAATTTACGCCAATGCATATTGCACATTTAGAAACAATCTCATCTCAGTGAACATAAAAGTGACTTGTGAGTCGACCAACCATGCATCCATACAAACACTCTCTCATAGAACAAGGCCAACTAGAGTTCTGTACATAGTCCCTGTTAATAACCCATGCATTGAGGCACTATTTGAAACCTAATTTGATCAGCTTTTATTCTTCAAATTGGCAACACCTACTTTTTTTCATTTTATTGCTACATTTTTCTTATAAAATATCAAGTATCTGAAATGAATATAAATTGACAGAAATTATGAGACGTCAAAAAGTTGCCAATTTGCAGGGGGAAATGGTGATTTTAAACTTTCTATCACATTGCCAATTTAAGGATTTTAGTGCTTATTTTCCTTTAAAAAAATTTCAGCATCAAACAACGAATATTGACCCAACCAAAATGGGCACAGTTTGTGTAGAATTTTTTGCTCTTTCTGCTCATGTATTTGGTATGATTTTTAGGGCTTTGCATCAAAAGATATTAAGCCAAACCACAAAATGTGGACCTCGGTCACGAATGGATTTGAGGCACTATTTGAAACCTTATTTTATCAGCTTTTCTTTTTCAAATTGGAAGAACCAGTGTTTTTCTTTTCTGCATGATTCTTGTTAAACAGTCATGTATATCTGAATGAATAAAAATTGACGGAAAGTATGTTGAGCGGTTTATTTGCCAATTTACATGGAAAAGCAGTCATTTGAACTTTCCTTCGCATTGCCAATTCAATGATTTTAGTGTTTATTTTCCTTCACAAAATTTTCAGCATCAAATGAACCACCAGTAATACTCACACAACCAAAATTGGTCCAGTATATGTAGAACTTGTGCTCTTTCTGCTTGAATGTATTTAGTATGTATTACAGGGTTCTTATCAAAAGTTATTGGGCCGAACTACAGACAAAGGGATTCTGTGACGAATGGATTAAATTATCCTTTGTTTTCTTCAAACTCTGTAACCATAAACCCACCGTGTGCAAGGTGAAGATTTTTTCTTTTTTTTTTAATTACAAAAATAGCGGTACAAAAATTATTTTTTGATGATTAGTACCCTTTAAATGCACTTTCATAATGCCATGGCCAGCCATCCGGCCATGAGAAGAATTCCACCGATTGGCATGAGCTTGACCGGTGTAGCATCACTGGTCATTGCATAATAGTAGCCGGTCCCACAGAATCCCACAATACCAGCAGTCATCAAGCTTCCAGTCTAGTGAAAAAAAAGAGATCAAAGCAAAAATATCATTACCAGGGGTGAATCTGGGGGGGGGGGGAGGCTGCTTTTGAAACCAAGAACATTTTTTTTTTTTGCTTATCAGCAAATTTGGGACGTAAAATAGAAACCTGAAAATGCCGAGGACCTTTCTTTTTGCTTGTCAGCAAATTTTTCAGGTAAAACAGACACCTGAACTGAAAAGGGCCGACCACCCCCCCCCCCCCCCCCACCTTTTTGAAAAATGCTGGATCCGTTACTGATTATATATTCCTGCAAACACTTCATTTTCCATCTCCTTTTAAACATAAATCTCTTTATAAATAGACTATACAGGATTCAAGCTGCAGATTGTTTTTCTATGGTGACAGAGGTATCTTGCAACAACATGTACTGGGTAAATGGTTTAGTTTTTCTTCTTAATTTACTATGTTAATAGCATCTGTATATAAATGTGCACCTAGGTACATGTATGAAGACATAATCTTGATTTGATATGATATGATTTGATTTGATTTATTCACATTACAAGATATAATCATTCAAATGCTCAGATATACATATAACAGAAATGGATCCTTGTAAGCTCTGTTAAGAGCTTGATGAAGATGCCCAGAATAATATCCATTATACATAAACATGATTCAAATATATATATAATGATGCAAATAAGAGAGAGAGCAAGCGAGAGAGAGTTAAAAGGTAAAAGAGAATTGTACAGAGAATCTACATCGGGAAATTCAAGAGCAAACTTAATTGTATTTCAACAGTAATCATGTTAACTGTTGTGCTTTCACTGCCTTTCACTGGAGTTATACACAATACAATGTACAATCAATAGTAAGGACCAGGCCCCTAAAGCTCAGAATTTTGAAGCAATGAATTTTGACAAACTTGTCCGATCTAAGCTTCACCTACGCAATAATGAAAATTATATCAGTTTTTAAAATCAATGAATATCTGCTTTAAGATTTTTGTTACCTAATTTTCCCTCTAAGTCTAGCTAGGTATAAAATTTATGCTATCGGTATTCTGAAATACTTAACTGAGCTGTGGCTCATATAATGTATCTGACAAGGTCTACTTATTGTGTATTATGCAATTCTTGTTTTTAATTTGTTTATTTGAGGATACCACAAACTTACCAGTAGTGGTTGCCTAGTGAGTGGTACAGCTAACAAAGCCAAGGAATGGATAAGATGATATTTGTTGGCTGAATCAAACGTCTGAAATGACAACAGAAACAAATTCACGAAAATATCTCTTAGGATTCAATCACAAAGCCAAATATTCCCAGAAATTAATTTCCAGAACATTCCTGCCTTCCTATTTTGTGTTCACATCATTCAAAATTATCGGTACCAATTATTCCAGCTTAGGAATTTTTATTCATTTCTGGGCATCAGGCGCGGTTCTAGAGCAAAGACTTGGGGGGGGGGGGGAGACTACTGGTGCCTTGGAGGATTGTGACAGAATAGATAAGAAATTAAAATCACACCTATATTGTCCAATTTTTTTTCGGAGGGGGGGGGGGTTGAGCCCAAAGCCCCACCCCCTGTAGAACTGCGTCTGCGGGGCCAACCCCAAAACCACTGGAACTGCCCACACTGATCAGCTTTGCACATTAACTATTGAAGTGGTGTCACCAACTTGGAAAAAAATTATGAAATTTTTTGTCATCGTTGCAAAAATTACTGAAATCAAATTTCATTTCCTGGGATATTTGCATTTCAAATAATTGATCATTTTCATCTTCACACAAACCCCAAACTGAAATGTAGACAGAAGACTAGGGAGGCTCTAAACAAGAACGAATGAATATGGACAGAACTTTGTGTGACTTACCGTTATCTCATGTTCTATGCCTGTCCTCGTCTTTAGAACTATAATAAATGATACATAAAGGCAGAATGAGTTTTTTCAGCAAACAACACTCAAAGCGTAGTAATGCTCTCTAGCTTTCTCTTCCTAATGTCTCATTTGCAAGTTCCCATTCTATTCATTTCTTTGGTCATGGTCAGCTTTCTTTAAAATTCTACTTTTAAAGTAAAAAAGAATAGGTCACAGATAAAACTGATATATGGATCCTGAGGAAGATGATGATATTAATACTAGTACTACTACTATTATTTTAGTAGTAGTAGTAGTAGTAGTGGTGGTGGTGGTGGTGGTGGTGGTGGTGGTGGTGGTGGTGGTGGTGGTGGTGGTGGTGGTGATGGTAGTAGTAGTAGTAGTAGTAGAAGCAATAGTTTTGTTGTGTTGTTGTAATTATTTCCTTTTTCCACAACTTGATGTTCTGTTGGTATATAAAACAGCAACCGGACTTCTTCCAGAAATCTAGGATTATCTGTTCTCTATTCTATTCTTTTTTTTATTATTATTATCATTACTATTACACAAGGCAATATCACCCAAATAAATTCCAGTTGATCACCACCCGGAATCAACTGTATCACAACTCCTTCTTCCCACGAACAGTTGTGGCATGGAACATGCTCCCCTATGAAATCCTGGTTTCTACTACGGCAGGAACCTTCCAGGGAGCCTTGTTCAAAAAAGCCACTGATGGCTGAGACATGTTTTTACTCGCACGTTGTACATAAGCACCTTGCCAGACAAGTTTCTCCCTTGACATAACATCCTGACTGATGGATCCTGTCAAGTACTGACGTAGAAGTGTAATTACTTCTATCATCATTATCATTATTAGTATTATTATCGTTACTATCATTATTTTTACTACAACCTTACAACCTTACACTACTATTATTATTACGGTAGTTTAACTGCGGATTAAGGCAAATTAATGCGCTTAAAAACTCATCCTTTCATGTACTGGGAAACCTACATTAGGGAGAAAATATTGTTTCTCCCTAACATTTTGGACAGCACACTTGCTATCATCCTAACTCAAGGGAACTCCAGGTACAACCATTAGATTTCTTCCTCCCCATCTCTTTGGTCAAATTATTCGCTTTATAATTCGGGGAGGTAAGATAAAAATATGTACTTACATCAGAATTACTTAACGGTCCCGCAAGCCGGGCAGCATTTGGATTTCATGATTTTTGACCATCACTTTAATGAGAAAAAAAAAAGTTCCCCCATGAAAACAAGTCGTATGATCTTATTCAAGAGTGCACCCATTAATATGAGTCATTTGAATCCAGTGGCATAATGAGCCAAAATATTTGGGGGGGCTCAATCTTTGCGAGGAGCGAAGCGACCAATCCTGGGGGACCGAGCCGGGGATACTCCCCCCCCCCCCACGATACGGAGCTTTTTCATTTTTTCGACTTAAATATGTGCAATCTGCAAAACCTGAAAAGAAAATTCCGACATCAGTTCAGTTCAATTTTCATTTTTTCTAATTTCCAACAAAAGAAGTAAATATCATGAAAAACAAACATTTGAAGTACAATACATGCAATATGAAACATCAAATTTGATGACATGTGCTATTATGGATAAGCGTGTCATGAATCTACCGACCGGAAAAGGATTTTTTTTTCATGAACTTGGAAACATGCAGCCCAAATAATCTTTGCAAGTTTCAAACAAATGCCAGCGTTACACAAAATACCTTATTACTTATGATAATAATACAGACAAAGCCACTATGAAATAAAAGGTACAAGCCCCCCCGGGGGGGGGGGGGGGCATCACTTCCATTGAAGAGAGGACAGCATCTGTGAGAAAAAGCACCCTAAACGAGGATTCAAGGGCAGGCCGCTAGGACACCCTAAACACGGATTTTGTGCAGATGTCCCAGATTTGCACACCCTATACCCTAAACGAGGATATTCCTATTTTCATACCTTGAGAGTGATAGTGGGGTCCATTGAAAGTTTGGAGCCGTTTTTATCTCGAGATAATTCACTGTCTCATTATTTTTTACACAGGCGTTATAGGATTTTCCGTGGATCAGGTCTTGTTACAGTCGGTCCCACAGTCGGTGCAAATTACACAGCCTTTTTTTTCTTTTTGGATTATCGTGATTTAGGGGGCTTTTTTTCATTTTTGGCGTTTTTGACACTCTATTCGCGTTTCCGCACGTTCCGCGCCTACCCCTGAAAAAATACCCTTTTTCCGTGTTTTTTTTTCTCGCGGATGCTGTCCACTCTTCAATGGAAGTGACCCCCCCCCCCCCCCCCCCCCCCCCCCCGAGCATGGAGAGGGTGTGATGCAGTGGGGTACCAGGGTTTCACTCCCACAGTGGCGTAGCTAGGATTTCATTTTAGGGGGCGGTAGTGAGCACGCGAAGCGTGTGAATCAGTTACTGAGCGCGCAAAGCGCCCTCCTTATGGGGGGGGAGGGTGGAGGGAGGGGGGAGTTTCCCCCCTCCCGCGCGAAGCGCGAAAGCTCCAACATTTCTTTGAATTGTTCCTGTCTGCTCCCGCTTTTCTTACGTTCTCTTACCTTTTTCTTTTCTCGCTCCCGCTCTTTTTCCTTGTATTTTTTCTTTTTTTCTTTCTTTTTTGTTGGCGTTTTGGAGGGGGCGACTGCCCCCATCGCCCCCCCCCCCCCTGGCTACGAGAGCTTTTTGCAGTATTGATGGTTTGCAACTCTGTAAAAGAACGCTATTTGGGACTACAAACTTAAAGCCCTTGTCTAGTTTTGGTAAATCTAAGAATATTCATCATCAAAGTTTGAATCCATTGTCAGATAAACAGGACTGGTAAAACCAAGTGTTGTATCATAAAACACATTAGTATTGATATTATGCATGTTTTCTGCCTTGCTATGCATGCTATTTGGGAAATTGTGAATGCGTTACTTAACAGTAGAAAGGGAGTCTAGAGAGAAATAATGACATTCGCATGATATCACTAATATAAAATTGAAAATAAACCACGGTTGAAATTTATTTGGGGGGTTGGCGCCCCCCCAAGCCCCCCCTCCAGTACGCCAGTGTTTGAATCGGCGATATAAAACACAGGGGAAGATCAGCTCAGTGAGGAATTTCCTTTTTTTTCATCAAAATACATGTAATGCCATGGTCAAATTGTGAAATCCAAATGCTGCCCAGATACTAGTAGCTAAATTGATTAACTATATTAAAGGTCGGCAACCACATAAATTTGCACAACTCACCATACCAACACTGACCAATGCAGTCAATCAATGCTCCTCCCCCCCCCCCCCCCCCCCCCCCCCCCGTGTGAGACAGAGAGAGTGAATACTCAAAAAATAGATCGAGATGCATGCCATGAATATGATACAAATACATCTAGCTTTCATTAATAAAATCGTAGATTGGATTGCAAAGTAAGTACGCATAGTTATATGAGTAAATTTACCATGAGCACCGTATGCTCCCATTACTACTGCTACTAATCCAGAGACACCACCGACGCGGAGAAACAACCGTCCATGCCTGGTGAGCTTCATGTGCCTGCTGTCCGCCATGATTTCTACAGCTGATCCTTATTCATTCCAGCATGTCACGTGACTTGTGAAATATCACGTGGCAAGAGTAGGGGATTTCCCCTCCCAGCTTGCTCCAACTTCTAAGCCAAGGGCGGGCCAAGGGCAGACCAGGGGAGCGTTTCATGAAAGGACTTGTCGGATGTTTTATCCGACAAAGTCTGTTTTATCCGACAGCTGCCATACTAACAATGCTTCTCAGCCAATCGAAATCAAGGAAAGATGTCAGATCTGACAACTTGTCAGACAACAAATGTTGATGAAACGCTCCCCAGAGCAGAGGCATGATTACGCACCTGTCTTTACACAATGACTCAAAAATGTCACAATAGTGTTCATGTCTTCGTTAGGAAAATGGCTTGATTCTACAGTTGTGCTCAGAAGTATTCATACCCCTTGGAAAGTTACAGTTTTTTGCATTTTTAATAAAAATAAGAGTAGAACTGGAGTCAGTTACAAATCAGTCAAATACATTTAGGTATCATGTACAAAAGCATGCCATTTTTATTTTCACCTCATTTGCATATCAAAAGAATAGATAACTTTCCTGGATTTTCTGATGTCCAAAAGTATTCATACCCCTGTCATAAACCACAAGTTAATAATCAATTGAATAGCCTTTATTTGCAATGACTGCCTCCAGACATCTCCCATAGTTTGTTACTAAGTTCTTGCATGTCTCTACAGGGATTTTGGCCCATTCCTCCTTTGCAATCCTCTCCAAGTCCTTCAGGTTGCTGGGCTTCCTTGCGTTGACCTTCACCTTGAGCTCTTTCCAAAGGTTTTCGATTGGGTTCAAGTCAGGACTTTGGCTCGGCCACTCCAGTACGTTGACTGCATGCTCCTGAAACCATGTTTTGACCTTCTTGGCAGTGTGCTTTGGATCGTTGTCCTTTTGGAAGATCCAATCAGGGCCAAGTTGAAGTGTTTCAGCAGACTCTTTCACGTTCTCTTGCAGGATTTCGAGGTACTGCTCCTTCTTCATGATTCCATTGACCTTTTAAAAGAAAGAAAGACGATTTAATTCTACTTCAACATGGCTTAAAAACCTCCAAAGACACTACGTAGGTAAAACATTCATAGGGGCATTTCAGTGTAGAACTAAGCATACAAGGTAATTGGCATGTGAGTTAGTACTTAACCAGCAATGTCATACTTTACCTAAAATGAGAATTTCCAATTCATTTGACTCCAATTTTGGTGTAAGTTAAATATATACACAAAGATAAGAAAATCTGTATTATTCTTATTCAATAAAATCATTTCACTACTTGTAAAACAAAAATTACCAATTCATAGTTAAGAATTGATGCATTGATAATGTTGTAAACTCACCTTAACAAGATTCCCTGTCCAACTTCCTGAAAAACAGCCCCAAACCATTATGCTCCCTCCACCATGTTTTACTGTGGGCACCGTGTTCTTTGGGTTAAAGGCTTCCCCTTTCTTCCTCCAGACGTAGGCGACATCTCTGTGTCCGAACAGCTCCATCTTCATTTCATCAGACCAAAGAATAGACCTCCAAAAAGTTTCATCCTGTCCCAGATGTCTTCTGGCAAAGTCCAAACGTGATCTTGTGTGGTTGGGTTTTAGAAGTGGAGTCTTCCGTGGCCGTCGTCCATTCAATCCTGCCTTATTCAAGGTCCTCTGGATGGTTTGCCTGGAGATCTTGGTCCCTTGGCCATTGAGATCTTTCAGCATCTCCTTTGTGGTGATTCTGGGGTTGACAGCAGCAGCTCGAACTAAACATCTCGCTTGCCTTGCCGAGACTTTGGGCTTCCGTCCGGGTCTTTTAAGGTTCTCCACTTTGTTGAAAGTCTTGAACTTTCTGATGATGCTCTGGACAGTAGCCACATGAACCTCAAAACGCTTGGATATTGCCTTGTAGCCCAAACCATCTTTGTGAGCATTCACTATTCGCGATCTCAGGTCGTCACTAAGTTCCTTTTGCTTGACCATGATGAAGTTTAAGCCGATTCCGATGAACTGACAAAGACAAAGATTCGCGATCTCAGGTCGTCACTAAGTTCCTTTTGCTTGACCATGATGAAGTTTAAGCCGATTCCGATGAACTGACAAAGATCTTGCCACTGATTCTCAATTTATAGAACCACTGATATTTCTGGAATTCAAAGACTTTTGACTTTCTCAACAAAATTTCATTTTAAAAATTCGAAATGCCCCCCCCCCCCTCTGCCAATCTTGAATTGAATTGATTTGAAATCAATTTCATCAACATGGCAACTAACATCTGGATAAACCCCAGAAGAGGGAAGATTTCTGAGATCTCAGGAACTTCCTCTTCCTGGATACCATGCAACATGGCTTAAATTCTTTTGTATTCATGCCTGACATTATAGGGTCCAGCTTGAAACCATATGGGGGTAGTAAAATATTTGAATAATGAAAAATAAGGTGTCTTATACTTGAGAAAGACAGGGGTATGAATACTTTTGAACATCAGAAAATTCAGAAAAGTCATCTTCTCTATTATTATGCAAATGAGATGAAAATAAAATCAGCATGCTTTTGTAGATAATGTCTAGTAGTATTTAACTACTATGCAAGTTATCCTAGTTCAGCTTTCATTTTTATGAAAAATGCAAAAAACACATATTTTCTTAGGGGTATGAATACTTCTGAGCACAACTGTACATGCTACAGATAAAGAATATGTATTTATCACTTACATTGATGTAGTGCAGTTATCACCTTCAAAAAAATACGGGGGACGGGCTGGGGGCGGGCACACTTTCGCAAGGATTGACTGGATAATTTTGTTTTGAATAATATTTTATTTCTTCTATAACATATGAAAATAACATATTACATAAAATCATTTACATTATTAATTCAAAATTCATTCATAAACATTCTTACTTGATTATAAAAGAATATGAATTATACAAATCCGAAAAAGTAAACTTAGAATCAAATCTATACACATTTCTTTAACAATTTATAATCAAAATGGGAATAGTAATATACAACAGAATCTTGATACAGGAAACTTTATGAATTGCACTAAAACAAACAAACAAACAAACAAACAAACAAACACATATATATTTAGGTAAATCTCAAATTATACATGATTTTTTTTCATTTACAATATCATTTAATCAAAATAATTTTAGGGGAAGTTTTTTTTTTTTTTTTAAACATCAAAATCACACATTCACCCACGCTTCACCACATCCACTACCCCCCCCCCCCTCCCGAAAAGCACACAAAAGCAAAAGAAAAGAAAGAGCCCCCCCCCCCCCCCAAAAAAAAAAAAAAAAAAAAAAAACCAGAATAAACAAAATAAAACAAAATAAAACAAAATGATACGAACACAAACTAGGGAAAGACTGCTACTAGGGTAGAGGGCTGTGAGGCTGATTCTTCAAAGTGTTTCAATTTTCTAAAGTGAATTGACAAAGTTCCCCTTTCCACTGCAAGCTTTTTCTCTTCTTTTCTATTTTCAAGTAATTCATCTTTAATTTCATTTACATTTGGAGGTACCCCCTTCTCTCTACCCTAGAAGGTCATAAATTTAATCAAAATTATGATGTGGTTCAATAATTGCTCTGTTTTCATATTAGTCCCATTTATTCCAATATGAATTTCTTTCCAAGATAATTTCTTTAAAATCGGTAAATTAAATTTATCAGCACATTTTCCCCACAATCTTTTAATTATATTACATTCAAAAAATACATGTTGATAGGTTTCTTCCAAAAAAATGCAATATGAACACAAACCATTTGCACGAAGTTTGAATCTATGTAAGTGATGGTTTGTATAGACTATTCTATGCAATAATTTAAACTGAAACTCTCTCAGTTTACTTTCTAATGAGCACAGCCTGAGCTGAACAAAAATCTTTCCACTTCCTTAATTGTGACATTATAAAGTTCCATTAAGTTATAAAATGCTGAGCTAATTTCTACATTCTTTTTATTTTACTTCTATACACCATCTTTGCACTTATTTCTTCAAATTTATAAACTTTCTTTGCAAATACTATTTTTAAACTGAGACCGCAGTGGATAGACTTCCATGCAGGCTGAACGTTCTTTTTGAGGAATTTGAGGAATTATTGAATATATTTTTTTTTTCAATTTTTGTAATCTCTTCTTTATTTAAACCAATAGCGATAAAATATGCTTTTTTAATAACATTTGTTCATCACAAATATGGTGAAGTCGATATATATTTTTCAAAAACAAATTTTCATCAAATAGAGTTTGGCCTTCCTGCTGAATAGACTTATTATTATTCAAGATTTCATTTCCCTTGTACCTCTCTTCTACTTTAACGTAATTTTTCATGTCCGTCTATGTTTCCAGTAAACTTCGATAAAAGGTAGGTAACTTGATATCCACAGTATTGTCCCAATAATTACAATAAAAGATTAAATTACCTCCCATTGGTCTCATCAAAAGTTTGAAATAATTTTTCCATTTGATACCTTGTTTTCCTGTAACAAGCCTTTTTATCCACATTATTCTCTGTGCTTTTACAAACAATCTAAAATTCATCATTTTGAGCCCACCTTGCGAATAGTCTAAAATTATTACGCTCTTTTTTATTTTGCTTCTACCTCTCCACAAAAAAAATCAAAACATATTTCTTCAATCTCGCTATATACCCACTCTGGAACTGGCATTAATGATGATAAATATATCAATTTGGAATAGCCATATACTTTCATTAATTGAATTTTTCCCATTAATGTTAAGTCACGTTGCTTCCACCGCGTAAACAATTTTTTAATCTTGCTCACTATTTCTTTGTACATAGTTCATTTTGTCTTTGATATCTTCGTGTATCGAAAAATAAATTCCTAATATTTTAACAATATCGACTTGCTTTCCAAAAGGGAATGTATGAGTGTCGGATAACTGTGGACCTAAAGGTAGTATAAATGTCTTGTCATTGTTTAACTTTAATCCTGATATTCTATAATTGCTTCAAAAATGTGTTTAATTTCCTTAAATGAGTGCGAATCTTTAATGAAAAACGTTATATCATCTGCATTAAAAAAAAACTTGTTTTATTTCTGTGTTTCCAAAACTAATTCCTTTTACCTGATAATTATTTTTAATCATATGAGCTAAAATTTCAATACACAAACACAAATAAATATGGAGAAAGGGGATCTCCCTGCCTTACTCCTCTCTCAACCTTGAAGTAACCTGTATTAGTATAAAAAAATATTAACCCATTTACAAAACCTTGGTCCAAAATTAAATGATTTTAACACATTTATTTTATGTAAAAATAAATGTGACACAGAGTCAAATGCTTTTTCAAAATCAATGACTATCAAAAAAGCCTTTTCTCTATAAAAAAAAAAGAAGTATGAAAGATCATATCATCTATTATTCGTATTGCTTCTCCAATGTTCCTTTCTTTAACACAATGCTTCATTGAATATCGTTTTCCTCTTTTCTGTACGATTTGTGAGCGAATATTTTGAAATTTCATTATGAAAAAGAAAATCCAGTTCCATTATACATATTATACTTACATTGCAATACCACCTCACGGCCTCGTGAAAGAATAGTTCAAGAAGTTCAATAGTTTATTTTTCATTTACAGCCCGACGATTACTCGAATAGGCCTACGAATATAATTTCAAGCTTTGCAGGGGGGCTGCACAGCGCCTTTCCCCAGTTGTCTTTCTTGTGCGCTTATGAATCGTCTTCATTTGTCATGCATTAATATTTTAAACTATTCCATCAGATTCTATAGCTCTAACGGGGAGGGGAGGGCTAGTGTATACAATGTACTCCCTGAGAACAATTTCTCTGCATACCCCATTTAAATCAATGATCTGTATGACGATTAATTCATTTAGGCCTATTTATTAATTTACTTATTTATTTATGTATTCATCTATGTCTTTATTTATTGAGTGATTTATTCAATAATATTTCACCATTCATTTATTTATTAATTTATTTATTCATCTATTTGTATATTCATTTACTTATTCATTTATGTATGTATTCATTTATTCATTTATTCATTTATCTATTCATTTTGGCAGCACACATTTTCGAATTTTTGTACTGTGTGGAAAGTAAACGCTTCATCTCATTCGAATTTTATTACAGGGACAGCGCCACCTTTAGCTTGCATTGTTACCTTCGAACGTGAAGAACTTGAAGAACGTGTCAAGAACTTGAGACGACTGAACATTTTATTTTATATTGTTCAAAATACGACAAAGAGAGGCGTCTCTTGAAAGAGAGAATCAAATTGAACAATCCCAGTCTGAAAGATTATTGACATCTAACCCAATTTTCACTCGCAAATTACTGGGTTATAAATATGATACTAATCGTTTTAGACAGTATTTTAAGCTATCTTTGACATCTTATACAACTGATCATGAAGTAATATTTGGTAAATCCTTTGCGGCTTTTCCATGAACAGTCGCACTGAACTCCCTCTTTTCCGATAATTATTGACTGCTTGCATATCTTGATATCGTAGTGAATGATTACAATTATTCACAATCATTTTTTTGTTTTTAAAGAAAAACTTAGGTACTAACATGTTACCATATACAACACACTTATTGTGACCACTAATATCGTTTTCACCCAAACTATGTCGCTCGTGGGCTTTCCGAAGCCTACGCCAATCTTTGAAAGTGACTGGCGCGAATAATCTTAAGAGATTGAAGAGCGCCATCATATCAAGGACAACCAACCAACCCGTGACCTTCTGCAAGAAGCAGTTGGTCAGGCGGTTTGCTCCGCCTAGGAGCCGACTCTGATCGGACCCAGGTTCGAGCCGGAGTCACTTATTTCGGATGGTAACGTCGAAGGTCTGTCCCAGGCGTAAATATCCGATTGATACACGTCTGTAAAAACACAATTAAACGCATACACGAACACGCCTTTGCGGGTTCTTGAGTTTTCAGAATGGAATTCAAATTTATATCTATTGTAGGCTAGGCCTACACTTAGCAAAGCCCGCGAGACAATGAGGCGATCGCAAGAGATATGAAGTTTTAACAAATGAAGTAACAATAACAGTTAACAGCAACAGCAGCCACAACAACTACAACACAACAACAACAACAACAACAACAACAACAACAACAATAACAAAAATAGACAAAATGAATCTCCTGGAGAGGGCGCCTCGGAGGCAGACCCAGAATTTTCTCCGGGGAGGCAGGGTGCAGTTTAAAAAAAAAAAATGGGTAGAAAATTTGAAAGAAAGGCACAATACAACAAGCCAACTAGATGGTCAACGCTTAATCAGCATGATGTTATGCCAAATCAAATCGAATTTTAACAGGACATAATTATGGCTGGTGTGCCCCTTCTTAAATCCGTCCCTGTGCTACAGTAGGAATTCTAAATTCACCGGTGTCACCGAATGAGATGTCCATCCGGATGAGATGACACCGGCAGATGTTTTTCAATATGACAAGAAACCTCATCCGGTGACACCGCCTCTAATCAAATGTGTGGGCTTATTCCATATTGGCGAGTGAGCGTAGCAAGTGAGCAATTTTTTTTTTAAACTCCTCTCTTTTAACCCATAACTTACAACTGGAACCGGTTCAGTAGTCAACGGGATAATAATATTATACTTCATAGACGGGAGTTTCTGGCTGCGTGATGGTGAGCGCACAATCATACTTCTTGTCATTTTGTATTGAAAAACATCTGCCGGTGTCATATTATCCGGATGAACATCTCATCCGGTGACACCGGCCTCGGAAGAGGTCAGAAACGGACGCAGATTATACACCAAGACTTTTCATTGAAAAAAAAAAAAACATAAAATCGACCCCCTTTAACATGTGTGGGACGGCGAAATTCCAGGGAAAGCGAAAATGGTTTCCTAGAAAATAGTGTTCGAGATTGGAAAAAAGCCGGCTTCCCCCCCCCCCCCCTCCCCCCCCCCTCCCCCCCCTTCTACCCTCCCCCCCCCCCCCCCCCCTCACTCATCCTCTTCCTCTTTCTTCTTTTTTCCTCCTCCTCCTCCTCCTCCTCCTTTTTCACCCACTGATGAAGTTTGTGGGGGACTGCATTATTCCCGAGACTATGTTCGGTTAGAGGAAATTGATGTCGGGAAAAAAAATCGCCTTAACTAGCCCACCCCACTTCCGACAATCCCTGATCCCCCCCCCCCCCCCGATCCCCCTATGTCTTACGCAACGTAATATTTGATAGTCTACAGCCCTATCCATTCAGACCCCGATCGTCGTTATGACTGACTGACAAGAAAGGCTTGTGCATGAAAAACTAGTAAACCCTCTCACCGGGAGGTCGGTATATAGCGTGACTTCGTTTTCTCGGCCATGGCTGGAGTCACGTCAAAGTGAATATCCCGAGACATCTTTCGCAAACAAGATCAGAGAGAAAAAGTACAGCCGACCTTTCGGAGCAAATTATAGTTGCTATATTTATGATAAGAGGAGAGACAGAGAGGAAAAATAAGTGGGCAAGTGAAATTGATGGCAAGGGGCAGATGCATACGAGTGTAGAAGGAAAGAGACAGACAGAATGGAAAGAAAGGAGAGATGGAAAGAGAGAGGGAGATTGGAAGAGAAATACTCTTTAAAAAAAGAGTGAACGCATTCACTCTGTTAAGGGTGAATTTAAGAAAATAGTGAATTTAGAGTGAATTAAGAGTGAATTAAGAGTAAAAATTGTGATATTCACTATTTTAGGGGTGACCTCAGTGATCACTCAAGGATTTTGAGTAATCACTGAGGTCACCGTCCTTAAAGAGTGAATAAAGAGTAAATATCACAATTTTTCCTCTTAATTTACTCTTCATTCACTCTTCATTCACTATTTTCTTAAATTCACCTTTAACAGAGTGAATGCGTTCACTCTTTTTCTTTTTTTTTTTAAGAGAGCAGAAAGGGAAAGATACATACACCTACACTAAGTCTTAGAAGGTTGGTTAAAATTACTTGGTCAAGAAGTTCCCCAAAGTTGCGTAATTTTTACCCAAATTTGTTTCTGGGCACTGAACCAACTTTTGTCGATATTTACCAAATTTTAGGCAACAATTTACCAACCACATTATAGAGTTGAATACAATTTACCAAGTAGTTGGGTAATGGTTAGTTGGAGTTGGGTTAACCCATAGAGGTACAGTGTCTCCTTTAGGAGACGCTTTGGTATTATCTGCTGATCAAGAATGCTGGGCATCACACATTATACATGAGCAGAAAGAGAAAAATTCACTCAAAGTCTTGAGTCCATTTCTAACATAGTATGTTGTTTCGTTTTCGAATAAGAGCAGTTTGAATATAACTAATCATTAAACTCTTTAAATTGGCAACGCAGTGAATATCATATAATCACCATTTCTGTGTTCAAATTGGCAGTTTCAGCTTAAATTTTGCAATCATAATTCATTTTGGTTCATGTTATATCTATAATTATTTTTTTCAAATCATGTAAGAGTGGAAAAAAATAATATTTGTTGCCAATTTGAGGATTGAAGATGATTAATTTAGACCTCTAAAAAGCTCTGTACTTCTATGGGTTAAGGTTGAATGGCTAATCGACGGTTGGTCAGGAATTTGCCAAACGTTTTGACTTTTGAGGAAAACTTACCCAGAACAATGGTCTCCCTACCTATGGTACAGAGAATAATTATATAGAGAAGTTAGAGAAATAAAAGTTTGTTGGAGATTTGGAATGATTTCATTAGTGATTAAAGCATTATGAATTTACATATTGTTGTGAATATTTTCAAACATGTCAAATATCGGGGATTTTTACAATTTCTTAAAAATTGGCTTTCATTGGTAGTGCCGTTGATCATACCGCGTACCGGGTTAAAGAAAAATGTATTGATAATACGGGTGTAGTCTACGGGGGAGCGGGGGAGGAGATGTCACCCCTACCCACCATCCAGGGCCGTACGCAGAAATCTTTTCCGGGGAGGCAAGAATACGTAAAATGTTCCAAGAAATACGTAAGCGAGAGAGCGAAGCGACCGAGCCGGTCATGAGGGCGCTTTTGCATTTTTGAAATTGAAATTGAAGGATCTGGTGCACACTTTTGGTGGAATTTTGGAAAATTTTCAGTAAAAGAAAATGTAAATCTAGAAAATTTCGAGGGGGGCACTGGGGCAGTGCCCCCTCCCCCTCACCGGCTGCGTACGGCCATGCCACCATCCCTCTCTTTCTCTGTCCATTTTCTGCCTCTCTTTCTCCCTCTTCCATCCTCTCTCTTTGGATACTCGTGTCTTGCTCTTTAAACCAGTCTCAAGAATGCACGTGAGGGGGCCACTGCACTATTTGTCTCCTTGCTTCACCTTTCTCAATTTCTTCGTCTTACTTTCCTTCCTTCTCTCTCTCTCTCTCTCTCTCTCTCCATCTCGTTCTCCATTGCCTCACGTCATGAAAAGACATTGAAGGAGAAAGCGAAAAAATAATGAATGATAATGAAAAATCAAATTACCTTGGTCGTGGAACAAATAGCTCGCACCGAGATAAATCAGGTTGAATTTACAGCCAATCTACGCACCTGTCGACGAGCTGGTCGAGCTTCAATTTAAACCAGCGCCTTGACTTTTAGAAGCTTCGCGTGCTAACGTAAAATGAGTTAAAGAGACGCGAGAGAATGTTCTTATCTACGGCCCTGAATAAGACATAATCAGGTGTAGGCGAGCCACTATAATCACAATAATGATTTACTGCTTTCATGCAGCTTGGCTTTCAATGTTTTGTTTCTGATAAACAGCGAGCATTTCATATGCAAATTCGTGTAAATTTCAGACTGCAGTTCAGCTGCCCCATACTTTTGTTTAACGCCATTAAAATGATCTGACACCAGTCACAAGAATTTCAGGTTAAACTTAACCATTTAATGGTCATTGTACCACAAACAGAAGCAGGTCGAAATAAAGGGCAATAAACAACAACAACAACAACAACACAACAACAACAACAACAACAACGAATTAACATGATAATACTGCCCGGAATAGGGAAGCACATGGCGAGATCACTTTCTTCTTTCCCCGTACTCCCACAATATCACGAAAATCAGTCATAACATCTGCACAAATTGCTAGCTGGGCCCTAATTAGGATATTTATTTAGGATATTTATCGGATACTAACATCTGTTACTCGAAACGAGCAGAACATTATACAGACGCTAATGATACAAGTATAAAAAATACATCATTCAACCATATATAACTGCAATACTATTACAAATATATCTTTCTCTTTTCCACTACATAACACCAAATAGATAAAATATTGGTAAAGGCCAGTCCACAGCAAGATGAAGTTCATCTCAATAAAAATTCCAAACAAACGGTGAAAGTTTGGCTATTTTTTTGCAAAGGCAGTTCTTGAACAGTCGATATGAATATTCGACGAATGAGTTGATGATGTCATACACTCACTGTTCTCTATAATGATATGTACAAAAATTTCAGAAAATTTCCATTTTTATTTCGCTAAAACCTGAAAAGTCGTCCATCATGTCTACACATAATAGATTAAATACCATTTGAAAGGAGTGTTTAGGAAAATTTTTACATTTTATAGCTAAAATATGAAAAATGTTTCATTTCTGTATACATTAAATGTGTGGAAAATTATGAGTTATGACCTCATCAACTCACTCACTAAATATTCATATTGGATTGTCCGAGCACTTCGAAAAATAGCAATTTAAAATTCACAACTTCTTTATTTTGCATCCAATTTTCACCAAACTTTCACTGTTTTGTTTGGAATTTTTATCATTTTTATTGAAATGAACTTCATTTTTGCTATGGACTTGGCCTTTAAGGGCCCACTACTTAGTCCTCACATAAGGGCCCCGTTTCATAAAACTGTTATCAGTAACAACTGCCACATTTTTATGACAAATTGCTCTCAGCCAATCAGATGCAAGGATTTCAGTAGCTTATAAACAGTTATTGCAACTTGTTACTGATAACAAGTTTTATGAAACAGCAGGGCCCAGTTGAGGCACCAGTCATTTCGATGGCGTGGGTTCGTATCCCACCGCTGCCACCAGTCACAATAATTTTCTCTCTTAAAAAAAAAAAACCAACCAACAAACAAACAAGTATTGAACGCTATTCACTCTGTTAGGGTTGATTTAAGAAAAGAGTGCATTTAGAGTGAATTAAGAGTGAATTAAAAGTAAAATTGTGATATTCACTATTTGAGAGGTGACTACAGTGATCACTCAAGGATTTTGAATGATCACTGAGGTCACCCTTAAAGAGTGAATAAAGAGTGATTTTTTTACTCTTAATCACTCACTCTAAATGCACTCTTTTCGTAAAATCACTCTTAACAGAGTGAATGCGTTCGCTCTTTTTTTATAAAGAGATTAAGGTAATGAACTCTACCATCTATTGATCATTGTACCACAAACAGGAGCCGGCCGAAAAAAGGAGCGACAAACAACAACAAATTAGTGTAATATAACACTGCCCGGAATAGGGCAGCATATAATGACGTAAAATGACTTATATTCCAATTACAACTTATAAGATCTGGTAATTTTGTTGACCAGTCTTGCAGATCTAGATTTTTACAATACAATAGCTTCTTTACGTGGTTACTTTTGATATAGTTAAAAATTAACCTTCTGCATCGATTTCATTTATCATTATTAATGCTCTATTTGATGCATGATTTTTTACCCCTGTTACTGTAAGTTATTATGGGCAGACAATAATTTTGCCTTCTGTTGTGAATGTCAGGATATCAGTCATGTATTTTAGGCAAGTAATTATCTTTGAGGCATACTTAATTCATCATTAAGCATTTCTTAGGTTTTAAATCAAAGACCCTTATCCGAGTTTCCCAAATTCTTCAACACTCATTTAAAAAAAAAAACAGATTAACAATCAAAATCGAAACAAGCAAACAAGGAAAGCAGAGATGATATGATTTTTTTTAATGCTTAATACAAAAGAAAAACTTTTAATGATCGTGAGACTTTTTAAGTGCCTTTCGAGTCGACAAATCAAAACTTAAGTTTCAAAATTTGAAAACTGGACACATTTCTTTTTCCTTACGCTACATATTAGTTCTAAAAACTGCACGGAATGCCTTCCCCTCTCAATCCTCCCTGCTATTATCAGATACCAGAAGGACACCGTCAGGTGATGAAGGGGCGGTTGGACTGAGAGTGGGGTAGTATGTGAGGATGTGATAACCCTACCCCGAATAAAAATCTTCTGTCCCTTTTGTTTTGTTTTGTTTTTTGTTTTGTTTTTGTTTTTTTTTTAAGTTGGTTGGTTGGTAGGTTGGTTGTTGGCCCCAGAGCTCACATAAAGATCATCATCATCACTACCATCACCAATCACTAAGATAATCATCATTATCATCAGAACTGGTGGTGTCATGAACGAAATTTAAGGGATAGGCCTACATTTTATTTATTTATTTTTTTTTTTTTTTGGAATGTATACGGTACAAAGGGTAAACAATGAGTTTTAAAAGGGGACACTCCCTTAGATCCACGACTGATTCAAATTGTTAAAAATAACCCTTTTTAATAGTTGACAAGAAACTTTCAAAACAAATAAGACTGGATGACAAAAGAAGAGTGCAAGTGACGGGAAGAGATGGAAAAGTGGAAAGGATACACAGAGTTATATCTGTAAAATCCCGCGTGGCATCAATAGACCGCCCGGTACCCCAACACTGATTGGATTTTCCCCCGTCGCTATAGGGTAGCGGTCAAGGTTGACACCGCTCGATCGCAAGCCAACGAGCGGGTATCCTCGCTCACGCGGAGGCTGCCAGGCAGCGCAGCATGCCCGGGGCCTCGGCGCAGGTTCACGGTCCTCGGCCCTGCGGGGCTCGAACAGACTTAGGTGTCGCTTTTCAGCAGCACCATCCATTGCCTCATTATACGCGGTGGGTGCCCAGCGCGAGAAGTCACAATCCAATTTGAGAAAATCTCGGGTGAGGCTACGGGTACTTGCACTCTTCATGTGCCCCAAAACACCATCTCCATTCAAACGTCATCTCTATGAACCGAGAAGCAACGTTTATAGGTCGGACATAAGCATTGGCGAAGACAGGTCTTCATTACTTTTTTTTTTGGGGGGGGGGGTGCACTCTAAAACAAATCTAGTCAAATTTGACAGCTTCTCTATCGGTGAAGATTTATCAAAACTTGAATTTTTTGTTTAAAAAAATAAGAAAATAAAAATCTTCTACGCGTATTTCATCGTCTTCTAAAATTGTCTTGAAATGCCTTTTCTGTATATTGCGGGATTTGCCTATTTCAGAGGATTCAACACTAAATGTAAATGACAAAAGTATATACAAGTTTGTGCATTAAAGGCTATACAATAATTCTTATAATATTATTTTTGTTTGTTTGTTTGTTTAATTTGTGGCGACAAAAAGAAAATCACCTTCACAACAGGAATCTTTTTATCTTCATAAAGTAGATGTATGATATATGTCCTTTATTGAACCTATTTAGCAAAGTTGTGTGATGAGTTTTCAGTTTTACTTGAATGAATTTGATGAAATACAAATCTCTGCAGGTTTCTGCATAACTACGCTTAATATGGGTTTATCATCATAGATTAAATAAATTTGTTGTTTTAGCATAAACTAATATAGAGCCGTGCTTCTTTACGAACGTTCGGCTTATTTCAGTTTAATCATTGCCTTGTGTATTTCACTTGATCCTTTCTCCATTCGGAGTAAGTGAATAAAATTGGCTAATATCGACGATTATTGAAATCATTGAGTTATTTTCTTTAATTGTTGAATTTTTTTTTCAATTACCCCCACCGTTATTCAGATTATCATGATTATTGTGCTCATTGCCTGCATACCTTTTATACACCAGACCGGTATTTTTAAATGAATTAATTAGAACTGACATCAACAGAGAGTGATGAAGAAGGATTGCGTATTATACATTTTTCACACTTACTTTGAAAGACAGCGTTCCTCGTATGGAGAGAGAGAGATACAGACAGAGAGACAGACAGAGAGAGATAGACAGAGAGAGAGAGACAGACAGACAGAGAGACAGACAGAGAGAGATAGACAGAGAGAAAGAGACAGACAGACAGACAGAGCAAATGACAAATTGGAATTCCTACTGTAGACTGAAATAAAATGAAAAAGGAGTACCAGAAATAAATAATTTTGTATACAAATAGGTTAAGTTATTCCTCCAATTGCATCTAATCTTATTTAATGGATTGCTTATAATGGCAATCCTTCAATTTCTTTATTTTTCCACATA
>CM057169.1:5076454-5089224 GCA_029962745.1 Echinometra lucunter | reverse complement strand
AATTTCGTTCATGACACCATCAGTTCTGATGATAATGATGATTATCATAGTGATGGTGATGGTAGTGATGATGATGATCTTTATGGTGAGCTCTGGGGCCCAACAACCAACCTACCAACCAACCAACTTAAAAACAAAAAGACAAAACAAAACAAAACAAAAGGGACAGAAGATTTTTATTCGGGGTAGGGTTATCACATCCTCACATAGCTACCCTCACTCTCAGTCCAACCGCCCCTTCATCACCTGACGGTGTCCTTCTGGTATCTGATAATAGCAGGGGAGGATTGAGAGGGGAAGGCATTCCGTGCAGTTTTTAGAACTAAATATGTAGCGTTAAGGAAAAAGAAATGTGTCCAGTTTTCAAATTTTGAAACTTAAGTTTTGATTTGTCGACTCGAAAGGCACTTAAAAAGTCTCACGATCATTAAAAGTTTTTCTTTTGTATTAAGCATTAAAAAAATCATATCATCTCTCCTTTCCTTGTTTGCTTGTTTCTATTTGATTGTAAATCTGGTTTTTTTAAATGAGTGTTGAAGAATTTGGGAAACTCGGATAAGGTCTTTGATTTAAAACCTAAGAAATGCTTAATGATGAATTAAGTATGCCTCAAAGATAATTTACTTGCCTAAAATACATGACTGATATCCTGAGATAAAGACATTCACAACAGAAGGCAAAATTATTGTCTGCCCATAATAACTTACAATAACAGGGGTAAAAAAGCATGCATCAAATAGAGCATTAATAATGATAAATGAAATCGATGCAGAAGGTTAACTTTTAACTAATATCAAAACTAACCACGTAAAGAAGCTATTGTATTGTAAAAATCTAGATCTGCAAGACTGGTCAACAAAATTATCAGATCTTATAAGGTTGTAATTGGAATATAAATCATTTTTACCTCATTATGCTGCCCTATTCCAGGCAGTGTTAGACACTAATTTAATTTGTTGTTGTTTGTCACTCCTTTTTCGGCCGGCTCCTGTTTGTGGTACAATGACCAATAAATGGTAGAGTTCATTACCTTAATCTCTTTATTAAAAAAAAGAGCGAACGCATTCACTCTGTTAAGAGTGATTTTACGAAAAGAGTGCATTTAGAGTGAGTGAATTAAGAGTAAAAAATTCACTCTTTATTCACTCTTTAAGGGGTGACCTAAGTGATCACTGTAGTCACCCCTAAAATAGTGAATATCACAATTTTACTCTTAATTCACTCTTAATTCACTCTAAATGCACTCTTTTCTTAAATCAACCCTAACAGAGTGAATGCGTTCAATATTTGTTTGTTGTTTTTTTAAATATTTTTTTTTTTAAGAGAGTAAATTATTGTGACTGGTGGCAGCGGTGGGATACGAACCCACGCCATCGAAATGACTGGTGCCTCAACTGGGTCCTGCTGTTTCATAAAACTTGTTATCAGTAACAAGTTGCAATAACTGTTTATAAGCTACTGAAATCCTTGCATCTGATTGGCTGAGAGCGAATTTGTCATAAAAATGTGGCAGTTGTTACTAATAACAAGTTTTATGAAACGGGGCCCTTATGTTGAGGACTAAGTAGTAGGCCCTTAAAGGCCAAGTCCATAGCAGAATAAGTTCATTTCAATAAAAATGATAAAAATTCCAAACAAAACAGTAAAAGTTTGGTGAAAATTGGATGCAAAATAAAGAAGTTGTGAATTTTTAAATTGCTATTTTTCGAAGTGCTCGAACAATCAATATGAATATTTAGTGAGTGAGTTGATGAGGTCATAACTCATAATTTTCCATACATTTAATGTATACGGAAATGAAAATTTTTCATATTTTAGCTATAAAAATGTAAAAATTTTCCTAAACACTCCTTTCAAATGGTATTTAGTCTATTATGTGTAAACATGATGGATGACTTTTCAGTTTTAGCGAAAAAAAAAATGGAAATTTTCTGAAATTTTTGTACATATCACTATAGAGAACAGTGAGTGCATGACATCATCGACTCATTCGTCGAATATTCATATCGACTGTTCAAGCACTGCTTTGCGAAAAAATAGCCAAACTTTCACTGTTTTGTTAGGAATTTTTATTGAGATGAACTTCATCTTGCTGTGGACTTGGCCTTTACCAACATTTTATCTATTTGGTGTTATGTAGTGGAAAAGAGAAAGATATATTTGTAATAGTATTGCAGTTATATGGTTGAAGGGTGTATTTTTGATACCTGTATCATTAGCGTATAATGTTCTTGCTCCTTTCGAGTTAACAGATGTTAGTATCCGATAAATATCCTAAATAAATATCCTAATTAGGGCCAGTTAGCAATTTGTGCAGATGTTATGACTAATTTTCGTAATATTGTGGGAGTACGGGGAAAGAAGAAAAGTGATCTCGCCATGTGCTTCCCTATTCCGGGCAGTATTATCATGTTAATTCGTTGTTGTTGTTGTTGTTGTTGTTGTTGTTGTTTATCGCCCTTTATTTCGACCTGCTTCTGTTTGTGGTACAATGACCATTAAATGGTTAAATTTAACCTGAAATTCTTGTGACTGGTGTCAGATCATTGAATGGCGTTAAACAAACATGACAAAAGTATGGGGCAGCTGAACTGCAGTCTGGAATTTACACGATTTGCATATGAAATGCTCGCTATTAATGTTTATCAGAAACAAACCAATGAAAGCCAAGCTGCATGAAAGCAGTAAATCATTATTGTGATTGTAGTGGCTCGCCTACACCTGATTATGTCTTATTCAGGGCCGTAGATAAGAACATTCTCTCGCGTCTCTTTAACTCATTTTACGTTAGCACGCGAAGCTTCTAAAAGTCAAGGCGCTGGTTTAAATTGAAGCTCGACCAGCTCGTCGACAGGTGCGTAGATTGGCTGTAAATTCAACCTGATTTATCTCGGTGCGAGCTATTTGTTCCACGACCAAGGTAATTTGATTTTTCATTATCATTCATTATTTTTTCGCTTTCTCCTTCAATGTCTTCTCATGACGTGAGGCAATGGAGAACGAGATGGAGAGAAAGAGAGAGAGAGAGAGAGAGAGAGAGAGAGAGAGAGAGAGAGAGAGAGAGAGAGAGAAAAGGAAGGAAAGTAAGACGAAGAAATTGGGAAAGGTGAAGCAAGGAGACAAATAGTGCAGTGGCCCCCTCACGTGCATTCTTGAGACTGGTTTAAAGAGCAAGACACGAGTATCCAAAGAGAGAGGATGGAAGAGGGAGAAAGAGAGGAAGAAAATGGACAGAGAAAGAGAGGGATGGTGGCATGGTCGTACGCAGCCGGTGAGGGGGAGGGGGCACTGGGGCAGTGCCCCCCTCGAAATTTTCTAGATTTACATTTTTTTTTACTGAAAATTTTCCACTGGGGCAGTGCCCCCCTCGAAATTTTCTAGATTTACATTTTTTTTTACTGAAAATTTTCCAAAATTCCACCAAAAGTGTGCACCAGATCCTTCAATTTCAATTTTAAAAATGCAAAAGCGCCCTCATGACCAGCTCGGTCGCTTCGCTCCCTCGCTTACGTGTTTCTTGGAACATTTTACGTATTCTCGCCCTCCCCGAAAAAGATTTCTGCGTACGGCCCTGGATGGTGGGTAGGGGTGACATTTCCTCCCCCGCTCCCGCGTAGACTACACCCGTATTATCAATACATTTTTCTTTCACCCGGTACGCGGTATGATCAACGGCACTACCAATGAAAGCCAATTTTTAAGAAATTGTAAAATCCCCGATATTTGATATGTTTGAACATATTCACAACAATATGTAAATTCATAATGCTTTTATCACTAATGAAATCATTCCAAATCTTCAACAAACTTTTATTTCTCTTACTTCTCTAATTATTCTCTGTAGCATAGGTAGGGAGACCATTGTTCTGAGTAAGTTTTCCTCAAAACGTTTGGCAAATTCCTGAACAACCGTCAATTAGCCATTCAACCTTAACCCAACTCCAACTAACCATTACCCAACTCCAACTAACCATTACCCAACTCCAACTAACCATTATCCAACTCCAACTAACCATTACCCAACTCCAACTAACCATTACCCAACTCCAACTAACCATTACCCAACTCCAACTAACCATTACCCAACTCCAGCTAACCATTACCCAACTCCCGCTAACCATTACCCAACTCCAACTAACCATTACCCAACTACTTGGTAAATTGTATTCAACTCTATAATGTTGTTGGTAAATTGTTGTCTAAAATTTGGGTAAATATTGACAAAAGTTGGTTCAATGCCCAGAAACAAATTTGGGTAAAAATTACCCAACTTTGGGGGAACTTCTTGACGAAGTAATTTTAACCAACCTTCTAAGACTTAGTGTAGGTGTATGTATCTTTCCCTTTCTGCTCTCTTTAAAAAAAAAAGAGTGAACGCATTCACTCTGTTATAGGTGAATTTAAGAAAATAGTGAATTCAGAGTGAATAAAGAGTAAATTAAGAGGAAAAATTGTGATATTTACTCTTTATTCACTCTTTAAGGACGGTGACCTCAGTGATCACTCAAGGATTTTGAGTGATCACTGAGGTCACCCCTAAAATAGTGAATATCACAATTTTTACTCTTAATTCACTCTTAATTCACTGTTTTCTTAAATTCACCCTTAACAGAGTGAATGCTTTCACTCTTTTTTAAAAAAGAGTATTTCTCTTCCAATCTCCCTCTCTCTTTCCATCTCTCCTTTCTTTCCATTCTGTCTGTCTCTTTCCTTCTACACTCGTATGCATCCGCCCCTTGCCATCAATTTCACTTGCCCACTTTTTTTTCCCTCTCTGTCTCTCCTCTTATCATAAATATAGCAACTATAATTTGCTCCGAAAGGTCGGCTGTACTTTTTCTCTCTGATCTTGTTTGCGAAAGATGTCTCGAGATATTCACTTTGACGTGACTCCAGCCATGGCCGAGAAAACGAAGTCACGCTATATACCGACCTCCCGGTGAGAGGGTTTACTAGTTTTTCATGCACAAGCCTTTCTTGTCAGTCATTCATAACGACGATCGGGGTCTGAATGGATAGGACTGTAGACTATCAAATATTACGTTGCGTAAGACATAGGGGGATCGGGGGGGGGGGGGGGATCGGGGTTTGTCGGAAGTGGGGTGGGCTAGTTAAGGCGAATTTTTTTCCCGACATCAATTTCCTCTAATCGAACATGGTCTCGGGAATAATGCAGGCCCCCACAAACTTCATCAGTGGGCGAAAAAGGAGGAGGGAGGAGGGAGGGAGGGAGGGAGGGAGGGAGGAGGAGGAGGAGGAGGAGGAGGAGGAAAAAAGAAGAAAGAGGAAGAGGATGAGGGAGGGGGGGGGGGGGAGAGAAGCCGGCTTTTTTCCCATCTCGAACACTATTTCTAGGAAACCATTTTCGCTTTCCCTGGAATTTCAAAGGGGGTCGATTTTATGTGGTTTTTTTTTTCAAGAAAAGTCTTGGTGTATAATCTGCGGCCGTTTCTGACCTCTTCCGAGGCGGGTGTCACCGGATGAGATGTTCATCTGGATGATGACACCGGCAGATGTTTTTCAATACAAAATGACAAGAAGTATGATTGTGCGCTCGCCATCACGCAGCCAGAAACTCCCGTCTATGAAGTATATTATTATTATCCCGTTGACTACTGAACCGGTTCCTGTTGTAAGCTATGGGTTAAAAGAGAGGAGTTTTAAAAAAAATGCTCACTTGCTACGCTCACTCGCCAATATGGAATAAGTCCACTCATTTTGATTATAGGCGGTGTCACCGGATGAGATTTCTTGTCATATTGAAAAACATCTGCTGGTTTCATCTCATCCGGATGGACATCTCATTCGGTGACACCGGTGAATTTAGAATTCCTACTGTAGCACAGGGACGGATTTAAGAAGGCGGCACACCAGCCATAATTATGTCCTTTTAAAATTTGATTTGATTTGGCATAACATCATGCTGATTAAGCGTTGACCATCTAGGTGGCTTGTTGTATTGTGCCTTTCTTTCAAATTTGCTACCCATTTTTTTTTTTTTATGCACCCTGCCTCCCCCGAGAAAATTCTGGGTCCGCCTCTGAGGCGCCCTCTCCAGGAGATGCCTATCATGCATATTGTCATTTGTTATTGTTGTTGTTGTTGTTGTTGTTGTTGTTGTTGTTGTTGTTGTTGTGTTGTTGTGGCTGCTGTTGCTGTTAACTGCATTTGTTAAAACTTCAAAAGCTGTTGCTGTTACTTCATTTGTTAAAACTTCATATCTCTTGCGACCGCCTCATCGTCTCGCGGGCTTTGCTAAGTGTAGGCCTAGCCTACAATAGATATAAATTTGAATTCCATTCTGAAAACTCAAGAACCCGCAAAGGCGTTTTCGTGTATGCGTTTAATTGTGTTTTTACAGACGTGTATCAATCGGATATTTACGCCTGGGACAGACCTTCGACGTTACCATCCGAAAGAAGTGACTCCGGCTCGAACCTGGGTCCGATCAGAGTCGGCTCGTAGGCGAAGGAAGCCGCCTGAACAACTGCTTTTTTCAGAAGGTCACGGGTTGGTTGGTTGGTCCTTGATATGATGGCGCTCTTCAATCTCATAAGAAGTTATTCGCACCAGTCACTTTCGAAGATTGGCGTAGGCTTCGGAAAGCCCACGAGCGACATAGTATGGGTGAAAAAGATATTAGTGGTCACAATTAGTGTGGTATATGCTAAGTACATGTTAGTACCTAATTTTTTTCTTTTAAAAAAATGATCGTGAATAATTGTAATCATTCACTACGATATCAAGATACGCAAGCAGTCAATAATTATTGGAAAAGAGGGAGTTCATTGCGACTGTTCATAGAAAAGCCGCAAAGGATTTACCAAATATTACTTCATGGTCAGTTATATAAGAAGATGTCAAAGACAGTTTAAAATGATATTTAAAACGATTAGTATCATATTTATAACCCAAGAATTCGCGAGTGAAAATTGGGTTAGATGTCAATAAATCTTTGAGACTGGGATTGTTCAATTTGGTTCTCTCTTTCAAGAGACGTCTCTCTTTGTCGTATTTTGAACAATATAAAATAAAATGTTCAATCGTCTCAAGTTCTTGACACGTTCTTCAAGTTCTTCACGTTCGAAGTTAACAATGCAAGCTAAAGGTGGCGCTATCCCTGTAATAAAATTCGAATGAGATGAAGCGTTTACTTTCCACACAGTACAAAAATTCGAAGATGTGTGCTGCCAAAATGAATAGATAAATGAATAAATGAATAAATGAATACATACATAAATGAATAAGTAAATGAATACACAAATAGATGAATAAATAAATGAATAAATAAATGAAGGGTGAAATAAATGAATGAATAAATCACTCAATAAATAAAGACATAGATGAATACATAAATAAATAAGTAAATTAATGAATAGGCCTAAATGAATTAATCATCATACAGATCATTGATTTAAATGGGGTATGCAGAGAAGTTGTTCTCAGGGAGTACATTGTATACATTAGCCCTCCCCCTCCCCGTTAGAGCTATAGAATCTGATGGAATAGTTTAAAAGATTAATACATGACAAATGAAGACGATTCATAAGCGCACAAGAAAGACAACTGGGGAAAGGCGCTGTGCAGCCCCCGGCAAATCTTGAAATTATATCCGTAGGCCTATTCGAGTAATCGGCGGGCTGTAAATGAAAAATAAACTATTGAACTTCTTGAACTATTCTTTCACGAGGCCGTGAGGTGGTATTGCAATGTAAGTATAATATGTATAATGGAACTGGATTTTCCTTTTCATAATGAAGTTTCAAAATATTTGCTCACAAATCGTACAGAAAAGAGGAAAACGATATTCAATGAAGCATTGTGTTAAAGAAAGGAACATTGGAGAAGCAATACGAATAATACATGATATGATCTTTCATACTTCTTTTTTTTTTTATAGAGAAAAGGCTTGTTTGATAGTCATTGATTTTGAAAAGGCATTTGACTCTGTGTCACATTTATTTTTACATAAAATAAATGTGTTAAAATCATTTTGGACCAAGGTTTTGTAAATGGGTTAATATTTTTTATACTAATACGGAAAGTTGTGTTTTAAATGGATGCACATCAACAGGTTACTTCAAGGCAGGGAGATCCCCTTTCTCCATATTTATTTGTTTTGTGTATTGAAATTTTAGCTCATACGATTAGAAATAATTACCAGGTAAAAGGAATCAGTTTTGGAAATACAGAAATAAAACAAGTTGTTTTTTTTATGCAGATGATATAACGCTTTTCATTAAAGATTCGCACTCATTTAAGGAAATTAAACACATTTTTGAAGCAATTATAGAATATCAGGATTAAAGTTAAACCATGACAAGACATTTATACTACCTTTAGGCCCACAATTATCCGACACTCATACATTCCCTTTTGGGAAGCAAGTCGATATCGTTAAAATATTAGGAATTTATTTTTCGATACATGAAGATATCAAAGAAAAAATGAACTACAAAGAAATACTGAGCAAGATTTAAAAAATTGTTTACGTGGTGGAAGCAACATGATTTAAGATTAATGGGAAAAATTCAATTAATGAAAGTATATTGCTATTCCACGTTGATATATTTATCATCATTGATGCCAGTTCCAGAGTGGGTATATAGCGAGATGATTGAAGAAATATGTTTTGATTTTTTTGTGGAGAGGTAGAAGCAAAATAAAAAAGAGCATAATAATTTTAGACTATTCGCAAGGTGGGCTCAAAATGATGAATTTTAGATTGTTTGTAAAAGCACAGAGAATAATGTGGATAAAAAGGCTTGTTACAGGAAAACAAGGTATCAAATGGAAAAAATATTTCATACTTTTGATGAGACCAATGGGAGGTAATTTAATTTTTTATTGTAATTATTGGGACAATACTGTGGATATCAAGTTACCTACCTTTTATCGAAGTTTACTGGAAACATAGACGGACATGAAAAATTACGTTAAAGTAGAAGAGAGGTACAAGGGAAATGAAATCTTGAATAATAATAATAAGTCTATTCAGCGGGAAGGCCAAACTCAATTTGATGAAAATTTGTTTTTGAAAAATATAATCGACTTCACCATATTTTAATGAACAAATGTTATTTAAAAAAGCATATTTTATTGCTATTGGTTTAAGTAAAGAAGAGATTACAAAAATTGAAAAAATATATTCAATAATTCCTCATGAATGGAAAAAGAACGTTCATCCTGCATGGAAGTCTATCCACTGCGGTCTCAGTTTAAAAATAGTATTTGCAAAGAAAGTTTATAAATTTGAAGAAATAAGTGCAAAGATGGTGCATGTATAGAAGTAAAATAAAAAAAAATGTAGAAATTAGCTCAGCATTTTATAACTTAATGGAACTTTATAATGTCACAATTAAGGAAGTGGAAAGATTTTTGTACAGCTCAGGCTGTGCTCATTAGAAAGTAAACTGAGAGAGTTTCAGTTTAAATTATTGCATAGAATAGTCTATACAAACCATCACTTACATAGATTCAAACTTCGTGCAAATGGTTTGTGTTCATATTGCAATTTTTTGGAAGAAACCTATCAACATGTATTTTTTTAATGTAATATAATTAAAAGATTGTGGGAAAATGTGCTGATAAATTTAATTTACCGATTTTAAAGAAATTATCTTGGATAGAAATTCATATTGGAATAAATGGGACTAATATGAAAACAGAGCAATTATTGAACCACATCATAATTTTGATTAAATTTATGACTTTCCATGGTAGAGAGAAGGGGGTACCTCCAAATGTAAATGAAATTAAAGATGAATTACTTGAAAATAGAAAAGAAGAGAAAAAGCTTGCAATGGAAAGGGGAACTTTGTCAATTCACTTTAGAAAATGGAAACACTTTGAAGAATCAGCCTCACAGCCCTCTACCCTAGTAGCAGTCTTTCCCTAGTTTGTGTCCGTATCATTTTGTTTTATTTTTTTTATTTTGTTTATTCTGTTTTTTTTTTGTTCTTTCTTTTCTCTTGCTTTTGTGTTGTTTTCGGGAGGGGGGGGGGGGTAGTGGATGTGTGAAGCGTGGGTGAATGTGTGATTTTGATGTTTTAAAAAAAATAATAACTTCCCCTAAAATTATTTTGATTAAATGATATTGTAAATAAAAAAAATCATGTATAATTTGAGATTTACCTAAATATATATGTGTTTGTTTGTTTGTTTGTTTGTTTGTTTTAATGCAATTCATAAAGTTTCCTGTATCAAGATTCTGTTGTATATTACTATTCCCGTTTTGATTATAAATTGTTAAAGAAATGTGTATAGATTTGATTCTAAGTTTACTTTTTCGGATTTGTATAGATCTAATTCATATTCTTTTATAATCAAGTAAGAATGTTTATGCATGAATTTTGAATTAATAATGTAAATGATTTTATGTAATATGTTATTTTTATATGTTATAGAAGAAATAAAATATTATTTAAAACAAAATTATCCAGTCAATCCTTGCGAAAGTGTGCCCGCCCCCAGCCCGTCCCCCGTATTGTTTTGAAGGTGGTAACTGCACTACATCAATGTAAGTGATAAATATATATTCTTTATCTGTAGCATTTAGAATCAAGCCATTTTCCCAACGAAGACATGAACACTATTATGACATTTTTGAGTCATTGTGTAAAGACAGGTGCGTAATCTTGCCTCTGCTCTGGTCTGCCCTTGGCTTAGAAGTTGGAGCAAGATGGGAGGGGAAATCCCCTACTCTTGCCACGTGATATTTCACAAGTCACGTGACATGCTGGAATGAATAATAAGGATCAGCTGTAGAAATCATGGCGGACAGCAGGCACATGAAACTCACCAGGCATGGACGGTTGTTTCTCCGCGTCGGTGGTGTCTCTGGATTGGTTGCAGTAGTAATGGGAGCATACGGTGCTCATGGTAAATTTACTCATATAATTATGCGTTCTTACTTTGCAATCCAATCTACGATTTTATTAATGAAAGCTAGATGCATCATATTCATGCATGTATCTCGATCTATTTCAATTTCTTTTACTTTGAGTATTCACTCTCTCTGTCTCACACGGGGGGGGGGGGGGGGGGGGGGGGGGGAGCATTGATTGACTGCATTGGCCAGTGTTGGTATGGTGAGCTGTGCAAATTTATGTGGCTGCCGACCTTTAATATAGTTAATCAATTTAGCTCTCTGGGCGGCATTTGGATTTCACAATTTGACCATGGCATTATTTTGATGAAAAAAAAAAGAGGAAATTCCTCACTGAGCTGATCTTCCCCTGTTTTATATCGCCGATTCAAATGACTCATATTCATGGGTGCACCCTTGAAGAAGAGTCATATGACTTGTTTTCATGGGGGAATTTTTTTTTTCATTAAAGTGATGGTCAAAAATCGTGAAATCCAAATGCCACCCAGCCTGCCGGACAGTTAAGTAATTCTGATGTATATATTTTTGGCAGTGTATAAAGCCACACGCGTGTGTCTTTACCTTACGGCCACACGCGTGTGGTTGTATCCACAGCATCGATATGAGGATTAAGCCACACTTGTCTGAATTCCCACTTGAAGTCTGTGCCGCGACAGCTATCGCTAGTGTGCACTGCACTGCACAAGCGATGTATATTCATGCGATGGTATGTGTTGCGACTTGCAAAACTTGGATTGTCACGAAGGTTTTATCTCTCGATTTCACTTATTATACAAACAATATTTTTTACTTCATTCTCACCTGGTCAGCAAGCAGGTGACAATATAGTACAATATTGTTTGTATTTCAGTGAATTTCAAGAGATAAAACCTTCGTGACGATCCAAGTTTTGGGGTTTGGCAACACAAACACATCGCTTGTGCGATGCATACATACACACTAGCGATAGCTGTAGCGGCGCAGAGTATAAGTGGGAATTCAGTTGAGTGTGGCTGTATCCTCATGTCGATGCTGTGGATACAACCACACGCGTGTGGCCGTAAGGTAAAGACCCACGCGTGTGGCTGTATACACTGCCTATATTTTTATCTTACCTGCCCAAATTATAAAGCAAATAATTTGACCAATCAGATGGGAGGAAGAAATCTAATGGTTGTACCTGGAGTTCCCTTGAGTTAGGATGATAGCAAGTGTGCTGTCCAGAATGTTAGGGAGAAACAATATTTTCTCCCTAATGTAGGTTTCCCAGTACATGGAAGGATGAGTTTTTAAGCGCATTAATTTGCCTTAATGTTAGGGAGAAACAATATTTTCTCCCTAATGTAGGTTTCCCAGTACATGGAAGGATGAGTTTTTAAGCGCATTAATTTGCCTTAATCCACAGTTAAACTACCGTAATAATAATAGTAGTGTAAGGTTGTAAGGTTGTACTAGTTCGAGTTGTAGTAAAAATAATGATAGTAATGATAATACTAATCAGGATAATGATGATAGAAGTAATTACACTTCTACATCAGTACTTGACAGGATCCATCAGTCAGGATGTTATGTCAAGGGAGAAACTTGTCTGGCAAGGTGCTTATGTACAACGTGCGAGTAAAAACATGTCTCAGTGGCTTTTTTTGAACAAGGCTCCCTGGAAGGTTCCTGCCGTAGTAGAAACCAGGATTTCATAGGGGAGCATGTTCCATGCCACAACTGTTCGTGGGAAGAAGGAGTTGTGATACAGTTGAGTCCGGGTGTTGATCAACTGGAATTTATTTGGGTGATATTGCCTTGTGTAATAGTAATGATAATAATAATAATGATAATAATAATAAAAAAAGAATAGAATAGAGAACAGGTAACCCTAGATTTCTGGAAGAAGTCCGGTTTCTGTTTT
>CM057169.1:5004211-5075954 GCA_029962745.1 Echinometra lucunter | reverse complement strand
TTTTCAGTGATTTGTACCGACAACTGTTATAAGCTACTGAAATCCTTGCATCTGATTGGCTGAGAGCAAATTTGTCACTAAAAATCACTGACAAGACACTTGATGAAACACCTCCCTGGATGAAACACCTCCCTGGAGGAAGGCAGAAAAGAAAAAAAGGAAACAGAGAGAAAAGGGAAGAAACAATCCGATAAGAATTATGCATCTCCAATAATTTGCAAAGCTTAAGTAATGGGTAATGATACTGAGGGTTCAACATGCGAAATTGAACTTGTTGATTGTTCGCTTTTCTCCCTCGCATAATTGATGATTATGTTGCTTCATGATCTCATACGTTTTTGTTAGCTAGAATCTGATTACTAGCCTATTCATCTTTGCTTTCCATTGTCACAAAGCTGGTTTAGAGTATGTTGTTGTTGCTGCTGCTGCTGCTTTTGTTGTTTGTTGTTTTCTTTAAGGTGTTATTTTTTCTCCCCGCCCACTAAAAAGATTAATATCTTGTTGAAATGCATAGAAGTCTATTCAATAGATTGTCTTGAACACGTTACAAATCCTTGAATATATTGATTTTTTTTTTACATTTTTTTCGCGACCCACTGATGCGTGTCTTCTCATTAAACTACTCCAAAAAAAAAAATAATTAAAAATAAATAAAACTGGGATATGAGATGACTGTTACGGCTGTAATACAGACTTGATCCCCAGCCATGAAGCGCTCCGGAAAGGAACATAACCAGTGGGACGCTGCGGGTGCTTTACGGGGTGTCGTCGCAAGAAACGCCTGGTTTAACACCTCTAACGGAGGAACAGTTCACGGTATGAATATGCTGCCCAGGTGCATAACGTCATAAAAAATAAGGCCGAGTTTGGAGATGTCATACGAGACGGTTTTCCGACCTGGTCGGGTTCATTATCACCTTTTCCATAAAGTTTGTTTTCGTTTCGTTTCACCGGGGGCACGAGTACTTCCAGCTATTCGTTCCAAATTTCTAGCCCACCAATGGAAAAGCGATTGCTAGTATACAAGTTTCTTCTGTAAGAGCAATCAAATATATTGTATACGGTAATATTAAAAGCAAAGCTTTTATTTCATTTCGATTTTTTAATTTGTTTGTTGGTTTGTTTGATATTGAGTTTGTTTTTGTTGTTGTAGTTTTTTTTTGTTTTTCTGGGATTTTTTTCTTTTGTTGTTAAAAGGGCCAGAATCCAATGAAGTTACTCGCATTCTTTAATACCATGTAATGTCACCTTTCTACAGGTAAACATTCATACAATACACAGTATACTCTTTTTTTCCATTTCAGAGTTAATTTTCTTTCCTTTTCGTTTAAGAACAGAATAAAGATATGTAAGGCATGGTCGTTCGCACATAGGGGGCAGGGGGCAGTTGCCCCCCCCCCCCGAAATTTTCAAACCCCGCCCCCTTTTTGTGTGTGTGTGTTCTTTTTATTTTTTTATTTAAATTTTCCATAAATTCCACCCAAAGTGTGCCCAGGTCGTTCAATTTCAATTCTAAAAATGCAAATGCTCCCGCTCGGTCGCTTCGCTCCCTCGCTTGCGTGTTCCCTCAAATATTGAACATATTCTTGTCCCACAGGAAAAATTCCTGCGTCGGCCTTGATATAAGGAACAGCGAGCAAACTTAAATCGGCGTCTGTTGCAGGCCTCAGTTTCAACGAAGAAGTGGCTACTTCCGAGGCCCCTGACTTCGAACCATGAAGAGTCGGGTGGAACTCTTCATTGTACAGATGACTGTACTTCCTAAAATCTTAAAAACTCCTGTCGGAAGTATATATTTCCATCCCACATCATTTATGAAAACTCCCAAACCCCATAAATTTTTAACTCATTGACGGGTCTTTCTTCGGAAATCACCTAAATAAATTACTGGTACTAGATATAGAAAATACAAGTATCCGAATTGTTAAAGAGGTTAATTGCCATTTGGTCCATTGCCATTTGGTCCAGTGGTTATAGTCAAACCTTTGAGTCCAACATTATTTTGATCTAAATCATTTCGTCCATCAACATGTCGTCCAGTAACCATTCGATACAGTTATTTTGTCCATTGGTGTACAAAAATGGGTGACGAATAACTGATAAGGCAAGTCGAGGTGGATATTAGACCAAATGGGGTTAGACCAAATGGCTATAAACCGATGAACAGAGGGGTATAAATCATTTAAGGGGTTGTAAATCTTTTAAGAGGGAATGAATCTAGTGAATGAACGATGAATAATCTGGAACGAAGAAAAACACCCCAGGCACAACGGCGAATAAATCAAGACGTCACTTTCTCTTCTTTCATCACCTCGCTGGGGGTGGGATGGGGAAGGTAGAGAAAGGTTCTGAAATAGTTGTTCTTCAAGCATATACCATTATTTAGCCATGTCGAATAGCTCAAGTTGCAATTAACGTTAAAGTCGTGCATTTACAATGTAATTGTAAAAGGAACCAATTAGAATAAAGAAGGAAAGATTGATTCACTGATGATAAAAGGAATCATCAAATGAATAGTCGTTCTCCAAGCACAAAGAATTATTTTACGATATGGAATCAGTAAACCCTGATACAGTGAACGTTCTGGTCATGTAGTTACAAAGCATCTGGACCTCTTTGAAAGAATAAAGCTTTCCAGTCGTATTTTTTTTTCTTTAGAACGTTGATTTGCACATTATACATTTCTATTGCGGAATATAAAATCAGACCAAACCAAGGCAATCTTGAATAAAGTGGAAAGTATATCCTTGAATATACCTTATTAATGTGTGTGTATAATATGAGGTTTTGAAGCCTTAATTCTCCACTCTTGTATAGGGTGACCAAGAAATTGACCGAGAGAGAGAGAGAGAGAGAGAGAGAGAAAGAGAAATAGGGGATCTTAAGGCAAGCCCTCGATACAAAAATCATAATTCCAGTGCTTGATATTCAATCTATGGCTGTAAGTCTTGATGACGATATTTTGCCTATACATGAGAAGGAACTTGGATAAAGACTAACCGGGTCTAGGTCTAGACGAGAGCTGCATTCCAACGGAAGGCGGTCCGCTTCTGATGTCAAGAGATGACCCCCTCCTCTTATGTAATTCATACCCCAGGTTTGTTAGTACAATGGAGAAACCAGCGAAACACGACCACCCCCCAAACCCATCTGAAGGGAGTGGAGTTTCGGAAAGTGAGATGCAGCGGTATTATTTCTGGCTTCGGGGTTCGTTAATGAGATGTTTGCTTCTACGATGACGAGAGAGGAGAAAGGATTTATCCCAATAATTCCATGGCATCCATCCTAAGATATCCAGTTTTTCTTTTCTGATGAAAAAGGATGCAGCAGTGCAGTTACTTAGATTTCTCTGCCTTTCCCTTCATCTACTTCTGTCGTTACCCTTTTTTTTGTATTTGTGTTTTTATTGAAAAGTAAACTCAACAACATATTTACAATAATATCACAAAAGTATGAGTGACACAAGACGACACAGCACAACACAACACACACAACACTTTCTTTCCTTATTCTTTACCTCTTGCTCCTCCTCCTCTCCTCCTCTCCTCCTCCTCCTCCTCGTCTTCCTCCTCCTCCTCCTCCTCCTCCTCCTCCTCCGCCTCCTCCTCCTCCTCCTCCTCCTCCTCCTCCTCCTCCTCCTCCTTCTCCTCCTTCTTGTCCTCCTCCTCCTCCTCATCATCATCATTATCATCATCATCAATCCATCATAACCTTGATCATCATCGACATCTTCTATCATTCTGGAGGTCATCCTCATCATCGTCGTCGTCGTCGTCTTGATCTTTCTTTTCAAAATACCTTTTCATGACTTTCCGTGCCATGTATAATGGGTTCAGCCAGTGGATTTGAATCAAAACTCTGCCTATACCCACAGAATGTACTCCTTCACTTTAACACCTATTCGACCTATTTCGATCTATATTCATTTCTGTCACCCACCTGCTCTATTCTTCATCTTGTAAACTTCGTTTACTAACTCTCACATTTCAGATTTGTATCACAACGCATGAATGAATTGATAATCTCAATATCTTGCTTTAGTTATGCTTTCTACACTTCCTCTAAAGACATGATATCAAGGGACTTTATGTCAAGGGGTCAGGTCATGAGACATATGGTGACCTTACATCGAGGTCAGGTCATAAAGGAATGTGATTAGTCTGGCACTAATTAACCATTCAGACGTAACCTGGAGGAGATGGGGATATCATTGGAAGGGTGTTGATAGAGGGGTGAAAGCCCCCCACAGAGAGCGGGGAGGTGTCATAACACCATCTGATGGGTGCTTATTTACACCTCTTCGAGCTCATCCCCGGGCAAGAATCAGGCCCCCTTATATACCAGGAACGAAGAGAAGAAGTAAATAAAATAATAATGATAGCAATGTAATAGGAAAAGGAAGAGGAAGCAGAAGAAGAAGAAAAAAAGGAAAAGAAAAAGAAGAAAAAGGGAAAAAAAGAAGGAGGAGAAGGAGGAGAAGGAGCAGGAAATGAAAAAGAAAGAGGGAGGAAACGGAAGAGAAGTGAAGAAAGTGACAGAGGATTTGTAAAATTATTTAACAGGAGGGCAGAAAAGGAATATTGCCTATTGGGAGAAGGAGAAAAAGAATAAGAGAAAAGAGAAAGGAAGTTCAATTTTCCATTCTCATTTCCTTTCTCATTACAATTTCAAAAGTCTGCAAGGAGACATGAAATAAGGAGAAGAGGGAGAAGAAGAATAATGTCAGTAGACAGAGAAGGAGATGAAAAGTAGTACAAGCAAAAGAGAAGCAAAAAGATCAAATAATTTGATGCCCACAGTCTCTATCGTTGGGAGATATCTAATTTAACTACTACATGTAGTATATGCAACCAATGAATTAACTTTCTATGTACATGTAATCTACAATGGTATATGATTACAAATTTAACTAATTGAATACAACGTCAATTAAAAATAAACAATTTCTCCCGCTCTCTCTCTTTCTCTGTCTCTGTCTCTCTGTCTCTGTCTCTGTCTTGTCTGTCTGTCTCTGTCTCTCTCTCTCTCTCTCTCTCTCTCTCTCTCTCTCTCTCTCTCTCTCTCTCTCTCTCTCTCTCTCTCACGATTCCCTGTAAAGAGCATCGATCAATTGAGAGCAAAGCGCCCTCAAATGCGTGTCAAATTAGTGTTGTTCAGCTGTCATCACTTTAAAAGCGAGTTTGATCGGATACTTGGCCGCACAATAAGCGTTGATTCTCTCTTCTTTTCTTCGTCAAATCGGCAGCCCACTGAGAGACGAGAGAGATACACGTAAATAAACCCTTTTTTCTGAAATTTTAAAGGCGGTACATGTATATTTTAAAAATCTTCGAACGGAATGACCAATGGGCTCTGAATTTAGAATTATGGGTAGCAAGACGGCCCAAGGAGTTATCTGTTCCTTTGACAGCCTGAACACACCACCAGTGAAAGCATTTAGCACCGAGCATGCTGAATAAACACGTAATAATTATAACCTCATTCATTTATTTTTGTAATACCTGTTTGTTTGTTTTTCCCCATTCGTTTCCCTAAAAGAGATAGATCACAAGGTTTAATTGCCTCTCTAAATTTCTCGGATGAATCTAAGTCGATTGTAATTAGGGACAACTCCGAATTTAGATTAACAAATTATAATCAATAAGACTAATTTTATTCATAAATCTGTTAGATTAAGATTAATCCAATTTTGGAATTGTCCACGATTTAATAACTCTAAGATATTTAGAGTGATGAGGGTGACAAGTACATACTAAAGATAATCAAAATGTAGTGCGACATTTCAAATGTCTGTTCTGGTTATTGCTAATGTTCTATACTAGCCTTGTGCGTTCCTATTCTGTCAGATGTTTTAATGACACATTAATGGGACAGTCTTTACTTATTTCGACTCACTTTAAACACGGCACCTTTAAATCTCGAAGGCGATCTGTCGGATACAGAGAAAAAAAAAGATCAGCGACAAATTCGCAGTTGGAAACGTGTCATCAAACGAGATCTATACAATCAGATGCAGACACAAGTTAACAATTATTAAACACAATTCGCTTGTTAGTCCTTCTGGAATGACAAATCTATTCATTCTCCACAAAAGGAAATGAAGACAAATACTCACAATAAGAGTGATGTATAAAGCTTAATCTTTCCCCGTGGGAGAATTTGAAAATCTGCTTTCAAGGGTTTGGGACGTTACGTCATAATTATAAGAGTTGTGGTATCGGTATCTGTGGTCGAAACTTCCGTAGCGCGATCGATATTTTTTTAATGTAACGAACGCAAGGCTCTGATAAAGCCTCATGTATCGCTCCCTCTGAAATGATGAATAAAGTCAATTTTACAAGTTTTGTGATCTAAATAATCCACTGCAATGATAATGACTTCACTTTAATTCATTTATTTAATCTTCTCTTAGAAAGTTTTTCTTCCTCCTCCTCCTCCTTCTCTTCTTCTTTTTCTTCCTTTCTTTCTTTCTTATTTTTCTTTCTTTCTTTCTTCTTTCTTCTTCTTCTTCTTCTTCTTTTTCTTCTTCTAATCTTCTCTCTCCTCTCTCTTTCTTCCTTTTCCTCACACACACACACAACACACACACACACACCTACATCAGTTCAACACACCCACCAGCCCCCCCCCCCCCCACACACACACACACACATACGTTGATCAAAACCGTACATAGACATATAACTGCTTTTTATTAAGGCTCTATACTTTTAAAGCAAAATAATGAACCTAACATTCGTTAAAATATTACCAAATAATCAAAATTTTCCAGGCTATAATACTTATACTTTAACACGTTATGGTGGAAGATTAATAAGGCTCTATACTTTGAATAAAATATTGTCAAACAGCTGACCAAGGATATACATGATATCTAATATCTACCTATGAATAGAATCGCACTTGACCTGCTACATTTTCTTTTCATTAAACCAACTTTTGATAGTTTTTTTTTTCTTTTTGTTTAAAAATGGTCAACGAACCATATTTTAGCTGTCACTGGGCGATGAATGTTCCTTATTGCCCTAAACAAAGAGAAGAGAACGGCAGAGAAACGGATCGTGAACTGATCATAATGAAGGTTAAGAGCTGAGTGACAGGTCTAAATGCCTTGGTCTCATGAATACGGTGCTAAATGAGGATGTCAATTCCTGGTCCTGCTCCTATTGTGTGGGTCCTGTCCCCCTATTGTGTGGACCGCAAGGCGATCGCGAGTCCAGTCACATCCTTAGACCACCCATTCAAAGCCGCAAATCAAGTCTAGATCTATACATCGCAATGACATGACCTCTGAGAGGGCGTCGTTTACACGCGAGAGAATGAGTAAATGTTGAATCGCAGTACCCAATTCAACGAACAAAATTCATTGAATGCCTCGATTATTAGTACAAATAGTTTACATACCTTTGAATGTTGGAATTGTAAAACAAAATAGTGATGCACAATATCAATGAAGTTTCATGATGAATAGCAAAAATAATTAAAAACACAGAAAAATATCCCTGCTGGAAAGATCACAGTGTCAGACAGTGTGTTCACATAGTGGACTATGTGAAGATGTGATTCACACTGTAAAAACGCTCAAATTTAACAGTGTGAAGATAATTTCACACTGTGGACATCTCCACAATATGTGTTCACATAGTGGACTCTGTGAATATGAGATTCACAATGTTAAACGCTCAAATTCAACTGTGTGAAGATGATTTCACATTGTGTTCACAGTGTGTTCACAGTGTGTTCACAGTGTGTTCACAGTGTGTTCACAGTGTGTTCCACAATATGAACAGACTGTGAACACAGTGTGGGACACTGTGTTCTTTCCAGCAGGGGTAGATCATAACCATTTTACCAGCTTGATGCCAACTAGTGTCTATCTATACCTTCTTAAATCTAAATAAATGAATTGGGTTTAAAGTATTGAATATAATATAGAAGGAAGTCAGTTTTTGTGACAAGGGTTCGAACATTGGAAGAGGAGGGGGAGTAGTTGTAGTTTTAGTGGTAGTAGGAATAGGAGTAGCAGTAGCAGTATATATCATTATCATCGTATCAATCATTTCATCACCTCTATGAATACTGATCTATTTTCTTGATACAGAGAAATAAACTCCTGACACTAAAAGAAAATCAACTTTAGTTTGTTGGATTAGGTATCAGGTGTGAAGGGGGTCCTACTGGAGACCAGCCTAAGCTCCCCTTACCTAATATCAGTTTGTTGCCAATTAAAGCCTTCACTCATTCTACCGTATAAAGAACTCGGGGAGGAGTAACACGATAATTTTTCAGCACCTTCTTCAATCGAGCATGAATCCACCTCAATAGGACAAGGATCAATAATCGGATCATCCCTCTTTTGTACCCATTGTTAACCCCCTTCTACCGTTGTTCACACCCCTCCTCTCCCCCCTCCGGGCCCTCCCCATTCGTTAACAATCCTTTGACCGGCTTTGACCGCTTTAACAGTAGTACTTGATCTCCGCTTTATTTCGAACGTTAAGCCAACAAAACAAGATTTCTAAATTGAAAAGTTTTTTTCGGCTGATTTGGCAATTTACTCGGTTCCGAACAATTGAAAATGTCAAATAACAGAAGACAGTTTCTTTAATTAATATATTTAAAAGGACGAGTGACTTGATCATCAAGGAGACTTTAATTAAGATATGCCAATAATCTAGGACCAGTTGCGATTGCCATCTCTAGGATGAGGGAGGGGGCTATTGCAGGCCCCTCTTGCCTTGCCTCTCAGCTGATCTTGAATACTATGAATACTCCTCCAACAAAATTAATGACGTTTTCAACGAAGAAATTTATATTTCCCATTCCTTTTTGTATTTGTACGTTATTCCCCACTCTTAATTCTTATAGCATTATCTCTGAATAAGCCAAAGTTTTGAAAAGGTCTGTGGATATTATAAGACAGGTCGTATATTATTCAAGGGAGAAGGACATTTCCTTTTAATACTTTTTAGTATTTGTGCACATTAAAATACTCACTGGTAATCATTTTAACCCGTTAAGTGTTATTTTCTCCCTTTCCCATAATATACACGGGGACCAAGCTGTTCAGGAGCAAAGAGAATAATGATCATTCAGTGTGGTATTTTGTTAAGAAGACTTTAATTTTGATTTCGATTCGAGTTTTTGCGATCGATGCAGTTAAACCCAACTTTCTGTGCGAGACCCCGGAAGGTACATGACTTAAGCACCTACATGTATGTAGTTACATGATATTTAGATTTTAGAATGGGAATGTAACACCTCAAATACTTCAAAAGCACTTTTTAAAAGAGGCCAAAATCTACTTTGTCTCAGCCTGAGAGTTAATCTTGACTTTGTGTCGCTTTTCCTCCTGTTCGTTGGTGTTAAGTGATGATACCCACTGAGTCCTTAAACATCGTGCACAGTTGGAGATGCGCGTGTGCATCTAGCTACCAATGCTTGGTAGATTTATGGTCTCAGTCGCTATGTAACAGCATACTAACTCGAGTCCAGGGCCCCGTTACATAAATTATCAATAACAAGTTGCAATAACTGTTATAAGCTACTGAAATCCTTGCATCTGATTGGCTGAGAGCAAATTTGTCATAGATATGTGGCAGTTGTTACTAATAACAAGTTTTATGAAACGGGCCCAAGTCTTAAATTAGGACTTTGTGTTATTGGAGGGTAAAGGTGTCAACCTTTTCAATTATCTTACTAGATTCATGAATAAAAAAAACATAGTCATTATGAATGTAATTTTTCATTTAATTTCACTAATGGATAAATTTCGTTTATTCATTCTGTTACAGAATTACCGTAATTTGTAAAGACAAAGACTGACATTACGCTTTCCATATCAAGTTTACCTGGTTTCTATTATTCAAACTTTATAAACTAATTTATACGAGCCTTGTCTTTAGTCTAGATACTTTTAAACGGACCCTTTATGCCATGGTTTCAGTTAGGCATGGTTGAAAATTCGGGGTGGGGGGTGGGGTTGGGGAACCCCTATACACCCTGTTTTTTCTGGGAAGAAACAATATATTGAACGTAACCCCCCCCCCCCCCCTCCCCTTTTTTTTAATGGGCAGAGAGAAAGAAATTTTGGAGTAACAGGCACTCGAAAAATAACTAAAGGTCTCGTTTGTCATTTTTTACTTTTATTTATTAATCATTTATTTTATTCTATTTTATTCATTTTTTATTTTTTTTATTTTGGCTTATCGGGGCTTTTTGATACATACCTCACCTTTCAACATATTATTTGGACACACCCATAATTGATAAGTTACGTTTAAATATGATAGTTACTCTACACAGATACAGAATTAATCTTCATTAAGGATGTAGACCTTTATGTTTTGATTTGTCTTGTTTATATTTTACTTTCTCAAATATCAGTGGATGGAGGAATAGAATCATAATGATACAGGTTTGAGAGAGAGATGGATGGGAGTGAGAAATACAATGGGAAATTAAAAAAAATACAAATTGGGTCAGAGAAAGTAGATAATTACTATAGAAAGAAAGAATTTGCAGAGAAACAGAGAAGGGAGGAAGGAAAAAATGGAAAGAGAAAAGACTGAAGAGAGGAAAAAGAAGGAAAAGAGAGGGAAATAGACTTGGGATAGAATGAGGAGTTATTGGAAGAAGGAAAGAAAGAAACAAACAAACAAACAAACAAACAAAGAAGAAAAAGAAAAACATCTAAAATAACATGATGAAACGAAATGAAGAGTGAAAGGTTAAAGAAAAGGAAAGCTGAGGAAGAAAAAGATATACAGGGTATAACAAAGAGTGAAGGAGAGAGAGAACAAGAGAAGGCAGAAACACAGATACAGTGAAAGGGAATTATAAGAAGAGAATTAAAGAGAATTAAAACAAACAGAAGGAGGAAGAGACTGAAGGAAGGAGAAAGTGTGAGAGAAAAAAAGAAAAGAAGATTAGAAGGAAGAAAAATTTCTAAAACGACATATTGAAATATATAATGAAGATTAAGAAAGGTTGAAGAGATGAAAGTGGAGGAAGAGAGACATGCAAAGAAGGATAAATAGAGAGAGAGAGGGAGATGACAGACACGGTAAGAATGAGAGACAGAAAGCATGGAAAGACAGCTACAGTAAAGAAAATAAAAACAAAAGAAAGAGAAAATAGGAGAAAAGAGGCTGAGGGATGGAAAGAAAGATAAACGGAAGGAGGAAAGACAAGAAGGAAGGAAAAAGAGAGAAAGAAGGTCTAAAGCGACACTGTGAAACGAGGTAATGAGACCATTGTAGTAGCTGGTTCTAAGCCGATAAGACGCGTGTTATTGTCCACACGCCTATGAGCGAGTATTGCCCCACCACCTGCCCGATTTGACACCTCTGGACGATGAGGTGTCGCCTGAGCTGCCCCGATCATTGGCTTGAAGAAGGCGCAATTGGGCTATAACCGATTCTTCTTTTCAAACAGTTTCCCTCATTTTCAATTTTCAGACAAAATCCTCTATTTAAGATGTTGTTTTCGCTTCTTTGACTTCTGTGTAGCCGATCATTAACGAGACAGTCTATTCGAGGAAAAAAAATCTCAAATCGTTGCCCCAAAATGTGTTGAAGTATACTACGCAGTCGCATAAAAGTAACACGTAATTAAGATGCAACCCACTTTCTTCCTTATTGACAACGAATTTATAAAAATATACATTTCATCGAAATATTCCACATAAGTTAAAATGTACTCTCATATCCTTTGCTTTACCGGACAAAAAACAATATATATATAGCCAGTTATGACGATGTTTGAGACATCAGTCTAGTACTCTGAATATCTATCGACACGCAAAAGTAATTAATAGGCTACTTTTTTTTTTTTTTTTAAAGGGGGTATCTAATCTAAACTTTTTTTAAAATTATTATTATTCGGAAGAAATAGCACAATACCGAGTAATGTATTAATACAGACATGGCAGACGAATTATCCAAATAAGCATGATAAGTTGATTAGAATTTTGATGAATAATTGAATGGAAACTTTAAATTCAAATTCAAATGAGAATGAGAATTTATTAATTTCAAACCCGGCGAAAGAAAAAATGACATTACATATAGGTACAGTGCAGATAAAGATAATATGAATATCAAACAGTATATACTGTTTGATTGTTTCTTTCTTTCTTTCTTTTTTTCAGCTCGGATACTTTTAAAAAGAAAAAAAAAATGACAAAGAATACGTAAGAAATTTTCTGTAGATGATTCGAATTTTATTGCAGCTATTCCCATGAATTTATTTTTTTGAAACTTTTGATATGGAGAACTTTCGCACAGTTCAACATCTACAACGAGTTATATAACACAAAGAGATTATAATTGGAATTTTCTTACTTAATTGGGAAACAGAAAATTTTTCGGCTTTACCGCTTAAATCGAGGTTATGCTTATACCATTAGCGTAGACAGGTCCTCATACCCGGGGGATGATTCCCCCATTGATACATATTTATATACACACGTATATAAATCCACTTCAAAAGTGGTGGGATGCACCCCCCTCCCCTCCCATCCCGCCATTATTTACGTCCCTGGCTTATGGGGTGTTGCAAGAAAGTTGCAATCGATTGCAAGTTGCAACTGATTGTCACTGGCCAATCAAAATCATTGTTGTATGCATGTCTTCTTAAAAGGGCAGACCCTGAGCCAATCAGAATTGTTGTTTCCAAATTAGCAATTATTTGCAATTGATTGCAACCTTCTTGCAACACCCCATAAAGACTACATTCACCTTCACGGAATATCTATATTTTCGGATGTTGTATAGTCAGTCACTTACATGTATTGATGAAGTTCATTGAGTGTTTGGATTTTTTGTTTGTTTGTTTGTTTGTTTTTAAATACACTTATAGCATAAAATGGCAATTATTCATTTTCTCAGGAAAGACAGTGATTTATTTATGCGATGTACAAGTGTATCGATACAGGGAAAGTAGTGAAGCATACAACAGGTTATATAAGTCACAAAATTATAATAAACAATGTAAGTACAAATTATAAGTAATCTCATTTTCAACATGTTCAATAAATGGCATTGTTTTATTACAGCTAACGTCTGACATTGATACTTTATGTAAAGTGTTCAGTATATCATAATTATCTCAAACAAAAATTACCATGAATGAGTAATTTTCCCCTATACCCATCATGTTTAGCAGCGTTTTCTGCATCTCATCTGCCATCATGCAGAATATGATGGAAAGTTTAGCCAGGGTGCCGTTGCATAAAAACTTACTATCATAGTAACTTTGCCTTCAATGGTAACTACCATGGTAACGTTGCTCAACAGCCAATCAAAATCCAGTATTCCATGAAAGTTACCATTGATGGCAAAGTTACAATAATAGCAAGTTTTTATGCAACGGCTCCCTGATCTAAATTAATAATGATACAACTTAACTGCTTATCAACTGCGTATCAACAAAGACACCCCGATTCTGTTTTCGTAATTCGGTTGAGTAACTTTAGGGAATGTGTGACCCCCCCCCCCCTCTCTCTCTCTCTCTCTCTCTCTCTCTCTCTCTCTCTATCTCTATCTCTCTCCCTCCCTCTCTCTCTCTCTCTCTTTTAATCTCTCCCTCTTTTTGTTTTCCTCCATATTTCCCTTTATACAACTTGTTCTATATCTCTCTCTCTCTCTTATCTATCCATTACTCTTTCTCTAATTCTCTCTCACTGTCCCTTAATCTCTATCTGCTTTTTCATGCCTCATCCCCTTTCTCTCTCTTTATCTCTCTCTTTCTAACTCTTTCTCTTTCTCTCTTGCTCTCTGGCCTAAGTGATATTTCTGCCTAGTTTTAACATCATTATACCCGTAACTCCCGTTCCGGCTTTCTCTTTCTTACTCCCCCCCCCCCCCCCTCTCTCTCTCTCTCTCTCTCTCTCTCTCTCTCTCTCTATCATCACCATCGTCATTATCCTTTTAATTTAGGATTTCAGTTATTTTACCCATTCTGCTGATTAAACATGTCTATCTATTTCATTATATCATTAGGGGGTTGCCATATTTTCAAGCAAATTGTTTACAATGGCAGTCCTTCTTCCGCAAATGATTTCATGTTTAATGAATTACAATAATTTGACAATTTATTATTTCGTGTTTTTTTTTTTTTAAATGCTTGTTACGAATACTTGCTTATTTATGATTCATTGTCAAAAAGTACTTTTATGTTTTATGTTACCGAAAAATGTTGCACTTCTATGAATGCAGAAGAAAATAAATCAAAATTAAATCAAATCTATTTATCTCTATCCCCTCATGTCTCTTGGTAGATGTGGGGAGCACAGTTCTCGCACATTTTAATTTTTTGATGAAGGCAATTTTTGATCCATAATTTCTCAATTTTTACCAAAAATTATTCTGATTTAAATGACACCAAAGGCAAAGCAAAGTTTTAGATTTCAAATGGGCGCAAGAAGAACATGTTATTTACGAAGAATTTCCGAGATATCGCGATCGCAAAATTCGATGTCGTATAGCACCGCTCTAGTTAGCTCTGGACCTGGGAAAGTGTTACAAAAATAACGAGACCTAACTTCGCGCACGCCAGTTTTCAAGTGATTAATACAAAATAGAGATCCATAAAAGGTAAGATAATTGCATTACTAGGAAGGCAAAATGCCACTGAATAATTTGATACCACATTTTACTTACAACTTTGATGACATCGTCTCTCGAAAAGAGGAATTCTAGACCCTTGTCGACAAGTCCAGTTTTTGTCAGAACGAACGCAAAACGCTGCCAAATTTGCCGATTTTTCATTCATAATTTCAAAATTCCTTCTCTAATTTCAAAAGGAAAGTAACTTTCAGAGTAATTTTAGGGTGCTCTTTCCATTGGTACTACATTATCGGTATTCCCTTACCCTTATGTTCCTATAGTTTCTTCTCTTGTCTCTCAACCTGGTAGCACGTGAAATGACTGAGTCTCCTGTCGTCACGTTCTGCGTTTAACAAGCAAATATGAGCAAAAGACACTTTGTAAATGAAAATGTCATTTTTAAAAAGAAAAAAAAAAGTAGTGGATGTTGTTTCTGGCAGATCATAACACCTTTTCACATGACTGCAGTTACAAAAGCAGGGAGAGGCTGCATTTTCATGAAAGCCGAGCAAACGAAGGACTTTGAGAAAATATATAATGTTGTTATCCGTCGGTGGCGTGCTCAAAGGGGCTGCTCTACATTATAAAGAAAATAGAGATATTAAAAACAAAAATTGGAATAGTGAGAAAGATAGAGAAGGAAGATTGTGATACTACACCCACCATTTTCTCATTTTCCACCTCTAGTAATCCCCCCCCCCCCCCCTCACCCTCAAGCTCTCTCCGGCCTCTCTCACTCTTTCTCTCCCTCTGCGTGTGTGTATGTGTGTCTCTATGACTCAAGTAGCCCCTCAATTGCTGGATGGTCTGGACCCACACTAATGCAAAATACTATCAGTATTTAATACTTTAGAATGAAAATATCGCGAGCGATTGAGGGGGAAAAAAATTTGCCAAGTCTATGATGTGACTTCGCTCACAATTACAAATCGGGATTTGGGACTACGGTGGCGTGAAATCGCTAAAGAAAAGGATATAAAAGCGATAACCTTGATCGTGAATCGCGGCTTTTCGAGTGTGTTTGGAATAGGGCCTGGTGAATAGGACTGCAACAGATGAGCCCGGAGACCAGAGAGGGAAAAAACAAATGTAATGAAGGGTACAGCACTGGCGCCGGCCTGACTCCAGCATAACCATACCATCAAAATAGACGTTTTCCAACTATTTGCACTCGTATGCTTCTCGTGATAATATGCCGAATTAATCCAGCACTATAAGAGCTGAACTTCATATAAAGGGTCACGGTTCTCATTCCCGTCTTCAGTTCTTTGCTGCATTTTCAATCCCGCATTCTGTCCCTTTACTGTTTTCCCTCTGTACTCTCCCACTTTTTTTTTCTCGTGAAAAGGCCTTTGATTCGAAGGTGACTATTGTCGTTTGTTTTGTGTTCTTCTTTAATATGGAAAGGATCCAAGGGCACATAGGTTTTCTTGTTTACATTAACGCCCAATTAATATCATTTTGATTTTTGTCTTCCCCCAAAATACTGTTAATCTACACTGCTTATTGTTGTAACGTGGACACATTTAGTGCAGCAAGTTTTGTTCTTGTTTTTTCATATTTGTTGGTTTTCTTATTGTATCTATACTAGATTTTATGTGTTTTAATCTTTTGTTATTCTTCGATGTATCTTCACAACTGACATACGAGTCGTAGCAAGTATATGAGTTCACATTAATTTATGTTTTGGAAAATACCCGAAATGAAATAGAAATGTCAATAGTAAATTTGTATTTAATGTGTTGTCTTCTCTCTATATAATTATATTTCATTTAAAAAATTGAACATTGAACATAAGTTATGTTTACTATATTTATTTGAGGGATCCACACTCTACAAGCATTGCTTTTAGTGGATCCCTCCATTTCCATAAGAGCTTATACTGTATATAGCCTTTTGTCATTGTAAAAAAAAGTATATGAATAGTTATGTATGTTTGATTTTTTTTTCATGATTTTTTTTTTTAATGAAAAATAAACTCTTGAACTCTATGTTAGGCCAACTGAGCCAATAGCAATTCACAGTTTTATTAGGCCTACGGTAACTTATTTTTGGACGTATTCACATAACTCTGTGACGGTCACTGTGTTCGTTAAGGTTGTATGATCATTCTGTTTTCTTTGATATTTGATTGTAAAATGAAAAAAAAATAATAATCACTTTCGACCTTTATTTCACAGACGATTTTCATACGTAACATTAAAATGAATGTATATAGTTATAAATGGGTTGAATTGAATCTTACTTAACTGTATAATTTTGTAATAAGAAGACAGCTGTTTAGAAATTTGCATTAGACTGTAGAACTGCCGAATTCCTGAACGGCTGCTCACATAAAAAGTTTATAACACAAAGAAGTCTCGCTAAAAGATAGAACTTACACATTATTATGAAATAATTAAACAAATCTTTGACAAGTAACGTGTCGTCGAAAAGTTATTTTTTTAAAAACCCGAAGGTAAGAATCAATATTTTGTTATGAATACGTGTTTTTAAACTTACTTTTTATAACTTTTTTTTTTAAAGAAACGTGGATTCATTTAAATAATATGAATTCTAATTATTAAAGGCAAAATAACATTATGATTCCATTATTTCAAATTTGATAGATTTGCTCTTTTTTTTTATCTTGTTCTAAAATGGAAGTGTAAAATATGCATATCATTCATTTTTCTAAATGCTTTTTATTTTGTCTAAAGCTTCATGATAATTATCTGAAAGTTTTAGGAGATTAAAAAACAATGTTCGTGCATACTGGTTGCTGCCATAAAGCGGACAGTATTTCTCACAAAACAATTATTGTCATAATGATAGATGATTACTACCAACGTGACCTCCAAAAGGCTGATTCTGTCTGTAAAAAAAAGTTGGATCAGGGTGAGACAGGATAAAGATAATAAGTTAAGTCCATTCATATGCCACATCTGATTCAGTCTTAACACCAAGGTCAAAAGGTGAGAGAGACTTCGAAAAATGGGAATTAGAACTGGAGGGAAGGCCTTTGATTTTCTTTCTTCTTTCAACCAGATTCAATTTATTAAATGTGTTAATGATCCGCTGTAAAGACCCCTTAGTCTGCATCCACCTCGTGTTGATTTTAATAGCTTTAGACCGAGAAGAAGAATAATGGAACAGCAAGACAGTTCTAAATTGCGTCTTCAGGATTTTTTCCCTCTGAGAAACGTAGCAGTGCTCTCCCCACTGTAGTCTTCCCCAGTGGTTTTGTTGATTGTAGGCGGTAGCTCCAGAGTGACGTGTTTGCGGGTGCATTGATGAAAGGACTGGTAATGAGGTTGTCATTGGGTGAAATGAAGCGGATTCAAGGTCATGTTATTGGTGCTGAACTTGGGTTGGATGAGGATAAGGCGCCGTTTCAATGGTGTGCAGTTTGGGTGAGAAAAAAGGGGAAATCGGCTGAAATGTACATGCATGGACAGACAGAGGACCCATGTCCACACAGCTCCATCATCAAATGGCACTAAGCAAATACGTCTGATTGCGGAACTTTGCGTGTGCGTAATCCCTTACAATTAGAAGGTCTGTGAAAAGGCACGAATTTTGCCACAAATGAGTGATAATTTTCAAAAGACTGCACCAGTGTAACGAATCGGTACTTCATTGCGCATTCTGCCGGTCATTGTGCGGCGCCGCGGGGAAACTGGGGTGGTGAATGGCGTCGCGCTAACCGCTAGCCCGGCGAGTGAGGCTAGCTCGAGACACCACGGCACCTTAAAGTGGCCTGCCTGGCCTTCCCCTTAAGATCTCCCCCATCGTAGACTGCCTGCTTTGACATATGAATCCTTCAGTTGAGGATCAATCAAGAGATATAAAAAGCAAACGTTGGGCTTTGACTTTACAATCAAATCCCCTACCTCGGACACTTTACCCCCTCCAGTAGAGCCGTCAAAGGTGTCTTAATTAACCCCTCCTTATCCTTAGTGGGGGCTTTACGCCACAAATGCCTCTTAACACAACAATGACAATGCATACCTCTCCGCGTTCAAATCGAGCACAAAAGCAGAATCCGCAGGTAACAATACCAACACAAATTTGAATACATGGGACTAAGCATAATTGGCGTTTGCTCGGAGAATCAACGCGGGTTGATTATTGGTGTATCATAGCTGGTTCTGAATTCGACGATGAGAGAGTATTTAGGCTGATGTCTTCCTCAAACACTTCCCATCGATTGAAGGGTCTTTCAGAGACCCTTGACTGGCATCAAGAAGAGTCCGATAAAGACAAGAGCTTTGCACTCACAGCTTTTATTTAAGTCGAATCATAAACTTGATAAATGAATCCCAATTAACCCATCGGCAGAGTCATGCCTAAGGACTTTGCACTATTTTGTGAAAGTGAAAGTCCAACCCACATCTGGGCAATTCCACTTCGGAAAAACAGTCACCTTACTTCATATTTATAGTAAAAACAATCACTTTGATAGCCCCAAATAGCCAAATCTTTGAAGTGAAAAATGATGAAACAATAAAGAATTCCACAATCTTAGTCTGTTTTTGTATAACATATGCTTGATTTTAAAAGACATGTTTGAAGTTTAAAATTTGCGCTTTTTTCTGGTAATTCCGTTACCGTGGTGTTATACCACAATATCATGAATGTAAGAATAAAATTGTTGGAATAAAAGAGCTCACATGAAAGAATGGGCATATTTACAGAAATTAAATGGTGAGAAGGGAGGCAGAGTACAAAAGAGGTAAAAAAAGTCTAAAAATGTTGGTAACGGAATTACACCCTTGCCATGGAATCGCCCATCTACTTCGTCAAGAAAATAGTAAATAATCTAAAAATTTTTGATGTAATTATCGATGGCAAAATTTTCTTTGCATTCAGACATTCTAGAAATATACTTTTGTCATTTCTCCCGATTTCTCATTATTTAGAGACGCTACTTCTATCGCTAAGTCTTACTCACAACCATGATTATTACAAATATCAAAAATATCCCAATTTGTATTGCGCTTTAACTCGGTTCACAGACCCCCCCCCCCCCCCCAAAAAAAAAGAGCTACTTGTAGAAAAAAAAACAGTGAAAACAAATCAAAATCTCTCTTGATAACCGTGGTTCTTTAATCACGATATTGATTTAATTCACATGCAAAGGTCATAACGAAGCAACGCATGTACTACATCACTAAAACTTTGAAATATCATTTCAAGAATTAGATTAAGGCAGATAATGTATACACAAATCCTCGGGGAAAATACTTGTAGGATAATATATAGTAAGCCGATTGATATCATTCTGATTAATCGAATATAAACTAATAAACAAAAAACCTTTAGGAAAATTGAATTTTAAATTTGTGTGTGCGTGTGGGTGTGTGGTGGATGTGTGGGCGAAGAAAATACTAAAAAAAGTGCCGTATAGGAACACTCTTTGAAGAAAAAAGACTATTGTTATATCATTTTTACACTTGAGTCAGTAAGCTGGGAAAATTCCCGTAAATTCATATTCGTAATTATAACGCAATACGAAAGATAAAGTGGAAGTGGAGAGTCAAGTTTAAATTTTGTATAATGGTGTTGGTTAGTGTCCCGTACATTTATCCGATACTTTTGAACCTTCCGTCATAATATTAAGAGTCCGGGGGGGGGGGCGTTTCATCAACATTTGTTGTCTGACAAGTTGTCAGATCTGACATCTTTCCTTGATTTTGATTGACTGAGAAGCATCGTTACTATGGCAACTGTCGGATAAAACAGACTTTGTCGGATAAAACATCCGACAAGTCCTTTGATGAAACGCTCCCCAAGCCATTAGAAAAAAGAGAAATGAAAATAAAACAAAAGGGGAGAAGAGAGGGACAGAGAAAGAGAGAGAATTAAACCACATAGGAGGGGGATGGATAAGATCAAAACAGAATAGATACAAACATGCAAATAATAATAATAATAATAATAATAATAATAATAATAATAATAATAATAATAATAATAATTATAATAATAATAATAATAATGGATTTATGCAGTGCATAACAAAACAAAATAGTTTCTCTATGCGCTTTACAATGTAGGAATAAGCAAAATAATCAAACACACACAAAAACAAGTGCAATTCCATACATTTCTAAATCATCCTCGAATTTAATCAAAATGACTTTAAAGGTACAAGAAATTCAGAAACTGAAATTTCAAATCAGATAAATGATTCAAACTGAATAGTTTATAAGCAGAACAAAAGTAGTTAAAGACTGCTGAATACTTAAAAACAAATTATTACTAGTGAGCAAAATACCAAACAACTTGATAAATTCAAAGAAAAGGTAACAAAAAATGTTAACTTTACATCTTTATCTATTGCTTGTAAAATCATTCAAAGCAAGATAATGAAAATGTTAATTATGGACGCATATATATATATATATATATATATATATATATATATATATATACATATATATATGTATATTATAACCCTCCAGCCTAGGAGAAGTGGAGGAGAAAGAGAGAGAAAGAGAGAGAGGGGGAGAGAGAGAGAGGGGCTACATCTTCATGATCTTGCACTTCTGTCAGAAGTCACGGCCATCACGAGTTTGCCGTACTTTTTACCTGAGAAATTTGACACCACCTTATCAATGCACAAAGAAATAAACCAACATCCGAAAAAAATAGAGCAGATACTCCTCATATGTCATTGTCTCGATGGAAAAAGTGCACGTTGCATTGTTACAGTGGAAAAAGGGCAAAGATTTGTTACTTGCGGCGGAAAGCTGAGGCCTTGCTTTTCTGGACTTTTCTTTCAAGTCGTTGTTTTCTTTAAATCTGGGATCAGAATGGAGAATGCTCTGATAATTGTGAAGCAACCGTTCTAAAATAGGAAAAGACAACTCCAGCCTTCAGAAGAGGTCATGATTTTGTCTTGTTATTAATCGTTTCGATTTAAATGTCATTTTGGGAAGTTTTATAAAGTGAAATAATTGACGGTCTCATTTTGCCTCATTGCCGCAAAATAAGTATACATATTATTATTGAATTGAACTGAAAAAAAAAAAAAAAAACTGGGAGCATTTTTCATTGAAGAAATTGGTGGTATAAAAACAATCAATAATATGTATACTTATTTTGCGGCAATAAGGCAAAATGAGACCGTCAATTATTTCACTTTATAAAGAATGGCCTTTTGTTGGGATACTCTTAGGAGAGGATTATTTTTCACTGTGGTTTTGTAAATAACTTTCATATTCTCTTGTGTTTTGTGTTTATTTCCTTGAGATGAGTTGTTATTTCTCAAATAGAGTTACACAGCTATTAATTTTACACTGTTGAGACGTCCTTTAAAGCTCGTGCATATTAAACTCTATCAATATGTCTGTATTTATAGATAGCAGATGTGCGTGACTTAATATAAGAGTATCGATTTTTAGGTTGATACTGCTTAGGAACAATGTGTATGGTGTATCAATTACAACATAATTTGTGAAAAGAAACGGCCCTTAGTCGGATAATAGTTTTATTTCGACTTATCAGTATTTTCATTATGTTCTGCTAACCTTGGTATATATGTGGGTAAATATTTCTCATAAAACGGCCTTCGACTGATATTGCTGATCAAAATGTACATCAATTAATGAAATAACTGATTAATTCAAAGGTTGATTGTTATATTGTTCTTTTTTTCGTATCGAATTTCCCCTGGATATGTAAGAAAGGTGTTTTCGACGGGTTGGTTATAAGTTAGGGGGAGATGAAGAATTTGCGCTGGACCATAATCAGTTAGACAGTTTCTACCATTCCTTGTGTGGATTGAGCAGAAAAACAGATGAAAATATTTTGTTCTTGGTCCTAATTATGTTTAATGAAATAGATTTCTGCCGTTTACTGGCTTGGATGGCGGGGTGGGGGAGGGGGATTGAAAAAGACAGGATCTTTCAATTTGGGGTCATGAATGAATTTTAAAGTTTCTACCATTCAGTGATACAAAGGGGATGAAAACGTTTTGCTTTTGGTCATAATGTACGTTTCATGAACACAGATCCTCACATTCAAGGGCGTAGGCGGGGTATAGGGGTGGGGAACAGGAAAAAGATATTTATCGTGGGCCGTGAAATAATTAGACAGTTTCTACAATGAACTGGTATGGAAGGGAACAGAAAAGGATAACATTTTTCCCGTGGATGGGGGGGGGGGGGGGGGGGAGTCACGTATAGGGAAACATTTCCTGTCACTCCACAGTGTGTGGATGGGGAAGATAGGTGGAGGCGATGTGATGATATTCTCTTGTGGGAAATGTTTAACTGTTCACTTTCTTCCACAAAATGCCAAGGGGCGCGGTTCATGCAAAGGGAAAAAATATTTTATTATGGACCATGATCAATGAACAGTTCCTGTCATTCTGTACTTTGGTATAAAAGCATGAGAGTCTTGGAGAAGGAGATATTTTACCGTGGGCTATGATTACTTATTAAAAAGTTTCTAGCATCTGGATCAATTGTATGAAACGGTGAGGAGCGGAAAAAGCAGATAATGATATTTTGTTATAGGTCATGATTAATTAAACAGTTCTCGTATTTCATTGATACGGGGAACCTCTGGATTTCCTACACACACCCAACACACACCTGTCACTATTTATCCCCTCCGTTCGGTATAGCGGCCAGGGCACCGATGATAGGGCAGTAAATATACAGACGTCTGGGCCACAACACTCACATCGCACGACCAAGCAGACGCCGATGAATTACACGCCTGGAATGACAACATCAAAGAAGAATTGGGAAAAGTTTATGAGGAGGAAAAGTCCACTGTTGCCTTTCATTCCAACGAAAAAAAAAATGAAGAAAAAATAATAATGAAATAAAATAAAGCTTGCTTTGTACCTCTCCCGCTAAGCGTGTGATAACTCCCAGAAGCAGAGCAAATAGATGGGCTACGAGGCAAAATGTTTGGGGTAGAAATTTTCGGAAGATAGGAAAAGATGAGGAGTGGACTACATGGAGTTATAAACATGCTCAAGGAGGGGGGAAATGGCGCCTGTTTGTCTTGTGTCTAAGTTCGTTTCAGCGCACGTAATGTGGTACGCGCGGGCCGCGTAACGGTGCTCCCACCGATTCTACATTAACGACTATTCCGCCTATAGTCAACCGGCCCCCGGGATATGAGAGTAAAATTAATTGTAACAAGCGTAGAGAAAACTTGGTAAAAGAGGTGCAATGATAAAGAAACTCTTTTAGGATTAGTGCTTTGTTCTTGGCTTACCCACCCGGGCTGGCTCACAGCAGTTTTTCCAGTATTATTGACACGATCTATGTTACGCCGTAATGTGTCTTTACATTCAAAGATATAGGGTTCACTTAAGGTGAACCACATGTATTAGCGCTCATGTGTGTTATCTTTACAATTGCAGTTTATTGGTTTCCAGCTATTTGGCCCATCTTTTCCTCATAGCTTTCCTCCTTTTCTTCCTTCAGAGTGAACGGTGTTTTGTCGCTCTGTCGGCGTTTGCACGAATGCATTAAGTAAATTTTCCATGGGCCTACTAGAGCATTTCTTTGAGAATTTTCTCTGCGAATTTCTAATGCGCCATTTCTAACAAACCCGCAATTCTTAACAAATGGCAGAGTTGTAATTTTTATTCATTGCATGCTTTCCGCGACTGCATTACCGATTTTATTTCTAATTTGAAAATGAATAATTGTAAGAAGACGACCATTTTATTGGGAAAAAACTATGTAATTTCCCTCATTACCGATTATTGACGATTTGTGCATTCGATTAATTCAAAACAAGTTGTATTTTGGGAAGGTGTAATGGATACAACAAATGATAACTGAATATTGACATGACCGAAACACAAATATAAATTTGTGGATAAAAGGAGGCTATAACTACTTTCATTAGTAATTGTAAAGAGAATGTCATAGTCGATAAAACTATTGCTACCAGTTTTAAATGAACAAAAATAAATTGTTTAAATGGTAGATTAAACATTGCACAATGGTAAAAGAAATAGAACATTATGACAATTTAATATTTCAACAAATGGGTATATTCCTTGAAATGTGATGTGACAGTTGAAGTGTCGATGCACTTAATACAAGCAATATTTTCCACTACATTTATTGCAAATGTTGATTTAAGATTCATTATTATTATTGTTATCATTACTATCATCATTATTGTTGTTGTTGTTGTTAGCATGTACGTACAGTACGTTTCTTTATATACCTTCTACAGCAATTTACTTGTCAAAAATATCAACTAATACTGTTTTTGCCATCTGATTCCATTCTCCGTAATCTTTTTTAACAGAACGAAGCCGCAATTTGTTTTCGATACAAGTTGCCTCAGGTTAAAATTTATTCATGCATTGTAGTAGCAAGTTGGGAGGAGGTCTATCTTAACCGCCGAACAAAAGCAAAAAATGGGATATAAATTCTTGAGGTGAGTATAATTGCGCTGTAAAAATGGTTTTAAAAGGTTTGAAAATAGATCATTGTGTACTAAAACCAGAAAGGAAGCGACTGACATACTAGTAGTCACATCTACATCATTTTATCGTAGTAGCGAAAGACGTTTACGAAAAAATAATAATAATGATGAATCTTTCGTATGGTTCAGCATGATTTCGACTACAACAACTCATTTTAAGGATAATGAAGAGAAATAACCTTATAACATGTACTAAATCTAATGTGTCCTGTAAGACTAAATTGCAAAGTATCAGCCATATCAACCTGAATTACCTTTTATTTCATTTCATTTCATTTCATTTATTTTTCCATTTTCAACTCAGATATAAGATACATAATTTTCAACTCAAAATAACATACATGGTTGTACAACATACATAATTTGTACATACAAAATAATTACATAATCATTACATAAGAAATTGTCAAAGTTAAATTTTGCAAATTAAGCATATAAATAAACGTTGAGAATGGAGGGGAATGCTAAAAAGCCAAGCTTGTATTGTGCAAACCCCTCAAAAGAAAATACATGTTTGAAAATATGAATTGTACTAATAATTTTTTTTTTTTTAATGGTTACAAGGGATGAAAAAAATTGCTTAAAGAAAGGATTATAAAAGGGATAAATACAAAGACGAACAAAAGGAAAAAGCTAAACAAATCGAGTAACATGTACACACAGTGAGGCACACACCTTCATCCACACCCACACACACACACCCTTACACACACAGGACAGAAACAAAATACACACACATACAGGACGAAAACAGAGACCGCTGGCTTACAAAAAATAAAAAGAAACCACGCGCAGTCTTTGGGTGTCCCAGAACACGATTTGCGTATGATGAGTGGAAGTAAGGTGAAATAAAAACTGAGAGTGACGGGCAAAATCCATAATTTTTAAGGCAGTAAAAAATTTGATTATATCAGTTTTTGTTTAAAAATATATGAATTAAGCAAATTAGGGCAATGAGATAAGCTATTTCAAAAGGACGATTCAATGAATGAGTCAAATTGCACGCAATTTATGATTTTCTTGTGTTCTCTTGTGTGTGTGGGCATAATATGTGTGTGTTTTCTTCTTATTATTCTTCTTCTTCTTCTTCTTTTTCTTCTTCCTCTTCTTCTTCTTCTTGTTTAGCAGAACTATAATACATATAATGTAGATAATAAGCAAGTGATCATAAGGGTGTGGTAAAAGTAGGAATGGTGAACGGGAGCAAAACGTTACAACAAGAGCAGAGTACGAAAAGGATTCGAAAAGCTTCCTGCGTCTTCCTCCCTCCCTGCGGGACACTCCATTGGTGCAGGGGGCAAGGTCGGGGAAAGCTAACCCAGACATATGGCCCACATTTGTGGGGGATCATGATTTGAAAATATTATTTCTATATGGCAAAAAGAGCTCATTAAGATGTTGTTAAAGCAACTATAGCTATAGGCCAAGCAATTCAAGCTCCATTGAAGCTTTGGGAAATAGCATATAACTTTAAATGAATATAAACATAAATTTTAAAAAATATCAAATGTTCGGAAAGCATAAGTCGAATTCATTGTTTAAATAAGTGTCCTTCAACATTTATATAGTGTTGTTATGGCAATCGAAATTATTTGTCCTTTTATCGTTGTTGAATCATTACATATAGCATGACTAGCCTATACCCTAAAAGTTATTTTCGGTACAAAGGTAATTTTCAATTTGAAATAGCACTACCATTATTTTGCAGACGGTAAAATAACTGATAACCGTATTGACCTGTATACTTCGGTGTTTGTTTTTCGAAAAATGAAGCACTTCACCTCTACACAACACTTTTTTTTACCTCTCCATCCGTGGAGGATTAAGAAAAAATATAATGAAATCAGGAGCAGGTAATTTCACTTTTAAAGGGAATTTGGAGACCTTCGACAAATATAAAGTGCTTATCCCAGCTGGCTACGAGAATAACAATTAACTCTGGACAGTGAATGCAACACCTTTAGCTTAAATAGAAACACGTGGTTGGCCTTGGCGATCTCAGATTAGTTAAGCGTCCGATTTCGTTTACATATAACACTGGACGAGGCAGATGTTATTCGCGGTGAAATAGAAGCGACTGAACGAGGACGCGTGGAAAATGGAGCATGCGCATAGTTAATTCATTGATATCTATATCGCTATCACTTCGATCAAAGACAACTATCAATGGGGAAGGGAGAGGGAAGGTTATTAACGAGTGTTCATTCAATATGATTAATTTCATTGTACTTTGTATTTTGCACTTTGTTCCATTATGTTATCTATAGTCCAATTCAAAATGTATGTTCCAATTCAAAACGAAGTTTGTATGATTTTCTATACTGAGGCCTACAGAATGAAGAATCAAATATTGCAGAAACAACCGATTTTCATGTCATAATTTTTTGTTACTGTAGCAATAATACACAAATTCAAGAGTAACCGAGTTTTCAGGCACAAAGTAGCTGAAAGGAAACTTTGAAAAGACAGATTTTAGCCAAATTGAGTAGCAAATATGAAATTCAGACTGGCCTTGACCTTGGTAATTAAGAAGAAATCGTAAGAAGACATGGTTAGTCTTGTGACATCCTGCGCAGGGATACATCAAAACTTTCAGAACACTGAATCTCATAAAGATGATAATCAATACACGTATGATATATACTGTTCATTCCGGGTGATTTTCGTTATTCCGAAGGTTCGTTATTCCGAAACACGCATATTGCGTATTATGTTCGCCGGGGATGTTCGTTAGTCCGAAAATGAAAAAGGGTTCGTTAGTCCGAATTTTTAATCCGAAATTGAAATAAGGTTCGTTAGTCCGAAAATAACTAACGAATTAACGAACCTTATTTCATTTTCGGACTAACGAACCTTCGGAATCACGAACCTTCGAAATAACGAACCATTTTTTTTCAATTTCGGACATACAAACCTTAGTTCATTTTCGGACTAACGAACCTTCGGAATAACGATCCTTCAGAATAACGAACCTTCGGAATAACGATCCTTCGGAATAACGATCCTTCGGAATAACGAACCTCCGGAATAACGATCCTCCGGAACAACGATCCTCCGGAACAACGATCCTCCGGAACAACGATCCTCCGGAACAACGATCCTCCGGAACAACGATCCTTCGGAATAACGATCCTCCGGAACAACGATCCTCCGGAATAACGATCCTTTGGAATAACGATCCTTCGGAATAACGATCCTTTAGAATAACGAACCTTCGGAATAACGAACCTTCGGAATAACGAACTGTAACCAGCATTGCACCTCCCTCATGTCCCTGCAATAGGTCATGTTCGTACAGCAGCTTTCTACCTATTATTTTGGTGAACGAAACGATTCAATGTATACATGTATTGTATTATATCGAAACTCCAGACATACTACCCTAACTTAGATTTTTTCCGTTATGAAAAAGTATAAAGAAGACACTAGCTGCGTGTGTTCGGTTTTTGGATTTTGTGTGTGTGTGAGGGTGTGTGTGTGTGTGTGTGTAAAGTTTGCTGTTATTTTGTGTATGTGTGTTAATGCATGTATAATGTGTGTTGTTCTTGTTTGTTTTGGGTTTGTTTATTTTGGCTGTTTGTTTGTTTGTTTGTTTTTTGCTCTCCTGGCTCAATTCATCTACTTACTTCATAATTGACAAGTAACGAGACAATTAAGAACTCCCATAACAATGATAAATGCATGGAATGAACCAATTATCACTTTGTCTGACTTAATTGTCAAGTGCAAAGTTAAACAGCCGACTCTGGTTATGGGCCTTAATAGCTACATACGAGACAAGGCCTTAATAGCTACATTCTCGTTGAGTTCAAGTCTTGGCTCGTGTATTTTGCCAAGGAGCGCTGACGAGGTTGTCAGTAGCCTATTTTTCCTAACAACTAGAATCCTGCACTTCTTTTTTCACTCGATCGCAAGAGCTTCCAATCAAACATACTCAGATATCAATAACAAAGATTGACTTTCCTCCCATTTACTTTATATTTCCGTGCCGAAAAGAGGGAAAGGTAGCCTATGCCCTGAAGCGATGGGACCAAGTCAGCGCTGCATGGGGTCCCCGGAGTTAAGGCGGAAGAGTCGGCTGTCTTTCGTCCAAGAGGCAAAGTTAGCTGGTCGAATTTGGCCATTTCCTTCCGTTGTCGCGCGTCTTCACCACCCTTACCGTATCACCTTATGCACTTTAGTGTACCATACGTTAAATCGTATTTCAGCTTAAAGGAAACCAAAATCCTCAGGAAAAGTAGTGTTTAAATCAAAGCTAAGACAGAATAAAACAAATCAGCGAAAATTTGAATGAAATCAGACACGGAATAAGAAAGTTATGCCTATATGAAATTTTCTGTTTTTGACACTATCATAGCTATAGTGGTCAACTCTCAGTATGTTTTGTATACAGAATTTCACATATTCTTTCTTTTGTTGTGGAGAGAACACTCCTACATGATATTTCTTGGGTTTGGCTTAAGAAATTGTGCGATTCTTAAGCAAAACGAAATTGTTAAATTATGTGTGTACAAAACATACTGAGAGTTGTCCACAAATGATGTCATATAGTGTCAAAAAAGTCAAATAGAAAATTTCATGTAGCCATAAATTTCTCATTAGGTGTCCGATTTTTTTTTTCTTCAAATTTTCGCCGATGTGTTTTATTCCATCTCAGCTTTGATTTAAAACTACCTGATTTAAGAGTGTTGTTGGTTCCCTTTAATATGTTTACTCCAATACTCCTTTAATGAATGCCTCCTAGATCCAATTGTTTTATGCACTATATCCACTCGAGACAATGATAGGGCTTTAGGCAGTTCCGGACCGGAAGTGAAACGATGGCAAAATCTTTATTTGGCAATTCATTCACTCACTCATTCATTCATTCATTCATTCATTCATTCCTTCATCCGTCCATCCATTTATTTCATTTTGTTAAAGAGTACAGTCATATGTACATACATACAATCATATAACAAAACATGAAAATAATACGTAACAATTCTTTAAATGAAATGGTAAACTTAAAGAAAAGCCCGTAATGGCTTTGTTAAACAAAGTTCCCCTTTAATTAATATCATTAAAGTTTCGGAGCAGTTATTAGATAAAGTACTAATGATAAATTAAAAAAAAAAAAACAATAATAAAAAAATTCTAAATAATCACAGAAATTGGGAATTAAGGATTTGAATATCACCCGTCATTAATCATTGGAAAACAGTAGGTTCAAATTATTTCAGAGTGATAAGTAGGCAGGGATGATAGCATGCCTTCTGTATGCTGTAAAACATTTTAAACATAGGTAACGAAAAAGACTTCTAAACAAATTTTGAAAGTAATTCCTGGCTATTATTTATCAGAAATGTGATGTAGATTGACATATGGATGGATGCTTGCCTATGTAATTCAGTTGTCTATAATGTAGCGTAGAGAGAAAAAAAATATTATTTTGTTATGATGTTATGCCATCATAATCATGCGTTCCTTCATATTAAAACATTCTGTCACAGTTATAGAAGTCATATTGCAGTTAAGCCCTCACATCCTGTAACTGTTATATTTATTTATTATATTATTTCTATAAGTACTGTACATTGGCTATGACTTATACTTTAAATAAAACATTTTATGACACAATTATGCATTCCGTCATATTCAAACATTCTGTTAAAGTGGTATTAGAAGTCATATCGCAATTTAAGCCCTCACTTCCTGTAATAGATATGAATTTTGGTTTCATCAAATTCTTTCGAAGTGGGCCTTGTCATTATATGCCATGAAAGAAATGACCATTATACAACAGGAACGAGAAACCAATCAGTGCACTTTCAAAGAGTTTACAGAGTTGAGATCTAGTCAAACGATGGTAATGTAAAAGAAAAATTATAAATGGCGGTTATTTAGTATATAAAAAGATAGAGTATGTTGAGTTTCTTTTTTAATTTATCATTCACCACTGGTGAAAACAAATTCAACAGATCTTCCTGAAAATCACAAACATTGGACACCACCGCACATGGAGATGTGTGTGTGGGACTTCACGCACATGTGACGTGACAGTTTGGTGGAATTGTATTTTTCTTGTCATCCAGATATAAGGGCTTCGCAAGGGGGGTCCTTTTCAGGAGAATCTTCTCTTCTCTCCGATGATAAAATAAAAAGAATGAGGGGCCTCACGACGAGTTTTTTTTTTTTTTAATCTTTAGAAGAACTCGAGCTTTTCTTTAAAATCGCAAAAGGCAACATATTTTCAAGTGAAAATGAAGATTTTGACGGTATATAAATATATTCTTTAGATGTAAAATAGTATTGATCAGAGATAATCGAAACTTTAAAGTAAAAATTAGAAAGGTTAGTGTATGCAAGATATGGATTTGTAGTTGCTGTTGCTTTTTTTTATTGGAAAATACAGTCTTTGTAAATCTTTTAACTTAAATTCCATTTAGATTGTGGTGTCTTCTGTTATGAGGGAAAACAATTGTAAAAAAAAAAAAAAGAAGACAATAGTCATAAATAAAAGAAAGATAAACAAATTCTAAAAACGATGGATAAACAAATAGATTTTAAGAATAAATTCAGTCTCCGACGCGTAAGGCACTAGTAAAACAAACAACTAACAACCTTTCCTTCAACAGATGAAAGATATTTCACATATATACTCCAAAAAAGTATCGTAGTGTCTAAACATACATTAGCATGTGTGGTACCATACAAATACATTATTATAGAAAATAACTCTGAGTCCCTCCCATCATTCCCACAATCATGTAATATTACCAACATGACGTACGCTCTACTACCATGACTAATGTGACTTAATGTTAGTTTTTGTCTGAAATGAACAAGGAAGTGTCATGAAACATGGTGTTTCTTTGCAAAAGTACCATGTCTGGTTCGTTAACATGGGGCCTGTAATGTCTGGAATACACCCTGTCTAGAAAGATACAACGATGTACTTTCTTTTTGCTCATAGATGAGTATAGCGGGAAGGTCACAGAGCTAACCTGACTCACACTCATGACCAAGCAAATTACTTTTATTCACCCTCGTCTTTCCTTCCTCGCTTTTCTTGAAAGTTAAGTTAATCAAGTTAAAAGTATCGAGTCTCGTCCTTTGCAATTTATTGCGCAAAGGACGAACCTTCCTGGCAAGACTGTAATAATTTGTAATTACTTGTAATTACTGAATAACTGAATAACAATAATCATTATACTACTTCTGATGACAATAATAATGACGGTAATAATATTAACAAATAATTAAAAAATAATGCTAATAATGATAACGACAATAGTAGTAATGACGACGAGAAGAATAATAATATAATAATAATGACAACAGTTCTGATTTAGACACTTATTGTTCGAATTTTTGATTTATTAACACAAATCAAAATCTGCCTGTTTGAATGAGACAGCTATGGCACAAGATAGTAAGTCTTTAAAGTGCTATACTAAACGTCTGATTCCTTATTTGGTTGTGATGAAATTTTCAGATGATATCAATTGAATTTTGGATGTCCTTTCCCTTACATGTTGTCTGCAGAAAAAAATGGATGGCTGGTTCAGAAAAACGATCTTAAACAGCAGTCTTTGTTCAGGCCTTTCTGGTAACATTCTTTTTTCCACGTGAAGATATAAAGGAAAAGCACAGATGTCTTTAAATGTTTACAGTTTTCCGAATTTAACTAGACATTCTACGCGGTGCTATGTCTCCGTGTCGGCTCTTTTCAACTTTCTCTTTCTTCTAAACATTCTTGAACTTGAAGCATAACCAGCCCCAAATTGACCAAAAGAGATGGGAAACACTCGGCAGGGGGGCTGTCGACCTACCATCAACAACAGGAAGTTCGAAAATACACCGTGCCATCCACAAGGAGGAGCTGGGGGCAGTTTGCCCCTCCCGACATATTTCGGACCATGGAAAAAACAAACAAACGCCAATTTAGGAAATTAATTTAAAGTTAATATTGAAGGATTACTCTTAGAATTGCAAAGTACTTGACTCTCAAAAAGATACCCTAAAAAATCATTGTTCCCTTACCATGGATATTCGTGCTTTATCGCCCGTCATCCTAAGATATCGATGCCTGAACACGCCGCGGGCGCCATATTGAACCGTCTTATCTCGCAGGTGATAATACGTGTGTGCGTATACAGGTAAATGTGGGTGTGTTAGACATGTTATAAATTCGAGTGTAATATGATTGAGTTGTTTGCCAATGGAAAATGCATGAAACAGGAAGGTTACGCTACATAACCTATAGACCTCCTGTTTGGGGATTTTAGAACACCTTGAACAGTGTTGAATGAATTTTAGATAGGCATTGTCCTTTATTTTTTTTATCTTATTTTTTTTTTCAATTTATTATTATTATTTTGTGAATGAAAAAAATGAATACAAGCAATCCTCAGATGCAAAATCATGTATGGACCGTTCAAACGAAAGGGGGAAAAAATCACCCAGAGACCGGTAATTTTATATTTCAGATTCTTCCATTTATCATTTTGCAATCTATCACTATTACACGACATAGGTCTTTGCCCTTTAACATGTTTAAAGGGATCCGGTAACTTTATGGAGGCTTGTTTTAATAGATTGTTGAGTTTTGATGTCTCTGTTGTATTAAGGTGTTCAAAGGATAAACAAACAGCCAGGAATATAAAAGTTTTGAAGTATAAGATTTTTTATCAAGATATCTATCACTGAATTCCGCCATTTGCAAAACCTGGGTATGCTTGTGTATTTTTTGTAAAGCACACGATGATGCTTTTCAAGTGCATTTTTCAGGGCTTGATAGCACGTATGGTCATGCAGCTCAGGTTTTAAAAAGTTACCCAAATGGCTTTAAAACTAAATTTGATTTGCAATGGACGTTGCTTATGAAGGCAATCTGGATGATACGGATCACGCAGTGATGAATGTAATTATAAAAGCAGTATTACAACTGACGTAAAAATATATTGTATTTTACAGCCTTATTTTGTTTTAATGATCAAAGATATATTGATATCATTATCAAAGTAGGGCAACTTAACACATACAAATATACCTAAAGTGTATTTTAAGGTGCACTTTCTACATCGTGATAGCCTCCGTTTGAAGAATCCAAAGGCAAGGTTGCCTTCATAAGGAATTCAATCTTAAAGGGGCAATCCAGCCTGAAATTAAGATGATTTGAATAAATAGAGTAAAACTAAACAAGCAAAACACTGACAATTCATAGAACTCGGATGAAAAATAACGAAGTGAATGCATTTTAAAGTTTTGCATTATTTTGGTAGAACAGTTGTATGCATATCATCTGAATAGATGATGTCACATCCCCACTTTTTCTTTCGTATTTTATTGTATGAAATTACAATTATTCCAATTTTCTGCTCCAAGAATTCAAAAATAGGATTGGCTCCTCGTGGAATGTGTGAAATCATCATTGCTGTATCTTATTTTGATACAAAAGAGAGTTTTTATACAAATGTATGAAAAATGAAATAAATAAGATTTAAAATAATAAAATACAAAAGGAAAGGTGGGGATGTGACATCAGCTCACTCACTGAATATTTTCATGATGATGTGAATACAACTGTTTTCATGAAATGATGCAAAATTTGAAAATTCCATAACTTTATTATTTTTCAACCCATTTCGATGAAATATTCAGTGTTTTGCTTGTTTCATTTTACTTTATTCTTTCAAATCATCTTAATTTAAGGCCGGAGTACTCCTTTAACAGAAATTCATGAACACTGATGAACTTTCAGTCGGAAGGATAGTAGCCTGAACTGTGTCGTAATAAATTTTCAGTTTCTTGCATCGGATGTTATTTAAAGGAAGTAACATGAGTAAGTGTATTGATGTTCGCTAGTAAAAAAATAAAAATAAAAAAAGAACAAGAAAAATGCAGAAAGGGAACAGAAGCCATTTTATTGGAAATTCCATTTGTGTATGAAGTTTGATAAACAATGCTTCGACAATATTTGCCTAAAAATGACTCACAAGACACACATCCTCCAGTTTGGAGAAAAATAACTGAAACTGAAAGCAACATCATGATTGAATCCTTTTTTATAACTCATTTTGGAAAATGATTTAACTTCATTAAAAAAAAATTATATACAGACGTAAGTAATCATATCTGATTGATACACGTCTGTAAAACCCAATTAAACAACAACAACAACAACAACAACAGCTAGATGGGACAAAATCTTGCTTAATTTCACAACAAAAAGCATGGGAATAATGATGGGAAGGCAATGTTGAATTTGAATGTTGCTCACTTCATATTTACAAGGTTTCTAAGGAGATCCTTATCGAGAAAAATCTGTATCTTTGACCTGATTGCATTCTTCTTTTTTTTTTTCAAATCCAAAGTCTTCAAAGTTATTAGGAAAACTTACCTCTTTTTAATGTCTGATGAGGTTGAGGCATTCGACAGAAGTTGAAACCAGCGGGATGTTAATGAGAAAAGGAACATCTCATGACCGACTCACCAAGACGTTACAACCGTTACACCCCGCCACACCTGTGTGACCGAGTATACCAGCCCGAACACCCGCCGTCTGTCACGGTAATAAATGACTTACCAGCGTAATTGCATGACCGGGTATTACCGCTGCGAACTGCTCGGTGAGGGGGCCGTGGTACCATGATTTGAATGTATATTTAGAAGCGGGAGGAATACATGAAGTTGGGAAGATCAGATTTTCTGTCTAGTTTATTCTACAATACATGTGACCTACAAAAATATGTGGGTACAAATTAATCATGTTAATGTTATTTCATATTCTGTTGAGTTCAACAATGAATAAGGTACCCTCCCCTTCCTCTCTCTCTCTCTCTCTCTCTCTCTCTCTCCCCCCCCCCCCCCCTCTCTCTCTCTCTCTCTCTCTCTCTCTCTCTCTCTCTCTCTCTCCCTTCTTCATTCTGCCTTTTTCCTTCTCTTCTCCTCTTTCATCCTTTCGTAGTTAATCTGTTGGACTGATGAAGTATGCAATTCTTGTATCTGGCTTTCTCTCACTTTCAACTAAAAGAACACTTTTCATGTTCCTCCACGCCTCACGTATATACCATAAACGCTGCTTTCGATATTATTTCTTAACCCTGAACTAAGAAATGAATACCTAACAACTCTTGAAACCAAGTATTGAAAAGTAAATTCAGGTTTAAGTTTTCAAGGAATGCACCTTTTTATTATTTATATCTGTACAACACACAATGATTGTACGAGTTATTTGACTTGACAAAAAGTATTTACATTATTTTTACATGCCTTCAAACATAGTTCAATGTACAATGCGAGACATATTAAAGGTGGGCATAAACATATCTTTTTAACCGTTCGCATCATCCTTAATAATTTTATAAGTTAAATCGATTTTTCAATATACATTTACCAAAAAATATTGTCGAATCGTTCTTCTCTTCCCCCAAATACTTGTACGAGGTTTTACACTGCGATCATGATTTTAATTGGAGGAGAATAAGTATCGATCATTCCATCTCTATAACTGTAATTTGTAAATTCCATAGAAGTTTAACAGCATCTTCTTTTTCATTATTTCGAAATACTCGTTCATGATGCTTCTCGCTGATGGTCAAATTGTCCTTCACTTCCACAATAATTGTTCGAGATCATGCACTGCCAGTACAGTGATCTTTCAGACCAATATCTGCAGTCTGTAAATTCTTGATCAGGTTACTAGAATCTTCATTTTCATAATTTTCACAATACTTGCACATGGTGATTCTAGCTAAATATAAAGAATTAAGTTTCTGATTTTTAAAATTACGAATCATATATTGATTATCATTTTGAAAAGCACAGTTCAGAAAATGTTCCAAATGGAAGAAAATGCTGTGAACGGATGTTGAAAAAGTTTTACGAACTTAGCAGGGGGTAGAAAAGACTGAGTAATCGAATTATTAAAATGAATATTCATACTTTAACTCGGATATTCATACATTTTGTTCGAGCATAAGTCTAATTTAGACATTATAAACTCATTTTTTTTCAAAATGCATATTAATAGTTGGTAATAAATTTTACTCGACTATACGACAAATTTGAATATTATAAATTCAAAATATTTTAGAATGCATCATACTTGGTGGTACATTTTACTCGAGCATACCTCCAACTATTTCAAAATGCATATTTATACTTGTTGATAAATATTACTCAAGCACGATTCGAGTGGTTCATAGCACCGGCGTAAATCCGTTTCGAGGAGTGGGAGATGATCAAATTCTTTTGCTGAGATCTTTAGCTCGAACCCACACACACCACACCCTCACCCACCAATTATCGGGACCTTCTTATCATATCTCTGGTTTTAATAGCATTTCAATTAGAAATTTTATTATATTATACTTTAATCGTCGCTTATGGTAGATTTATCAAACAAAAATTTCAACAATTAATTGATTAAAACATTATTTCTTCTTTGAAAAGTGGGGGTATATTTTGTACTCCCCCCCCCCCCCCCTCCTTTTACAAAGTGGAGAAAATAAATCCCTATTCCCCCTACCAAATTACGCCAATGTTCATAGTATTATTATTTGGAAGCTTCATTGTTCTTCTAAGGCAGACCTCTTTTCATAGGCGGTGGGAAATTCAATAATTCGATGGTTTTATGACACAGACATAAACATGCTGATCGTAATTTTGAAGGCTGAGAAACTATGATAAATAATCAGATTTGTACAAAAATGCATAAGCTAACATCTTAATTTTGCTGCATATATCGCAATAATTATTCTGGAAGATTGGTGTCATTACCATTTATAATCCAAAGAAAATAGATATGCTACAACGGTAGGATCGTAGCCTGCACGACAGAGTACAACAATGTTTTCGAATATTGTTATTTACAATGTATTGGTAGAACAAATTCATTGTACGAACTGAATCAAATTTCTGTCTATAAGCTATAAGTTTGTAGTATCTTTAAAATTCAATTCTATTTCACGCACAAAAACTATACGTTAGAAGAAAAATAGAGATTATGTGCAGTATCTTAATGCAATGATGTCATATTTTTTGCAATGCAATATTACAGATCATCATAAACATGCATTTCTCCATCGTCTATGTAGCTAATATCTTCTTGTAGAATCGTCACAAAATCTATGTAAAATGTATTTCACTTGTCAAGACAAACAAAACAGAACGTCGACAGTTTTAACACATTATACAAGACAAGACGATACAACTAGTTGATGAATATTCAAACCATAAAGTTGCACTTGTAGTTACGTAATAAGGCTGAATTGGCTTTCGTTTGTAGGTGGGCTAATAAGAGAGAGCTTGCATATAAGAATAGTTGAAAGTTTATGTTTTTGAAAAAAAATTGTAATTAGAAAAAATCTTGAGTGCTAGTAATGACTGAAAATTAAATGTCGCAATCTTAAGCAGACTGGCACTGACCATTTATAGCGACAAAAGAATGATATCTTCCAACAGTTTTGTTTCAAAATGTAAATATAGTTGAGTCTTGTAAAAAAGAAAAAAAAGACATAAAACAAAAAAGTGCTAATCTTCCCCGAATGCACATTCCCAAACGCGTGGATTTCCAACATGTCCAACCGGGTTTCCGGCGAGTTTGTTCACGAGTTTTCCGTCAACAAAAGATAAAAGGATCTACTGCATGATGAACTAATAATCAGAATATAGAAAAAAAATCAGTTCATTACCAGAACTCATGATTACCTTTCAAGCATTTATGAATTATCATTGTCGAAAAAATCAATACAGATATACCTACCTGCCTACAGTATATAATATTGAAGAAATGAATGCAATCACGAACTTGGGAGAAAATAATATCATATTAAATGTGCACTTATGTATCTCAAAAAGACATATTTTTATTAAGTAATCCATGCTTTGATTCATTTAGCTACAAAGTCGTGAGAGTTTTGTCAAGTCCAATTGACTGGCAGTCGATTGGTCCAAGGAGTTCCTCCTTGATTGGTCATCAGCTATTGTCTTGATTACAGAGCTTGAATAAATACATTGTTTAAGAAAAAACATTTCGAAACCTGTTTTACAATAAAAGTTAAAGAGTACTTTGAAAAAAGCTACATTTGACATGGTCAAATAGTCTTCTAAATGAGTTGTTTTTCTAACATTTCAAATGTTAGTTTGAGGTAAAACAGTTTATTATAATATAGATATTCATAAACGCCTCAAATATAAATATATTTATCCATTAATCTCATGGGGTTTATTCGAGTTATTTGTTCAATAAAGAAGGTAATAAACATTAATGTTCAAACTATTTTCTTTTACTATAATGGTTACGTTAACTCAAGCATGGGTGTGGCAGACTGAAGATATTTGGAGTTTTTTAAAAACACAAATAAGGAGAGAGAATAAGAGATTGGGAGGGAATAGAGGCAGAGAGACAGGAAAAGACAGAGAAAGAGAAAGTGTCGTTAAAGGGGAAGAGAGTTGAAAAAAGGAGTTAAAAATGCTCAATGTAAGGTCAGTTTTTAAAAGGAAATACTAAATGCACGAATGCATAATGATACACGTTTCAATGCAATTTGGAGAAAATAATCACTGCTACCAAGCGGAGATAACTCCCCTTCATCCAAGTAGTGGCTAATAGTTTTTTGGCAAACATCATTAAAGTCCAGACTGTTGTCTTATCAGCAAGCGTAAGTCACGGGTAAGAAGACCCTGAGTTCGGCGCTCGACCTAACCCTGAGGAATGCGTCAGGAGGGTCGAACCTACACTTGGGCCGTGGGTATTCGCTCCTGACCCCACTGGGGAGGGTTCGTTACTGGGCGGAGTTGGCATCCCACCCGCGCTCTGGCACACATACCATTCGCTCAAGTTCGTTCCCGCGTTTGTCGCCAGACTCGAAGCCGTGATCGAGCTACCACTGCCTGCACCCGCTCCTCCAGCTCCGCCCGTAGTCCCACCGCTGCCGCCCCCTCCAACAGCCTGGCTGTTATGATCCGACGAACCCGCCGGTGAGGGCTCGCTGCTGCTGTCATTGACGTCATCAAAGGAACCCGGTGGCGGCGGTGACTTGCTGTGGACCTTCATGTGTTTGCGTAGCGAGCTGGGATGGGTGTAGCTCTTGTCGCAGCCCCTGACGCGGCAGTTGTAGGGTTTGTCCGAGGTGTGCACGTGAGAATGTTTCTTTCGGTCACTGGAGTTGGCAAAGCGACGGTCGCAACCCTCAAACTCGCATTTGAACGGTTTCTCACCTGCATGGATGGAGAAGTACAAAGAAACGAAAGACAGACATATTAAGAAGTAATCGACCAAGAGATTCAGTGGATAGGATCCTTACTAAAATGCCTGTTTTATTAAAAATGTGTGATTTATGGGGCCCATGGGGTCAACCGTTAACAGCACAATCAAAAAGGAGAAAAACAATTGTATTAGACAAAGGGATAAATATATACCACAAACATCAATGAAGGAATGGCATTTTCACCGACAAAACAATGTAGATATATACTGCATAAACAGTGCCTAATCAGATTAGCATGAAGTCGGTATGCCCCCCCCCCCCCCCCCGAAAAAAACCCCACTCATACATACACATTAACATACAGTTTGAAGGCGAAGAAACAAAGTTCAAGTAGCTATAGGTTAGCAACACACCAGGTACTGCTCAGGTATATATTTCCTCCCCCAACTTTACAGATACATGGATTCGCCCTTGATTCTAGTAATCCTACCATTCTGCATTGAACAGAAGCTTGAGTTCCTGGAAAATTTCAAATTAATTTTGTGAGCTTATAACTTTCTTTGTTTTATTTCAGGATATCATAGAATTATATCCCTTGAAGAAGGATGGCTCTTCAAATTTTCTCATGTTTGAAACATGACAAAAATTATCTCGAGTGATTGGCCCGAACCCTTGTTTGTAGTCCCATGATATCTGTATGAAGTGAATGTTCTCTTCAGCAAGGTCGGTTAGATTGTTTTTCATTTTGATGGTTTCAGGTTCAATATACAACGATTTCTATGCGCTGCTCAATCAACCTTTTCCAATGAAACAGTCTCTTCGAAACTGTCATCGGATGACTAGAACTCAAGTTTACCTTTAAATGAGTTCAATATTTTGCCCCACAGTTGCCGGAAACCAGACGTGTTTTAAATGAGTTCCTGTTTCATTCACGCCTTGAACACGAAGTACTATAAATATTTCAATCGAAACGTCACTTTTTTTTTTGCGGCGGAGTTTCGCTCCGAAGTGCTTAATCCCAGTAAAACGTCAAAACAGAGGCAGAGTTTGTAAAGGTTGGACACGGTCAGCTGGCATTTCTTCTACACGGGAAATCGGGATTTGATAGAGCTTTAGCTAATGATAGATTTGTGGCTAACGGTGGCTCTTTCAAGTTTGAATGAAAGAGCAGGAGTGATTGGATAAAGCACGAATGTACTACGGACGTGGAAGATCTTTTCCACCATGTCCAATTATACTATTTATAAAGCATCTGTATACTATACACTTATAAGTCATTAAAAGTTTTCATGAGATTGATTGGGATTTGTGATTTTGAATATGGCGATAATACTAATAAGTATTTTAGAAAGATATAGCATACATCGTATTAGGTATTCCTAATTCTTATTTTTATCATGACTGACTGGAACTCTAAGATAAGGATGCAGATATCCTTTTTTTTCCTTCTTCTTCTTCTTTTCTTTCAATGTAAACGGTGGTAAAATGGTGACGAAAACATTGAACTGTAAACATCTGTCCGGAATGGGACATTGGACGTGGTCATTTTTCTTGTGTTTTTCTTGTGTTATTTGCTTTTTACCTTGATCTTGAATAAAGACATGATTTAACAAAGAACTTCATGTTGATGGTGGTGGTGGTGGTAGTGGTGATGAATGTTTGGCGAAGAAGAAAAATACGTAGGAACAAAAAAAAAAAAACAATCAGTATTTCCTTTTTGTGCATCACTCTCCTTTTTTACAGCTTTTACGAAGTAAGTCGCTTACCTCTTGCCTTAGTTATTTTTTCCTGATAAAAACCATAGTGGTGACGATGACAAGGCTAACAATTAGGAATCATCATGAGAATGACAATGATAAGGGAGATAATAGAATAGCACAATAGGAAACAAACTGAAGAAGCACAGATCGTTTGGTTCCTAGTAGGACGTTGTAAAATATACCAAGAGAGGAAGGAGAAACAGGTTCTGTGATTCCCGCCTTTATTCAACACGCACGATTTCTTCACTCACACTATCGTCACCCACACCATCTCCATGGCCGTTCGCTGTCCGTCAAAAAGACGCCGCACGCTATTACATAACATCCATACTGTTTGTGAATGACTTATTGATTGGGATGTGGCCGAAGTATCATCGATATCATTCCAAAATATGAGAGTGGGGGTCGGACTAGCGTTAATTGGTGACAATTGGCGACCAATCTACTCACCGCTTGTCAACACAAAGAGGTAAACTTGTTTATTGCTATTGAGGGCAATCGGGGAGTTTTCTTATTCAATCGTTGAGTGAAGTACGTACTTTAAACACTCCATGGCGTCGCGTGGATTTAAAAGCTCATTATCATCAATCGAGTTCATTAATAGGAGTGTTTCTTTAAGCATTACGATAATCCCTCTTCGAGAATTTCTTAAGCCTTCTCGCGTCGAGTGATGATACTCTTTAATATTTACTGATGTTATGCAATGATACCATTATGATTATCATAATTATAATAATGATGAAATAATAAAATCATAATCACGACAAGAATACTAATAATTTTTATAGTAATGATAATGATGATGATGATGATACCAAATTTAAATACTTTGCAGATACATACATATTTGAATAACCTAAAACTGAGTCCATTGTTAAATCCGTTGACAATGATTACGATTTTACTCAATGTAATTACGCTTTGAAATTACGTATTTTTTGATAAACAATTAACAATTAAAAATCGTACATCTCTACGCATGGAATAACTATGATATCAAACAGTTAAATTATTTGAAGAGTAGAAATGTTTTCGACGTTATTCATCGGACTCCATATCACTAGAGGTTACTGAATATTTTGAGCGGTCGAGTATTTTGCAAGATAAATTCTTCCTCTAACCATGCTAACTGCTATGCGAAATGTTCGTGGTATTATATGCCTGCAAACCTTCTACTGCTTCCCGTAAGTTATTTCAAAAAGGTAAACATCGACCTGGCATCACTGAAACTCTTCATAGCTCGTGGACATCAGACACAGAAGAAAAAAAAAGTTGAGAAGAAGAGTTAGGAAGAAAAAAAAAAAGCTGGGAATGAAAAAGTTCGGAACGAGACGCGAGATTAGTTGATACCCTGAAATAACAAAAGTCCCCCGGGAGAGCTGGGCGCGGTATGAGATCATGATCCCGTTCATATACCAGCGGGTATAAACCAAACGGTTACCGTTTTGAAGCATGGCGTTATTACTTTCCTACGGTTCTAACGTGTCATTTTGACTTCTGCTCCCAAAGTCTGACTCATAAAACATACATATCACTCCACTGGTGTGAGTCATCAACTTTATTTCGTTTTCATATTTTGGGATATTATTATCTATTCAGTCTTTAGTCCAAACTGTGTATGTTTCCTACCTTCAAATCATCACTTCCAATGACATGACCCGTTGTAAAGAAACACAAATACGTAGAACTGAGACGATTCGTTCTCTTCACACATTAGTATTGTTGTAAACTACATTCAAAATGATTGTACTTGTACTTGTACATGTACTTGTACATAGGACGCTACGGATGAGAATAAGGATACAAAATTAATGTTGACAAAATATGTTGGGGGTTTTATTTCTATATGCAAGTTATAAGTCTTTTAACTCTATACAGCCTTGATCATAGCACCAAACTTTTCTACACTTGATAGAATTAATTTACCTTCAGTCTGAAAATCAACGTTCCTTCGAATCGCTTAACTGCAAATATTATAACCGGGTGTACACTTCAAGTTCAAGACATATTACTGTGGATAAATGTTACAATGGATACATCCATATAGGCTACAAAACAAAGAATTTATAAATGACTAAATATAACTGTTGCAGAATATATAACGCACCTCTGTCATTGTCAAAAGGTCTATAATTCGAATTTCACACTAAACCACTCTGAGCGAAAAGGACACCATTTTGGGAATTCTAAAAAATGCGGTGGCATGGTTGAGTTTCATTCTGGATTAAAGGGAGGCCACAAAACTCTTTTTCGTAGACCTTTATTAATTCCTTGAATGACTTTCACAAAGCCCCAAAGAAATGTTTACAACTAAAAAGCCTGATTAAACGAACGGAGAAATAACTCTCACCTGTCCATAACAAAGAAGCCTTCATTATCATCATCATGATTATCATCATCATCATCACCATCGTCGTCATCATTAATACCGTAACATAAAATGGTCCTGTTTTGATTGTGTAAGCTGTCATTTGTAATTCCTTTCAAAGTGTTATTTCTTCATTTTCATCTGCTCACCATCTATCTTTTCTTGACACTGCATAATAATCAGATTAGTTAGGCTAAAATCTTAGTTAGATTGGTTTAAGTCTTACTGATAATGCTTGGAAGACTAAATCACAGATTATAATAGTAAAAAAAACAACAACAACTTTCCATTAATGTCACTAAGAAGCTTGAATTATATGCGTCTTCCCTTAATCAATATTAATTATGTGTTTGACCTAAAAAATAAAAAAAAAATTCTATGATGTATCTCATGAACTTCTTCAATTATTCTGTATTCATATCTAGTAAATTCAATCTTGATAGCAAGATATCATAACCAAAAGGAAATGCACTATTCAAGTGTATGCATATAATGATGATCTGTTGATATTTAATACACCAAGAGCAAAAAGATAATAAGGAACTTCTGTGCTTCGTTCCCTGCCTAAAATACTCTACGGTATACTAGTAAGCAGGTTCTTCTCCATGTGTGCGTGGGTGTGTGTGTGTGTGTGTGTGTAAGCTTCATTCAAACAAAAATCAATTCAAAATTCTACACACTTTTAGAATAATGAACCTGTATATAATCACATGTTATAGACATTGCATATCTTTGAAGAAGAATCTCGATTTCTAATGGTAACGAAAATTGAGCCTGCGAATCATTACACTCTTAATGATATATTTTGAAAAGCAAAACAATTTTCTTTTTAACTTTCATGCGAGTTCAAGAATCTTGATTTCGAAGAGTAACGAAAAAACATGATTCCTTACCTCACCTACTCACCATTTTAAACAAAAATAATATGCAGTGATTTTAAGCCTGTCAAGATAATGCTCAACCCTGTGAATATATCTGTGTTGGTGTACGGATTATAATAGTGCAATGTTATTAGGAGGTTGTATAATTAGTTATTACTCTATGGAGTCCAGAAATACCTATTATTGAAAGTTCTTATTAACTACATAATTTGTGATCAGAGAGTACATGACCGTTTAACTCAAAGTCCACATTTTTTTTTCAGCTCTCAAAGCAGCCCGAGTTCTGATACTGATGAAAAAGGGGGATGTTTTCTTAATTTTGTACAGTCCTATTATTATGGTAGCAACACCAAAAGAAAATAATTGCTATATTTGATGAGAACGCAGTATGCAGTGCGTTTCACACACAAAAAGTATGCAACTTTCAGTAGGATGGGGTCGAGTTGTTATCCTTCTGATGAACTGCAAAACTTTGCAATACATTAATAATTTTATGTGATGCATAACCAACCTTTTACAACATTCTACAAAATGTTCTGCCGTGCACATATAAACATGACAGAGGAATGTTTTCGTATATTTAAATGTTCTGCCGTGCACGTTTAAATATATGAAAACATTCCTTTGTCGCGTTTATATCCTTTCATGCCTTTTTCATTATAGTAAACATGGTAAATGATACTGTGATATATTATTGCTTTCTAGGGTTTCCGCCACAGTTAACGTTTACTTATTTACTTACCAAGTACTGGTAAAATCAACAAGTTGTATTTACCATTTTAATATTCTTAATGGTTGGTTTTCAATACTCATAATGGTATTTTTCCCCAAGTGAAAGTCTTTGTATTTCTATTTGTTGTTATTATGGAAATGAATTAAAAGTAAAGAAATGAAAATGAAAGGGCATTCCTTTAATTTCTCAAAGTCCTGGTCGCATACAGGTCTCCCGTAATAGAGAGCCAGCTCAGTCACGCCCGAGATCACCAAGTGTCAACTCGCCTCAAGCTACATAGTCATGAGAGCAGTCAATGCTTAGATAATACACATTCGTTTATTCCTGTGATATTTCTCGAATCTCATATCCAGGCTGGTATATAAGTTCGATACATCCCACCCACTCCCCTTCCCGTATTCAAATCAACTTTCATTGAAGAAGAAAAAGTACGATTTCAGAGTAGGCACCCCCAAAAAATCACTCTATCAAGAAACTCTGAGACCAAGGCTGGTTTATCCGTTATTTAAATAAGTGTAGCACTACCACATTATTCATGATATAAACCGTCATTATTTCAAATGTAGTAGTGGTTGTTTCTGACTTAATAACTTTCACTTTCATTTTTAAACAATTAACCACTTTACCTCATGATGTTACGATTTTACTTCTAAAAAGAGCTTTCTACTAAAACAACTTGTCTGCAAACAGTAAGCCAGTAAGGCTGGTTCGTCCGTTATTGAAATAAGTGTAGCACTATCACATTATTAATGATATAAACCGTCATTATTTCAAATGTAGAAGTGGTTGTTTCTGACTTAATAACTTTTACTTTCATTTTAAACAATTAACTACTTTACCTCATGATGTTACGATTTTACTTCTAAAAAGAGCTTTCTACTGAAACAACTTGCCTGCAAACAGTAAGCCATTACCATGCTGTATAAAGAACACAACTAATTCATTTTATCCTGTGCTAAGCCTGTTAAAGTTTAAAAGTTTGATAACAAGTCCAGAATAGCCTTATAAAAATGCATGATTTTTAAGTCAATCAGTTAAGATGAAATGGGTTTAGCTTTTAGAATAATTGATAACGATGACTTGTCTTCTCATAATATACCACCTTGATGGTATACTCAAATATCAACTTGATAATTACATACCAATACCAACAACAACAACAAAATGGTGCATATTTTCAATAATATTGAATACAGACATCTGCTTTCAATTAGAAAAGAAGATAAAAAAAAAACGTCATGTCACTTTATAACACGGGAAACTGCTGCAATGTAAATCAAGTGCTTATAGATACAGTAGAAGATAGAACTGAGTGAAGTGTCAAAATGGAGAGCGCTTTTAACGCAAGCGATAACTGAAAGGTGTAAATACCAGAATGGTGTGACAATTTTCGTGCAAAATGATCCGTTTTCTGAGCTGAGATATATCGGGGTTAGTTAAGGTCATCAGAGGTCGTCGGTTTACTATATCGCAGATGCCACGCGGTGCACTGTGGGTAGTTTCGCCATTTTGAAAGCAAGCGTTACATTATGACTAGGTTTGCATGTGGTTCCTAACATTGTGTTCAGCGTACATTGGCTTGACTGGGGTTCCCTTTTCTAGTAAATCATAACGAAAAGTCACAAACCTCTCAAGTGGAGAAAAAGTTGAGGAAACTTTGGCACAATCACCGTCAAATAAAGGGAGATTAATAATTTTTCCATACTTCAGTCTCTTGATTAGAACATCTATAAGAAAAAAAAGCTCAATCTTTATGAACAAAGTAATTATACTAATAAAAGCTCTCCCCCCCCCCACACACACACAAAAATAGATAAATAAAGAACAGTCGCTTTCAGTCTCTCTATTTTCTTACTAATGAATTTCAGTCTAATCCAGTTTATTTTCGAATTAAGAGGTCTTTTAGTTAAGTCCCTAATCTGAAATATGAAATTTTGAAATTTCAAAAAAAAATTGATGAAGAGGGAAACGAAAAACAATCCTACCTGAAACAATAATTATTGTTGATCGTCTTTACCGTTTACAGTGCACAACAAAAGCATTAACACATCCCAACAACCCCCAGACGATTTGTGGTCGTAGTTCAAGTATTTACATAATTTTACTAGATCTTAACATAAAGAATGTATATACGTGAAAAATACTTCTGCGAAAAAAGCAACCAATGAACATATTTTTCATAATGACTTATGTGATGAATATCAACGTACTGATCAAAGCAAGATGCCTTCAGATGGTTTGAAGAAGAAGTTACAGTGTATGACCGATGATATTATTTCATAGACATAGACAGATAGATAAAAATATACTGCAGAAATACTTTGATAGAGAAGTACAGAACTGAAATCGAAAAGGAAAACTTTAAGACCCCACCATTCTTGATCTTCTTACAATGCATGTGAGGAGTATTAAAATACCTTTCATCCCAACAAAGCCCTAGACGGTTTGGAGAAGTAGTTCAAGTGTATCGATCCTGACATAATTTTAGTGGATCTATCATCACACGATGGGGATGATGCTGATGATGATGGCATTATCGTTCGGTCGGTAAGGGATATAATTTGTGGAGGGATTGAGGCGCAAAAGTGAAGTCTGAACTTCTAGTCAGTTAATATAGGATCATACAATGCTGCTTCGACACTTAGGAATGAATGAATGTTTTTGTTTGTCTGTCTGTTGCTGTGTTTTGTTTGTTTGTTTGTTTGTTTGATGTTTGAGTTTAGTGATCGTATTTATATTATGATCATCGTTCTCGCCAGTACATAACACCCATGGTTCCAGTACCATGCGTAAAGGGTCAGACAAGGAAGAACCATGTGTGAAATTGCTGCACCATGCGTGGCAACAAGGGTAAAAAAAAAATATATTGGAGTATATATTCCTAACAATAATGATAAATGTCACAGATTGTTTTGCTTTTTGGCAATGTATTTTTACTTTTATGCCATTAGTAGACAACTCCTGCTTAGAAGTATTTTTCATCCTTTTACTCTAGCATATACTGCCGCCACACCTAACTTTAGGTGTTATTCCGTAAAAATTCAGAAACTTCCACGCTTTGCACAGAGTGGGAACCGTGTGTGGATTTTTTTTCTAGTGAGAACCCTGATTATGCTCATAAATTGGTTAAAAAATTAAAATACTTTGATGATACCATGTCCTGCATCAAATGAGATCAAGAATCAAAGGACAGTGTCCGATACATTGCAGGTTCTTGGTTTGTTTGAAATTCTACGATGCTATGATTCGTATTTGATATAATCCAAAAAGTAATATTTTGTATGAACATATTGGAGGTTTATATTAACGGTAGCGGTTGTAGTAGTGGTATTTGGTTTTATAAAGTAGAAGTAGTAGTAGTAATAAGAGTAGGAGCAGGAACAGCAGTAGTAGTAGCGTAGTTGAAGAAGAAAAAAAGAATTGTAGCAGTATTAGATACCACGTAGTAGTATAGTAGTAGAAATAGTATACATATAGAAGAAATAGTAAAGTACAAGAAGAAGTAGTAGTAGTAGTAGTAGTAGTAGTAGTAGTAGTAGTAGAAGTAGAAAATGAAGAAGCATCATAGCAGTGAATGTACTGAAATGCAGCACAAGAAATAAAGAAGCATCACTAGTACCAAGATATTTCTTACTGTATCATTGATCAAGACGATATACAAATTAGGATCAATAACAAAAATCCATCCTACACAGCACAATAATACAGCAATGGCTAGTATTCTCAGCCTTAGTATACTGCTGTAGTGCATAAAATATCTTTGTCATTGCAGTTTGAACATGTAGACCATAAGTACAGTTCCTTGTAATTTGTCATAGCATGGTCATACTACCAGGGTACTTTTGATCTACATGTAGCCTAATATACAATGCACATCGTCGCAATGATCTTGGTCAATCGAATTACTTTTGCCATTCTGTCAACCGTACAGCCGATTTCTAACATTGTCTAATATGTTTGCCAACACGATCAATTCCTCCGAACTTCCATAATACCCTTTTCTACACAATCGGTGGTCACAAAACCACGCATATGACAGATAATACGATAAATTCGTTTCCTCTTTGCATTTAATTTAGGATTGCCAGTCCGGTCATGCAGAAATGTAGCCTAATTCACGCACTATTGTCCGGGCGCGCTCGGTACCACCCCGTTCGGTGAGAGGAATTCTTGCGGCTTCCAGCGGGCTGGAGAACTGACGGCGGACCGTCACCGAAAAAAACAATAGCCAGTTAATTGGGGTGTCGAAAATCGCCACAACAAAAGCGCCGTGGACAAAAGCTTATCAACTTAACAAAAGGATTAAAGTTCTGTCTTTATTAAGAATATCTAGAAGAATGAAAGATGTGATTACAATATCCTGAGTGACAGAGATAACTTGATAAAGAAGACTAAGAAAGTTCAAGGAGCTAGTTCATAGTTTAGTTAGGATTTTAGCTTAACCATTGTACATTCATATTCAAATGTGCAAGGGGAATTGATATGGTAAAAAACTGTTCTATTAGATGCCTTCTCTCCTATTGCCCTATATAACAATCTAACAAAAACAGGAAGAAAATTAGTACATGTATCAGGCCATAAACTGATACACTATCATGACTATAGTTCGAACCAACAAGTTATATTCAAAAGCACATTTATTGTCATTGATAAAAAAATCCAGCAAGTTTTTTTGTACGTTGATCCCTAATTCAGTTGTATCTAAACTATACAAAAAATGTTGATCTGATAATCCACCATTTCATTTTCTTAACTGAAATCCGTAGTAAAATATAATAATACTGTGGAATCGCAGTTCCTGTTCCATAATCAGTTAATCACAACACCATAATAGCCATCATCATGATTATGTACGCACTGTCGTCAGAATGGTATACAAATTGTCCGAAAGTTTATATTCGACACACTTCACACTTATGAATTGAAATGATGACAAACAACATGAACAAGTATTTAAGAATGACGAAATTCGTTAAGAAAATTGTTTATGTCTTAAAGAATAATGTTGAAAACTGAAAATTAAATTTAAAAACGTTACAAATTAAAGAGCTGCTGAGTTTGCATCCTTCTTCACGAAAACTTTTAACTTCTTGTGATATTCGGAAGTCTTTCAGGTTTCATCATTAATATTATCTAGACTTGTAATATGATATTCTGTTTAATTTTGTATTCATTTCATGGAAATAAACAATACAATATTTTGTAAATTCAGTATACTGCCATCTCGTTTATTCTTGGTTGAAATTCAAGTTTCTAAAACTGTGAGTGTGGCAAAGAAATTTCTGAGGATACATGGGTTTGTCATAGAATATCCCATCACTCACTGCGATATCCGTTTGTCATGTGACCAACGTTATCACGTGACAAACTTTGAAGAGTACCTGTACTTCAACCAACTTAATGATCCACTTGAATTGATGCCAGTAAGGCTTCTTTCTGGAATACTCCTACTGATGAAGTTTCTATTCTTTGTACAAATTTTAAAATAAGTGTTGCGTTCATATGCAATGCAAATGAAGTTTAAATCATGGGTTTACCATAATCCTCTCATGTTGCAATTCATTATTTGGCTGTATGTGAACTTGAAAAATAAAAAATGAATACCCATTCTTTCACAAGATAAATTTATGAATTAAACCTATCCAATTACGTTAATCTAGGGTACCTCGAACATTTTAATGGCTATATCGTCATGATTGTGTACCCTCAAAGATCACTACTACATGATTTGGACTGATGGATTATGATAGTTTGTCATTTTGTGGGGATAATTCATTCGTGTTATGTAAAGCTATGTCTTTCAGACTATAAGAATAAGAGGGGAGAGCAAGTTAAATGGAGAAGAAGAGAAACGTTCTTGTAATCATCAAACCAGTGAAAGTGATTATTTCTCATTAGACGTTGACATAGTGAATGAATTAGATATTCCCTTCGAAAAAAGTTGCATAGCTCACAAACACACGGCCACAGGCAACTTTAACTGACAGCCTGAGATTGACACGAAGACAGAACACTGCCTCGTGTAACTAATCCGGATTAAGTAATCCCCTTTCTATCCCTGATCCCTCCCCTAATGAGCCCGTCAAACTCCTGACCACAGGGCAGGGATTTCAACAAATCTTGCGCGTGTGACTGCCAGAGCAGGATCTGAATAGAGGTAAAAAGAAAGCATTCTTCCACATGCTTCTCGCGACAAGAGATGTTTAATTACGTTTGTTCCTAATGACTTAACAGTCCCCGGCCTTCCTGCAAATAGCCCCTGGGTCTGTTTACCATGCTATTATATGTTTGAACGTTTTTAACCACATTTTTATTCATAGACACCCTTCACCGGGTGAGTGCACTATCTCGAATCGTAGGACCCCCTTTTGAATGTTCATTTCATTGCCATTTAAAAGAAAATACACAGGTGATAATATCAATTTGTATATCTTAAATCTCATCGTGCATTTACTTGCTTTTAAAATCAGAAAAAATGAACAAAACTATTTTGTGCTATACAAAATAATCGGGTTCTCGAGCTATGTAATTTTTCATCAGTAATTCAGTATACTTTGGGAGTTGTTAAATGACATTTAATATATGCAACTAGACGATGGAAGTTACTTCGACAGTGAATAAATATTTTGAAAATCCTGAAGAACAAATCAAAGTTCAATAAAGAGAGGGCTAATGCCCAAAAGCCAGAAATAATTTCCCTGCAGGTAATAATTGTGGAAAATAGTTCCTAAGTTCAGCATACAACACGGTCTCGCTCGGAACGAAAATGATTGCTTGTTTGGGGTTTTTTTTTTTTTTCATATATATTGCTTAGGTTTGCTTGATTATTCCATTAATTGTTATGACTTTCTTAAAGTGAAAGAAAATGACAGGCAAAAATTATTGTAAAACAATCGTTGGGTTTTCTACGTACTGAGGATAAAAAAAAAAATATGCAGTTTTAAAACCGATACACTGCAATCCTGTTAGATGGGAAAAGGAATACTAATTTACCACGATCATAAACATGGGGAATGATTAATGAAGATATAAAGATAAACTTGAAAACCTCTCAGCTTTCAGTCGAGTGAAAAGTTTAAACAGTTAATATAACTTTGAAAAATAAATAATACATGTATTCAAATACATGCAGTACAACTCTAAACTGGGTTTTGCTTAGCAATATTGTCTTATAGAACATAATATAATGTGAAAGTGTTTCCCTGTTATTTTATACGAACAACCTTCGATTATATTGCCATAATTATGAACACATTCGTCATAACTACAATCCAACGTGGCAGCCGAGCAATAACAGTAACTCAACACACATGACTTCGTACATGTTTCCAACCCTGATGTACAACAACATCATCAGGAAATGTACATTACGAATGGTTTTGTCGGGCTTACACCTGTAACTGATGAAAGCTAACATCGTTTGCTATACGTGGGATCAAAGGCGCTACCGGTATGGAGGTATTGGTCCCAGTGGGATATTTGCAGACGATAAACGGACCGCCAAAACGAGTTGCGCCCGTTTATGAACCTCCATATTAGTGTCAGGCATGATAAATTTATCCTAGCACGTTAACGACTTTGAATTTTATGGCGCGTTGTTACAGAATCATTTACCAGAGCCTGTGGACAAATGTTTATAGCTCTGGTTGACGGATGATTCATTTGAGTAATCGGAGTTCTCTGCAGACGAATATGTACTTTCTTCACAATGATTTATTCTTCCTTCCAAGTTTGAAGCTGTAGAGAGCCTAGAAGCAAATGTCTTCTGCTTACTACATCAAGTCGTAGGCCAATATACAATGTCGAATACTTATCCGTAAATTCTGAATATATTTCATTACTTAAAAGTTTGATTTTGAATTATCTCTCGTGTGGAATTACTTACTTGCGAATCAGTTATTATAGTCATGCTATTACAATAACTTATATAATAATAACGAATAAGTTATTATAATCCTGACAATGCTTACATTGGACTTTCCGTTTTCGTGGTTTTTGATGAATCAGTATTTTTATAGACGTCCTGCTTAAGCCAGACAACACAGAGAAAATCTCCTTCAAAATTACAATAATTATTGATTAGTATATAGCAATGCAAATACTTCATCTTTTAAAAATTATTTTTGCGACTTCTGTGACAACTTTTCATGCTTTTAAAACATTTCTAATGACAATAACAAATAAATCAATATCGTAAAAGATTACCTAATTGTTAAATAAATTTTGGAGTTGGACAATTTGCCTATATATATTTTTATAAGTTAATCATCACCTTTTTCAAAGGTAATGTTAAAAAGTTTTTAACTTTCGCTTCTTGAACCATTTCTGCAGCGCTGTATTGCTTGATATGGTACTGACTTTCCACGAGAGATGATTTTTTTTTTTTTCCATTGAATATTTTCTTTTCTACAGTCATTTGTAATTTCACTAGAATGATCTGTTTAATTTTATTATGTTTGCGTAAGTCTGTTACTGAGTAAAAACACTTTTCTTACCTGTATGTGTTCTTTTGTGAATTTTGAGGTTCTCCGACCTTGCAAAGACTTTTCCACATCCTGGGAACGGGCAGGGGAACGGTTTCTCGCCCGTATGCACTCGAATATGGTTGACGAGTTTATACTTGGCCTTGAAGGGTTTCTGTTCCCGAGAGCAATTCTGCCAAAAACAGGTATGGTTTGTCTGTTCTGGTCCTCCCACGTGTTCCACAGTTATGTGAGTTACAATCTCGTGCATGGTTGTGAATGTTTTATTGCATGGTTTTCTGGGTTCAGGTAAGTCCTGGTCTATCCACAGGCAGCTAAGTTCCTGCTTGATCGGCTGCCGCATGTAGCGGAAGAAGGCGGCATGGTGCGGGCCGTGATGGGCGGCGGGGTGGTGCGGAGGTCCCATGTTCATGTTCATGTTCATATTCATATGGTGATTGTGGAGTTGTGGGGTGGTTAGGTAATCGTTTCTTGGTGCGGACATGTGGTGGTTGAATTGGTCCGATCTCATGTCGGAGGTGAGCCCAAGTCTCATTTGTCCGTTCATAGAACCGGCGGTTTGATCGTGGAAACTCGGGAAGATGACGTGAGCCGAGCCCGTGTCGGCATGGTGCCCGTGGTGCAGCGAGCTGCTTGTCGGGAAACATGCTGTGGTGACTCGCCGTGTTGCTTGGCATGGGATCGTGCGAAGATAGTCCATTAAAATGGAGGCATGGTGGTCCCAGCAAGCGGGTCCCTTCGGATGAGGTAATCCCTGGATGTCGGGAACGGCTGCGGGGCGGGGTAACTACTCATGCTATGATGCGGTGGATGATGAGGGGCATGGGAGTGAGGTACATACCCATTATGCGTCTGACTACTAAAATTCGGCTGTCCCGAACTCTGGTGCTCGCTCGACATATGATGAGGAGGACTCAGCTTCAAAGTACTCGTCATATGCGAGGTCTCCATCCCGTAAGAATTCATGTTGAGCGTCATTCCCGTGCTGTCCGACAGACCCGAGCTGAGCGCCGTGGTCTCGGCCGCCGAGTGCGTCGGGGTGGAGTAGGCCGGCGTTGGGATGCTGAAGCCAGGCACCTGTGCCTAGACTCTGATGCGTGTGATAGTGATGGGACCCTACGTCGAGAAAACGCAGAGCGGAGCCCCCGGGCCTGACCAATGAGGTGTCCATGCACTGCGGTGGAAGGGTATCCGTACTCATGCTAAGACTCACTCCACTCTCCCTTCTATTCAAAGTCACCCTGCAAGTCGTACTTTCCACTGGCCCTGCAGGGTGAGAGGCAGTTTTACACCTTTTTCGTCTTTTCTTTTCTCGGCGAGAAACAACCTTTTTCAGTAGTCAACTAAAACGCGATTGACAATCACTGAGGTGTGTCGATCTCTTTTCGATGGCCTGAGCTCAGGGAAGCGCCGTGTTTAGAGAGAAGTAGGGGACTATCAACGATTTCACCTCATCGTATCGCATACTTGATTGGTCGTCTGCCAAACAGCCTTCACTTGACAGGCAATCGACCAATCGGAGAACTTCTTACTTCAGCTCGCGCATGCGTGTGGGCCTAGTGGTCTCGGTGTGTGGCGGACGTCTCGGATTTGACCGAAGAAAACTTTTCTCGTCGACCACAACAAAAGTACATCGTAAGCCAGCTCGATGACATGTCATGATTATTAAAGCTTCTACTCCCTTCATTATTTACAAACCAACAATCATTATTTTCTTGTCGGTCTGGAAGCCACCGCTTGAAATGAAAGTTCTTGGAGAAATTTCCAAGATGAAATGAATTCGGAATTTTTATGGAAGCAAAAGGAAATCAAAATTGACATCTCTGCTACCGCCACCACAATTACATTATTGTACTTTCATTTAGAAATGTAAATAATCTCGCATCAAGCAAAATCAATACCTAAGAACTAAGATGGGATCCTTATCTTTCTCCGAGATAAGTCTAACATCCTTTGAATTAATGAATAAATTAGTAAAATAACATTTCTCATTCACCACCACCACCAACAAGTAAACAACAATAACAACACCAACACTACTACCACCATCACCACCATCATCATTAATTAAAGCAAACTTAACCATGTTAACTGTATTGTAGTTCATAAAGGCAAATTTGTAGCAAACAGGCCCGTATGTAAGTATGTATGTATAGTTATAATTATTACTATTCTCCTTGTGCAACAAGAAAATATCTCAACCAGTCAACCTTTTTATGAACCACAACCATGATAGAGAGATATTGCTATTATAACACGATCATTATTATTATTATTATCATCATCATCATCATCATCACCATTACTTACAATCCTGATATATCGGCTTGCAAATGTTATTTCGAAGGTCACTGAAGATAAAGACTTGCAAGAATCATTGTCAAACCAAACTAGTAAAGACAGAAAATTACTTAGAAGAGTTTTGACAAATTTCCAGTGTTTGGAAGTACATTGTAAATGTCTGAAAATGTGTTTATATGTTTTGTGTTTATATCAGATTATTTTGCATCATGTTATTGAAAGCAGAAGTAAAATTCAATCAAACAAACCAACAAAATAAGCAATAAAGCACTCCTTTCAAAACTCATAATTATTTCTTATGTTCAAGCTTTTTACCAACCTGACAAACTGAACTCAAGCTCATGTTAATTTTATTTCCAAATATTCAAATAATAAACAAGATAATAAAACAACAGGATGATATACATGTATTTTTAACAAAATATGACAAAAATATTCATTCATCGGGGTTACATTGGCGGACACACCTCCAAAAGCTGCATGAAAGGAGAGTAAACTCTTTCTTGTAGTTGGTCACACTTTCATGCACAGAACAGACCCCTCAATACATCGCCATTACTATGCTTTGTTTGTAATAATCATAATCACAATCAACTATAATATTCCTGAAGATGCCTGAGAAATCTTCCCGAATTAACCTACAACCAAGACGGGACACTTTCCCCCTTCTGATCACAAACTATAGAAACCCTTGTTCTTTCACCAAACTTTTATAACTTCCTGCGCGGTTTAATTGCATTTGATATCTCAAAAACATGTTTAATTCTCCATCTGCGGTCTTCCTTTCTCGCACACAAAAGAATACCAATCTCTCCCATGCACGCACTTTGGCATACTGGTACAGGACTCGTGGGCCAAAAGGACCTCTTCTATTTACTTTAGTGTTCTTTAGGCTGCGAATAAATACCAGTGGCAATTATAACAAAAGTTTTGAAGGATAATAGTGATTTTCCGAGACGCTGATTTCATTGCAATTCGTGTCAATTTTATTTCGCTCTGTGCCGCTTAATCTCAATTCTCGCCGTGTTGGTCTGTGTAGTTATTCAATAACGATCTGTCTATCACATGCAATAGTTATATATCACTCACTTCTTCACAAATTCCTTTTCGTCAATCATGTCAATAAGGACTTACTCTGCATGTGGATAATAATGATAATCGTGGCACTGTCACAGTACAGGTTATAACACTGCTGCCCAACTTTGGCAGAAGGAAGTAAGTGACAACGAGTACAAAAGCCACAAATGAAGAAAATATGTTTTCGACCTACAGCATGGAAATTATTGTAATCAGAAATGTTGCTTGCTGTAGGCCTAACTTGCTTCCTTTTTTCCAAAATTTTCAGGCAATTTTGTGTACTTGCTTCGTTTTAACCGGGCATGTTGGCTAAATTGATAGAGCGTACGCCTCATGAACGGGAGGTCGTGGGTTCGATCCCCGGCCGAGTTGAAAAATGGGACCTTCTGCCGTCTAGCCAGGCGCTCGGCATATACAAGAAACGGAGAAGGGTAATAATAACATATTGTGTTGTGCAGGGCCCGCTGGGAGAGCAGTTGATAAAACTGAAGTAGCTACCCTGGGTAAATAAGACGTTATTATTATTATTATTATTATTATTGTTGTTGTTATTATTATTACTACTATTATTTTGCAACCAAAATATATCAGGAAATGAATCATATTTGTGGCTTTGTCAGGTTCATGAAGCATTCCTCAAATATGCCAAATCAATTCTTTAAAAAGTCAGATTCTTTTTTTTAAAAGGTCAGCTTCCTTGAAAATATCACTTGCTTCCTTTTGCCAAAGTAAGGAGAGAATTTGTTTGAACCTATGTATGCTACTGCAATTTTGTTTTGTAAAATGATAAAAACAAAAATAATGCGAGATAATTCCATTGGCTACGGGGCTTGATGACTCCAGTATTAAGCCTGTGGGAATGAGGTGATGCAGCAGTGAAGGGATTAAGGAGAGGCATATTCTGTACAGGTACAGATAACAGAATACTGATAACAGAAATTATACATTGACAGTTCGCAACCTGTCTAATTTTATATATCTGTATTTACTTTCTGTATAAATACAGTAACTCCTAGGCTTTACATATGCTTTTCCATTATTTCGTCAGACATCACAAATTTTAAAAAAAATAAATAAATCTTCATATATACCATTTGTTTGTTGTTGGTTTTTTAATTTCATAATGCTTCAGTTTTTAAGTAAAATATTATAGATTCACGTTAACCATAAGCAAAAGAATCGTTTCAAAGTTTGACTTGTGACAATTTCAGAAAGTGTTTTTGACGAAGGTGATGAAGCTGACCGCTATGTTTATAGTTTTGTACTCGAACTCCTTTTAAATTATGTATTCATGATCAACACTATATAGATTTACAAGAACAATGTTTACTTTTCTTTTTCAAAACACGGTTCCCATTGGGAAAAAAGCACATTTACCTATTTAATTGAGATGCATATAGCATAATGCAACAATCCTTACGATTAAAAGAATCAATATTTACCAGAGTCAGTAGCTTTTGTAATTTTATAGGAATACAAAATATCATTCGACGTCCAATAATGTACTGCATAACACTGAAGACAAAATTGATTCGCTTTAATGAAGATGCCTGTATCGCAGGGCATGATGCATCTTCAAATGCTTTCAAATGCTTTCAACGACTCTCCTTTTGTGTATAAGTTATGGAAATAGGACAAGAGAATAGTAATTATTCTCATAAACACATAATGCTACATAGGGAGATTAATGTAAGAAAAAAGAAACTACGTCAGTCGAATATAGTAAGGTAAGGACAGTGTATTGAATAGGGTAAATCACTTGTCTAATAGCATCCCATCATCGCAGGAAATTCAAGTTTTGATAATAGGCTGGATTGCACGATAAAAATATATTCTTCAGGTGTACTTGTAAGACTTCAACAAATTGCCCTCCAATTATAGAAGGTATACCAGTAGACTTTCCATCGTAGAGCCCGCCGACAGATACGGCTGAATGCCTCGGAGGTTAGCGAGCTAATGAGGTACAAGCCGAGACGATGTCAAAATCCACCGGCGATTTTCGTTGAAATGGGGTTTTGCAAAATTATGAGAAAACGTCATGGAATTGGAATCTCTTCTGCGTCATGGTTATCGTGATTTAGACGAATATTGAGAAAAATTGCTCTTTCATTCATCATGTTTATATAGGCAATAAGCAAACAACTTCCTTATTTTCTATGGTGTTATATAACCCATCGCATCAACAGTATGTCGTTTGATTAAGCTAGTGTCAGAGTGTCCTGAATACATGCTTGGTCGTAATTACTGGGGACCGTTTGGAGACAAGTCCCTGTAAATCGGGATGGAATTGGGAGAAAGGGTTTGCACTGTATCAGTGAAGATGACGTGATGAAGATTTTTTTTTTGAATTCCCGTGTTATTTCTATTCCATTTAAACCATACAAAATATTAACCTGAAACATAAAACATGGACAATTCAATATATACATAAAGAATGGATTGGTATAACAACAAAATAATTGCGTAAACTCAGAAAGATGAAATAAAAATGGAAAGAGAGCACCCAATAAAAATTCCTTTAAAAAAAAATTGTGAAAGTCTGAAGTACACGTTTTCTCAAAGTGTTTGCTCTTTGTATTTTGTTTATAATAGTTATTTGTCATTTTACACTAGCTATTCACGTCTGGAAGTTATTGTATTTGGAGATTAGGAGCAAAGAAAATCGTTGGAATAATTCGTATTTCCGAACGCATACTCCCAAACCATACCAAACTCACAACGCGAAAGACAGGAAATTAGCCTGCCGGAAATAAACGCAGATTATAACCAGAGATCCTCAAACCAGTACAAGACTGACAAGATATCATAAACAGCATTACAGATATTAATATATTGTTCATTTTCTAGAAGGAATTGCATGATTTAGATATTTATCTTGCATAGCACCATTGTGATATTCATCACAGGATGTTCACATAATCTGTTACTGTGATGGAGAAAAATGGTTAATGTAATATCACTGAGAATAGATAGAAAAGGAAATGAAGAATGTCGTTTGTTGATTCAATATCATATACAAATTAATTAAACGATTGGCATGTTTATACAATGTAATGATATAATTGACTTCTTATTGTAAAAAGAAAAGGGATGTTATCATTTATAAAGTTTATATTCGCACAGAAGTTTTATTCAAATAAAAGAAATCCATCGGAAACGTGAAAATGACAGGAACAAAGAAAGTTGGTCTAATGATAACGTTAACTGATTTAAGAGAGTCTGTTCCTACAAGATAGTAAATTAGACCTGGGCCCTGTTTCATAAAACTCGTTATCAGTAACAAGTTGCGATAACTGTTATAAGCTACTGAAATCCTTGCAACTGATTTGGCTGAGAGCAATTTTGTCATAGAAATGTGGCAGTTGTTACTGATAAGAAGTTTTATGAAACTGGGGCCCAGAAAGAAAAAAAAGTACCCGAATAAATGCAATGTAAACAAAATGATTATTGTGACTCATAATCATATCATTAATGCAAACAATGAAATGAATAGTGTTAGGTTTATCAAAGATAATAACATCACAAGGTATAACTGTGTGCCACGAACTGCTGGAATAGGACGTTCTTCTGTTGCCAGTACTAAGATCATAATTATATTTATTTATTTGAAATAATCGCTGATTCTCAAAGCTTTTCATTAATATGCCTCTCGTGAATACAACAACAGAAATTCCGAATTATATTAGTAACAATAAAGTACAATTCAAATAATTCTGGAATGTCTTAATCGTTAATAACCTAATATTTTTTAAGGGACACCATTTTTCCTGCTTCTCTCTTTTCTTTAGTTCTTTTATTTTTTGGTCAATTTTTATATGTATACTCAGTGTAAATTTCCATTTGTATATTTACAATTGGACAATAAATATATGTGAATCTGAATCTGAATCATATGCACTGGATACAAAGCGCTTCATTCAAACAGCATCAATGATGATACGCCAGCCTTGGCGATGATATGTACACATGCTTGCAAGCGATTAAAGTATCCATACTCTCTTATTTTTTTTTATTTTATTTTTTTATTTTTTGGTCCTTATTCTATGAAAAGGTAATAATGATATTGTAGTACCATAGCGCACTATTCATAAACTAACCATGCAAACACTGGAGACAGACTTGTGACGACACGCGCTATTGCAAACTGCAGGTCCGTGAAACAGGATTATATCTCCTCAACAAGATTTCGAGATTCATCACAATACTATGACGTAAAAACTTTTGGTGCTTTTTTTTAAGACGAAGAGCTGTTCCTATTTATCATAATTATCATTCACGACACCTATTAAAATGAATGGACATAGTGCTAGTCTGAAGACAGTGGATGGATATTTCATATTTACACGGGTGATGAAGTAGAAAATGTGATAACTTTTTTTTCTTGGTCAATGCAAGCTCATCTCATTTAATTTGTATTGGTAAAAAGAATGAAAAAAAAATACTGTTAAGAAATTATTCATATAACCACATTAGGCATAAAGACAGACGTGAACTATACAATTTAAATAGAGGAATAAAAAGTTAAAGAGGGGAAATGGCTCTTGAGAGTGAGAGGTTCTGTTTTAAACTATCTTGACCAAAAATATGCAATGAAGTTTCAGGGGCATTTTTTTGTTTTGCTTCTGAAAGCATCGCTTTTTTAACATGTCCCCCTCCCTCCATTCATGGTTCAAATTTAGGTCAACATTGCTCTTTACATTTTAGCTCTGTTGTCCATAAATATTATTACATTGTAAGTTGTCATTTTTATACCTGCTTTGTACATGCTTGAATTTATGTTCAGATTGAAATAGAAATAAATAAATCAAATCAAATTAAATATCGGAATGCATACGCATAATATTAGGAGGACAAACAAACTGGTGGTTATGCATTGCAAAATAAATGGAGCGAGAAGAGGGTGGGGTAAAGTGGAAAGTTCGGATGGTTTCCCGTGAGGGGCGACACCTACCAACCAAATATGTTAGACCCCCCCCCCCCCCCACGCAACACACACACACACACACACCCACACACACATCCACCTTCTTTGTCACCCGAATCTAAGATAACTTTATCCGAAATCCTGCATGATAAATAGGGGTGCCGTGGTCGAGTGGTTAAGGCGCTTGACTGGAGATGCGAGAGTAGAGGGTTCGATCCCCGGCGCGGCACTTATGCCCCTGAGCAAGGCATTTTCAAATAAATGAACAGGCTATGGACATCTGAATACCAACGTGTGAAAGTGTTTGTAAAAATATAAAATAAAATAGATAAATGAGATATCTCTGTGGATAAATTGGACCTTCTTAGATGTGAATCACTAATCTACTGCTGAGAATATTTACCTCAATTTCAACTGGTTTTCAGTTCTTTAAATCAGTTTCTGATGAACAGTGTCAGAATGTGAATGCAAATGATTATAATTATGCATGCAATAACACTGAACATTTTGTGGTGAAAATATATTTATCAGCATGACATAAAACAGGCTGCTCCGTCTTTATTCCTCTTTTTTTAAACATATAAGATAAGAAAGGTTTCAACTATATTTCATTCTACAACTTTTGTCAATTTCTCTTTCTTTTTCTAGTCTGAATCCTAGGGGTGTCTACAACATGCATGCCCTTCGGTCTTTGTATAAGATTGTACATTCATTGCTTTTTAGAAAACTGTAAACGTTTATGTCTACTCAGTGGCGTAGCTGGGATTTCGTTTTAGGGGCGGTAGTGAGCACTTCCTAAGCACGCTCCCTAGGGGGGAGGGTGCAGGGAGGGGGGAGGCCCCCCCCCCCCCCCCTCTCTCTCGCGCGAAGCGCGGAAGCTCCGACGCTTTTTTGAATTGTTTCTTGTCTGCTTCCGCTCTTCTTACGTTCTCTTTCCTTTTTCTTTTCTCGCTCACGCCTTTTTTTTTCTTCTTTCTTTTTCTTTTTTTTCTTTTTTTTTGTTAGCGTTTGGAGGGGGCGACCGCCCCCACAGCCCCCTGACTACGCGAGTGTGTCTACTGCATTTTAAACATAATAAGCAACAACAGCGCAAGGCAATCGAATAAAACTTACAAATATTAGTATGCAGTTTGAAAAAAAATGTCTTTCTTATAGAGTTCGTTTCGTAAGCAAAAGCACTGAGAAAACAAAGAAAAACGGACAAGATCAATTTAGCTTCCATTTTTCTCAATGACTCTGCGGCCTTTGATATTCTCAATCAATGTATTCAACTATCTTATGGAGATTCAATTTCATTTTGCTCAGAAAAGTTCAAATATGCCTTTAATTTGGTCATGGCTCTTTATCTGGGGCGCTGAGGTGCGATTAATAATCTGAAATGTGCGATAAAAGTCATCGCGGAAAAATTACAAGATGAATTAAGTCTTGATGTTTTCTGCTTTGTGCAGTGACCCCTGTAAAAATATTTAATAGAGGAAGTTCTTGATACAACGAATAAAGATGGGTAAGGATTCAAAACAGATGTGTGAGATGGAGAGAGGGTATCTATCAACTGAAATGTATAACTTAATTCGTTCAGGGGCGTCCATCTTCTTTATATTTGGGGGACATTCAAGAAAAAAAATGTTGATGTTGTTTTTCTAGAGCTTGAAATTGAATCTTTGGGGACACACAAAATGGGGGGCGTTTCCCATCCATAAAATATTTACGTCCCCCCTGCCCCCCTGCCCCCCCCCCCCCCCTCCCCCCATTGACGCTCATGACTTCGTTGAAGTCAAAGATGAAGGAGCGGAAAGTACATAGTCTCCAAAGACGGGAAAAGTAAAAACGTTGAAATAGATCAGGAAAATGCGTAATTTCTTATTTAGCGGAAACTACCAGAACAGTTATTCTATTCCTTATTCGAATCAACTTGGAAAAACAAAATAGAAGGGGCAAGGAAAGGTCAACCCAAGAAGAAAAAAAGACAGTTTTCATCTCAGTGTGATACAGTAAATACATTTCTGTAGGAACGTACTCGTCTTATGAGAAAAAAAAATCTATTGGCTACGATTAGAAAGGTTCAAAACAATTATCGGTTTCGATTCTGAGCTCTCCCACTCACAGATTTTTTAAATCCTTGTATAGAGAACTTGTCAAAAACCTCTATCTCATATTCTCCAAGATTTCTAGGAACTGAGGCTTTTTACACGATGCACTTGTGTCATTTTCATGTCCTTAGACCACTGAAATGTTTCACCTACGTACTCGTGTACTTTTAACACGTGATATATGTCATCCTTGGGAATACATAAGTAGCGGTTCAAACTGACGACTCCCTTGGCTAATTTGTTTCTAAAAACTAAGCTTTTGGAAATATACTTTACTATTCATGAGAGATATAAAGATCGCAGACAAAAGGAAATATAATTGAATAAGATATCAAAAATTTGAGAGAAAGGAAATTCATTGTTGACGCGATTTGCTTTTCATCTTTCCGCCTGGAAAGGTTATTGTGCTCACCAAGGAGTATCTACGTCATAATAAAATAAGTCTGCTAGATCAGAAGACAGATCAAAATTGACAAGGGTGAAGGGTATAACTCATCTTCAGGTAATGCAATTAAAGGTATTATCTCAATGCAGAAGTCCAAATCACCACTGGTTTTAATACAAATCCTTTCAATTTTGCCATTGGAAAGTGATAAAGAAAAGGGCGAATTCAAAGCATAGAAACATAATCAGCATGATCAGTTTAATATTTCCACACACGCTTTCTTTTTTTTTTTTCTTCTTCTTCTTCTTTTTTTTTAATGAAAATTGTATAGCAATCACAATTCTATATTTAGTGGAATCTTCACATTTGTTATAAGCATGCAATTTGCATAATATATCCACCACAGGCATTTTCTTACATATTCTGCAATGATAACTTGTTTAAAAAAATTGGCATTCTGGTCGGGACTCTGGTACATGAGTTATCAAAACTGACATGAAACGTACAGCTGTCGGTATACACTCGGACGGTTAATACTTCAGATAGTCTTATATTTTGATTTTTTCTTGCTCTTCTAACTTTGATGTAAGACAACCTTCCCCACTGGCGTACTGGAGGGGGGGCTTGGGGGGGCGCCAGCCCCCCCCCCCCCAAATAAATTTCAACCATGGTTTATTTTCAATTTTATATAAGTGTTATCACACGAATTTCATTACTTCTCCGTAGACTCCCTTTCTACTGTTAAGAAACGCATTCACAATTTCCCAAATAGCATGCATAGCAAGGCAGAAAACACGCATAATATCAGTACTAATGTGTTTAATGAGATAACACTTGGTTTTATCTGTTTATCAGACAATGGATTCAAACTTTGATAATGAATATTCTTAGATTTACCAAAACTAGACACGTGCTTTAAGTTTGCAGTCCCAAATAGTGTTCTTTTACAGAGTTGCAAAAAATCAATACTGCAAAAAACTCCTTTACCATGGGAGTGCACTTGCGTAGCCAGGGGGGGGACGATGGGGGCGGTCACCCCTCCGAAACACCAACAAAAAAGAAAGAAAAAGTAGAAGGAAAAAAGCAGAAGCGAGAAAAGAAAAAAGGTAAGAGAACGTAAGAAGAGCGGGAGCCGACAAGGAACAATTCAAAGAAACGTCGGAGCTTCCGCGCTTCGCGCGGGAGGGGGAAAACTCCCCCCTCTCTGCACCCTCCCCCCTAGAGAGCGCGCTTCGCGCGCTCATTAAGTGATTCACACGCTTCGCGTGCTCACTACCGCCCCACTAAAATGAAATCCTTTGGGTGGAAATGAGAAAAAATAAAAATTGAACTGAACTGAAGTTGGAATTTAAGTCGATAAAATGAAAAAGCTCCGTATCGAGAAGGGGAGGGGGTACCCCGGCTCGGTCGCTGCACTCAGGGTTGGTCGCTTCGCTCCTCGCAAAGATTGAGCCCCCCCCCCCAAATATTTTGGCTCATTACGCCACTGACCTTCCCCAAAATGAATTAGCTCATGACATTCAATTCAAAATCTTTAAAGATACATTTGGAAACACGTAACTATATTGAGAAAAATACATAATGTATTTCAAGGTTTAGATATAACTATGATCTCCCCACCATCTATACTAAGTTTGAAACCTCTTATTTTGATCGTTTCATATAGAAATTATTAGTACAATTATTACAGCTCCTAGTTACATAACAGATTTACTTAAACTCGAAGTCCAGTCATACAGTGACAGCTTCCGCAGTTCCAGAGATACATTGTTGCTTCAAATCCCCCATAGTAAAACTAAAATCACTCTCGGTGACCGTGCATTTGCCATTGCTGCTCCAAAACTGTGGAATAGCTTGCCAATTGAAATACGAAGCTCTTCATCCCTAAATGTCTTCAAATCCAAGTTTGAAATCATATTGTTCAGTTGAGGTAATATATTTTGTAGAATTAAGTAAAAAGGAGCTCTGAACCAGCGCAGCTGAATATATCTTGCAAAGTAACTGCGCTATACAAATTTATGCTTATGCTTATTACAATTGTTTCTTAAACCTGTTGTAACATCGGGAGAAGTTTGTATCGGAGATCCCACGTTTCTGGTCATTCTTATGAGAGCGTTCTCCCAGTCGCTTGTTTCACAGGGTGGAAGAGAGAGACAAACGGGAAAAAAAAATTGTCACTATCTTTAAAATCTCTCCAGAACAGGTTCACAATATTTGGGACTTCCCTCTGATCTGTGTGAATTCTCCATAATTTTCATCATCCGTTCCTAGCAATAATTGTCAGCCAATAATTCCGTCAAAAAATCCGAAATTTATATGATAGTCTGGGCTGTTGTTCCTCGGCGCATCCTGAAAACATGGGCTATTAACAGATTAACCGAGTTTTATGCGGGTACGTGACTCATTTTTCACGACACCCTGCTCCCCCGATCACTCTTCCTCCTCATTACCAGTACCCCGTTTCATAAAAACTTGTTATCAATAACAAGTTGCAATAAATGTTATAAGCTACTGAAATCCTTGCATCTGATTGGCTGAGAGCAAGTTTGTCATAGAAATGCAGCAGTTGTTACTGATAACAAGTTTTATGAAACGGGGCCCAGATATGCTATTATTACAATTCGGTGTATTCTATTTTTTATTTTTCCCGCTCAGTAGTTTTATGAGGCTCGCTCTCTCCCTCCCCCCCCCCCCCTCTCTCTCTCTCTCTCTCTCTCTCACATAATTTTTTTCTTTCTTTCTCTACCTTTGTCTCTCTTTTTCTTTCCTTCTATCTCCTCTCTTCTTTCTCTCTCATAATATTCATATTTCTTCTCATATCTCTTCCCCTCCCCGTTTCTCTCTCTCTCTCATCCTCTCTCTTCTCCTCCCTATATTATCATTCATTTGTCATTCTCTATTTGTCTCTTATTCTTTCTGTCTGACTCCCACCTCTCTCGTCTGCATGTCCTTCCCCCCCCCTTCTTCCCCTTTCTCTCATCCTTTATCTTTCTTTGACTCTCTTTTTCTTTCTTTCTGTCACCCCTGCCCCACTCTCCTCTCTCCCTCTCTCTCTCTCTCTCTCTCTCTCTCTCTCTCTCTCTCTCTCTCTCTCTCTCTCTCTCTCCTTCTGTCCCGTCCACGTTCTAGCTTTACAAGTATGATTTTCAAAACTTTTACCAAGAAAATATATTTAAATAAGTAGTAACCGTATTCTTCAACATTTTCACAGAAGTTAGTTCAATCTTCATTCTCACCCATTTCCTTTTCATCGCCAATTATTTCCTCCCCTCCGGAGGAGACCCAGGGGGACACTCATATTCCCTTTCTCTCAACTATACCAAACAAAGCCCCCCTCATTCGACGAAACTGCCCCCTTATAACAGAGACGTTACCCCCCGTCGTTTTTTTTTTTTTTTTTTTTAAACATAAGGTGCATTGAGGCCTGCTATTAACATTTATATGTAAAATATGTTCAAATTCGACATCCTTCTCAACGTCATTTGGGAATTGATAATTTATTATGATTATTATCTTCCCTTTGTTTTCTTTTTTAGGTAAATCGTTTTATGTAGCGCACTCTCTCTCTCTCTCTCTCTCTCTCTCTCTCTCCTCTCTCTCTCTCTCTTTCTCTCTCTTTCTTTCTTTCTCTCTCCCTCTTTCTATCTCCGATTTTGTTAGAGGTATGGAAATGCACTGCATGGAAAGTTGCATTCTTTTTCTGGCTGGATTTTGTAAGAAATGAGACACAATCGGATAAGATTTATTCGAAAAGAAAATAAAGTTGTCATTCTCATCAGCTACAATCTTGTTTAAAGAAATGAATAAAAAGCTATCATTTTCAATATCTTTTTAAAAAGTTATTATTATTGTTATTATTTAACAGTTTAAGCTAGATAATTGTATCGCACTAATTCAGATCAGTTTTTGGCCAGCTAAAAAAAAATAAAATGAGATCTACAATAATAAGTAAAATGTTCTTGCTCTGTAAGGGAAAAATTTTAAAGGGGTGAAATCCAGAGGGAAAAGGGCATATTAATGTTTTCTCGACATATCAAATTCAAATCAAGCCGTGCTTGGATATTATTTTCAACCTTCCTTTTATATTGTAATAACTTATTCTCGTATTATTTGTTCCACCTTGCATTTCCTGCTATTTTGATTTTCCCAAGTGCCAAACAAAATAACATTAACAACGTAAAGTGCTGTCAAAGTATATTACAATCTTAAAAGAAATCAAATTCAAGGAAGATTAAATCGAATTAACATTTTTATTTGATGACTTGGTTCTAAATGAAATCATCTGAAATTAAAGTTCGCAAGTTTATTATACATTATAAAACTAATCGAATTTTTTTTCCACTGCGTTTATTTAAGTCAGGATTTCATATCATAAGAGCTTTTGCAGATGTACCGCAGTAATATTTATGTATTTAATTGTTTTCTTGATATTTTTTTCATTTCAAATTTAGCAGGAGTTTTTCCTACATCTTTGCACAGTCACGGCTTAGTATTTTCTTTTATTTTCGGCCACCAACATCGGCGTAATTTGTAGTAATATTTTCTATTTTCGATTATGAAAGAAAAACCTTATTTCTGTAGCTGGATGACCTGTACGCAAACTGCTCCAAACTTTTCAAGTCGCTACACTCAATCTCCATATTATTTATTACCCATGTCAATTGCTTTTACACATGTTAATGGGCCCGATTTGGGGCTCAATTGAGAAGTCATTAGCGTGGCGAGATCGACGAGATTTATGAGCGGAAGTGAAACCCGTTCTCAGGGGAATTTGACACAAGGTCAAAGGTCATAGAAAGCTGCGTTGTTTCTCCGTGTGTGTTGACGTACAATTATGCTCGTTTTCTTTTTGAAATATTCAAGGAAAAAAGTATTTAATTAAGATTATCCTATCTTCCACAAGAAGCGTAAATTGACAAATGAATTATGAAATATTGTTTTAAAAAGTACATTCTTGATTAATTTTTCTAATGATATATGGAATAGATTATAACATTTACTACAATTAACATGATTAATCTATTATTGTATCATCATCCATGCCCGAAAATAGAATTTTTACAGGGGGTGCAAAATTGAGGGAGGGCGGAGCGACCGAGTTGGGGGGGAGGGGGGTTGGGACGGTTTTGGAGTAGTTCAGGGGTATCTGAAAGGTTTTAAAAATCAATCACTTTTTTCACCTCCGTCTGGTTGGCACATCAGGCATGAAGAAAATTGTTTGATTATCCAGTGGTTCTCTGTTTTGGAGGAATTCGTCCCCTTTATATAATTTCTTTCTTTTTTTCTATCTAGCGCACCTTTGCCCGCCAGCGGGAGGATTCGTTCTCACGAACCCCTGACTCCCCCCCCCCCCCCATATATACGGGCCTTTTATCACTGTCATTAGTTGTCATCTTTTCTATATTCTTTCGTGTGTTTTCTCTAGCTTCAGTTCAGCAGGCATTTAAATATATTCATTTAACATTTCTTCTCCCTGTTAATACAGCTTTGATAAATCCGTCTAAAATAGGGCGACCAGAGCCCCGTTTCATAAAACTTATCAATAACAAGTTGCAGTATAACTGTTACAAGCTACGGAAATGCTTGCATATGATTGGCTAAGAGCAAATTTGTCATAAAAATGTGGCAGCTATACTGTAATAAAGTTTTATAAAACGGGACCTTGATGATTCTCAGATGAAGGTTTTGATTGTGGTAATGACCATGATGATAATAATCGGTAATACTAGTATGAATCGTTATAGACTGACTGATAGATTGCATGAATACTGATAGAACTTTAACAAAATTCATCCGTATAATGCATAAAGCAATGACATTAAAATAGTTCGCTCATTGAATCAAATTTTTAAACGAAAGCCTCTTTTATGGCGTTTCTATATAAGTATTCAATGAATGATATTCCAAGAGTACTTGAAGGTAAAACCAAGCCATCTAAAATTTATGACTTCCTTGGCTGTATACGTGCTTGTACCATAATGGGTCGACGAGCGAAGCTCAGGAGGGGCATCCCTCGCGGGGCCAACGCGGCGCTGAGCCCGCTGCGTGACTCGCAGCGACCAGCTCGGTTTTCTCACCAAGCGCACAGCGTCAACTACTACAATTCGCAACTCGGGTTCGTAATCTTCACCTGAAACATCCTTCTCCACGCAGGGGGATGGAATAAAACATTCAACTTCAAGTTTAGCCATCGCCTTTTCCATTCCTTGACGAATTCAAGGACCATCTCGCTCAATACGAACAGCAGGGGTGTCGACATTGAAAATAATATTTGGATGTAAAATGATGTCAGCCATTGTCAAAACATGGAGAACGGGGATGAGTGATTTTAAAAGGTGTTAAAAAAATGGTCCATTTGCAGAAAAAAAAGCCCCGTATGAATTGATTCATATTTTCTCATTTCATTTTAAATTAGAAATCTGTACTATAGTCTATAATTAGGCCTAAATCAAATCTAATACTGTTCTTTCAATATTTTACGAG
>CM057169.1:4987837-5003711 GCA_029962745.1 Echinometra lucunter | reverse complement strand
CTCTCTTTCTCTGTCCCTCTCTCTCTCTCTCTCTCTCTCTCTCTCTCTGTCTCGCTCGCTTTCTTTCATGTAACCGTCATAGTTACATTTTAATTATTTTATTGTCACTAAGATAAAACGATAAAACATACAAAAGGAACTAGCTCTCTGTCTCTCCCTGCAGTATTTCCGACTCTTCGTCTTTTCTTTCTCTTTCTTTCTCTTTTGTTTCATTAAACTGACGAATAATATGCATCGGTTATCGAATTCATCAAAAATGTTTTGCAAAGGTCCGCTAAAGTTGAAATGAATAGAAAAAAAGTTCTTGCAATTCATGAACTAGAAATAAACAATGATGGAATTACGATTCCATGAAATTAATTCAATCGTACCCAGAAGAATGAATGGTCGGGAGGGGGGTGGAAACCGTCAGCGAAGTGGTGACAGAAAGATAGCCCGAAGGTGCGGCGTGCGTTGAAGGAACCAACCCGCTCCTTGAGCGCGGGATTATTTTCCCATCTTGTCGAAGGGAAACCGATTTCATATCATTTTAACAGATCCTTTCGGAGGGAAAATAAGGGGGAAAGATTTGGAGAGATTTTGGTAGGGGTGACTGACTGGGCGTTCGTAGACCTTCACTGACATGACTGAAGGAAACATAATATTTTTATTGAAGCTTGGTTTTCGGTTGTATATCCATGAAGTTCTTGAGGTCATTCCTATAATTATTTTGACGAATGTGGTCTTCATGTTGCAGTATATAACCCTAACACAACAATAAGCATTAGTTTCATTAACATTACAAAAGCTTGAAATTGTTTATAGTTAAAACTGAGGTCAACAAGATATTCAAATTATAAAACTACCATCCCCGGATATATACTGCATCCCTCTCTCTTGTTTCCCCTCTTTATTAATTGACTTTTCTCTTCATAATTCGTTACGTCTCTTTTTTTTCTCCTAAATCTTTCACTGAAAAGATTTAGAAAATGAGACGTTATTATTCACAATGCCAGTCAAAGGACCCAATTGCAAAATGCTGCGCTTGCAACATTATCAATATTCATGTTTAAAGAAGATATAGTTAGAAAAAAGGACATCCTCACAGTTTCTAATATATTTAAATTATGATTATTTCATTATTGAGTATAGACAAGAGTACAGTTACGGGGAGGTAGCTTTGAAAGATTAAGTTAGAAATTGATCATCAGACCTGGCAAAATAAAAAAAAGAAGTGAAATCATATCGTCTTTGAAAATGAACTGCGTGGTAAATTATATTGAATCAAAATGTTAAAATTAAGTCACTGAAACGAAGATAAATAGATTTGTGAAATATAGGGTATTTAAAATGTATACTGATATACAAAGGCTAGGTGTGAATGACCTTGAAAAATCTAGGTAATTTAAAGCTTGACACAGTTCACATTATCATTATTAGGCACAAAAACATTTTCCTTATCACACATCAAAATCTGTTTTTTCCCAAATCAAGCAGGATATACATGTTTCATTTTTTATCACATTTTCATACTCAGTAATAATGATTCGCTGAACATATGATCTGTTGGGAAAATTATGGCAGGCGGCTCAGCGCATAAAGATAACTGTAATCATTTACTCTTAATTTGGCATCAATATTAATGCCTGATTCGAACGGGAAACACATAGGATGTACTTCAAGCCGCGAAAACATAAACATCCTCTATTTACTAATTAATATCATGTCGTCACACTGCTGTGTGCCAAAAGTTTTCTGGATGAAACTTTTCCCGCCGGAAAAAAAATTAAATATGGAGGCAACAGTGCTCAGCGGTTGATTTCTGATTCCCCTTCTTAAAAAAAAAAAAGAAAGAAGAAGATTTTTTAAAAAAAGCCCACCCGTTTTGTTTGTAACCCTTTTTAATATAATGAATTTTTACATATATGAAGTATTGTTATTTGTGTGTTACATGTACCTCGCTTTGAATGGTTTTACTCGTGATTAATAAAGATATAATGTTAGTACATTTGTGTTACTTGTCTTTTAATCAATCATCATGATCATTAACATGTCCTAATTTCCGAAGGTCTATAAATATGAAGCTTCTTAATTCTAAAATGAAATATGGTAGAACAATTTGTTATTCCCGGACTTACGAACCTTAGGAATTATGGACTTTGTTCAGTTATGGGAATCATCACATCCACTGGTATGGAAAATATACGTTGGGCAATTATGAGCCTTCGGGATGAGAAACTTTCGGATTAATGAACCTCCAGAATTACGAACCTTCTGAATTATGAACTTTCAGAATAATGAACTTTCGGAATTATGAACTTTCGGAATTATGAATTTTTTGAATTATGAACTTTCGGAATTATGAACCTTCGGGATTATGAGCCTTGGGATTATGAACCCTCGTAATTATGAACCTTCGGAATTATGAACCTTCGAAATTATGAACTTTCGGAAATATGAACTTCGGGATTATGAACTTTCAGAATAATGAACTTTCGGAATTATGAACCTTCGGGATTATGAACCTTCGGAATTATGAACTTTCGTAATTATGAACTTTCGGAATTATGAACTTTCGAAATTATGAACTTTCGGAATAAATTATGAACCTTCGGGATTATGAACCTTCGTAGTTATAAACCTGAGGGATTATGAACCTTAGGCGCGGTTCATGGGGGGGGGGCTAAATTTGGACGACGCAGGTGCAATTTCAATTTCACATGTATTCTAATATACATTACAATCCTCCAAGCCACCAGTAGCCCCCCCCCCCCCCCAAGTTTTTGCTCTAAAACTGCACTGATAAACTTTCGGAATTATGAACTTCTGAATTACGGACCTTGTTCTGTTATTGGAAGCATCAACCCACTGGTATGGAAAATATACGTCGGGCATTTATGAACCTTCGGGATTAGAAACTTTCGGCTTAATGAGTGACGTTCGGGACTTCGGAATAATTATCTTCGAAATTATGAACCTTCTTTAAAACAAAGCTTCCAAAAGAACAAGAAATGAGTGCCTCCTGCTTGTTGATCATGCTGATGAGGGAAAGATCATCGGATTGAAGTTTAAAAGAGGAGCTAATTTCAGTAAGGAAGTCTACCATGTTGTGACACAGAGATGGGCACAGCATGACATTCAGATGGGATTAAGAAAATTATCATCTCACTCCCAAAAGACGTTTTAGCGACTTTCCTTAAAAATCGCATGTATTTCGAAGTTTGTTTACCAAAAGATTTTGTGGCATTGATTTAAAATCAACAGTATAGTATATTTTTCACCAGTATCTCATAAAGTAGTCCTTTGATTAATCGTTTTGAGAAGCCTCCAGCACGAAACCTATAAGCTAAAATAGATAATCATCCTCTTGGTTTTAAACATCAGGTAAATAATGAATGGTAATGGTAATAGTAATGATAGTCACAGATGATTATTCTATAGCTCACGCGTCTCGCCGCAGCCACAGTGTTCAAGCACTTTAAGGAATCGATTCCTGTCAGGTATTCATTTACCTCACCGGATCGAGTGTAGCAAAAGCAGATTACCATTAAGGACCCTGTTGCTGCGCAAGGGACTCGATTCCATTATCTATTGGTCCACAGTCGGCAGATTATCCACATGTCCTCTAAGACACAACGTTTGAGTGATTTTGCGGTCACTTACACGATACAAATATCTATAGAGGGAAGAGAGTTGCTTAATTAATTCAATTCACTTCAATTCAATTTCAATCTATTGTCCAGTTGGAAATTGGTTTTGCTTACATTTACAAAACTATATAAATCAAATCAAAATAACTTTACGTACACAACGTATATAACATGATCGCAATCTGATTATAGTGATTTTTCAGGATTCCTCCCGTTGGTCCGCATTGAAATATATGATAAAATGAAATTCGCAAACTTTTGCTAATCCCAATTAAAGTGTTTTGTTCTTAATAATTCAGGAAATCGTTACAATCACCAAGAACGGATGACACTGTAATTGTCCATAAAGAAAAAAAAGTATTGTAAATCATGTGTATATTTTTTTGTATTCAAATTGAGTAAGAGAAATACTAGTAAAGCATTAGCATTTTTATGAATATACAAGTATGGGATTTACGTTTTTGCACAAACTCGTACATTATCATGCGAAACGTATAAACATATACATTTGTCAACTGGAACGTTGTGGTAGACAGTAATTTATAAGTTTAAAAAAAGACGGAGTTGTCGACTAATGAAGAATATATGACGGTTAAAAAACAATGACATCATTAGAACTTAAACACCAAAGTAAGTAAGAGGGACGGCTTGACAAGATGACATGAAAATTAGGCATTTCAGAAATAGTTGTCATGGTTGTAGACGCTAGGAAACTACTTTAATGGAGGCATATTAGGTATATCGAAATAAACGTCAAGCTAATTGCATCTCGTTTGTAGACCCCAGATAAGTGAGTGTTAGTACTTGTCACAGGGGCAATACTTGTTACTCACAACTGACAGGAATGCAGAGGACACACGAACTGGCTTGTACCAGATAATATTATCATGATATGTTAACCGGAAAATAACTTACTCTGCCTCCAAAGTATTTATGTTAATTATTGTACTTCGTTATTACTATAAGAATCATTTATTAGGTCATAGGGTTGTCAGGTGATTTGTTTGTATGTATGCTTGTTGGTTGGTTGGTTGGTTGTTTGTTTTGTTTTGGTTTAGGTGTTTTTTTTTATCAATATAACTCGAATGACTGGATAATGACTATGATAAGGTTGAAGAAGGAAATGATTACATCACAAAAATATTACCTACTGAAATTGATATGGTTACATGCAGCATTTATTGTTAGTGAAATTCAGAGATTGAAATAATCATCTGAATAATTCAGTAACATCTAGTTCAACCTGTGTGGAAAGAAAAAGGGCTAGAATATGGTGGACTTTTGGGAATATAATGATGTAAACTATCAATGCGATGTATTTCAACGCAGTAGGAACAGAGGCAGAAAGTCAAATCTAATTTGTGCACGAAATAAGGTGAAAATAGAAACACCAAAACAATGATGAATAAGGAACATGTGGAATAAAAATAACATAAAATATTTGATGAATTGCTTATAAATAGGATCATCAAACGGCAACAATGATAACGGTAAATCCCTCCTGATGTGTATCAATTTTAGGTCACTGATCAAGCTTACAATATACATGATATACCCAGCGGTTTTGAACTCGGACGATTCGCAGAAAACTGAAGTTTCCGACCGGGAAGCCTACCGCAAGAATCTCTGCGAAGCGGCTGTTGCCGATTGGCCGAGTGGGGTTACGGTCATCATAATGATTAAGAATTAAAATTGTGCCGAACAAGCTCATTAAATACTCGAAAGAGGTACTTTAATTTGAATGGAGAGCACAGATGCAATGCAATTTCGAAGAGAAATTAATTTCAACATGGTTTCAAAGAGGATGAGAAAGAAAGAAAGAGAGAGATGGCGAGAGATGTGGAGAGAGCAAATAAAAGGAAGGAGAGACAGAAATAGAGATCAAGGAAAGGTTACCTAAGGACCTGTTCATGAACTCTTATTCAGCATTCCATCTGTATGACTCGGACTACTTCGGCCTGAGCATTCCTAAACTAATGCGCAATGTCCAACATCTCCATGTTGCATTAAAGCGCATCTCTAGTAATGCGAACAAATACAATACGGTATTGTGACTGTCATGATTCCGTCCCTACATTATCTTAATAATAATAATAATAGTAGTAGATATTTCTATAGCGCCTTTTCCACAAGATACAAAGCGCTTTGAGATGTCATCCCTGGTCAGCATAGGAGATAAAATATACACAAATTACCAGGCAGTGACAGTGTCAGTCTAAAGTCCAGTGCAATCATGGGGATATTAAAAGAGATAAGTCTTCAAGTTTCTTTTGAATTGATCCAATGTTGGCGGCGATTTTAGAAGAAGAGGGAGCTTATTCCACAGCCTTGGTGCAGTAGAGGAGAAAGCTGCATCGCCAGCTAATTTGTAGGTGCGTGGTAGAGTTTGTTCGTCTATGCGTCTATTCTAATCTAGAAACTCAGAGCGATCAAACATAAAGTGTTTTATCTGCAAAAAAAAAACAACAAAAAAACCTCGATTTACGTTCTTCATTAATATAACTATTATTCTTCATTAATATAACAATTATTATTCAGAGCAGTTGTGGCCTAGTGGATAAGTCTCCGGACTTTGAACCACACGGTCCGGGGTTCGAATCCCTGCCGCGGCACTCATGTCCTTTGGCAAGATATGAATCTACATTTGCCACGTCTTTCGGATGGTGACGTTAAAGGTCGGTCCCAGACGTAAATAATCATATTTGATTGATACACGTCTGTAAAAAACCCAATTCAACAACAACAACAACAAGAACAATTTCTCCAAAAATGTATGATATGTCTATATCTAAGGTAGATGATAGGGCTTAAAATCGTGTAGTATTATAACAGAATTATATTTGATGAGGTATTGCTGTTCATAATGCGAAATGGCTAAAGTGGGTAAGAAAAAAAAACGTGAATTTTATCGATTTGATTTGATATTTGGCTTCTGCCATAAGAAGATTCATTAACTGGGGAGGATAAGAAGGAAAAGGCGATTACTTATGGTTATTAAATTCTCCTATTTGTTTCTTATCGTTCAATGAATTAATCTTCTTCTTCTTCTCCTTCTTCAGGTTAAGTTTATCCAATGCTGGATGTAGCCCTCTTCATGGTTTCTCTAAGTTTTCCTATCCTGGGCCAGTCTCGTCCAGGTGCTGCTCGTCCAGGGCCCCCTTTGCATAAAACCAACAATTGATGGTAACTTTGCCATCAGTGGTAACTACCATGGAACCTTGAATTTGATTGGCTGATGAGCAATGTTACCATGGTTATTACCACTGACAGCAGAGTTACCATTAATGGCAAGTGTTAATGCAACGGGGCCCAGGTCCAGGCAATGAATTAATAAGTTAATACAAAATAATACACTCATGCACTATGTCATTTTACTTCTTTCTCTCCTTCTTTCTTTCCCCTCCCCCCCCCCCCCCCCTCTCTCTCTCTCTCTCTCTCTCTCTCTCTCTCTCTCTCTCTCTCTCTCTCTCTCTCTCTCTCCACGCCCCTCTTTTTCCTTCTCCCCTTTTCTCACAGAGTCCTTTCCTTTTTCGCTCTATCTCTCTTTTTCTTTCTTTTGTTTTTTTTTCTCTCTACCTTCCTTTCTCTCACTTTCTTTATTTTTCTTCCTTTCTCTCCGTTCCTCCCATCTGCCCCTCTTATGTTTTTCTCATCTCTCTCTTTCCCTTTCTCCCTCTCTCTCTCTGTCTCTCTGTCTCTCTGTCTCTGATTGTCTGTCTGTCTCTCTCTCTCTATCTCTCTTTCTCACGATGTTCACCAGATGCAGCCCGTAACCTCAAGCTGTACTTTCTTGACGTCCAAGCGGTGTCCAACTGGGCCGGTGAATATTGCCAATTTAGCGGGTCGACATTCGAACCTTTCTTGATATTTTTCATAATCATCTTGATAAAATTATTCCCCCAACTCCACCAACACCAGGTAAAACCTGGCTCTTTTTTATACAAGTCAAGCCAAGAGTTCACCTTCGCTAATTTCTTGGAGAATAAACCGAAACAGGAGATAATAGGCAGGTGAATTTGCCTTCTGAAGAGTGAGAGAGTCAAAACGACAATGTCAATAAAAGGCGCCGTAATTTCTGGAGCAAATTTGATATGCGTAAATTTCAAACGCGTGAGAAAAGAAAATTATCCTCTTGAAAGTTTTGTCGTGTCTTTCGAACGTCCTTCAAGCGCTCTCGACAATAGTTTTGTCTCTTGCTTGGGCCGTTGACCAGGAAATAGGCCAGACTAAGATTTGTGATCGTTGTTGTCATCATTGTCGTCATCATACATAACTTATCATTAGTATCATTAACCTCACCCCTAGTTGTTGAGGAGGTTAGCCAAGAAATTCCTGGAAAAAAAAATATTTACGATATTGCGTTTTCTTTAATGTCTAAGTTTTCAACAAAGAGGACTGGGCATATTCCTATAATCAGGGCAGTCATTATTGGCACAGATCTATTTTGTATTTGACCCAGTATTTTAGGAATTTAACTGTTAATGAACTTCATTCAAAATGTATTTCATTCCTGTGCATGGGTGTGAACTGTGTAAATAGAGGAATGCGCTCACAATTTAAGAAGTATGAAAATACTTTGAAAGCACTTTTTTAAAGAGTAAAAATATGAATACTCTGGATCAAGGCTCGTCCGGAAGTCATCATCGTTGTTACGCACAGCCCTATTTTTCTTTCTTTCTTTCTTCCTTCTCCTCCTTCTATTTCTCCTCGAACCTTCTTTTCCGTCGAGTCCTTCCTTTCTCTCTTTAAAGTTTAACTATCAATATTGATGAATCATGTATCTTCTACCTAACAATACCATTAGAGAAGACTGATTACACGGAAACCGTGACATCTGATCAATTGGTTCGTTATCGAAGTTAGTTCTTGCTATAGGCCTATTATGACTGAAGTTTACGTGCCTAACCAGTGACTTGATAAAAAGCAATTTCTCATTCTAGGCTGCCTTATTAAATGAATCATAATTTTACGAAAGATATCAGCCTTTGACCAGCTACCCTTCCACACTGCGAATCACATTCTTCCTAATAATTGGCACTCTGGCCTTTTTGAAGGGACTAACAACGCTGTGGAATTCTTAACTCCGGCGTAAGTTCTAGCCATAAAGTGTGATTTTCTCTAAATAAATACGCCATTTTTTTTCTTGGAAGTTGAGGATAAAGAACCAAGTATTTTTTCTTTTACCCAAGCCAGTGCAGTGGCGAACCTTGGGCCCATCGAGGGGGAGACTAGTAGCGGGGAGGGGGAGGGGGGGGGGGCGTCCATCTCGTTAGCTGAATGAATAAAGCTACTTATGAAGATGAGAGGGAGGGATTATCATATTCTTTTCTTTTTCCTTCTCCCTCTCCCTTTCATTTTGTATATATATATATATATATATATATATATTTTTTTTTTTTTTTTACTTCTTCTTCAATTTTCCACCTATTGATGGGGGACACTTGTGCCCCTGTACCCCTGTCGCTACGCCACCAAGCCACAGAGGACCATATGTGATGTTTTCTTTTCTTTCTCTCCCAATATTCATGATACCCGACCCCAAGACAGGACCCACCGTGGTTTCAGTAATAAACACTAATATGGGCCATACCGACATTGCGTGTACAATTTAGAACCAAAGGTCTGCTGTACTATCCACCGAGTAAGACGGGCGTCGCCAAGAAGAGCAAAAAGGAGAGACCCTTCCCCTCACTTTTATTAGTTTCCTTAAGAGAGGGGGTGTTAACATCAGCTCAAACTTGATTACTCTTTTTTTAAATGAGGCTTTGCTATGTTCTTCCGCAAAGACGTTTCAAAATCTTCCGTCATAAAATGGGATATTTATTGTCTTAGATCTCAAATTCAATGTCGTTCCGCCCCTCCCCCTATTTTTCAGCTGAATTACCATTGACTGCCCCTTTGTCTCAGGTTCCATTTTTGGTCTGAAGGAGTTGGATAAACACTCTCTTATTCAGGGGTGGCGCTATAAAGGGAAAGGGGTGGCCGCCCTATCATTTTTATGTGATAAAAAGAAGAAGCAGCAGCAGCAGCAGCAGCAGCAGAAGCAGAAGAAGAAGAAGAAGAAGAAGAAGAAAAAGAAGAAAAAGAGTTTGGGAAAGAGAGGGCAGGGTCATGAAACTAAAGAATAGCCCTACTTGTGCATTACAAACGTAAATAAGCTCACCTTGGTATCAAGGTTAAAATACGAAGTGCGACGTTGCCATTAATGCAGCATCTTGATCTTGCCCCTCCCCCTCAAAATACCCTGGCGCCGCCCCTACTCTTGTTTGTTTTGTAGATATTTCAAGGTATAGCCAGGAGCACCATCCAAATCCATTGTATAGTAAACAGACTATTTATCGTTTGGGGACTGGTCTCTGTTTTCTATGCAGATAAATTCGTTTCATTTCTAGTAATCATATAACTTGGTAAATTTTGGATTTCATATCAATAAATTTGAAATTGAATTTGAATTTGAATTTATGATTTGGTATGATAAATGAAAAACTAATCAAGAGGATAAATATAAAGGTATAAAGGGAGAAGGGAGTAGCACTGCTTTAATCTCCTGTCCAGTTTCTCTGTTCTTACTCATCAAACTTGAAGGGTGCAGTAAAGAGATAAGTTGACCTAGGACATCCAATCTTGACTATTGGAAGACATCTACCGGAAATTAGGTGTCGAGAGTACAGAGTCACAGACCAGATAGAGGGGGAGAGGGACGGAGGGAGAACGAGAGAGAGAAGAGAGAGAGAGAGAGAGAAAGATAAGGGAGAGAGGGGGAGAGAGAGGGAGGGAGAGAGAGGGGGTGGAATGAAAAGGAGAGAGAGATGGAGAGGAGTGCGGAGGAGAGGGAGGAGGAGAGGGAGGAGGCAAGATAAAGAGGATATATAGAGAGAGAGAGAGAGAGCGGATAGAACATGTAGAATAAATGAGAGAGATAGGAGTAGAGGGCGGTATATAAAGAGAGAATGAGTGTGAGGAAGAAGAAAAAAGAGAGTGAGTGATAGAGAAAAGGAAGAGAAAGAGTGATGGAGAGAGAGAGAGAGAAAGAGGGGGAAAGAGCGTGAGAGAAAGGGAGACCACAAATTGGTCGCAGTCCCTCAGCAAAAGTACAAGTCAACTCACCAGAAATGTTGTGTTTTTGTTCTTTTGCATCACCCCCCCCCCCTTTTCGTGCTAATAATAGTCCATGCAATAACAAATGAAATGAAGAGGTATGTGCATCTATTTTGTGTTCACTTATTTGCATTTATCTGTTTTTTATATTTATTATTTCACATTATTTTCCTCTATTAGAGCATTTGAGGTGTTGTGGGAAGTTGAAAACAAAAAGTATCATACCAGTTACCTAAGCAGAAAATAAGCAAAACTATTTTAGATAATTTATATTTTAAGAGGTAAATCACTAATAGAAATACTCATCTTAATGAATATTTACACGCTATATAAGCAATGGCGAGATAATTATACTAAGTTTCAACGGTGGTTTCATCCCTTAGTCTGAATTCTGCCGTCTTTCACGATGAATTGTCAAACAAAACTACTTCATTACAATTTTTAAATGGATTTGATAAACAGAAAAGAATAATGGGCTTTTGTGTCTAGAAAATTATAATGCACTGTTCATGCTGTTAGAACGGTTGTTTAAAAATCATTAGGTTGTTTAAGATATGAACCTACCAACTGTTGTTTAAAATATATATATATATATATATATATATATAAAACATATGGGGTTCTTTCTAAACAACTGTTGGTAGGTTCGTATTTTAAACAACCTAATGAAATCTAAACAACTCTTCTAACAGTCCGGGGGTACTTTCAAACGAAATAATCTGTTGGCATCGTTCTATATTCAAAATCATTGATGTAAAGTTACTTTTAAGTAATGGTATCTGCTTAGATTCAAACTTGCTTCCTGTGATGGATAATGATAAGACAAAATGATTATGTACTGAGTTGATGATAATTTCTTACATGGTCTTAGAGAATACAATTCCAAGTTAAGGGGGTATTATCATCTCTGTTTGTTAACTTAGGATGTGCTTTTATTCAAATCGAAAATTATGTAAGCATGGTAAGAGCATATTAGATATTGCTTTGTTTTTAGATTCAAATAGAATTCTGAAGAAAAAATAAATAAAAACTATGAAAAGTAATATATTATATTTCTCAACTTAAGTTCTAAATAAAGTATGACGTTTTATTTTTGCGATCCCGTCACTCGACTACAGCTCCTCATTGAGAGGAAAAACACGCCCTGTTGTGCAAAAATACCTTTAAACATGTTAAAGAACTGTGAATTACCATGCCATCTAGTTCATCGACGAAATCAGAAATTTAAAACAAGGCCATTTTGAAAACAGGGTTGATTTGGTACGAAAAAAAATATTTGTGGACGAAATACGAACTTTGTTTATGACGGAAATGGGTCAGTTTTATGATGACTGACCATCCTTAACATGCGTAATGAAGTAGTATTTTCAACTTCTGAATTATGTCATGCTTAATAACACACACGAAGACTTTAAGCGAAGGACCTGGTGGACAAGTTGTGCTGTGTTTCTTGTCGATATAGTCCCAGACTAAAGCTTTGGCGTTATTTATGTAGAGAAATAATAATGAGCTTCGTCGGTCATGTACTAGAAGCCCTCGAGTGAGAGACAGCGAGTCGGGAATGAAGCAGACGCCGGAGGTTACGGCGTAGACGAGTGGTACCACACCGTAGAAAGAATAAACAAGAGGTACTGAGTTAAAGGGGTATTGTGGTCTAAACAGTGAAATGAAAGAAATTACCTGATAATAGGATGAAACCAATATCTCTTTAGCATTTAATTTGAGATAACGCAGCTTTCAACTAAAGGCAACTAAAATTATAGGCTACTCGAAATCTGAAATTAATACGTGACCTTTTATTTCACAATCTTAATTGCACTCTTCAATAACAATATTTTTTTTAGTTTAGACCAAGCACTCGATTTGGAAGGCTCCTGACAATTAAGTTATCCCCCCCCCCCACCCATTACATTTGAATTTTTTTACGAAAAAATTAACGAAATGTAATGTAAAATTATTTAAAATGGCAAGTCCACAACTAAATGAATTTCATTTCATTGAAAAAAAATTAAAAATTTACAAACGAAATGGTGGAAATCTGATGAAAATTGCATGAAAAATAAGGAAGTTACAAATTTTTGAAGTTTTGCTAATTTTCCGCAAAATATTCTTGAATAGGCTTTTTGAATATTCAGTGAGTAATTTGATGATGTCATATTTTCAAAATTTTCCTCACATTACATACAGAGATATGACAAAAATATTTTAGCTACGAAGATGTAAAAGTTTTCCTAAATACTCCTTACAAACTTACAAAAAATGGTATTATCTATCATGTGTAGAGATGGTGGACGAGTTTTCAAAGTTTTTTGTGAAAAATAAATTTTCTCAAATTTTTTTACAGATTATACGGAGAATATTGAGGGTATGATATCTTCAACTCGACTGTTCAAGAAATGTTCGCGAAAAAATTGCGAAACTTTTGAAAATTCATAATTTCCTTAGTTTTCATCTGATTTTCATCAAATTTTCACTGTTTTATTTGGAAATTTGTACTCTTTTTACTGAAATGAACTTCATCTCATTGTGGACTATTTATGGAAAAATCATGGAGTTGATTCATAAGTTATGGATTTTTTTTTAAATGAGCGCGAGAAATTCATAGATGAAACATTTGAGAGAGACTTGACAAGTATGAAATATTAACGATTACAAAAATTTTGCATCCTAGCTCAGTATTATGATTTCACCAACTCCGAGCAGAACACTATCCTTTTTGTTTATATATATATATATATATATATATATATATACATATATAATATTTTAGATGGAAAGATCTTCCATTTCTCACAATTTTTGCTGTCATTTTGTATCACCAATTAAAAAAATGGCTCAAAATTATTCTGTGAATCATCATGTTAATGTCTTTTGAAAACTAATTTCATAATGCTACCTTGTTTATCCTCTATTTCATACCTGCTTTGAAAAAGTCAGGCATATTCGACGAATTATTTTTGTTTTTATGGGGGGGGGGGGGAAGTAGTAGCGCCTTCAGTTATAATATATTTGATTTTCTCGTTCTCATTATAAAAACCTTTTCTTCATATCTTCTTTCATTTAAAAAAAATAATAATAACTTGGTTATTGTAGCCACTGCCCATATTTCACATTTTTACGTATAAACTGGACATCTCCTTTTTTCTTCATGATTCATTATATTCTACATAATTTTGCTCTGCGTTTCTTTATCTCTCACCCGACACTCTTAATTTCTTAGACCTGGATCAGGGACAGATCCAAAATTCTATTAAAATACTTTATTTAATAGATTTAGATATCAGTTTTATTGATTTTAATTTCTTAATCTAAATTAGTCGTGGATTTGTCCCTGATCACACTCTATTAGATCAATTTCTTATCTAAAAAAAAAATTAGAGTGTATGTTGTTATCCGTCTGTATCCCTCTTTACAGTATTTTGTATCGCTTTCTGTTTATCTCTCTCTCTCTCTCTCTCTCTCTCTCTCTCTTGTTTTCTCTCCTCTCCCTCTATCCATCCCCCTTCCACTTTCCTCAAGCAATATCCAAAACGCAATCAAAACATCGCGTGTGAAAACAAAATGGAGTTGTATTGAGTGCGGCCCCGCAGTGAAAGTCCATATAAAACTACCGAATAAACAGAGGCGATAGCCCGGGGCCCTGCCGGACCAAGAAAGCCCAATAAGATGCCTCCCGACATTTGGAGCTGCCGCGGATGAAGGGAGAGCAAGGCATGCCAAAGCATCTCAGAAGATGCGGTGAGGAGAGCAAATGGGAGGAGGAGGAGGGAGGGAGGGAGGGAACGAGATGAACTCAACACAGTGATCAGGTGATCGGGAGGTAGAGTATAACAAAGAGGAGAAGAAAAATTGTGAGGTACAGGTATAGAGTCCTTATAAAGAAGATAGTGAGAGACAAGGAGACAGAGACAGAGATAGACAGAACGATGGAGAGAGATAGAGAGAGAGAGAGAGATTATAAACAAAATGCAAAACAGATGAAAATATGAAAAATGATTAAAAAAGTCTTTAATATATAAAAAGAGAACATAAAGGTAAGTATGAGAACATAACAGGTAAGTGTACCCCCAGGTAATAATAATAATAATAACTCTTATTTACCCAGGGTAGCCACTTCAGCTATCAGCTGATCTTCCAGCGGGCCCTGCATAATATAATATGCTATTATTAACCCTTCTCCTTTCTTATATGCCGAGCGCCTGGCAGAAGGTCCCATTTTTGTAAGTCTTTGGTATGACTCGGCCGGGGATCGAACCCACGACCTCCCGTTCATGAGGCGGACGCTCTATCAATTGAGCCACCATGCCCGATGGAGTCCTTATAAAAGTCCTTATAAAAGAAGACAGTGAAAGAGAAGGAGACAGAGGCAGAGGTAGACAGAAGGATAAAGAGAGAAAGAGAGAGAGTATAAACAGAAGGAAAAACAGATGAAAATATGAAAAATAATAGAATAGTCTGTAATATATATATATATATATATATATATATATATATATATATATATATATATAAAGATAACATAAAGGTAAGTATGTTTGCACAGAGAGAAATAAAGTATACAGCAAGTTCAAGGAGAGAGGGATTTTTAGTGATTGAGAAAGAAATATAATATTCAAAGATTCTAGAAAAATGATTCAAACGAAGCTATATTAATTGAAATAAAAATTGCTTATCGATTCCGACAACATCGATGACTGAATAAATTGAAGGAAATGTCCTGGGAAAATATGGAAGCCCTATGCGAAATTCAAAATGTTATCAAAGAAGTGTCCAAAAAATTGATAGACTTGTTCAACTTCAAATTCATAATGCTCAAACTTTGGCTTGATTTTGTTTTGAAATATTTTTGGGGAAAGTGTTTATCACAGGAGTCACATTTTATGTTTACATCTTGGTTATATTCTAAGTATTTTCGTTTTTTCAATAGTAACAAAATACCATCTTATCATGTATTTCATAATCCACAATTTACATGGTTTAGTTGATCTTAGATCTAAGAGAATGGACCAAATCAATCATAAGAAACAGCATGTGCATATAGTACTCATTACTCCCCCCCCCCCCCCTCTTTCTCTTTCTAACTATTACGTTTTGATCTGTTAAGAAATAATAGTCTTTGTTTTTTTAAAAAAAAAAAAAGGGGGGGG
>CM057169.1:4960640-4987337 GCA_029962745.1 Echinometra lucunter | reverse complement strand
AAGAGAGAATGAGTGTGAGGAAGAAGAAGAAAGAGAGTGAGTCATAGAGAAAAGGAAGAGAAAGAGTGATGGAGAGAGAGAGAGAAAGAGGGGAAAAGAGCGTGAGAGAAAGGGAGACCACAAATTGGTCGCAGTCCCTCAGCAAAAGTACAAGTCAACTCACCAGAAATGTTGTGTTTTGTTCTTTTGCATCATTCCCCCCCCCCCCCTTTCGTGCTAATAATAGTCCATGCAATAACAAATGAAATGAAGAGGTATGTGCATCTATTTTGTGTCCACTTATTTGCATTTATCTGTTTTTATATTTATTATTTCACATTATTTTCCTCTATTAGAGCATTTGAGGTGTTGTGGGAAGTTGAAAACAAAGAGTATCATACCAGTTACCTAAGCAGAAAATAAACAAAACTATTTTAGATAATTTATATTTTAAGAGGTAAATCACTAATAGAAATACTCATCTTAATGAATATTTACACGCTGCTAAGCAATGGCGAGATAATTGTACTAAGTTTCAACGGTGGTTTTATCCCTTAGTCTGAATTCTGCCGTCTTACACGATGAATTGTCAAACAAAACTACTTCATTACAATTTTTAAATGGATTTGATAAACAGAAAAGAATAATGAGCTTTTGTGTCTAGAAAATCATAATGCACTGTTTATGCTGTTAGAACGGTTGTTTAAATTAGGTTGTTTAAGATATGAACCTACCAACTGTTGTTTAAAAAATTATATATATATCTATGTAAAACATATGGGTAGGTTCGTATTTTAAACAACCTAATGAAATTTAAACAACTCTTCTAACAGCCCGGGGGTACTTTCAAACGAAATAATCTTTTGGCATCGTTCTATATTCAAAATCATTGATGTAAAGTTACTTTTAAGTAATGGTATCTGCTTAGATTCAAACTTGCTTCCTGTGATGGATAATGATAAGACAAAATGATTATGTACTGAGTTGATGATAATTTCTTACATGGTCTTAGAGAATACAATTCCAAGTTAAGGGGGTATTATCATCTCTGTTTGTTAACTTAGGATTTGCTTTTATTCAAATCGAAAATTAGGTAAGCATGGTAAGAGCATATTAGAAATTGCTTTGTTTTTAGATTCAAATAGAATTCTGAGGAAAAAAAATTAAAAACTATGAAAAGTAATATATTATATTTCTCAACTTAAGTTCTAAATAAAGTATGACGCTTTATTTTTGCGATCCCGTCACTCGACTACAGCTCCTCATTGAGAGGAAAAACACGCCCTATTGTGCAAAAATACCTCTAAACATGTTAAAGAATATTAACTGTGAATTACCATGCCATCTAGTTCATCGACGAAATCAGAAATTTAAAACAAGGCCGTTTTGAAAAGAGGGTTGATTTGGTACGAAAACAAATATTTGTGGACAAAATACGAACTTTGTCTATGACGGAAATGGGTCAGTTTTATGATGACTGACCATCCTTAACATGCGTAATGAAGTAGTATTTTCAACTTCTGAATTATGTCATGTTTAATAACACACACGAAGACTTTAAGCGAAGGACCTGGTGGACAAGTTGTGCTGTGTTTCTTGTCGATATAGTCCCAGACTAAAACTTTGGCGTTATTTATGTAGAGAAATAATAATGAGCTTCGTCGGTCATGTACTAGAAGCCCTCGAGTGAGAGACAGCGAGTCGGGAATGAAGCAGACGCCGGAGGTTACGGCGTAGACGAGTGGTACCACACCGTAGAAAGAATAAACAAGAGGTACTGAGTTAAAGGGGTATTGTGGTCTAAACAGTGAAATGAGAGAAATTACCTGATAATAGGATGAAACCAATATTTCTTTAGCATTTAATTTGAGATAACGCAGCTTTCAACTAAAGGCAACTAAAATTATAGGCTACTCGAAATCTGAAATTAATACGTGACCTTTTATTTCACAATCTTAATTGCACTCTTCAATAACAATATTTTTTTAGTTTAGACCAAGCACTCGATTTGGAAGGCTCCTGACAATTAAGTTATCCCCCCCCCCCATTACATTTGAAATTTTTTACGAAAAAATTAACGAAATGTAATGTAAAATTATTTAAAATGGCAAGTCCACAACTAAATGAATTTCATTTCATCGAAAAAAATTTAAAAATTTACAAACGAAATGGTGGAAATCTGATGAAAATTGGATGAAAAATAAGGAAGTTACAAATTTTTGAAGTTTTGCTAATTTTTCGCAAAATATTCTTAAACAGGCTTTTTTGAATATGCAGTGAGTAATTTGATGATGACATACAGAGACATGACAAAAATATTTTAGCTACGAAGATGTAAAAGTTTTCCTAAATACTCCTTACAAACTTACAAAAAATTGTATTATTTATCATGTGTAGACATGGTGGACGAGTTTTCAAAGTTTTTTGTAAAAAAATGAATTTCCTCAAATTTTTGTACAGATTATACGGAGAATATTGAGGGTATGATATCTTCAACTCGACTGTTCAAGAAATGTTCGCGAAAAAATTGCGAAACTTTTAAAAATTCATAATTTCCTTATTTTTCATCTGATTTTCATCAAACTTTCACTGTTTTATTTGGAAATTTGTACTCTTTTTACTGAAATGAACTTCATCTCATTGTGGACTATTAATGGAAAAATCATGGAGTTGATTCATAAGTTATGGATTTTTTTTTAATGAGCGCGAGAAATTCATAGATGAAACATTTTGAGAGAGACTTGACAAGTATGAAATATTAACGATTACAAAAACTTTGCATCCTAGCTGAGTATTATGATTTCACCAACTCTGAGCAGAACACTATCCTTTTTTGTTTATATATAAATAGATGGAAAGATCTTCCATTTCTCACAATTTTTGTTGTCATTTTGTATCACCAATTAAAAAAAATGGCTCAAAATTATTCTGTGAATCATCATGTTAATGTCTTTTGAAAACTAATTTCATAATGCTACCTTGTGTATCCTCTATTTCATACCAGCTTTGAAAAAGTAGGCATATTGGACTAATTATTTTTGTTTTTATGGGGGGGGGGGGGGTAGCGCCTTCAGTTATAATATATTTGATTTTCTCGTTCTCATTAGAAAACCCCTTTCTTCATATCTTCTTTCATTTAAAAAAAATAATAATTTGGTTATTGTAGCCATTGTCCATATTTCACATTTTTACGTATAAACTGGACATCTCCTTATTTCTTCATCATTGATTCATATATTCTACTATTCTATTTTGCTCTGCGTTTCTTTATCTCTCACCCGACACTCTTAATTTCTTAGACCTGAATCAGGACCAAATCCAAAATTCGATTAAAAAACTTGATTTAATAGATTTAGACATCAGTTTTATTGCTTTTAATTTCTTGATCTAAATTAGTCGTGGATTTATCCCTGATCACACTCTATTAGATCAATTTCTTATCTAAAAAAAAAATAGAGTGTATGTTGTTATCCATCTGTATCCCTCTTTACAGTACATTGTATCGCTTTCTGTTTATCTCTCTCTCTTTCTCTCTCTCTCTCTCCCTCTCTCTCTTGCTTTCTCTCCTCTCCCTCTATCCATCCCCTTCCACTTTCCTCAAGCAATATCCAAAACGCAATCAAAACATCGCGTGTGAAAACAAAATGGAGTTGTATTGAGTGCGGCCCCGCAGTGAAAGTCCATATAAAACTACCGAATAAACAGAGCGATAGCCCGGGGCCCTGCCGGACCAAGAAAGCCCAATAAGATGCCTCCCGACATTTGGAGCTGCCGCGGATGAAGAGAGCAAGGCATGCCAAAGCATCTCAGAAGATGCGGTGAGGAGAGCAAATGGGAGGAGGAGGAGGGAGGGAGGGAGGGAACGAGATGAACTCAACACAGTGATCAGGTGATCGGGAGGTAGAGTATAATAAAGAGGAGAAGAAAAATTGTGAGGTGCAGGTATAGAGTCCTTATAAAGAAGATAGTGAGAGACAAGGAGACAGAGACAGAGACAGACAGAAGGATGGAGAGAGAGAGAGAGAAAGATTATAAACAAAATGCAAAACAGATGAAAATATGAAAAATGATAAAATAGTCTGTAATATATAAAAAGAGAACATAAAGGTAAGTATGAGAACATAACAGGTAAGTGTACCCCCAGGTAATAATAATAATAATAACTCTTATTTACCCAGGGTAGCCACTTCAGCTATCAGCTGATATTCCAGCGGGCCCTGCATAACATAATATGCTATTATTACCCTTCTCCTTTCTTATATGCCGAGCGCCTGGCAGAAGGTCCCATTTTTGTAAGTCTTTTGGTATGACTCGGCCGGGGATCGAACCCACGACCTCCCGTTCATGAGGCGGACGCTCAATTGAGCCACCATGCCCGGTGGAGTCCTTATAAAAGTCCTTATAAAAGAAGACAGTGAAAGAGAAGGAGACAGAGGCAGAGATAGACAGAAGGATAAAGAGAGAAAGAGAGAGTATAAACAGAAGGAAAAACAGATGAAAATATGAAAAATAATAGAATAGTCTGTAATATATATATATATATATATATATATATATACAAAGAGAACATAAAGGTAAGTATGTTTGCACAGAGAGAAATAAAGTATACAGCAAGTTCAAGGAGAGAGGGATTTTTAGTGATTGAGAAAGAAATATAATATTAAAAGATTCTAGAAAAATGATTCAAACGAAGCTATATTAATTGAAATCAAAATTGCTTATCGATTCCGACAATATCGATGACTGGATAAATTGAAGGAAATGTCCTGGGAAAATATGGAAACTCTATGCGAAATTCAAAATGTTATCAAAGAAGACAGTGTCCAAAAAATTGATAGACTTATTCAACTTCAAATTCATAATGCTCAAATTTTGGCTTGATTTTGTTTTGAAATATTTAGGGGGAAAGTGTTTATCACAGGAGTCACGTTTTATGTTTACATCTTGGTTATATTCTAAGTATTTTCGTTTTTCAATAGTAACAAAATACCATCTTATCATGTATTTCATAATCCACAATTTACATGGTTTAGTTGATCTTAGATCTAAGAGAATGGACCAAATTACGGTAACTCCTGGACGCCAAAGCCTCCGGTATCCGAAGGCTTTGGCGTCCAGGAGTTATCGTACTGGTCACCTTCATAACCGGATGTCCAGGTGGTGTAAATTATGGATAATAACTCGTTCATGTTTTAAGAACATAGATATGTAAACATGATAAAAGACTGATTTATATCTGAAGAAATGATTCCAAATTTGATATGAGAAGTCAGTGGGACTACATGTTTATGAAATTCGATGACATTCAAAAAAAATCATAAGGACAATACACGTCACATAATATTTGAATAAATAAAGAAAAAGAAACAAAAATAAAATGTCACAAGTTTCCAGTGAGAATCCCAATTAATTCTGAATTTGCATGTTAAAAATTTCTATAGTTGCTATGGCGATGCTCAAATGCCCCATTAGTCCAATTTGGTTTGTATTGTCCTCATATGATTTTTTTTTAGTCATCGAATTTCATAAACATGTAGTCCCACTAACTTCTCATATCAAATTTGGAATCATTTCTTCAGATATAAGTCAGTCTTTAATGTTATTTTATATCTATTTTCTTAAAGCATACGCGAGTATCCTTAATTTACACCATCTGGACATTTGGTTATGAAGGTGATCAGTACGGTAACCCCTGGACACAAAAGCCTTCGGATGCCGGAGAAAACTTGACCAGCGAACGTGCCGAACGTGGCGAAATGTCTTGGTTTAAGATGGGTAATAATTTAAGGGGAAAAAATAGAAATCATGAGGTCACTTAGGTCGATATAAGTCATTAAAAAATGCCAATTAAAAGAGTCATTTTAAAAGCGATTATCTTTGATTATGTTGATGTTAAATTTATTTCACATCGCATGCATGTAGTATGGCATATGTGAAAGATAAAAACTCTTTCAACGAGATGAGTTCAAAATATTATGTTTTGATGGTGTGAATTTTTTTGGGCAAATGTGAATAATTACTTCATACAACAGCACGATTAAAAAAATAGCATACATAAATATGAGCACTCGACTAAGGATTTGTGAGATTTTGAGATGTATATATAAAACAAGAATCCAATCTTCTCTAGATATAGGTTTTCTTGTTTCTCTAATGGAAAGAAAGAGATTGTTACTTGAATTTAGAAATAGAATATCATCAAGATTTATCCTTACCCATTTGACAAGTTCAATTTAAGCCAGTGACATAGAATAGATATTATTAGAGCATAATACAATTATACAAAAATTCGAAATAATATAATGTTTTTCTTCCGTACGAAATAAAATCTACTTCAGCAACCTTTGTTATTGTTTTTCTTTCAGCGTTGCAGTTCATGTTTTAAAATCAAAATTAGTAGAGTATAATTTTAGGAAAAGCATTTCATAATAATTTCGTGTTGCATAATTCTACATTAATATAATTTCAAAGCATAATCCTTGATTGCAAAAAGGTCGGAAGCTCCGTAGGACATGAAAATTTGTGTCTTGAAAACAGTCACTGTCGTAATTCAATCTAACACAAAATCCTGGTCATTTTCTGATTTTGGCTTTAACCATTTCAAAACTTAATGCTTTATATCAGTCATGTCAATCATAAGAGGAGAGAGAGAAACAATAGCAAAACTATCACTTTACTCTAAGTCTTCGTAATAATTCTGGGCCGGAATATAATAATTTAGCTCCAATCAGGAAGCCTTCCATGAGCCTGGATATCATGCTATGTATACCTGCTGCTCACAGCATTGTTACACACGTTTTTAAATTGAAATAAAACGTAATTCACATCAGAAACACATCATAATCAAATTAAGATATTCTAATTCAGTTATCTAATTCTAATCTAATTAAATCATCAAAGTTTAATATAGGGGTGAAAGTCCCATTTTCCAACTCGAATATGAATCTCTTAAGAATGGTTATCATGAGCATAATATGGAAGTGTTTTCCACTTAACTTGTATAAATGTTTCCATTGTTTTCTACCAAGATTGTATTTTTCCGATAAGTAAGTTTCAAAGTCAAGTTAGTTCTTTTTCAAACATGAATATCGCAATGCATGTGTATCATGAGCATAATACGGAAGTGTTTTTAAAGGTCCCCCTTTCTTTTAGAAAATGTTTCCATCGTTTTTGCCTGAACACAAGACACTTTTCTGTGTGTTTCAACGTCAAGTTAGTTCTGTTTTTAAACATGAAAATCGTAACAGTATTAATGACTTTATCCTACTCATCCCAGTATCGCAAGACTCCTATCCGTCCTCTGGTTCGAGGATAGGTTGATAATAATAATGGTCAGATGGTAATGATATCTGATATTTAAAAAAAAATTAGAGGTGTTAAAACAAAAAGTATATCACATCCCCAGTAAAAAGGTTGGAAAATAATCGGAGAATCAAACAATTAAGAAAAACTTTAAATGAATTAGATTACATCGAATTACTACGGAAAGAGGAGAGTATCCATTTCCTTGTCTTTTATATCTGTATGCTTCATTTTCTTCTTTTTTTTAAAGATTTTTTTTTTTTGTACGATTGTTATATTCAATGTATTTCTAATCTTCAACTAATGAGGAGAGAGTTTACAGAAACTTGTTTTCTTTTGGTAATCCACATGAATTGGTTAATACGTTTTCTATTTTCTTTCCTTTTCTCTGATGAATGTCATTTTCTCCCTGTTTCCAGTTCCTGGAAATGAAACAAATGAAGAATAAGTAAACAAAGATTGCAAGATGGTGTACATAGTTTTAAAATGAAATCCAGGGGAGCGTTTCATGAAAGGACTTGTCGGATGTTTTATCCGACAAAGTCTGTTTTATCCGACAGTTGCCATAGCAACGATACTTCTCACCCAATCAAAATCAAGGAAAGATGTCAGATCTGACAACTTGTCAGACGACAAATGTTGATGAAACGCCCCCCTGATATTTGGGGGCAAAAGATTAAAGGGATCCAGTAACTTTGTGGAGGCTTATGGGGTGTTGCAAGAAAGTTGCAATCGATTGCAAGTTGCAACTGATTGTCACTGGCCAATCAAAATCATTGTTACATGCATGTCTTGTTAAAAGGGCAGACCCTGAGCCAATCAGAATGGTTGTTTCAAAATTAGCAATTATTTGCAATCGATTGCACCCTTCTTGCAACACCCCATTAGTTTGATAAATTGTTGAATTTGATGTATGTGTTGTACATGTTATAAAGATGTTCAGAAGGATAAATAAACAGCCAGGAATAGGTTTTAAAATATTATCAAGATATCTGTCCCCTAATTCCGCCATTAGCAAAACCACCTTCAGTATGCTTTTGTCTAACATTGCAATGGGGTAGAAAAGGTCTGGCACTTCCGGTCGCTTGTATATTTTCACTTTTTGTAAATCACATGATGATGCTTTTGAAGTGTTTTTCAGGGCTTCATATTTACACAAAATACACTGATAGCATATAGGGCCATGCAGCTCAGATTTTTAAAAGTTACTCAATGGCTTTAAGGACTTTGAAGACGTACTGGTAGATTTTATAAACAATGCAAGGTATGCGGCTAGTCATCGTTTGCACATGACAGATAACTTTTATTGTTTGAACATCATAGTTCTTGAACCTTGAAATGACGTCATAAAAAGATGGTTGCCAAAATAAAACATTTTATCATTACAATCTCTACTTCTTAAAATTTGCAGATCTCTGCCAAAGTTCTTCATTGTCTGCTCGAAATTGGTGGCACACCCTTCTTTATTATTTCATTCTTTCTGTATATGACCTTATACTTTTTTTTTCCCTCCTTCTTATATTTCCATCACATTTTTTCAAAAGCTCATTTCGGAGCGGAAGTTCTAGTTAATTAGAATTTTTTCTGCGTCCCGCGGCGCCGATGTCAAATGTCATTCCGCCGAGGAAAAAAAATAGTCCATGAACAGTTCAGGGCCAGTAGGCCGCGACAAGCAGACTTAATGAGAAACCGATTGTGGAACGAACAAACTTTCAGCCACACAAAAAATATGGATTAAAGGATTTTTAAACGGTCCTGTAAAGACAAGGCGACAAAGTAAGCTATAGCCATAGAAACGGCCCCATCTAAAAACTAGGTGATTTCTAAAACCTCACCTTTTTCTTCCTTTTGATCATGGCGACTATCGCCAAGAAATTCAGAAAGGTATTCGTGAATTTAATGGTCGTGATAATAGATTCAGGGGGTGTTTCTTGAAGCTATTCGTAAAGTTACGAATGACCTTACGAACGACTTGAATATGGCAAGCCATATAGAATTCTCAATCATTATAAATCACATCAGCTAAATGTAAACTATGCAGACGTAGGTATCATTGTTCAGAAACCTTTTTCCTGCGAAGTACATTTTTTGTGCCACAATTTAGTGAGGTTATAGGAAATGCAGTCACACTTTGTTAAAACGTCAGGAAAAATTTTGGGCATCCCTTTTGGCATTTCATATGCAAGTCGTTCATAAATTCATGCGTAATTTTCAAAACAGCTTTATGAAAGACCTCCTGGTATAATGCACATAAACCAACACAACACCTTGCCCCGGTATGTTTTGTTTCGAGTGTGTATTGTATGGTCACTCTTAACGTGATGACACTTTCATTTTCTATCTGTGATAATGGTAATAATCTAAATTTTTAGATGAACAAAATGGAATCAAGGTGTTTGCATTGCAATGGCCTTGAATAATCGCGCAGTTTCGTTGTATATTTCATATTTCGTTCATTTCAAATAGAATTTAATAATTTGATATGCTTTTCAAGCTCATAAAATCCATAAATATTTACCACTTCTATTACAAAAAATAATATTGTAAGAAAACTGCCATATCTCTTTTTTGAGGGGTTTTTTAAACCAAAATTTTACTTCCATTAGCTTCATACTGCTTTCTTCAGTGAGTTGCCTCAGTCATAAGACAATTTGAAACCCGACATTTTCACGACAGGTGTAAGTTATATTGTTAACCTTTAGCAGGCTATTTAAGGCTGACCCTGAGGATGGTTTTGAGCTGAAAGAAAAAGAAAAGACACTCTGTAGAGGTGTACTTTGAGAAGGACACCTCTCGAATGCCAATCTTTGTGACCTTAGCTACGTCATCAGATTCTAACCTTCATTGAATTATGTTATGAGGCATCCATGGGAGAGGATGGAAGGAAACTTCAAGCTCGTCCTCACTCGTCGTTGATATCACCAGCGATATCGAGCATTCACAAAAATTACTTTTATGAAGTCGACCCTGCACAATTTTATACCGAAGCGCGTTGTTGTGTAAGACTTAACGAACGGCCCCATTTTGTCGAAAACACTATAGCCTAGACCCACCGAACTGGTAACGACTTTTGTAGAGTTTGAAATCTAAAATGTTTGAATTTTTTTTCAAATCATCTTTGAAAATCTATAGTTGGTTTCTTCAACTTTTTATCTTATTCCGATATAGGTAACGTTGTCTTTGTCAGCCAAGTTACTCCCCATCCTCCTTTTTTTCACGCAGTATATCATGCAGGTATTTTCATTCGTTTTTTTCGTAAGCATTATCATGATGGTAACATTATTGTGCTACAAAATTACTGGAACTCTGTTGCTTGTCACAGTCAAAAAGTGTTTCTAAAATCAACAAAGCCTTGTTTTCAGGAAGTAAAGGGCATAAATTTATATGCATTTCATTGTTACCAAGCATACAGGGTAAACTGGTGCCATTTTCAGCCTTGTGGTACGCCAATGCGTACCCTATACAGAATGATGCGCGTATCAATTTCAATAAAGCAAAATTATTGGTACCCGAACATGAAAAACGGTGTACGCATGGTCTGTGTGTTGTTCAGATTTTGCAGGCCTGCGTAGTAAATGGGAACGCAGTTCTTCGATTTCAACCGCTATGATAGCGCGTGTCATCTTCGATTACAACATTATGCTTGACAAGCACGAAATATGAGAACACATGAGACCTCAGATATCCCAACAATTGCTAAATCTAATCATGTCAGGAGTTTCACTGTTTAGCCTGCTCAACAATGCAAAAATGCCACATAGGCTAGACCTATGGGCTAGGCCCCCTTTTTATACCATCTCACAACTATTCTGGGAGCAGAATTTCGTTCAAATTGAGACTGCATGTCTTCTTAATAAAGCCTGTGCTTTGTTGTTTTGCTGACATTGGTTTGGTGAGATGGGAAAGTTAGATTGACGAAGAAGTAATACTCGTCGACCGATGCAAAGTCACTTTATATCACTAAAAAAAAGGGGGAATATAATGAGGCGCCATGATACTCTACCTGAAATCCTGACGTCACAGGTGCACAGGGCGCCATCTTGGATATTTCAAGATAGATTCGTCTGCTAATATTCCTTATTCGGACAGAGGTTTCCCAATTTGAAAATTGTCTTTTTGGCAATTTTGTGAAAGTATTCCTGTAAGTATTCCAGAAGTGGACTCTAAGCCAACGAAATGTATGAATGACAACGTTTGGCATGTACGAATCTCTTTTGGGTTACTTTTATTTCCCATTCTCGCTGCATGCATTCGTTTGGACCTAGAGTCGCAGCGTGCAGCGTGAGGACGAGTGGAGAGTGCCCGACTGCGCCCGGCCGGGCTCCCGGCGTCTAGCCTCTAATTGCTGCGGGTAGCGCTGCAGTGTGCCTCGCTATTTGGTCGCGCTTTTCTCACACGAACCCCATGTTTCCTGGCGAGATTTCGCTGATTTTCTCCCGCTTAATGACGAAAGGGTAGACGAGACCCAACCGTGAGTCTCAAGGAGCTTTCGACTTCAACATCCACATCCATCTCTTTCTCTCTCTCCCCCTCTCTCTCCCTCTCTCTCTCTCTCTCTCTCTTTCGGAAAGGCAATTAGGCGAATATAAAGGAGGTTTACACAATAATACATTGATATTTCTCTCCCATCACTGACATAATTTTTTACTATCATAAATATTCCTCGCCCCTTCGTCATCTAGAACGCCTGCTACGCCGTAAGGTCTGGGCAACCGGCTAATTTGAGGAGAGATAAAAACGTCTTAATTGCATCTAGACTGCTGTGATTGTGACAGATAGATGGACAAGAAATGAAACTCATTTTCTCCTCATGAAGTCTTCTGGTTTTCGTCATTTCGCTTTCTCCTAAATGTATTCTGTTTCTTTTTGCTGTTGATCGAGGCACTTAGTGTGATGAAAGACATGATCCAAGCATGATTTATAAGAAGAAAATGACTCATCAAAGAGTCATTTTCGAGTATAAAAAAAATGTAAAACAAAAACAAAAACAAAAAACAAAACAAAAACAAAGAAATAAAGTATGAAAATTACCGTGAAAATGCTCTCTACATTATTTTCTCTATATTCCCATATTTTTCTATAAAGAATGTAAGAAATATAATACCAGTACTCTTGAAAGATGTAGGGGAAGAAGAAGAAGCTGAAGGAGAAGGAGGAGGAGGAGGAGGAGAAGAAGAACAATGAGAAGGAAAAAAAGGAGGAGTAGAAGATAAAAATTGAAAAAAAAAGAAAAAAGAAAAAGAAAAAAATCAGAAGAAAATGAAGAAGAATGAAAAGAAGAATGAGAAGAAGAAGGAGGAGGAGAAGTAGAAGTAGAAGAAGAAGAAGAAGAAGAAGAAGAAGAGAAGGAGGAGAAGGAGAGGGGGATAAAGAAAGACAGTCACGAACTTGTACCAGTACATTGCTTTACATAATTATGGAATTTCTTCTTATCACCCTTTTTTCATTCATATTTTTTAATAATTCTCATCTTAATAGAATCATAATATACATTTGTACATCATCAAAGCTTTGTATTTTCATACAATTTAGGTATTTCTCTTTTTTTTTCATTTTTGCTAAACTCCGTTAAGGTAACAGGGTGAACGGATAGAAAAGATGAAGAAGGACTTTCATGGCGATTGTGCGATGAAAGAGTGATGGAAGAAGAGAACGGAAGCTGGGATGAAATGAAATCGGAAGATGCAGTTTGCAAGAAATGGGTGATGGGAAATGGTTTGGTAGAAAGAAATTGGAATCTAATCTTAATACAGTACTTTGGGATATTTCAAACATACCATTTAAGTTTAGAGTAATGGAAGAAGAGAACGGAAGCTGGGATGAAATGAAATCGGAAGATGCAGTTTTACAAGGAGTGTGTGATGAGAAGCGGTTTGGCAGAAAGAAAGTGGAATCTAATCTTAAAGGGGGTGCCCAATGCTGAAACAATGTTAGTTCATTTAAAAGAGCATGATTTCATCAGCAGAAATCTGCCTAAAGTTTTTTAAAAAGTCGTGTTGAGGAGGAAACCCCCAAGTGTGGTAAGATTTCAGGATATTTTTGACTCCTCAGCTGTGACCCAGTTTCAATTGGGTACCCACTTTGACGTCAAAATGACGTCAAAGTGGTTACCTTGTCGCGCAATTGTAGCAAAATGCGCGCAAGGTATAATGCAAATTGTACAGTCTAGCGCGCAGCACAACTGCAATGCGCGAAGCCGGGTACCCACTTTGACGTCATACCTCATACTCAAATTTTTTGTCAGCTCTTGACTTTTTATGAGAAAATTAGCCAAAATGCATTGATTTCGTTTGAAAATCATCATATTTTTAATGTTATTCTTCTTATAATTCTATTCTCGATCATATATCAAATTTTTTTCACCATTGTGTAATCACTTTAACTTGTTGGCTTCTGGAACCGGGTGGCTGCTGTGTTAAGCCTATAAATTAAGAATTCAGTATAGTCAGTGGGTTAATACATTGTAGTTGAGACATCATCAATGCTTTAGTATATTTCATAAATACCATTATAGAGTAATGGAAGAAGAGAACGGAAGCTGAGATGAAATGAAATCGGAAGATGCAGTTTTGCAAAGAATGTGTGATGAGAAACGGTTTGGCAGAAAGAAAATGGGAAATCGAACTACGAGAAAGAGAAGCAAGGAATGAAAAGGAATCGAGATTCTCTACTTCTTGATCAGTATCTTATGGTTTTATTAAGACTTTGCTTTAATATTTTTTCAGATACGCTTTCATATTAAAAATAGAATGTTTATTTAATCTACCATCAACAGAGTCAAAATGTTTATTCAAAGCACTCGTATTGTTATTATTACTTCAATCATAGTAAGTACTAGTTTCATCATAATTCTATGACATTTCCCAATTTACGTTCAATTTATGATTAATATCATTCGAAGTATTGTTCATCTAGAGCATCTTGCATATAATCAACATTGTGTATTGGTAACAGAAGCCAAACAATAAAAATAATGATAATTAATTATTGAGTTTTATTTTCTCAGAATCACGTCAGCATCACTGCCGCTCTTCCTGTGGGGCTTGCAATTATTTATTACCCTTATTACTTCCAATAGCAGCAATGCCAGGTACCAATTTAATACACCTGGGGTTTTTCATAAAGCTGTTCGTAAAATTACAAATGACTTTACGAACGACTTGCCTATGGCAAGCCAAATGGAATTCTCAATCATTGTAAATCACATCAGCAAGAAGTGAAATATGCAGACGTAGATTATCATTACTTTTCTTTAAAAAAAAACATTTATATTGGGAAGTTTATTTTTTGCTACGATTTAATCGAGATTATGGGAAATTCGGTCACACATTAAAACTTTGGGCATCCCATTTGGCACTTCATATTCAAGTTGTTCTTTAAATTCAAGCATAACTTTACGAACAGCCTTATGAAACACCCCCTGGGTCGAGACAGAAACATGTTGCAAAACACCTTGTTCACGGATGTCAGTATACCGGACATGGATCGAACCATAGGATCGAACCTAAGACCTCTCGTATGAGAGGCAAGAGCCTTGACCACCATACCGCAATCAAAACCGTTTCTCTCTCTATGTCGATGATAATTACGAGTTATTTTCATTTAATTTTAATTTCTTTGCGTTTTTAGATATTTTGTTGTTGTTTTTTAAGTTCGTTTATAACTTTATACTGAATGTACCATCTCTTCCATGCATTAAATTCTTTTGTTAATTTGCCATCTGCATTTTTATGATTAAACCACAAGAATGAGTCTTCCCATTTCTAGATTCTTATTTTGTAATAATTGCATCACTTTTAGATTATCGTATTATTATGTGAATGGAAACTTCTAAGTTTATGGATTTTCTTCTTTTAATGACACATATTTGAAAAAAAATCTGCATTTTAAAAATCTGTTATAGCCAAAGGGGTATGCGTCGAAACCGACAATTTTCATCGCTTCATACTCAAAGAAAAACTAGTTTTATGACAAAAAAAAATCAGTTATAATACATGAAAGTCATTTCGACAAATCATCACCGAATATCTTGTAAAAATGATCATCATGACGGCGAAAAGATTGTACATCGCCGGCGGCTGCCAGTAGGCCAATTATTGTCAAACGACCAGCCCTGTCGTGACGGCCGAATCGCTTAACAGCAACCCGCTAAGAATCCTGATTCGTGCTGCGAGCTTCACTCCGCACGCGGCGATGCTTTTTTTCCCCCCAGCGCCTCTTTTCTTTCTATTTTGTTGAAATGAGAGGAAGCGAAGGGAAAGCGTAGATGAAGGAAGATAGATTATGGACATGTCTAGAAATCTCGCTAAAAGCCTCAAGCGGAAAATTATCACTTGGCAGCACGTGTGTATATACATTCAACATTTCCGATCATCGTATTTCGGAATCACTTATTTCAGCTTATTTTATTTTGCGATGATATTGACAGGCGAGCGTGAAGACAGGAAAACGGTGGAAATGGTCACAAAATGACCGGAAGTTATTTCACTCGCTCTATTATCGGGACTTCATTTCTCGTGAAATTGTAAAAAAAAAATGATCATAATAAATGATAACTGACAGGAAAAAGCCATCACCAGAAGTTTCTGTTTTTATCCCCTCTTATCAAATTGCCTTTTTTTGTTTGCTGGTTTGTTTGATGGCCGAATCAGGATGTCCTCTTTTCAAACATTTTCTGTATCCTTCTCTCTCTCTCTCTCTCTCTCTCTCTCTCTCTCTCTCTCTTTCTCTCTTCCTCTCTCTTTCTTTCTGCCTTTATCCTTTTCTTGGTCTAGGCCCTGCGCCGTCTATCTAGTTCTCTTTTATATAAAAATTTTGAAATATTTATTCATAAAAAACGCATGAGCATGTATGAGTTGCTTTTCAAAAGAAATGTCCTTATATTGAAAGTCCCTTGTGAATACAATGATTGAAAAACCGTGATTATGTAGGAGGAAATTGGTAATGTTTTATCTATCACTTTAAAAAAAAAACCCAGAAACAATTACAAAGCATGCTGATGAACTCCATTCTACTGTGTTCATAACGGAAAAATACCCCCCCCCCCCCCCCAAAAAAAAAAAAAAAATCCTTGAATTTCAACGATTCGAAATATTTGTATTTATCGATTTGTTTTACTGTCGATGCATTTAGTTACGTGTTGATCGGCTATAATCCAGAATATTTAAAAAAAAGCAACAACAAAAAGAAACAAACAAGATCGACTTCATTGGTTATTTTGACAAAACTGACGTTGAATGAAGTGGTTAATTTGGATCCAAGTTGTGGTTTGATATTGAACTAGCATTGTTTGAAACTGATTAATTTTCCTTCGCTTGTTTGTTTGTTTGTTTTTCTGCATGTTTTTGTTTTTTGTTTTGCTTCGTTTTGGTGCTGTTTTGTAAGGTATATTCCTTTATTTTGTTGCTTTGTATGCTTATTCGTTTGTCTGTTTATTCTCGAGTGACTGCATTTGGTTCAGTTGAAATCGTTAGAACAGTACATTCACATCCTAAAGTGGTATCATTCTATTTTCATATTTCCCATTTCCCCAGCATAGTAAATATCTACACAATTTCGCTGCTGCTCGCCCCTTAAATTTCATCAACGCAGATGTCATTGGCGCCTTTGTTGTAGGGATATAAACGGACCAGCGAAGGACTGGAAAAGTACAGGTGACTCGAGAGCTGGTGGAGAAAGTACATTGGTAGGGCGTGGAAAGGGCACTCCGACAGATAGGGGTGGACATAAACCAAAATAAATTGGTCTCCAGCAGGCACTAAATTATAGCCATGATGTAGAATTCCTCACGTATCTTCAGAACTCCTCGTGCTTCTTAGGAATCGCCGGTCTTCTTTTGCTTACTTTGAGCGGGGGGATATTTTATAACAGATATACGGGAACTGGCCGGATAAAGAAAAAACGGCAGGAAATGTATCAATTTATATTTATATATATTTTTGGGGGGGATAAACAAAACAAGGGAAAATATCATTTGGCTTATCATGAAGAGCCAGTGACATGCTTTACTTTAGAGAGATATTTCGGAATGAGAGGATCTGATACGAATTTTTTTCAGGCTTGCCTAAAGACCTGCTCGGTGGCTGATTACTCGTTGCACATTACATAACATAAAACATATTTTACATTAAAGGCAATAGCTAACTTTGTGAGCAGCTGATTTAAAAAATTCTCAAAGTAAGATGAAACATGTGTATGAGTACTTGTATTTGTACTAAAAAAAAAACAGAAACCAACCATAATTCGGAATGAAAAACTGTAAGTTAAACGCAAACCGCAATTTTATTAGTTTTCGTCTCGAGAGACAATAAACTAAGAGGACCGTTTGCACGAATTAAAAAATACCGTTATCTGCCTTCTGCCGCGTGATACGCCAATACCCACAGTACGGTCCGTTGAGCCATGCGCGCATGCGCACTCCTTACGTCTTGTCTGTGCAACCGACCCTCGTATATTTTTCAAACATTGGTTCACATTTTTGATATTCAAAAATACTTCCTGTGGATATCATACTCTGAAACTTTCACTTTGGTATTTTTACACCATAACCCTTATGTTTATCCCATTTTCAAGTAACAAAATGAGATTTTTTAAAATCATAACAATGTTAACTTATGGCTTCCTTTCCAAATCATAACATCTTAAAATATTAATTGCAGTAGGTAATCTCATTAGATTTATCATAAACCTATGATGATAGTGAGTTGGACAGTTTCGCTTTCACCAATTTCTCACTGAGTCTTTTTTTGGGGGGAGCGAAGGATATTCGCTACCTCCAAAGAAACGGAAAGCACTGAAAACGCGAAGACCGTGGGTTTGATCCCCGGCATGGCACTTATGTCCTTGAACAAGGCATTTTATCTACATTGTTGTTTATCGTACATTAAATAGATTATCATGCTATAGCCATATTGAATAACAACATGTGCATGTGTGTTAAAAAAAATAACAATTTTTCACCTAATACACAAAACGGAGACGATATACATGTATAACAACCGTAAAAAGGTTATGGAAAGAACATGGCAATGAACCGTCTATTCAGTCTTAGAGCTAGCTTAGAAATGGGACACAGTAGGCTATTTTACACCCTCATAATCTCAAATGAGATTACATGGAAGCACACAAATATCTCACATCTCACATCGCGCATAGTTTCCGTCACAAAGCTCATATACATAATGCAATGTGCGAAAATCTACATTTCATTACCATGGAAGGGGGTCGCCCCCTCCGGCCCCCCCCCCCCCGGTCCCTGACCCCAACATGGTTTAGATGGCTACCCTAACTATAACGTATCACGAAGTCCGATTATGTGGGTATGCAGTAGCCTACTGTGTTCTTTTCTAAGCTATAACGTAAAGACTATAAGCTACACAGTTTACTATCGTGTGTTCTTTTCATAACTGTGTACGGTTTTTTGCATTGTCTGGGTTGTGAATCGGGTGCTATTGTTTTCATTTCAACGCAGATGGCGATATGTAGCTCAACACAGCCCCGTGACTTAAGCAATTTACAGAACGTCCAAGTCGGTAACAGTGCGATGGTTTTGGTTTCAACCGTTCCAGGGCTGTTAGAATTTCCGATGTGCAGAAAACCAAGTGTTCAATCACTGCCTTAGAGGAAATGTAGGGAAATGAGAGAAAAGATGAATATGTTCGTATTTGCATTTCAGCTATCTCATATTCACACAAATATAATACGATTACTTGCTGGTTACCGAAAGCATGCCCGAGAAGTAAATTCATTCATGTCGAAAATCTTGAGATATTTAACTCTATCGCACCATTTCTTTAGAAATCTATAAGTATACTTTTTTTCAATCAAAGTTGCAATTTTGTATTTTGCAAAGGTTTTCAGAAACGTTTTCTTCTCTATCTGCTGGTATACGAAATAGTGCTAGATATACAGAATAATCATTTAAAAACGCATGAAAGAAAAAAAAAAGAAAATGATATTTCATTTGTTAATCTCCTTCAAAACAAAATGCTCTGATACGCCAGGAGTTCATGAATGCAAATGAAGCATTTATTCAAACAAAACAGAGTTGCTCAAATAATATCAAAAGAATCTAATCATTATTTGTATAAGTTTGATGTTAAACTTATTATACACGTAGTTAAAACTGTAATTCATTTTCAAAAAAAATGCAGCTGTATCAATGAAATAAAATGTGCACACCAAATTGTATAGTCTTAACATGATAAAATATAGTTGTCACTTAATTACTTAATCATATTTTATGCTGCTTCTTTTGATAATTTCAATATATTCCTTCAGTCTACAATACTGACGTCCTCAAAATCCAGCTGGACGAGTATCATCCTTTCTCTTACTTTTCTCCAAAGCTGATTCAATTCTAAGAATTACAGAATGATTGTCATGATCGGTGTTAGTAGAAGTACTTGGGTCATTATTGCCATTATCATCCTTTTCATTATATATTCATGATAACTACGAGTATAATTAGCAATACTATCAGTATTATCATCATACACAGTTCATTCGGTTTTAAACTATTTATTTATCTAGCTATTATCATTTATACTATCAGGGCCCTGTAACATGAAATATACAATTAATCTTACGATTGATATCACTATACAGAAAATTCATACGGGCAGACAAACAGTCACATCAAGAATACGTCTTAATGTTTTATGTCCTTATAAAAAAAAACTGTACTGTCTTGTAGCATGTTGATTGGCGAAGATAGTTATACCGCGTAAATATAGATTTCTGAGAGAGGATAAGACAGAGAGGAGAGTGAGAGAGCGGAGAAAGATATAGAGAGATTGAGAGAGCGTGAGAGAGAAAGTGTGTGTGCGTGTGTGTGTGTGTGTGTGGGCGTATATGTGAGAGAGAGAGAGAGAGAGAAGAGAGAGAGGAATATTTCCAATACTTTTACAAAGTGGTAGTATACAACACACAAGTATAAAATCACCAAACTTCAAATTAAAGTTAATATAGTTGAAATACTAATAAGCTTTGGCATAAACATAAATCCAAATCATCAAGACATTACAAATCTTGGCATATTGTATGAGAATATATTGATTTATATTAAAAGCAAGAAAGTTTAGAAAATGTTTCAATTTCCATTTGATCTAGAGGGGGCGGATAGGCCATGAAAGAGTTTGGGGAGGGGTTCTCATGGACTAAGAGGGCAAAATCGATTTGTGATTCTGAAGAGCGGTAGATTTAGGATGAGTGGACCGTTCACATCGAAATTCCTCAATCGAATTTCAACCTCCAGGTCACCTCTGTTGATAAACATATTTTTCACCCCCCCCCCCTTTTTTTTTTTCCCCCTCTACCTTTCATCCCTCTGTCTTCTCTTGTCTTTCGAATGAAGAAATGTCTTCCTTGCATGGACTATACAGAGCATGCAGGGTGTAAGGGGGCTGGGGTCCTCAGCAGCTCTTGAACGTTCGGGAGGGGGCTAAAATAACACCCCTAAATGAGAATGAGAAGGGGTTAGGAAATGGAGAAATTATAATCCTGAACCGTTACTTTCTGCGTAACCAGGCAATGACAGGGCTTAAATTTCTCATAAGCATTAACAGGAGAATTAGCAAAAAACAAAAAACAAAACAGCCGTATAATAAGTGCGTAATCACTTACGTATCTGCATATTTTGAAAACTCAATATATTCCATAAGAACACATAATGCAAATCAAACTTATCAAAAAATTATAAATCTAAATATAAGCACCGAGATAAACACCTTCAAAGATTACAAAATATTAATTGGTATTTGTAGCAACTGTGCTGTCTTACGAGGCCTCCTTTTTTTAGCTCACGTTCTTTACTTGCCCGTCTCTTTTATACGTATGTGAACTTCCATGTTTGTAAGATTGCGGTTTTACTTTCATTAGTTATGCCTCGGGCCTTGGCCTTGAAATTTCATGCCTTGGCCGTGAGGGTTCAAGCCTTGGCCTTGGCTTGGCCTTGGCTTTGTGGTTTGGGCTTTGAATACAACACTGACTTTTTCGCTCTCATTCAAACCCACTTGTTACAAAGGTTGGATTACCTTTTAACTCCATGAAAACCGCTTGCCCAACATATCTTCCAGTTGAGTATTATAAGGGCGAAAGTAATTTCTGAGTTTCGAATGACGTCATCATTTACGTCGGGGTGTCGTCTCCCTTTAGTTTCTTCCCGCGCAGACTGTACCAGATCCTTGCCGTCTCGAACTTGCAGTAGAAACCTTTCTGTTCGTCAAAGTAGACAATCTTCTCGTTAAAGTACCTGGGAATATTTAAGAAGGACTCAACCTGGAAAAGGGGGAAACACAGACAAAGGAAATAGAAATGTTTCAGTTTTGCCGGTAATCATGATGACTGTTACTAGTATAGTAAAGTTTGATTATTATATTAATCTATGTTTAGTCAAAGTAAATGATCTGCCGTCCAAGTACTTGGAAATATTAACAATTGACTCCACCTAGGAACAAAAGAAAAAAGGATTTTACTATCGTAATTGTTATCATTATTCATCATTATTATGATCATTATAATCATTATTATCATCATCATATCATCATAATTATTACAATTATTTATTGTCGTCATCTTTGTTAGTATCATTATTATCTTCAATATTGTCATTAAATTTCAAAAATGACAAACGGTTAAGGAAATATACCTGTTGTAAATTGGTAGTGGATTCCTAACAAACTCATCTCCATCAATGAAGAGGAACTGACTTCTAGGAAACACTTTAAGCCATCTCCTAAGGTATAACACGTATGCACTATGGGAAAGAATAGCATTAATCCGTGTTGACGTCACCATCAGGTTTGATCACGGATCCTTCAAAAGTCTTATTTACAATAACATAAATACGGTTCTCTGCACCGGGTGGAACTATCCGAGGCGAAAGAACTCGGGGTAACGCGACTACCTTCAGATGGAGATAATCCGACAAACACCGCTCGGGTAATCGGATCGCGCATCATGACGATGAATTTGGTTTTCGGCATCACGCGCTTTGATCCTCCCGGCGTGTCTTGGTCAAAAATGTACGAGGGCGTTTTTTCCATGGTTACCTGTATTTGGAAGAAATGGGCATCTGCTCGCGGTACCACGTGAGATTTTTGTCCTTGTTTTTGTTCCAGTAGTAAATCTCTTGGGAACGGAGTGGGGGCGAGGGAAGGGTGACTGCCTGAGGAAAAACGACAGGGCTCGGTCCCGCACTTCTCGACCCTATCCCGACTACGTGCGGGAGCCGCTTTTTACAGTCTAACTGGGCAAGGATGCTTGGGTCTATAGCGGAGTCCTGTTTCGGACATGGCATTATCGTGAGGTGTCTAAGTTCGGGCAAGCTAGTTCCGACGCCTGCGGAATTAGAACCTTGGCGTTCTCTTCCAAAGTCACTGTTGTGCTTCATTAAATCTCGTCGAAAATTTCCGCCGCCACTTCGGTTCGTTGATCATCGATTAAATGTGCGGTAAAGCTGGAGATGTAATAACACATGCCAAAAACTAAACTTCCATTATTAGCACCAGATGCGTATGCCCTGAGAGGTCCAATGTACGTTGCCAGGGTTACTGAAGGACGTCACCCAGGACAATGTATAACGTTTAGAAGGTTTCCGTTACAGTGCAGTTAACGTTGTCCGCTTGCAAGTCTCTCATTCAGAAACCGTCCGAAAAGAGATATCCGCGGTTCAAGTACTATTCGATGATCCTCGCATCACAAGCGGATATTAACTTAACCGTTCAATAATCTAATGCGGGCATATTTTAGTTCCCGAGCAATCTGATTCCTACGGATTGAGATAGGAAGAATCAACTATTTGCAAGTAGTATGTTTCACGTTTTCATCTCCGTGATGGCGTCTATCATGAACACCGAACTTCGAGATTTTCCTGTGGAAAAAATAAACAAAGAAAAATATGTAGTTACTCGAGAATTAACTTCGTTTTCATATCCAATATTCACAATATTTGAGACATCTTACACACAACAAAGAAGAACGATACAGATTCAAGTTTTTTCTTTATTTTTTTTAGAGAGAGAGAGAGAGAGATATGATTACACAATGAAATCGAAATGTCTCACATCTTAGAATATAAGTGGGCTTAAATGATTTTCATCCGAATTTCAGTTTTTCGAACAGAGCTGTCGCAGACATTGTATAGTCAGGCACCATGGCCGATCACCCCATCCCCTGCAGAAACAGTGCCTGGTACCCATGATATTTGGACGAAATTACAATCAAAACCTTGAAAGTATCATGCAAGTACCATGGTACTTTTTTACGAGGGCCTTCCTCCACAAGAGGGGGGGGTAACTTTTCGTAGAATATATGAAAGCACATAATTATTCCTTTTGTGCGGCGTTTTAAGAATAATTATTGCACATATAGGAGCATTTTAAATGACTTGCATTATTATTCATTCCCTTTGTGTATGCTTGAATCATGCTTCTTCAAAGCAAACGGCTGGACCTAATAATCACTATGAACACGACGGACAAAGAAAGCGGACAAAATAAACAGTCCCTCATTCTACCCTCCACAATGGTTCTGGTAGTCAAAAGAACATCCCTTCACTGCTATTGTCTAAAATATGTGGAACAGGTGTCACATGCATATTCACCTGGAACTACATGATTAAACATAATAGCTGTGAAGGGATATTCTTTTGACTACCAGAACCATGGTCCATTGTGAAGGGTAGAATGAGAGGTTGTTTATTTTGTCCGCTTTCTTTGTCCGCCATGTTCATAGTGAATGTTTTTTAGATTGCCGTTTAAAACGTTGAATAGGAGGGATGCCCTAATTTAGGCACCCAGGCTGCGTTTCACGAAACCATCATAAGTCTAACTTCTTGGACATCCCATTGAAACGCGTGTTGTAGAATTAACACGCGTTTCAATGGAATGTCCATGAACTTAGACTTATGACGGTTTCGTGAAACGCAGCCCAGGTTTTTAAGTTGTCTGCAGATTTTTGTTCATATTCCTTTTTAGTGTAGTACATCACTAAAGACTTTGCACAGTCATACTTCTTCTTGTTTTGAACATCATGAACAATTGAACAGTTTGTTTGCAAAAGGACCTAGATCCACTTTTGATGAAAATGCAGTTGATATGAAAACATTGTTCAACTTTGTACCTGTCTTTGTAAAAAAAAAAAATCTTTCAAAGCTAAATTTTCAGAGCACTCGTGAAAAAAATGCACTTTCTAATTTCACTTTTACACAGACGACTGTAAAATCTGGCAAACAAATGCGATTTTCTCATTTTTCTTTGAAGTTATACCAAAGTGGATCTAAACCATTTTACAAACAAACTCTTCAATTTTATATCAACGTCCTGAGAAATTTAAGAGTTTTGTTTCTCTCTTTTAATTATGTATTGATCAAATTATTTCTGTTATGTACATCAATACAATAACAATGATCAATTTACAGTAATTACAAATAGAAATGAACATGAAAAACATCAACAATTGTGGAAATAATTTGTGGCATTATCGATCAATGTATAAGGATGTAGTCGAAACAACTTTAAAAGTTACAAAGGTAAAATAAGAATAACACTGGTATATACAGAAAATGTGTATACTTACCCCAAATATAGTACCTGAATTCACTTTATTTTACCAAATCTTCCTCATTGGTAAAATGAATGACGGTCAGATGAAATGCTTCTGATGATTTACGCCTCCCATGAGGTCCAGATAAATAGCTACTCGGAAAAAGCTCAGAATTTAACTTTCGCACAGCTTGCTAAAACTGTATAGATAGTAACCGACGCTTTTTCTTTTTATTCCCTTCACGCAGTCCCCATTCATTCATTTTCGTGTGAGTTATGCGGCTTTTCAAAAGTCAACATAACTATGTGCTGTGGCGTATATATGCTGTCCTATACAGCGTTGCAATGGTGACCGCAAAGCTGCTGTTAAGAGACTTCCCTTTATTTAGTTTTCGGATGGCGTTCTTTCAAGCTTCAGACTTTTGGTTCAGATTCAGTGGATGAAAGAAACTGTTACGTAATAGCACACCCGAAAGCATGTAAATACACTTTTTTCAGAGGAGTGTTTATTTTGGGTAGAGAGTAACCGAGGTAATCCAAATTCAAGTATTTACCTATAATGATATTAAAGGTATTAGTTAATTTGCAACGAACAACAGGATTATTCAATGATTATGTAACACTAAGTTTTAGAGTCCGATTAATGTATGTGTATGTTCTGTTTGTTTGCTTGTTTGTTTCTTTGTTTGTTTGTTTGAATATTTTACTTGTCAGAAAATCAATGAGAAGCATAGCTTTGAAATATGTATTCCATTCTCATATTTATAGCCCAAAGTACATCGATGGCATGAAATAACGATTTTATGACCCTATTTTTAGCCTTGCTGTACTAATGAGGCGATGGTACATTCAACAACTTTTATTGTTATTTTGGTCAGTTTACTTCCCCTTCCGAGCGCGGATGTTTACCTTTTCGACAAAATTACTATAATTATCAATTATCAATATCATAATACAGTAGTAAATTACTATTAATAATAGTAGCAGTATAGTAGTAACAGCAGCAGCAGCAGCAGCAGTAGTAGTAGTAGTAGTAGTAGTAGTAGTAGTAGTAGTAGTAGTAGTAGTAGTAGTAGTACTTAGTAGAAGTATAGTATTTTCATTATCATTGTCATTATATTATTATAGGTAGGTAGTAGTAGTAGTAGTAGTAGTAGTAGTAGTAGTAGTAGTAGTAGTATAGTAGTGCACGGTAGTACTTAGTAGAAGTATAGTATTTTTCATATCATTGTCATTATATTATTATAAATAGTAGTAGTAGTAGTAGTATCGTTTTTGGTATTATTATAATCATCATTGTTATCGTTATTAGCAATATTGCTATCTTTATCAATTTTCAGTACCATAACTATTATCCTGATCATCATCGTCATCTTCATCATCACCATCATCATTTATATATTCATTATTAATCACTAATATCTGAAACAGAAATCATACAAATTAAGATTACACATGCAGCCCATACAAGCCATGTAAAGTCAGCACATTCAGCGGACCCAGGTTCGAGTCGGAGTTTCGGATGGTGACGTGAAACATGCGAAAAGTCGGTCCCAGACGTAAATAATCATATCTGATTGATACACGTCAGACTCTGTTAATACACAATTCACCAACAACAAGCTCATGTCTAAAGGTGATAGACAGGGCTATTATCAAAGTTGCCTTAAAATGATTTTTCGAAAGTATTTGTTATCGCTTTATGAAAAAAAAAGGTAACAATGATGGTAATAATGAGGTTTTTCATCGATCTGACTTGATAATCATATAATAATAAATATTATAATAATGAACTATATAGCTTAAACTCAGTGGATTTACTTTGTTTATTATCCACTGTACCTGGATTACTGGGAACATTCACAGACAAATT
>CM057169.1:4883661-4960140 GCA_029962745.1 Echinometra lucunter | reverse complement strand
GTCACGAACTAGTACCAGTACATTGCTTTACATAATTATGGAATTTCTTCTTATCACCCTTTTTTCATTCATATTTTTGAATAATTCTCATCTTAATAGAATCATAATATACATTTGTACATCATCAGTGCTTTAGTATATTTTCATACAAATAGGTATTTTTTTTTTTTTTCATTTTTGCTAAAATCCGTTAAAGTAACAGGGTGAACGGATAGAAAAGATGAAGAAGGACTTTCATGGCGATTGTGCTTTGAAAGAGTGATAGAAGAAGAAAACGGAAGCTGGGATGAAATGAGATCGGAATATGCAGTTTGCAAGGAATGTGTGATGAGAAATGGTTTGGTAGAAAGAAATTGGAATCTAATCTTAATACAGTGCTTTGGGATATTTCAAACATACCATTTAAGTTTAGAGTAATGGAAGAAGAGAACGGAAGCTGGGATGAAATGAAATCGGAAGATGCAGTTTTACAAGGAGTGTTTGATGAGAAGCGGTTTGGCAGAAAGAAAGTGGAATCTAATCTTAAAGGGGGTACCCAATGCTGAAACAATGTTAGTTCATTTAAAAGAGCATGATTTCATCAGCAGAAAATCATCTGCCTAAAGTTTTTTAAAAAGTCGTGTTGCCAAGGAAACCCCCAAATGTGGTAAGATTTCAGGATATTTTTTACCCCTCAGCTGTGACCCAGTTTCAACTGGGTACCCACTTTGACGTCATACCTCATACTCAAATTTTTTGGTCAACTCTTGACTTTTTATGAGAAAATTAGCCAAAATGCATTGATTTCGATTGAAAATCATCATATTTTTAATGTTATTCTTCTTATAATTCTATTCTCGATCATATATCCATTTTTTTTTTCACCATTGTGTAATCACTTTAACTTGTTGGCTTCTGGAACCGGGTGGCTGCTGTCTTAAGCCTATAAATTAAGAATTCAGTATAGTCAGTGGGTTAATACATTGTAGTTGGGACATCACCAATGCTTTTGTATATTTCATAAATACCATTATAGAGTAATTGGAGAAGAGAACGGAAGCTGAGATGAAATGAAATCGGAAGATTCAGTTTGCAAAGAATGTGTGATGAGAAACGGTTTGGCAGAAAGAACATGGAAAATCGAACTACGAGAAAGAGAAGCTAGGAATAAAAAGGAATCGAGATTCTTAGTAGGCCTACTTCTTGATCAATATCTTATGGTTTTATTAAGATTTTGCTTTAATAATTTTTTCAGATATGCTTTCATATTAAAAATAGAATGTTTATTTAATCTGCCATCAACAAAGTTAAAATGTTTATTCAAAGCACTCGTATTGTTATTATTACTTCAATCATAGTAAGTATTAGTTTTTCCCAATTTCCCAATTTACGTTCAATTTATGATTAATATCATTCGAAGTATTGTTAATCTAGAGCATCTTGCATATAATCAACATTTTGTATTGGTAACAGAAGCCAAACAATAAAAATAATGATAATTAATTATTGAGTTTTATTTTCTCAGAATCACGTCAGCATCACTACCGCTCTTCCTGTGGGGCTTGCAATTATTTATTACCCTTATTACTTCCAATAGCAGCAATGCCAGGTACCACTTTAATACACCTGGGGTTTTTCATAAAGCTGTTCGTAAAGTTACAAATGACTTTACGAACGACTTGCCTATGGCAAGCCAAATGGAATTCTCAATCATTATAAATCGCATCAGCAAGAAGTGAAATATGCAAACGTAGATTATCATTACTTTTCTTTTAAAAACATTTATATTGGGAAGTTTATTTTTTGCTACGATTTAATCGAGATTATGGGAAATTCGGTCACACATTAAAACTTTAGGCATCCCATTTGGCACTTCATATTCAAGTTGTTCTTTAAATTCAAGCATAACTTTACGAACAGCCTTATGAAACACCCCCTGGGTCGAGACAGAAACATGTTGCAAAACACCTTGTTCACGGATGTCAGTACCGGACATGGATCGAACCATAGGATCGAACCTAAGACCTCTCGTATGAGAGGCAAGAGCCTTGACCACCATACCGCAATCAAAACCGTTTCTCTCTATGTCGATGATAATTACGAGTTATTTTCATTTAATTTTAATTTCCTTGCGTTTTTATATATTTTGTTGTTGTTTTTTAAGTTCGTTTATAACTTTATACTGAATGTACCATCTCTTCCATGCATTAAATTCTTTTGTTAATTTGCCATCTGCATTTTTATGATTAAACCTCAAGAATGAGTCTTCCCATTTTTAGATTCTTATTTTGTAATAATTGCATCACTTTTAGATTATCGTATTATTATGTGAATGGAAACTTCTAAGTTTATGGATTTTCTTCTTTTAATGACACATATTTGAAAACAAAATCTGCATTTTAAAAATTTGTTATAGCCAAAGGGGTATGCGTCGAAACCGACAATTTTCATCGCTTCATACTCAAAGAAAAACTAGTTTTATGAGAAAAAAAAAATCAGTTATAATACATGAAAGTCATTTCGACAAATCATCACCGAATATCTTGTGAAAATGATCATCATGACGGCGAAAAGATTGTACATCGCCGGCGGCTGCCAGTAGGCCAATTATTGTCAAACGACCAGCCCTGTCGTGACGGCCGAATCGCTTAACAGCAACCCGCTAAGAATCCTGATTCGTGCTGCGAGCTTCACTCCGCACGCGGCGATGCTTTTTTTCCCCCCAGCGCCTCTTTTCTTTCTATTTTGTTGAAATGAGAGGAAGCGAAGGGAAAGCGTAGATGAAGGAAGATAGATTATGGACATGTCTAGAAATCTCGCTAAAAGCCTCAAGCGGAAAATTATCACTTGGAAGCACGTGTGTATATACATTCAACATTTCCGATCATCGTATTTCGGAATCACTTATTTCAGCTTATTTTATTTTACGATGATATTGACAGGCGAGCGTGAAGACAGGAAAACGGTGGAAATGGTCACAAAATGACCGGAAGTTATTTCACTCGCACTATTATCGGGACTTCATTTCTCGTGAAATTGTAAAAAAAAAATGATCATAATAAATGATAACTGACAGGAAAAAGCCATCACCAGAAGTTTCTGTTTTTCTCCCCTCTTATCAAATTGCCTTTTTTTGTTTGTTCGTTTGTTTGATGGCCGAATCAGGATGTCCTCTTTTCAAACATTTTCTGTATCCTTCTCTCTCTCTCTCTCTCTCTCTCTCTCTCTCTCTAGCTCTCTCTCTCTCTCTCTCTTTCTCTCTTCCTCTCTCTTTCTTTCTGCCTTTATCCTTTTCTTGGTCTAGGCCCTGCGCCGTCTATATCTAGTTCTCTTTTATATAAAAATTTTGAAATATTTATTCATAAAAAACGCATGAGCATGTATGAGTTGCTTTTCAAAAGAAATGTCCTTATATTGAAAGTCCCTTGTGAATACAATGATTGAAAAACCGTGATTATGTAGGAGGAAATTGGTAATGTTTTATCTATCACTTTAAAAAAAAACAGAAACAATTACAGAGCAATGCTGATGAACTCCATTCTACTGTGTTCATAATGGAAAAATACCCCCCCCCCCCCTCCCCCCCCCAAAAAAAAAATCCTTGAATTTCAACGATTCGAAATATTTGTATTTATCGATTTGTTTTACTGTCGATGCATTTAGTTACGTGTTGATCGGCTATAATCCAGAATATTTAAAAGAAAGCAACAACAAAAAGAAACAAACAAGATCGATTTCATTGGTTATTTTGACAAAACTGACGTTGAATGAAGTGGTTAGTTTGGATCCAAGTTGTGGTTTGATATTGAACTGGCATTGTTTGAAATTGATTAATTTTCCTTCGCTTGTTTGTTTGTTTGTTTGTTTGTTTGTTTGTCTGCATGTTTTTGTTTTTTGTTTTGATGCTGTTTTGATGCTGTTTTGTAAGGTATATTCCTTTATTTTGTTGCTTTGTATGCTTATTCGTTTGTCTGTTTATTCTCGAGTGACTGCATTTGGTTCAGTTGAAATCGTGAGAACAGTACGTTCACATCCCAGAGTGGTATCATTCTATTTTCATATTTCCCATCTCCCCAACATAGTAAATATCTTCACAGTTTCGCTGCTGCTCGCCCCTTAAATTTCATCAACGCGGATGTCATTGGTGCCTTTGTTGTAGGGACATAAACGGGAGGACCAGCGAAGGACTGGAAAAGTACAGGTGACTCGAGAGCTGGTGGAGAAAGTACATTGGTAGGGCGTGGAAAGGGCACTCCGACAGATAGGGGTGGACATAAACCAAAATAAATTGGTCTCCAGCAGGCACTAAATTATAGCCATGATGTAGAATTCCTCACGTATCTTCAGAACTCCTCGTGCTTCTTAGGAATCGCCGGTCTTCTTTTGCTTACTTTGAGCGGGGGGATATTTTATAACAGATATACGGGAACTTGCCGGATAAAGAAAAAACGGCAGGAAATGTATCAATTTATATTTATATATATTTGGGGGGGGGGGATAAACAAAACAAGGGAAAATATCATTTGGCTTATCAAGAAGAGCCAGTGACATGCTTTACTTAAGAAAGATATTTCGGAATGAGAGGATCTGATACGAATTTTTTTCACGCTTGCCTAAAGACCTGCTCGGTGGCTGATTACTCGTTGCACATTACATAACATAAAACATATTTTACATTAAAGGCAATAGCTAACTTTGTGAGCAGCTGATTTAAAAAATTCTCAAAGTAAGATGAAACATGTGTATGAGTACTTGTATTTGTACTAAAAAAAACCAGAAACCAACCATAATTCGGAATGAAAAACTGTAAGTTAAACGCAAACCGCAATTTTATTAGTTTTCGTCTCGAGAGAATAAACTAAGAGGACCGTTTGCACGAATTAAAAAATACCGTTATCTGCCTTCTGCCGCGTGATACGCCAATACCCACAGTACGGTCCGTTGAGCCATGCGCGCATGCGCACTCCTTACGTCTTGTCTGTGCAACCGACCCTCGTATATTTTTTCAAACATTGGTTCACATTTCTAATATTCAAAAATACTTCCTGTGGATATCATACTCTGAAACTTTCACTTTGGTATTTTTACACTATAACCCTTATGTTTATCCCATTTTCAAGTAACAAAATGAGATTTTTTAAAATCATAACAATGTTAACTTATGGCTTCCTTTCCAAATCATAACATCTTAAAATATTAATTGCAGTAGGCAATCTCATTAGATTTATCATAAACCTATGATGATAGTGAGTTGGACAGTTTCGCTTTCACCAATTTCTCACTAAGTCTTTTTTTTGGGGGGAGCGAAGGATATTTGCTACCTCCAAAGCACTGGAAAGCACTGGAAACGCGAAGACCGTGAGTTTGATCCCCGGCATGGCACTTATGTCCTTGAGCAAGGCATTTTATCTACATTGCTGTTTATCGTACATTAAATAGATTATCATGCTATAGCCATATTGAATAACAACATGTGCATGTGTGTTAAAAAATAACATTTTTTCACCTAATACACAAAACGGACACGATATACATGTATAACAACCATAAAAAGGTTATGGAAAGAACACGGCAATGAACCGTCTATTCAGTCTTTGAGCTAGCTTAGAAATGGGACACAGTAGGCTATTTTACACCCTCATAATCTCAAATGAGATTACATGGAAGCACACAAATATCTCACATCTCACATCGCGCCTAGTTTCCGTCACAAAGCTCACATACATAATGCAATGTGCACAAATCTACATTTCATCAACATGGAAGGGGGTTCGCCCCCTCCGTCACCCCCCCCCCCCCCCCCCCCGTCTATGACCCCAACATGGTTTAGGTGGCTACCCCAACAATAACGTATCACGAAGTCCGATTATGAGGGTATGCAGTAGCCTACTGTGTTCTTTCCTAAGCTATAGCGTAAAGATTATAAGCTACACAGTTTACTATCGTGTGTTCTTTTCATAACTTTGTACGGTTTTTTGCATTGTCTGGGTTGTGAATCGGGTGCTATTGTTTTCATTTCAACGCAGATGGCGATATGTAGCTCAACATAGCCCCGTGACTTCAAGCTATTTACAGAACGTCTAAGTCGGTAACAGTGCGATGGTTTTGGTTTCAACCGTTCCAGGGCTGTTAGAATTTCCGATGTGCAGAAAACCAAGTGTTCAATCACTGCCTTAGAGGAAATGTAGGAAAATGAGAGAAAAGATGAATATGTTCGTATTTGCATTTCAGCTATCTCATATTCACACAAATATAATACGATTACTTGCTGGTTACCGAAAGCATGCCCGAGAAGTAAATTCATTTATGTCGAAAATCTTGAGATATTTAACTCTATCGCACCATTTCTTTAGAAATCTATAAGTATACTTTTTTTCAATCAAAGTTGCAATTTTGTATTTTGCAAAGGTTTTCAGAACGTTTTCTTCTCTATCTGCTGGTATACGAAATAGTGCTAGATATACAGAATAATCATTTTAAAACGCATGAAAGAAAAAAAAAGAAAATGATATTTCATTTGTTAATCTCCTTCAAAACAAAATGCTCTGATACGCCAGGAGTTCATGAATGCAAATGAAGCATTTATTCAAAACAAAACAGAGTTGCTCAAATAATATCAAAAGAATCTAATCATTATTTTGTATAAGTTTGATGTTAAACTTATTATACACGTAGTTAAAACTGTAATTCATTTTCCAAAAAAAAAAATGCAGCTGTATCAATGAAATAAATGTGCACACCAAATTGTATAGTCTTAACATGATAAAATATAGTTGTCACTTAATTACTTAATCATATTTTATGCTGCTTCTTTTTGATAATTTCAATATATTCCTTCAGTCTACAATACTGACGTCCTCAAAATCCAGCTGGACGAGTATCATCCTTTCTCTTACTTTTCTCCAAAAGCTGATTCAATTCTAAGAATTACAGAATGATTGTCATGATCGGTGTTAGTAGAAGTACTTGGGTCATTATTGCCATTATCATCCTTTTCATTATATATTCATGATAACTACGAGTATAATTAGCAATACTATCAGTATTATCATCATACACAGTTCATTCGGTTTTAAACTATTTATTTATCTAGCTATTATCATTTATACTATCAGGGCCCTGTAACATGAAATATACAATTAATCTTACGATTGATATCACTATACAGAAAATTCATACGGGCAGACAAACAGTCACATCAAGAATACGTCTCAATGTTTTATGTCCTTATAAAAAAAAACTGTACTGTCTTGTAGTATGTTGATTGGCGAAGATAGTTATACCGCGTAAATATAGATTTCTGAGAGAGGATAAAGACAGAGAGGAGAGTGAGAGAGCGAGAAAGATATAGAGAGATTGAGAGAGCGTGAGAGAGAAAGTGTGTGTGCGTGTGTGTGTGTGTGGGCGTGTATGTGAGAGAGAGAGAGAGAGAGAGAAGAGAGAGAGGAATATTTCCAATACTTTTACAAAGTGGTAGTATACAATACACAAGTATAAAATCACCAAACTTCAAATTAAAGTTAATATAGTTGAAATACTAATAAGCTTTGGCATAAACATAAATCCAAATCATCAAGACATTACAAATCTTTGGCATATTGCATGAGAATATATTGATTTATATTAAAAGCAAGAAAGTTTAGAAAATGTTTCAATTTACATTTGATCTAGAGGGGGCGGATAGGCCATGAAAGAGTTTGGGGAGGGGTTCTCATGGACTAAGAGGGAAAATCGATTTGTGATCTGAAGAGCGGTAGATTTACGATGAGTGGACCGTTCACATCGAAATTCCTCAACCGAATTTCAACCTCCAGGTCACCCCTGTTGATAAACATATTTTTCACCCCCCCCCCCTTTTTTTTTTCCTCTACCTTTCATCCCTCTGTCTTTCTCTTATCTTTTCGAATGAAGAATTGTCCTCCTTGCATTGGACTATACAGAGCATGCAGGGTGTAAGGGGGCTGGGGTCCTCAGCAGCTCTTGAACGTGCGGGAGGGGGCTAAAATAACACCCCTAAAATGAGAATGAGAAGGGGTTAGGAAATGGAGAAAATTATAATCCTGAACCTTTACTTTCTGTGTAAACCAGGCAATGACAGGGCTTAAATTTTTCATGAGCATTAACAGGAGAATTAGCAAAAAACAAAAAACAAAACAGCCGTACAATAAGTGCGTAATCACTTACGTATCTGCATATTTTAAAAACTCAATATATTCCATAAGAACACATAATGCAAATCAAACTTATCAAAAAATTATAAAATCTAAATATAAGCACCGAGATAAACACCTTCAAAGATTACAAAATATTAATAGGTATTTGTAGCAACTGTGCTGTCTTATAAGGCCTCCTTTTTTTAGCTCACGTTCTTTACTTGCCCGTCTCTTTTATACGTATGTGAACTTCCATGTTTGTAAGATTGCGGTTTTACTTTCATTAGTTATGCCTCGGGCCTTGGCCTTGAAATTTCATGCCTTGGCCGTGAGGGTTCAAGCCTTGGCCTTGGCTTGGCCTTGGCTTTGTGGGTTTGGGCTTTGAATACAACACTGACTTTTCGCTCTCATTCAAACCCACTTGTGACAAAGGTTGGATTACCTTTTAACTCCATGAAAACCGCTTGCCCAACATATCTTCCAGTTGAGTATTATAAGGGCGAAAGTAATTTCTGAGTTTTCGGATGACGTCATCATTTACGTCGGGGTGTGGTCTCCCTTTAGTTTCTCCCGCGCAGACTGTACCAGATCCTTGCCGTCTCGACTTGCAGTAGAAACCTTTCTGTTCGTCAAAGTAGACAATCTTCTCGTTAAAGTACCTGGGAATATTTAAGAAGGACTCAACCTGGAAACAGGGGGAAACACAGACAAAGGAAATAGAAATGTTTCAGTTTTGCCGGTAATCATGATGACTGTTACTAGTATAGTAAAGTTTGATTATTATATTAATCTATGTTTAGTCAAAGTAAATGATCTGCCCGTCAAAGTACTTGGAAATATTAACAATGACTCCACCTAGGAACAAAAGAAAAAAGGATTTTACTATCGTAACTGTTATCATTATTCATCATTATTATGATCATTATAATCATTATTATCATCATCATATCATCATAATTATTACAATTATTTTATTGTCGTCATCTTTGTTAGTATCATTATTATCTTCAATATTGTCATTAAATTTCAAAAATTAAAAAAAAAGGGTTAAGGAAATATACCTGTTGTAAAATTGGTAGTGGATTCCTAACAAACTCATCTCCATCAATGAAGAGGAACTGACTTCTAGGAAACACTTTAAGCCATCTCCTAAGGTATAACTCGTATGCACTATGGGAAAGAATAGCATTATCCGTGTTGACGTCACCATCAGGTTTGATCACGGATCCTTCAAAAGTCGTATTTACATAACATAACGGTTCTGCACCGGGTGGAACTATCCGAGGCGAAAAGAACTCGGGTAACGCGACTACCTTCAGATGGAGATAATCCGACACCGCTCGGGTAATCGGATCGCGCATCATGACGATGAATTTGGTTTTCGGCATCAGCGCTTTGATCCTCTCCGGCGTGTCTTGGTCAAAAATGTACGAGGGCGTTTTTTTCCATGGTTACCTGGTATTTGGAAGAAATGGGCATCTGCTCGCGGTACCACGTGAGATTTTTGTCCTTGTTTTTGTTCCAGTAGTAAATCTCTTGGGGAACGGAGTGTGCGAGGGAAGGGTGACTGCTGAGGAAAAACGACAGGGCTCCGGTCCCGCACTTCTCGACCCCTATCCCGACTACGTGCGGGAGCCGCTTTTTACAGTCTAACTGGGCAAGGATGCTTGGGTCTATAGCGGAGTCCTGTTTCGGACATGGCATTATCGTGAGGTCTAAGTTCGGCAAGCTAGTTCCGACGCCTGCGGAATTAGAACCTGGGCGTTCTCTTCCAAAGTCACTGTTGTGCTTCATTAAATCTCGTCGAAAATTTTCCGCCGCACTTCGGTGCGTTGATCCATCGATTAAATGTGCGGTAAAGCTGGAGATGTAATAACACATCCCAAAAACTAAACTTCCAAATATTACACCAGATGCGTATGACCTGAACGGTCCAATGTACGTTGCCATGGTTACTGAAGGACGTCACCCAGGACAATGTATAACGTTTAGAAGGTTTCCGTTACAGTGCAGGGTGGAGGCAAAGCAGCCGGTTAGGGAATAACTCGGATCTGTTAACGTTGTCCGCTGCAAGTCTCTCATTCACACCGTCCGAAAAAGGATATCCGCGGTTCAAGTACTATTCGATTATCCTCGCATCACAAGCGGATATTACTTAACCGTTCATAATCTAATGCTGCATATTTTAGTTCCCGAGCAATCTGATTCCTACGGATTGAGATAGGAAGAATCAACTATTTGCAAGCAGTATGTTTCACGTTTTCATCACCATGATGGCGTCTATCATGAACACCGAACTTCGAGATTTTCCTGTGGAAAAAATAAACAAAGAAAAATATGTAGTTACTCGAGAATTAACTTCGTTTTCATGTCCAATATTTACAATATTTGAGACATCTTACACACAACAAAGAAGAACGATACAGATTCAAGTTTTTTCTTTATTTTTTTTTTAGAGAGAGAGAGAGAGATATATATAATTACACAATGAAATCGAAATGTCTCACATCTTAGAATATAAGTGAGCTTAAATGATTTTCATCCGAATTTCAGTTTTTCGAACAGAGCTGTCGCAGACATTGTATAGTCAGGCACCATGGCCGATCACCCCATCCCCTGCAGAAACAGTGCCTGGTACCCATGGTATTTGGACGAAATTACAATCAAAACCTTGAAAGTATCATGCAAGTACCATGGCACTTTTTTACGAGGGCCTTCCTCCACAAGAGGGGGGGGGGTAACTTTTCGTAGAATATATGAAAGCACATAATTATTCCTTTTGTGCGGCGTTTTAAGAATAATTATTGCACATATAGGAGCATTTTAAATAACTTGCATTATCATTCATTCCCTTTGTGCATGCTTGAATCATGCTTCTTCAAAGCAAACGGCTGGACCTAATAATCACTATGAACACGACGGACAAAGAAAGCGGACAAAATAAACAGCCCCTCATTCTACCCTCCACAATGGTTCTGGTAGTCAAAAGAACATCCCTTCACTGGATATTACTTAACCGTTCATAATCTAATGCTGCATATTTTAGTTCCCGAGCAATCTGATTCCTACGGATTGAGATAGGAAGAATCAACTATTTGCAAGCAGTATGTTTCACGTTTTCATCACCATGATGGCGTCTATCATGAACACCGAACTTCGAGATTTTCCTGTGGAAAAAATAAACAAAGAAAAATATGTAGTTACTCGAGAATTAACTTCGTTTTCATATCCAATATTTACAATATTTGAGACATCTTACACACAACAAAGAAGAACGATACAGATTCAAGTTTTTTCTTTATTTTTTTTTTAGAGAGAGAGAGAGAGATATATATAATTACACAATGAAATCGAAATGTCTCACATCTTAGAATATAAGTGAGCTTAAATGATTTTCATCCGAATTTCAGTTTTTCGAACAGAGCTGTCGCAGACATTGTATAGTCAGGCACCATGGCCGATCACCCCATCCCCTGCAGAAACAGTGCCTGGTACCCATGGTATTTGGACGAAATTACAATCAAAACCTTGAAAGTATCATGCAAGTACCATGGCACTTTTTTACGAGGGCCTTCCTCCACAAGAGGGGGGGGGGTAACTTTTCGTAGAATATATGAAAGCACATAATTATTCCTTTTGTGCGGCGTTTTAAGAATAATTATTGCACATATAGGAGCATTTTAAATAACTTGCATTATCATTCATTCCCTTTGTGCATGCTTGAATCATGCTTCTTCAAAGCAAACGGCTGGACCTAATAATCACTATGAACACGACGGACAAAGAAAGCGGACAAAATAAACAGCCCCTCATTCTACCCTCCACAATGGTTCTGGTAGTCAAAAGAACATCCCTTCACTGCTATTGTCTAAAATATGTGGAACAGGTGTCACATGCATATTCACCTGGAACTACATGATTAAACATAATAGCTGTGAAGGGATATTCTTTTGACTACCAGAACCATGGTCCATTGTGAAGGGTAGAATGAGAGGTTGTTTATTTTGTCCGCCATGTTCATAGTGAATGTTTTTTAGATTGCCGTTTAAAACGTTGAATAGGAGGGATGCCCTAATTTAAGTTGCCTGCAGATTTTTGTTCATATTCCTTTTTAGTGTAGTACATCACTAAAGACTTTGCACAGTCATACTTCTTCTTGTTTTGAACATCATGAACAATTGAACAGTTTGTTTGCAAAAGGACCCAGATCCACTTTTGATGAAAATGCAGTTGATATGAAAACATTGTTCAACTTTGTACCTGTCTTTGGAATAAAAAATCTTTCAAAGCTAAATTTTTCAGAGCACTCGTGAAAAAAATGCACTTTCTAATTTCACTTTTACATAGACGACTGTAAAATCTGGCAAACAAATGCGATTTTATCATTTTTCTTTGAAGTTATACTAAAGTGGATCTAAACCATTTTACAAACAAACTCTTCAATTTTATATCAACGTCCTGAGAAATTTAAAAGTTTTGTTTCTCTCTTTTAATTATTGTATTGATCAAATTATTTCTGTTATGTACATCAATACAATAACAATGATCAATTTACAGTAATTACAAATAGAAATGAACATGAAAAACATCAACAATTGTGGAAATAATTTGTGGCATTATTGATCAATGTATAAGGATGTAGTCGAAACAACTTTAAAAGTTACAAAGGTAAAATAAGAATAACACTGGTATATACAGAAAATGTGTATACTTACCCCAAATATAGTACCTGAATTCACTTTATTTTACCAAATCTTCCTCATTGGTATAATGAATGACGGTCAGATGAAATGCTTCTGATGATTTATGCCTCCCATGAGGTCCAGATAAATAGCTACTCGGAAAAAGCTCAGAATTTAACTTTCGCACAGCTTGCTAAAACTGTATAGATAGTAACCGACGCTTTTTCTTTTTATTCCCTTCACGCAGTCCCCAATCATTCATTTTCGTGTGAGTTATGCGGCTTTTCAAAAGTCAACATAACTATGTGCTGTGGCGTATATATGCTGTCCTATACAGCGTTGCAATGGTGACCGCAAAGCTGCTGTTCAGAGACTTCCCTTTATTTAGTTTTCGGATGGCGTTCTTTCAAGCTTCGGACTTTTGGTTCAGATTCAGTGGATGAAAGAAACTGTTACGTAATAGCACCCCGAAAGCATGTAAATACACTTTTTTCAGAGGAGTGTTTATTTTGGGTAGAGAGTAACCGAGGTAATCCAAATTCAAGTATTTACCTATAATGATATTAAAGGTATTAGTTGATTTGCAACGAACAACAGGATTATTCAAGATTATGTAACACTAAGTTTTAGAGTCCGATTAATGTATGTTCTGTTTGTTTGCTTGTTTGTTTCTTTGTTTGTTTGTTTGAATATTTTACTTGTCAGAAAATCAATGAGAAGCATAGCTTTGAAAATATGTATTCCGTTCTCATATTTATAGCCCAAAGTACATCGATGGCATGAAAGGAATAACGATTTTATGACCCTATTTTTAGCCTTGCTGTACTAATGAGGCGATGGTACATTCAACAACTTTTATTGTTATTTTTGGTCAGTTTACTTCCCCTTCCGAGCGCGGAATGTTTACCTTTTCGACAAAATTACTAGAATTATCAATTATCAATTATCATAATACAGTAGTAAATTACTATTAATAATAGTAGCAGTATAGTAGTAACAGCAGCAGCAGCAGCAGCAGCAGCAGCAGTAGTAGTAGTAGTAGTAGTAGTAGTAGTAGTAGTAGTAGTAGTAGTAGTAGTAGTACTAGTGCACGGTAGTACTTAGTAGAAGTATAGTATTTTTCATTATCATTGTCATTATATTATTATAAATAGTAGTAGTAGTAGTAGTAGTAGTAGTAGTAGTAGTAGTAGAAGTAGTAGTAGTAGTATCGTTTTTAGTATTATTATAATCATCTTTGTTATCGTTATTAGCAATATTGCTATCTTTATCAATTTTCAGTACCATAACTATTATCCTGATCATCATCGTCATCTTCATCATCACCATCATCAATTATATATTCATTATTAATCACTAATATCTTGAAACAGAAATCATACAAATTAAGATTACACATGCAGCCCATACAAGCCATGTAAAGTCAGCACATTCAGCGGACCCAGGTTCGAGTCGGAGTTTCGGATGGTGACGTGAAACATGCGAAAAGTCGGTCCCAGACGTAAATAATCACATCTGATTGATACACGTCAGACTCTGTTAATACACATTTCACCAACAACAAGCTCATGTCTAAAGGTGATAGACAGAGCTTTTATCAAAGTTGCCTTAAAATGATTTTTCGAAAGTATTTGTTATCGCTTTATGAAAAACAGGTGGTAACAATGATGGTAATAATGAGGTTTTTCATCGATCTGACTTGATAATCATATAATAATAATAATTATAATAATGAACTATATAGCTTAAACCCAAGTGGACTTACTTTGTTTATGATCCACTGTACCTGGATTACTGGGAACATTCACAGACAAATTATGATAATAATACTTTAGGCCCTTCCACGTGCAATATGATAAGTTACAACAATGAATCACAACACTGAATTAATGAATTATTTTGTATTACTTATAAATTTTATTTTAATTGTGTATATCATTTCCTCATCAATATTTTGACTATTTTGTATATTGACTTATTTCTGTGGTGAAATATATTGAACTGAATTGAATCAATTAAATGATTAGATATCAATACTTCAAGTATTATGATGCAATCAAACAACAAGTCATCTGAATTCATTTCCTGTGTTTTACCAACACCACGGTCTGCCTACGTGCAATACCATGGACTAGAAAACATTCGCCCGAAACTATAGTCAACACCATGAACAATCACACCTGTCTTTTCACAAGATACAGCAGATATGATTTTATTTTTGTTCGCGCGTGAGATATAAACTACGGAAATACAACTATGACAAGTCTAGTTTTATTTGCTTTAGTTTACTTGAAGACGTGATAATGTGAGGTAAACAAGATATTCGAGAGATGGTTTGCGATTATCTTTGTAGGGAAAAACGGAAGCGTATAAAAAATGAGGCAGAATTCATAGACATACAAGAAGGCCCTGGGGCGGTAAGGAATTGACAATTTAGGGGGGGGGTTCGATGTAAAAGGCACCGGCGTAAATCCGTTTCGAAGAGTGGGGGATGATCGAAATCTTTTTGCCGAAATTTCTAGCGCGAACTCACACTGGAGCACGCACACACACACACTTTCACCCACCGCACACACAACCACCCGCACATTCTCCCATCCTATCTCTGGTTTTTAATTGGATTTGAACTGAAGCGGTGCGAATTTGCTTGGATGAACAGTGATTTTGAACTTTTCATCGTGTCGCCAATTTAAGGGGTTTAGTGATTAGTTTTCTTTTAAGAGTGTTAACAAGCATCGAACGACAAATACTGACGCAAAATAATGGCCACAGTCTGTGCAGAATTTGTTCTCTTTCTGCTTTGGTACTGAGTATGTGCCCTTTAGGCTTTAAGGCTACATCAAATGTCATGGTGCCAAACGACAAAATGTGGACTCTCTATCGCGTCGTTACCAATCATAGATTTTCCACGAGATTTAGAGCACTCATACAGTGACAAACTGGCCTGAGAGGTCTTTCTCCCAGACCGCCGGACAATTTGGCTAAACTGAGAGCCGAAGGTGGTTCGAGGAGCAGTTATACAGGGTGGCCCCAAAAGAACGGAACACCAGTGAGCCTTAATTTCAACGAGATTAATGATATGAGGAGAGAATTAATTACTATATTCAAAAGAAAATTTATCTTCAAGTAAATTGACACCAGGATCATCCATTTTGACTCACGCGTTTAGATGTTAGGGCTCATTTCGGGGGACAATGTAATTTTCAAAATTTACTACTTTACCCGCTACTTGAGCGACCGATTCCTGTTACTTGAAAGAAAATCCTTCATCCGACGGCATTCAATAAAACGGCTCCTTGCCTGAACAAACGCGTGACTGATTTTCCTTTCATTGAAAACGAGATTGTTTAGGCAGCAAGCAGTTTGTATGGAATGCCGCCAGGTGGAAGGTTTTCCTTTCATCTCACATGATTTCAGTCGCAAAAGTAGCAAATTTTGAAAATGACATTGCCTCACGGAATGAGCCCTAACAACTTAACGCATAGGCCAAAATTAATGATTTTGGTGTCATTTTCAAGGAAAAGAAATTCTGTTTCGAACCAAATGACCAAATGACCAGTTATCACATTATGTCATTTATCTCCCTGAAATTAAGGATTACAGGTGTTCTGTTCTTTTTGGGCCACTCCGTATAACAGAGAGCCCGTCACATTGAAATTCCCCAGCAAAAACTCGGTCCCAGTCCACCCCCTCCCCCACTCACTAAATTTAATGATACAATAGAAATAAAAGAGCGGGGGCGAAAGGGACAATAGAATGAAAAGCTTTTGCTTAGGTCATCTACCTTGAGCATGACGTTTCTTCACCTTTGCCCCACACGTTGCATCACTCGAGGCTTGGAATATCTCCATCTGTTGACTCCAGAAATGATTCAAATACGGCTCATTTCACCTCGTCCATCATCAGATCTGAACAGATCTCAACTAGATCATCACTCTATCACTCGTCCGAGGCGTAGAATCTGGTAAGTTGTTCATATTCACCAAAGTAGAGATTTCTTTTACTTTTCCGCGGAGGACTTGGGAGAATTATCCACCTTGTTCATAATTCTTCAATTTCTTCAATATCTGGCATGTCTGGAAGATTATATTTTGTCAAATGCACTTTTGCAAGTCTTTAGACTTTTTTTTCATGACACAAGATTTTTTCCGAAGTAGTAAGGAAGAAACAAAACTTGTATTTAAAGCTGTAAGCATGGTAAGGTAAGACATAGCGTGTGGATGTGGATAAATGTGTCGGTTGAGTTGAGTTTGATGTACCAGCGGTGTTTATACCTGATTAACACGTCCTTTAAAATAAAGACTTAAAAACTTGCATTTCACAAAATTTTAAAGAAATGTACTGCTAACTGACTGGACTGAATAAGTTGGATATGAGAAGCTTAAAAGTTTCAATAATTTGATAATAAAAGAAGAATGAAAAAGAATGGGGGCAAAAGAAGGGTAAGTTGTCATGGTACGTAAATAGGCGGTCACTCTCTATCTCGATAATACACTCTAAAATAAAGGTTTTATCAACGCTTCAAAGGGCTTAGGAGTAATATATCTTTTTAAAATGTTGTATCTCGCTGTTCATTTTCCTATAGCCGAAACATATACAGGTTGATAAAACGCTAGAATCCTCCGTAACATGCGTATATATGACAATTTTAGAGTCAGGCTGCGATATTGCAGTAATTTTTTGTCCGTTTTTATTTTCCGCAAACCTTCAAGGATTGAAAAAAATATCAATTCATTTTTGTTCTCTCTGTCTAAGCCTCTGCTATGTCTCTCTCTCTCTCTTTCCTTCTCCTTCTTCTCTCTCTCTCTCCCCTTCTCCTTCTGTCTCTCCCTCTCTTCTGTGCTAATAATTATACTTAAAATCTTTATCATGCTTTCCACCGAGTTACATCACAAATCATAATTATTTCAATGTGATCATAGATCTGTGTTCTCATCAGAAGGCGTCCATTTTAGCCGTTTCTTAAAGTCATCGATATCTATACAAATTGTTTAGCCATCTCGGTCTAGGTGAATATGGCGCACGCTGCTTTGTTGGGCAAAGGTAAACCACCCCCCCCCCTCCCGAAAAAAAAGTTCTTTGAGGCGTATCCAAGCGAACAGAATATAGTTCCCTCTGCCCGTCATTGTGCATATTGGCCGAAAAGGGAGAAATAATTATCATCACTGAATTTAGTTATTTTCTATGGTTTTCACCACTAAGATTTCTTAGGACTTTTCTTATGTGATAATCTGGATATCTGTGAGACTAAAACCGGTGAAATATTTTTTGTTGCATTTAGTGTAAGGTCATAGTCGTATTTTACTTCACTATAATTAGTACGATCTTTTAATTACAGTCAAGATGCGTGCTTTCATCGCCCTTCTCTTCCTGGCTGTTGCCACTGCCGAGCTGGCTCCTCTTCTTGAGAACTCTGAGCCCATCCCAGGAAAGTACATCATCAAACTGAAGGTAACTATTCTAGTTACTTAACCCACTCCATCGCTCTAATCGTAATTAAAATTATGTTTCATTATTTTCATTTTCGTTTGATGAATTACAGACCTATCTCAAATGCAATTAGGCTAGGTGGGTTATCTGATGATATTTGTTAATGTTTTGAAGAGAAAAAATAATTTATCTGTATTATTTCACAAACATCTGATACATGTAATCGTAACCATTTTTCAAAGTATGAATAGATATATCAACATTTTACATTATGTAAAGTCCATGAGGCCATTTTATGAGCATTATGAGCAATATTAGAAAGCCCAGTTGCTTATTATTGAAGACAAACATGAGTTCAAGGCCCCGTAACACAAAGATTTGCAATCAATCGCAAAGTTGTAACGGCCAGTCAAGAACATTGTTTGATGCGCATCTCGTTCAAAAAGGGGACCCTGGACCAATCGGAATGGTTGTTTTAAATCACAATGCAATTACAGTGTTGAAGAAACTGTTTTAAAGCTTTTGGGAAAGGCTGATTGAGTAATACGCACAAATTTGTGTATGCCTTGAGGTTTTGAAATTATCAGAATAATAAGAAATCCAATGCTTTATTTTGTGTAAACAAAAGAAGTCATCAACCAGCCATTTTATGTTACAGGATGAATTCGACATTGATGAGATAGCCTCTACCGTCCGTCTCACCGGTGGGAAAGTTGGTTACATTTTCAGATACGCCCTTCGCGGATTCGCTGCAGAGCTATCAGCAGATATTCTTGATGTTGTAAGTAATTGTCAAAGACCAACATTTTATTAGGGGTTTCGGCATACCCATTATAGCGGAGACAATTTTAAAAATAAATATTTTAGGCCTCCCATAATTTTTTGTTATAATCTGTTTATTTCTGAACATGCTGAATGTGTATATTTGGGATTAGACGGTCGTTGTTCAATATCTTGTCTTCATCTGCATTTATCCACAACTTCGTAAAGGCATTTATTAAAGGTGAGCTTTGATTAAACTGATTTTGTTTTTAAAAGCTTTAAAATGAAAATGAAATCCTTTACATGATTTATACATTATTCATTGCATGCCATTGAGTTTGGGACTACAAAATAAGGAACGAACGATACTTCACATAAAAATAACATGAATAATGTGTCAAGATCATCTTGTGGGCAGGTTCGCGGTCTTCCCGCCGTCGAGTATATTGAACAGGAAGGTGTCTATCGTGCAGCCGTCACTTGGGGTCTGGACCGTATCGACCAAAGAAATCTTCCACTCAACAATAAATATTCACCACCTAGTAAGTAACAGCTTAACCCTCATATAGATTGTAGTGGTAGTAGTGGTGGCACTATTATAGTAGTAGTAGTAGTAGCAGCAGCAGTAGCAGTAGCAGCAGCAGCAGCAGTAGTAGTAGTAGTAGTAGTAGTAGTAGTAGTAGTAGTAGTAGTAGTAGCAGTAGCAGTAGCAGTAGTAGTAGTAGTAGTAGTAGCAGCAGCAGTAGCAGTAGTAGTAGTAGTAGTAGTAGTAGCAGCAGTAGTAGTAGTAGTGGCAGTAGCAGTAGTAGTAGCAGCAGCAGTAGCAGCAGTAGTAGTAGTAGCAGTAGTACCAGTAGTAGTAGCAGTAGTACCAGTAGTAGTAGCAGCAGCAGTAGCAGTAGTAGTAGAAGTAGTAGTAGTAGCAGTAGTAGTAGCAGCAGTAGTAGTAGTAGTAGTAGTAGTAGTAGTAGTAGTAGTAGTAGCAGTAGCAGTAGTAGTAGCAGTAGTAGCAGCAAAATCAGTCAAAAGTCAATATGACAAATTAACTAAAAGCTGACCAAATCTTCCACCCAACTAAATTAACTATGAAAGAAAGACAAGACATGAAAGGAACAACAATCTGTTCATCTCATTCTTAGTTTAATTTCTGAATTTAAATTTCTAATTAAGCTGGACACCTGTTCATTTCTTAAATTCTTGTTTCCTTCCTGAACAATGCTAAAGCTCTTACGTAGATCTTAAAACCTTGTTTTGATTTATGTGTAGCATTTTTATGTAAATTTCATAAGTTCTGAACTCGCAGAGCTCAAAACACCTGTTCTTATTTCTTTTTCTTTATTGTCTCAACAAATTATTATCATTATTCTTATCATTATTATTATTAGTATTTTTATTATTTATTTGGCCATTTCAAAACAATAAAAAATACATGAAGATATACAACAGAAAGTCAATGATAACAGACAAGAAACATACTCCCAGCGTGCAAAACTTGGCTGCCTGAGAAGGAGACAGCAAACTTTAACCTGGATGGTCCTCTTTTCTGAACAAGATTTTGCACTATGACAGTTGGTAGATGTGCTTTACTCTTAGACACCATTGATGATGAAAGTCCAAACATCTACAAAATGTTATCTGTTAAACATAACTTTAAAATGAAAGGGAGCAGAGAAAGCAAAAGCACTACACTTGATTGAAAACTTAAAGACAGTGCAGAAAATTGCAGCACTGCAAACTTGGAATGGGCTGAAATGCACTGCTGTTACATAATAGACTCTGTTCAAAACCAGTGATGCGAGACCAATGAAATTTTCTCATAAGTTACAAGATTAAATGGGCTTTTAAGATGTGAAGATCAAATTGGGACTATTATTATATTTTAGAATAAATTTAGCACTCAATCAGAGGGACATTTTGGGGGGACGCGCTGTATAGTAGTAGTAGCAGTAGCAATAGTAGCACTAGTAGCAGCAGCAGCAGTAGAAGTAGCAGTAGTAGCAGTAGTAGTAGTAGTAGTAGTAGTAGTAGCAGTAGTAGCAGTAGCAGTAGTAGCAGTAGTAGTAGTAGTAGTAGTAGCAGTAGTAGCAGTAGCAGTAGTAGCAGTAGTAGTAGTAGTAGTAGTAGTAGCAGTAGTAGTAGTAGCAGTGGTAGTATAGTAGTAGTAGTAGTAGTAGTAGTAGTAGTAGTAGTAGTAGTAGTAGTAGTAGTAGCAGTCGTAGCAGTCGTAGCAGTCGTAGCAGTCTTAGCAGTCGTAGCAGTCGTAGCAGTCGTAGCAGTCGTAGCAGTCGTAGCAGTAGTAGCAGTAGTAGCACTAGTAGCAGCAGTAGTAGTAGTATAGTAGTAGCAGTAGTAGCAGCACCAGCAGTAATAGTAGTAGTAGCATTAGTAGTTAGTAGTAGTAGCAGTAGTAGTAGCAGTAGTAGTAGTAGTAGCAGTAGTAGTAGTAGTAGTAGTAGTAGTAGTAGTAGTAGTAGTAGTAGTAGTAGCAGTAGCAGTAGTAGCAGTAGTAACAGCAGTAGCAGCAGTAGCAGCAGTAGCAGCAGTAGCAGCAGTAACAGCAGTAGCAGTAGCAGTAGCAGTAGCAGTAGCAGTAGCAGTAGCAGTAGCAGTAGCAGTAGTAGCAGTAGCAGTAGCAGTAGCAGTAGCAGTAGCAGTAGTAGCAGTAGCAGTAGCAGTAGCAGTAGCAGTAGCAGTAGCAGTAGCAGTAGCAGTAGTAGCAGCAGTAGTAGCAGTAGTAGTAGCAGTAGCAGTAGCAGTAGCAGTAGTAGTAGTGTAGTATAATAAATAAATAAAGGAAGAATAAGAAGAAAAAGCGCAAAATTACAATAGGGAAAGGGCTCTTTGTTAACAAGCCGTTGTCACGATTGTGTTAGATGACGTTCTGCGTCATGGTAAATCACTAAATCCTTCAGGAAAAAAGATAACAAAGATGTCGCCAATCATTATTTTGTTTGACTTCCCGCCTTATGGCGGTGAAATAGTAAATGAAAAAATCAGAACAACAAGTCTTGATAACATCTAAAATATTCAAAAACATAAGTCATGGTATTTTTATCCTGTTTATCACAGACACTGGCAGTGGCTATACCGTTTGGGTCATCGATACTGGCGTGAGGGCAAGCCACAATGATTTTGGCGGCCGCGCCAAACAAATGGTGAACTACGCTGGTGGTTCAAATGTAAGTGAGAAATCATCAGTTTTGTTTTCAATTTGTTCTTGGATTCCCGAATTTTGACAACATAAAGAAGAACCATTATTTTCTTGATTAGTACAATAGCTGAAAAACTTATGCTTATGCGTGTATATTCCAATGCTTATATTTGAACCCTACCTTAAACTTGTACTTAGACCTAAAGACTTATACTTACACTTAAAACTTAGACTTTTTTTTTTACTTTTTATTCATTTCTTTATTTGCCACTTGTGGGACGGAACACCCTGTCAGCAAAAAAAGCGCTGTTTTTCATAGGGGTCTTTTTACACTTATAATTACACTGACACTTATACCTTACAAACTTAGACGTAGGACTATGCTTAACAACGTCTCTTTTTTTCGTTTCTCTTTTTCAAATGTAATGAATCGTATGTAAAAAATCACACTGAAAGAGTACGAAAATTGATTTTTCACATTGTTGATATAGAAACCACTGAAATCAATTATCAGTTATCAAGTATAATTATCATCAGTATTACTTATTCAGTGATGGAGTAGAGGCCGGCAGTTCCGAGTCACGAGACCGCTGTATAAACATCTCTCCCATAGAATTTGCACACGTGACTCGGACCGAGGCCAAGGCCAAAGCCGGCAAAATTTGGCCTCGAGGTCGGCCTCGACTCCATTCCTGCTATTATTATCATTATTATTATTATTATTATTATTATTATTATTATTATTATTATTATTATTATTATTATTATTATTATTATTAACAATTATGATAATATCATTATCATCACCATCATCAGAGTGACTGTAACGGACATGGAACCCACTGCGCTGGAACAGTCGGCTCCAACACATACGGTGTGGCCAAGGGTGTCCAAATCAGAGGAGTCAAGGTTCTCGACTGTAATGGTGATGGTACCACCAGTGGAATCATTAAAGGTATGACGTAATATTTCGAGGGTTTAGTGCAACAAAGGGCTATCTGCATTTTTCGGTCAAAATGATCAATAAGAGACCAGGAACCCATTGGTAATAATGGTTTCTACAGCGAACTTTGCTACAGCAGGGTATTACCCAAAGTAGGTATGGCCATCTGCATTAAACCAGTGTTTACAACATAACGTCATTGTAAGTTTTCTCAAAATGGCAAAAAAACACAGATAGCCCTTTGCTGCACTAAACCTTCGATTTATTTATTAATTACTTAATTAATTAATTTATTTATTTATTCATTTACCTATCTATCTATCTTTTCATATACTTATTTATCTATTTCATATATCATTCATCTGCAATTTGTTTATAATTCATTCTTTTTATTTGTTTTTATTAATTTATGTTTTCGTTTCTCATTTATATATCAACATATTAGTTTATCTATATTCATTTGGTGATTAATTCCTTAAGTCTTTATTTATCTATCTAATTCATATTTCATTTGAATATCATTGTCAATGCAATTCGTGATTAGCAGGAAATCATGGAATTGTTCAAGATTTTGTTTCAAAATACTTTTAAAGATGAATTTGATAGTTGCTTATAGGCATATTACGAATAAACAGCCCCCGGGAAGCAAAAAAAAAGATGTTTATCGCCTCTTTTTTTGAGGGGGGGGGGGATCTCCTTGGGTTTGCCTCCCTTATATACCATTCATTCCCCCCCCCCCCCTTTAAAAAAGAACACGGAGATTTGCTGCTTCATATATGTGAACAAGTTCTTCACAGTTTTTGTAAGAAGGACCAGTCGCTCCAATCTCTCAATCTATGAAAGATTTCGAGAGAAACTTTTGTTGTTCTGTTATGAGTTGAAAAAAGGACCTATCAGTTTTATTGATTGGTAAAATTTTTCTATTTTATTTATTTAAATAGCCTGTGGAAGGCTAAGCATTTTTCAACAACACTTTAGGAGCATGAAATATATCACCATTCACGCTATGGGTCTTATTTTTATAACAGGAGTAGATTATGTAAGGAACAACGCCAACAGCAAGTCAATAGCCTCCATGTCTCTTGGAGGACCCGGCTCCAACTCCATAGACACCGCCGTCAAGAACTTGATTAATTCAGGAGTTCCCACTGCCGCGGCGTCTGGTAATGAAAACCAGAACGCTTGCAATGTCTCTCCGGCTCGTGTTTCCTCTGTAAGTTTTTGCTTTGTCGTCCATAGGTGATAATGCATTTTTTATTGGACTTCTTTTTATTATGTAGTTGTTCCTCAGTCTGTTCTTGCAACTCTCCACCCAGGTGTGGTAAATATCGGTTAAATTTTTCGGATGCTGCCAGCGCCTTAGGCAGCTATAGGAACTAATATTCTCTTGGTTATACAGTTCGTTATTCCGAAGGTTCATTTATTCCGAAGGTTCGTTTATTCCGAAGGTTCGTTATTCCGAAGGTTCGTTTATTCTGAAGGTTCGTTAGTCCGAAAATGAAATAAGGTTCATTAATCCGAAGGTTCGTTATTCCGAAAATGAAAAAAAAGGTTCGTTAGTCCGTAGGTTCGTTAATCCGAAAACGAAATAAGGTTCGTTAGTCCGAAAATGAAATAAGGTTCGTTATTTTCTTAGTTATTTTCGGACTAATGAACCTTATTTCATTTTCGGACTATCTGGGCTCTATCGAACCTTCGGAACAACGAACCTTATTTCATTTTTGGATTAAGGAACCTTCGGAACAAAGAACCTTCGGAATAACTCCACAGATGTACGGATTAACGAACCCTTTTTCATTTTCGGACTAACGAACATCTAGGTATACGCAATTTGCGTGTTTCGGAATAACGAACCTTCGGAATAACGAACATCATCCATTCTCTTACATGTCTTAAGGTCATATTTCATGTAGTTAACTTCAAACTACTTTTCGAAAATATCATTTATAAAACACATCATTTTTGTTAATTATTAAAGGACTATAATATGAACTGTTAGTTTTCATGTTTGCTTCACTTGTGTAATTTGATTTGGAAAAAAATGCAGAAGAATCCCAAGCTGAATGCCAATCTTAATCAGCCAGGCTAAGTCCTGGTAATAGTAGCACTTTGCAAGTACTTTAAGCATCCCCTGGGGTGGATAAGTAGCTTTATAATATAATATTGGATATTGGATATTTATACAGCGCACATATCCACCAAACAAGGTGCTGAAGGTGCTCCCAATATAAACCACGGCTCAGCTAGGCAACCAATTACGGTGCTCACAGCTTTCAAGGAATTGCTTCTCACCGGTACCCATTTACACCTGGGTCGAGTGTGGCAAATGTAGATTAGTGTCTCGCCAAAGGACATTAGTGCTGCGGCAGCTTTCTTTCTCTCTCTTTCTATTTACCCTTCCACAGGGTTCCTTTTTTGATTTTCAACAGAACATTTTTTGCAAAAGATCGATTCATATTTATTTTTCCATGATTTTTCGTATAAATATTCAAACAACAGAGAATAATAAAAATATAAGAAATATGCAGCCGCACAGCTGCAGTGTATTGAACAGTGTTATATAGACTTCTATACCATGTAAACAAACAAGCAAAATGAACATGTGAACTCTTAGAAACATTTGGTGAAATGAAGCAAGTTTTTCTCAAAATTAGCTTTTTTGTATCATATTTTTGTATCGTTTGCTTCTTTTGGAGGGTAATACCCCCCCCCCCCCCGCCTCCTTCCAAGATCAGTTCATCACAATCTATGATTATTGAGAGAAACTTCTTAGAAGCAACATGAACGAAAGTCATTTACCTGAAAAAAAAAAAAAAAAAAACACTCTCGACGTACAAGATGGAAAATTTTCATTTTGAGGAATGTTATCAGGGGTCACTTGTGAGTGGAATTAGAAGCTAAAACAAAGGAGTTCACTCTTAAAGATAAACTGGAGTTTATCTCTATTGATCATGACGTGAAAGAAACTACATCACTGATCCTCGTGATAAACTAGTCATACTGCTATCACTTAAAACTCAAATCTTAACTGAAACTTCTATTTAACAAATTAGTTTTCGGCGTGCTTTGAAAATGATTTGCTATGATCATCAATATTATTATAAATGAACCACATTTTTAGGCATTCACTGTTGGAGCTACGGACAGTAGCGACAAGCGTTACTACTTCTCCAACTACGGAAGCTGCGTGGATCTCTTAGCCCCAGGGGTAAACGTGAAGTCCTTGTGGCATACCGGTAACTCTGCTACCAATACTATCACCGGAACCTCCATGGCTACTCCACACGTTGCTGGTATTGTTTTAAAATTTTTCTCTGCTTCACATACAAATTTGTGACTTTTTAGAGTATGGACAAATGAAAAGTAATGTCCCTTGAAGAAGACTGATCTTCGCAAGCTCTCTCATTTGAATAATTAGAAATAGCTTCTTTAAAAAAAATTAAAAACCTAACCTTTCATCTTGTCCCTTTGTGAACTTAACATAATGTTGTGTCACCTACTTTTTCCCATGATACATCTTGAGCTAATTTAGAAAGAGACAAGCTGCAATTTGAGTGATAATTGAGAAAATCTGAATTTTTTTGTAAAAAACATATAAAGAGCTATCCACAAAAACCTGCCATTTTGAAGCAATAATGCCAATTTAAGGATCGCCATAGAAAATAAATTGAGACTTCAAACTTTCATAACTTTCTCATTTCGCAACCGATTTTGATCTAACTTTTTGATTGCTTCTCTCTCTCCTCTCTTTTCATTAAAATTGACTCGTCTCCAGGGTTCCCGTTCTGACAGTGCAGTGGATCATTCTTTTCATAATTTTCATGATTCCAAATATTCATAGTAAACCCAAAATGTTGGCAAACTATAATCGACCTTTCCAATTTGCAATACCAGACAGTTTCTTTCACAAAATAGTGGTGTGGTCGGAAATCAGTTTTCTCTGAAATTAATGAATAAAAAATCGTTTTCTTTCTTTTTTCCTTCACTTTAGGTGCCATGGCTATCTATAAAAAGAACACGTCTACCATGATGTCTCAGACTACAAAGGATAAGATCAACGTGAAAAGTGGAACTCCAAATAAGCTCCTATACGTCTAGTGTGGTAATAAGATAATAATAATAATAATGATAATGATAATGATAATGAACATCAAGTTGTGGAAAACGTGATAATGACAATGATAATAATAATGATGATAATGATAATAGTGATGTTGATAATAACAATAATGATGATAATAATAATGATTATGCTAATGATTGAAATAATGATTAAGATAATCATAGCACTAATAATAAAAATGATAATAATGATGATAATAATAATGATTGTATATATATATATATATATATATGATAATGATAATAACGATAATGACAGTAACTGCCTATAGCAAGGTAGAAAGAAAAACGTGACCACTAAAGACACGCTGGATGCATTGCCTTCTTACATGAAATATCATAGGATATTTCTTTTAATTTGCGATATGTTATTTCCTCTATGCTCTTTTCTTCAGGGTTTTGAGTGTAATTTTTGCAAATTTTGTGTTTTGTTGCATTCGACTTTCAGGTTGTCACGCTGGATGACGCCAATGTAACCAGACCATGCATGAGCTGATGACTGTTGGACATCGGAACATTGAACAAAAATCGCGCTTAATATAGGCTAGTTTCTCATAATTTTCATAATCAACTACTCTTTAAGTGTTCAGGGGTGGAAATCCCATTTTTGGGATGAGTCATGTTAGGGAACAGGCCCCTTTTTCTCAACACCATCATACGTCTAACTTTTTAGACATCCGACTGAAACGTGTGTTGTAGAATTAACACGCGTTCCAATGGGATGTCCATGAACATATTAGACTAATGACGATTTCGAGAAACTGGCCCCACTTCGTTTGGAGTGGAATCCAAGCTTATAATAGTGAAATCCACTCCCATAGGAGAAGTGCTGTGGTCCCAGCTCTAAAGTCCATGGGCAAGACATTATTATGCATTTGGGAGAGCACATAGAATTTTAATTTTGTTTCTTATTTCCACAAAATATGGTGGATAGCCCTTTCAACAGAAGTTGATTTTCAAAGGGGGGCACAGACGTTTTATCGTAATGTGACATACGCTGAACAAAAACGGATTTTTTTTAAATTTAAGATTAATTCAGTCACTATCGAGGATACCACTCCAAAGGAAGTTGTCTATGATATGTCTCCAAAACCTAGAAGATATCCACTCCTGTGCCTTAAGAGAGTATATTTCTGAAATTTTTGAAGTGTCTGAAATGGATTCTTTCCGAGGTAGCTTTTTATAGTAGAAGTTAGCGAAACGGGGTGTCACAAAAAGACGCGGCCGGAACGTAAACAATGCAAAACAACATTTTGTGCTCCAGACATGTCTTTTGGCATGTTTGGTGCCACTACATTCCACCAAGATACCTATTATAATTATGCATTACAGTGGCGTAATGAGTAAAAAAAAAAAAACACGAAAAATCATGTCATTCCAGCTTTTTAAATCACTGGTATCTCGTATCAAATTGGAAATAAACCGCGTTTGACTTCTCTTGGGGGAGGAACTCTGCCCCCCCCCCCAATCAGTACGCCAGTGATGTAATACATCACTGCAGCACAGCTGGGAATATAAACGTCGATCGTATGGAAGATACAGTGTCACTGGTTTGTAATACGTGATGAAGAACTGGTATCTGTATTGCACCCTCAATTTTTTTTTTCAACGAATAAAAGTTAAATGAAAGTATGAAACGCTATCTGACTAGCTTACGTTTGTTGGTCTTAAACCAAGTTGATTAGGAGTGATTTTGCTTTGAGTGATAATATGGGATAATTCTGTGTAAATGTCTGATTTCAGCCCGTTGACAACTGAACTTTTTCCCCCCTATAGGCTCAATACAGGGTCCATTCGGTTCCAGTATGTGGGTCAATTACATGCATTTATTACGTCAGACAGGTGATGCTTAGGACCAAGAGGTTGTTGCCAAGTTGATTCTGACTGGATACAACAAAAGAAAACGGAGAAAACCCCTTTTTAAAAAGAAAAGTACCAGAGTATCGCTACAATTACGGTAATCTGAACATATTTCATCAAAATAAACACAACAAAAAAGTAACTACCCCCTAATTCAAAATAGCATAACTTTTTAACGAAAAAGTTTTGAGCAAAATAATTTGGCAGGAGTGTTCCTACACTTATGGACTAACTTCAGTGTGAAAATGAGAATGATCCGTCAAGTCATGCATGAGTGAGCAGACATTAAAGGCAAAAATGTCACTTTTCAAAAGTCACAGTCATTTTGGGGGGTCTGTGAAACAAAACTTTGACGAATTTGGTTTCTTCCATTGTTTGACCCCGTCATGCCTATCCCTGACACTTTTCATGTTTATAGTAGTTGGTTAAACACAATTTTTTGAAGAAAGCGATATTCAGCCCTCCTAAATCTACAAAATCCATTCAGTTTAAGGAAAGAATTGGCATCAACCAACATGAATCAGCACATTATGTGAAAATACCAGGTAGTCGTTTTTCCAGCATTAAAAAGTAATATTTTAATATTTCTTGCTTCATCGTTAAAAATGTTCTCACTCAACCACGACACAATCTCAATAAACATCAACAGCACTTAACAACACCAGAAAAAGCTTGTTTCACAGATTCCCCAAAATGACTCACGTGACTTTTGAAAAGTGACATTTTTGCCTTTAATGTCTGCTCACTCATGCATGACTTAATAGATCAATCTCATTTTCACACCGAAGTTAGGCAATAAGTGTAAGAACACTCCTTCCAAATTATTTTGCTCAAAACTTCTTCGTTAATAAGATATGCTGTTTTGAATTAGGGGGAGTTACTTTTTTTGTTGTGTTTACACTGTAACATGGATACCATCATGGTATATTTTTTACGCAGGCTAGTGATAAAATGAGGTAGAGAGACAGTTTGTGAGCGATGGAATTAAAGAAAGAAGAGTGAAGAGGAGTAGTGAACATTGTAAAAGAGAAATCAAGACTGGTAATAAATGAGAAAGCAGGCCTGTAAGAAAATGGCTGAAAATGAAGGGATAGGAAAGTAGCAAATGACTAGATGAAGAGAAAACACAGTGAGAGAGAACAAGAGAAAAATAAAAAGTACCCTCGTATACATAGCAACAAATTGAAAATCAGCACTATTGCTTTAATAGCAGTGATAATAATAATAATGGATATTTATTCCACCAAACAAAGTGCTCAAGGCGCTCCATTATCATGAATATTACCTACCAGTAGCTCAGCTATAAGGTACCAATTTCAGTGCTTACAGTATACCTGTATACAGCATTCAAGGAATTCCTTCCTGTCGGTATCCATTTCCACCTGGGTGGAGAGTGGCAATGTAAATTAATGTCTTGCCAAAGGACATTAGTGCCGCCGTGGGATTCGAACCCCGGACTTCGTGGTTCACAGCCGGGGGACTTATCCACTGATCCACAACACCCCAACAAATTAGTTTATGGTTTTTCAAATTAGTCAGGTGCTGTCTGATGACAAACTATAATCTTTACATAAATACAAGCCCTTCATTTCGTAAATTTAGAAAGTTCTAAACTTAACATTTCACTGCGAATGTGACAAATCTCTTCCATTTTTTTCAATGAGAAACGTAACGTCCCAGTATTGCCTTTATATAGGAAAGACAAAATTTTCATATGGCATTTCTTTCTTCTTTTTCCCCTTGTATTTCTATTTTTGCTTTGTAAATAATAATGGAGACAAAATTGTGTATAAGCATCTGAACCAAGCAAAGAACATGCCCATTGTACTGTGTGTCAAAATTTTGATGTCAAACAATTCGGCCTTCTTCTTGTTTTGTACAAGCAACTTTAAAACAGCTATTTACAAAAAAAATGTTGGTGTAAACATTATACAGTTCTGTTTTGATAGTAATCCATATCACAAGAAATCTGCTATGAATTTATTGCATTTATTTTCCTGCCATACAGTGGGGAAGAGCGTATGTTCAGTAATGCAATTATCCAAACACAACATCAATGGCAGCATGGATAGCGGTATAGTCATATTAGTAATACAAGGATAGTAGTAGTGGAAGTAAGTGATGTAAATATGAAACCAAACATTAAATATTCATCAAATTTGGTAATACAATAATTAGTTGGATTTTATCCAGACTAACATACAGGAGTATATCAGATATTACTTATTTCTCTACTGGTTAATGTAAGCACTCACGACTATTTCTGTATACAAGATAAGTTTAATCTTTCTTATTTATATTATCATTGATATCACGGTTACATGTTATCCTACCTTATATACACACAGAGTTCAGCTAGCGGTAAAAACCTTTCTTATTTGTATTATCATTGCAATCACGATTACATGTTATCTTTTCTAATATACACGTATCTGAATGAGATATTACTATCTTCTTTCTTTGCTTATGTAAGGACCAAGAGACTATGGACATTTCTACAAGATTAGTGTAATCATTCTTATTTCCGTCATCATTACAATCATCACGATTATCTTTTCTAATATACACGCACCGATCAGACAATATTTTTTCTCTTAGTCAATATATAAGGACCTCTACAAGATTGGTAAAAACCTTCTTATATCTATTATCATTTCAATCACGTTTACATGCTTGTTATCTTTTCTAATATACACGTATCTAAATGAGATATTACTATCTTCTTTCTTTGCTAATGTAAGGACCAAGAGACTATGGACATTTCTACAAGATTAGTGTAATCATACTTATTTCCGTCATCATTACAATTATCACGATTACGTGTTATCTTTTCTAATATACACGCACAGATCAGACAGTATTTTTTCTCTTGGTCAATGTGTAAGGACCTCTACAAGATTGGTAAAAACCCTTCTTATTTCTATTATCATTGCAATCACGTTTACATGCATGTTATCTTTCTAATATACACGTATCTAAATGAGACATTACTATTCCTTATCTTTGTTAATGTAAGGACCAAAGACTATTTGTTATTCTTTCTAATATACACGCTTAACTCTGATATTCCTATTTTCTCTCCTGATCAACGTGCGGACCAATTTTATGTATTGCTGTAAATTTGGTAATATTCTTTTTTTTATTTTGTTGTCAGATCACTGCTGATATATGTTGTCCTGTAAAGTGTGTAAACATACACTATGAACATGACGGACAAAGAAAGCGGACAAAATAAACAACCCCCCATTCTACCCTTCACAATGGTTCTGGTAGTCAAAAGAACATCCCTTCACTGCTATTGTCTAAATTATGTGGAACAGGTGTCACATGCATATTCACCTGGAACTACAGGATTAAACATAATAAGCTGTGAAGGGATGTTCTTTTGACTACCAGGACCATTGTAAAGGGTAGAATGAGAGGTTGTTTATTTTGTCCGCTTTCTTTGTCCGCCATGTTCATAGTGATACATTAAAAAGTTCTTATGTGCTCTTTTGGTCGCCGTTACATAATTATATAGATTTAGACATCACTAGTGTCTGTTTAAAAAGAAAAGAGCCTTAAGTCTGTGTGATTACAGCCTATTTTATGATTAAGGCCTATTTCTTTCTCATCAGACCATAAGTACAGTTATTATTTTCATTTCTAATCAAATGTGAGTCATTATTGCGTGTTCTGCAAATCCCACTGTATCGTAAACGGTGTCATCATGTCAAGTTCCAGATCCCGGATATGCAAGACCTGTCCGATGAAAATAAATAAAAATGTAGGTAGAAGAGGCAAAATATTACTTCAGACTTATAACGTTAAATAACTGATATTGCTACATTCGTTGATGTTTTTGCAACTGGATGGGCTCTGGTTTATAAGGTGCCGTTGTATAGGCTGGAAGGGCCGGTGCCCTGCCCCTCCCCTCCCCTACGATAGGTCAGTGCCCTACCAACACGGTTAGGCCCAAGCCCGGGGGGGGGGGGGGTTCTCAAATTTGGTTCCGACGGGGGTGTGCTGAAGCCTCCATACCCGTACTTATTTTTTTAAGGGTCATATTGGTAGAAAAGGGTACCCATTATTAGGGATTTTGCATCTCGGGTGTGTACTTAGGCCTCATTATGGGAGAGAATATCATTCTAAACAATGAAGTTACCGATGTTTAAAAAGTGAGAGGCATGTTTAGGGATTTTCCGACTCAAAACCATACCCATGTTTAGGGATTTCTTGCAAAAAAGGGACCCACTAGAGCGGCACACCCCCGTATACCATATTAGGCGAGTACACCCCCCCCCCCCCCGGCCCAAGCCAAGCCATCAGAGGTTAGTTTGCAGGCACAAACCCTGGTCTATCGAAAAAAAAGTCTGAGCTGGAGACTAGAGGATGTCAATGGGGATCATGTAGTATAGCTGCTCCTATACTAACACAGCCAGTGGGCAATCTTGCTAGGGTTCTCTCAAGATGCAATGCATTTAAATAAAGTGTCAATTAGGGTCTGTGCCTGCAGACTAATCGGAGGTCGCAATATTTTTTTCCTGGGTTTCAAAATATGTCACGGAACCTTCTTGTCCCTCTTTCTCGCTATGATCGCTAAATATAAAAGTAATTTCGTTTCCTGAGTATTAAATGGAAACTAAATAGAGAGAAGTGTTTGATAAGTTGTAGTAATAGTGATAATCATTAAAATGACCCCTTACTTTTGTCTCTCCGTCGTAGTCCGCGGTGGTCTGTGCATTCGTACCGTTAGATTGTATTGTGACGTCGCCATCTAAATCGAAGTCGGTGACGCCGTATATCTTGATGTTGTGGAAGTAGAGGTCGTTTGGATCCGTGTAACCATTTACGTCCACAGTCATACTCAGCATACCCGTAGAATCAGCCTAAAAGTGTGTCATAGATATGATAATAATGATCAGAGATTATGTTTCCCAAGATAGGAAAACAAGCAGTGGAGCCTTTTTTAAAGAATGGAGGCATATACAGATTTTAAGATTTTTCTTCAAGTATAGATTTCAAGCTGGAGTTATGATTAATCAATAAAACACATATAAAAAAGCTAGAACTATGATGATGTCAAGGAGCACATGCATGATACAACTTACATACACAAGCAAACGGCTGTATGAAATAAAATGATACGAAACAAGACAAAGTTAAACACGATAAAAATCTACTTTCGAAAAATGAACTTAAGGCAACTTTAGAAATGTGCGGACTTTTCAATGGCTTATTACGTAATCCGAACATGATTTGTATGTGCAGTACAATAGGCTTTAGAAATTGCACTTTTAATTAGTTGATTTTTCTAAAGTAGTTTTTATCGTGTTGTTAGAGATTCAAATATTCAAAAGGAACGTAAATGAAAGAGGTATGAAAAGAAGCGAGCACTTTTACTATCAGGTATATACGCTACTCAGTGCTCATTTGATTTTCACATCATAGCTTCTCTTCAGAATCAAGCAAAAAGTATAAAAAAAAAGATTTGTAAAAATGTCAGGGTCATATCCTCATTGATACGTCACAACTGTGGTCAATAGAATACCCTTGAACAGATTTTTTTTAAAATTGATTTTGGTTTAATTTTCCAAAATTTCAATATGCAATAACGCAGATATTAATATACTGCAGCACATATCGACCTAATAGGGTGCTCAAGATGCATGCAATGCATTATTGTTACTATCCCAGCAGTGCCAAGTATCCATTTATACACCTGGGTAGAGTGCAGCTAAAGTAGATTAAGGAGCAAAGCAATAGTGGCAATTGAACGCACAACCCTTTGATTAAGAGTGCGTGCTCTTGCCAACTTTGCCACAACACTTCCATGATATAGTAAAAATTTATAAGGAAATTGTGATTTTTTTACACAAAACACTTACTTTTGTGGCACTGAATTTGAGAAGAGTGTAGCTTCCTTGTTCGTAAGATTCTGTGAAAACAAAAAGCAACGGGGCGGTCAACGGGTCAATCCTATGAAACAAGCGCCTCTCCCTCTCTCCCTCCCCCTCTCCAACTTTCTGTATCTCTATCTCTCTCTTTATCCTCGTAACTGTCTCTCTTTTACTCTCTATTTCTCTCTCTCTCTCACGCTCTCTTTTTATCCTCATCTCTCTGTCTCTCTCTGCCTCTCTCTCTCTCTCTCTGTCTTTCTCCCTCTCTCTACCTTTCCCCCTATACTAGGTACCCACCCCTCTCCTCTCCGTCATCCCAGAAGAGTTCTCCATACGCCTCCATATCATCATCTACGCCACAAAGAGGTCCAGGAGATCACCCCCTCCCCCATCTCTCTCTCTCTCTCTCTCTCTCTCTCTCTCTCTCCTTCTTTCTCTCCCCCTCTCTCTTTATCCTCGTCTGTCCGTCTCTCTTTATGTCTCTCTCTGTCTCTCCCTTTCTCCCTACAGTACTAGGTACCTACCCCTTTCCTCTCCGTCATCCCAGAAGAGTTCCCCATACGCCTCCATGTTATCATCCAAGGCAACCAGGAGAGCAAGGGGGTTCAAACGACTGATGGAGAAAAATGGAGAAGGGGGGAAGAAATGTTAAAGGCTTTAAGATCTAGGAAGCAGTAGCATGAAGGACCTGTGGGGTGTTTCATAAAGTTACGGACGACTTTACGCACGGCTGGAACATGTTCTTGAGTGCTAATCAGATTCTCATTCATTTACATGTAGCATGGGAAGGTATCACCAGTCGTGCGTAAAGTCGTTCGTAACTTACGAACAGCTTTATGAAACACCCCATGGACCCCGTTTCATAAAACTTGTAATCAATAACAAGTTGCAATTACTGTTATAAGCTATTGAAATCCTTGCACCTGACTGGCTGAGAGCAAATTTGTCATAGAAATGTGGAAGTTGTTACTGATAACAAGTTACATAAACGGGGCCCTGGACTAAAATTTGACCCGGGAAATCCAGAGAGACCTGCCAAATTTGTTCATTGTTTTTGTTGCTTTTTGTTGCTTGTTGTTTTTCTCTTTGTTTGTTTATTTGTATTGCGTTTTAAAGACCACCCCTTGACTGTCGATCGATCGAACCTCCATGAAAAATGTAATTTTTCACATTTGTAAACCCCCACTATCTCCATATTTTTTATTCATTCTCTTTTTCTACACAATTTGGCACTTAAGTTCTTTATTTAAAGGAGGGATACTCAAAACTCTATTAAAGTAGAAAGAATTCCAAACCACAGATTTTCAAAGACATCACTTAAAATGAAACAAAAACAAACTTGCCAAGCAGTAAAGACTGATATAACCATGCGTTTTGATAAAACTGAATACAGCTGGACTAATGGCTGCTACATACATGTACAACAAAACGGTGATATTGTTTGAGAATAAACTGGTTACCTGAAGACAGTGGTGTTGGCTGGCTCTTGGAGGGGTAAGATGTGCCCCCCTCTCACGTGAAGGTTGATGGTTTCCATGGGAGCAGGCAGGGTAACTACCTGACCCCTCTCGTTCATCATCTCCTCACCCTGTTATTCCAAAGAGAAAGAGCAAGAGACAAAAAAAAAAAAGATAAGGAGAGGGAAACTGGAAAGGATATGGAATATCGAATAAGGGGTGAGATTTAGACATACAAAGAAATAGAAGGGATATGATTAGAGTTCATTTACGCAAAAACGCAGAAAAGATTTTTTAAAAAGCAACTCGAAAAAAGACATGCCAGAACTTTTGTATGTCTTTAGGGGTAATGCGAGCGTGTGTGAGGGTGTATCTGCATGTATATTTGTTCTTTGAGTGGTAAAAAAAAACACATATTGTGCAAGTGAAACCGCAGAATACTGGCACAAGTATTTTTGCAAAGAGGCAAAACATAGATGACTAATATATATTTGATTATTTTTTGTTTCCTAAATAGATTGATGATCAGCATGACTTGATATTTAGGCTAATACATGAATGTTTATTATATATCAGCCTTAAATATTTCGCTATGTGGAAAATGGCACTTTTTTCAACATCATTTTCATCTTTAATTATCATGATTATTACATTTCATTAAATGCTAAGCGACCTTGTACAAAGTGAATAATTATGCTGTAACATCATCATAATAATTGAAGATATGTACCGTGTAGTAGTCATACCAACGAGCATCTGGAAAGTAGGCTTCGATTTCCGTCACGCCCTGTGCAAAAAAATTATATAAGGGTATATACAGGTAATAATAATAATAATAATAATAGATGGGATTTGTAATGCGCCAAATCCACTCTGCAGAGTGCCCAAGGCGCAGTGAAAGAAAGAAAGAGAGAGAAAAGTACAAATACAACGATAAATTAAGGAACAATTAAGAGTAGGAAGCATTGAATAGACGCGTCTTAAGGTAACGTTTAAATTTGTCAGTTGAAGTGTATTCACGGATAACCAGGGGAAGATCATTCCAAAGAACAGGGCCAGCGTGAGCAAAAGCCCGTACCCCCCATGTCTTAAAAAGTAGGGCCCTGACAGGAGTGTATTTGTTAATTAGACTGATGTTGTATTGTGGAGCAGAACCGTAAGGTAAAATGCCTGAAAATGTTGGTAAATACACCCGTACTGTTAACTTCATTTACATGTATATCTTGCCATCGTCACTTCTTGTCTTACATGCATATCACTATTTTATTATTACTGTGTTACAGTCTTCTTCTTCTTCTTCTTCTTCTTCTTCTTCTTCTTCTTCTTCTTCTTCTTCTTCTTCTTCTTCTTGATTCTCCATGATTAAAGGCTATCATTGTGCCAGCTTCTTACCTCTTCGAGTACGGCTGATATCATAAAGGATGGGCCCCAGAGAAACTGACGATCAATGTCCCAAGCCATGGGATCGGCTGGGAACCTGGATGAAAGATGGTGAAGGGGATGGAGAGGAGGGAGAGGAGGAGGTGGGGGAAGAGGAGATGGAGAGGAGGAGGTGGAGAAAGAAGAGGACGAGGAGGAGAATTCGAGGAGGAGGGAGAAAAGTAGAGGAGGAGGGGGTGGAGGAATAGAAAGGGAATGCGAGGAGGAAAATAGAAGGGGAGGAAAAGAGAAGGAAAGGAGTGGAGGAGGAGGATAAGGAGAAAGAAGAAGGGAAGAGGAGGAGGAGATGGAGGAATAGGAGGGGAACGCGAGGAGGGAAAGAGGATAGGAGAAAAGGAGAAGGAGAGAGGAGTGGAGGAGGATAAGAAAAAAGAAGGGAAGAGGAGAGGAGGAAGAGTAGAGGAGGAGAGAAGGAGGAGGGAGTGGATAAAGAGGAGTGGAAAGCGGAAACATGAAGGTAAGAGAGAAAAAACAGGAGTAATCAGAAAACGTAGGGTTATTACTCACATAATATGTGAATATTATTCGTAAAACTGCATTTCGATATATCTAAAAAGTAACAAGATGCACAATATAATAAACTTTTAGAGCAGCGTGGTTCATCCTGTTATACCCTGCATACTTTGACAAGATTAATGAAAACGGGAAATGGTACAAATGGAAACAAAGAAGAAAGAAGAAGAAAATAGAGCCGGAAAAAATATAAAATGAATATTTTTAATCTGAATAGGTTTATTTCAAAGGTGTCGGCAATAAATGAAAATACTGCATCAACTACACGTTTAAAAATCCAAGATGGATTTCAAGAGAAAAATCACGTATGAAATGAATGTATGCCGATTCAGAATTAGCTTGTAATAATATCGGACAAACTGTGATAATGAAGTTTGATGGAATTTCTCATACCTATGTTTCAATTGCTGAACGGACTCCAACTACTTTTTACCAAAAGTGTTAAGAGTATATTCAGCTACGGGAAGATAGGTATACAAGAAATATAAGTAACGATCAACTTACTCGTTTACTAGAGCCCTGACGACGGTCGAACTATCGATATGAGCTTGGTAAAATAGGGTGTAGAGGAACGGGAGAAGACGATATCGCTCTCCTAGGATACCTTTCGTCATGTTAACGAACTCCTCGCCGAAGACAGGTGGATGCTGAGGCTATGTAGGTCGATGATGTGGAAAATGATATTTACTATGCATGGTCAATTCAGTATTGTCCGGTATTTGAAGGTATTAAGTATTTGAAGTACAAACAATTTATAACAATAATATGGAAGCTAAATGAGCAGGAGATCAGATACCATTCTAACATAGGGTAGAAAGATGCTAGCATTATGGTCCCTAGCATAGGTAAAAAAAAAATCTTATACTTATACTTAGATGGAAAACACCTAGGAGCTATATAGGACCTCACTCCATGACGACGAAATGTCAAGCAGTTCGAAACGTCGAGTAATACATGTCCTTTTCAGGGCAACCACAACTCCCGAAAGAATTTATTAATTCCAAACCCAACAGTCCTTCTCAGGACTACTCATATGGTGAATACCTCAAACCACCGAAATTATATTGATATACTACCCCACAGCGCCTTATACTTCTTACAGACCTGCACAGGGACAGAAAACTCCCATACTTACATAATATCCCTTACTATTATGGTGCCTAGCAGAGGGGTAGAAAGCACCCATCTTAAGGTACCCCTCCGTCCCAACATAGCTTTCTACTAATGTACTAAGCATATAGGTGTATAAATATCCTATGTTTATAGCATTGTGGTTTCAGTGTAAGGAAAAAAGTTCTTGTATTATACACCACCCCAAGGCATATGTTCGGAAAACGATACATGCCACCCCTTAGCATTATGGTTTCTAGCATAATATAGGGATAACAGCGTCTTATACATTTCTTATACTTATACACCACCCCATAAGAAAGGAAAAAACCTGCTTTACTTCATAAGGGTAACAGCTTCTTACACATTTCTTATACTTATACACCACCCCATAAGAAAGAAAAAAGACTGCTATACTTTATAAGGGTGGAATGCTCATATGCTATCATATACCCCTTCATTCCCTCCCTCCCCTACTCTTCCCTCCCCCTCCTAGCATAGGTGCATAAATAGCCTATGCTTATATTCCACCAATTAGAAGCATAGCAACAAACAGTTTCTTAAATACAACCCCGCTTTATTATTGGGTAGAAAAGCAACTGAAGCATCATGGTTCTTATAGGGGTAGAAAAGCTCTTATACTTACATGCCACCCCTGAGCATTGTGGTTTCTAGCATAGGGGTAGAAGGCCCCTAATTGAGTCCACCTCCAGCACATCTCGTATGTTGTGTTGCCCCAGAAACCGCAAATGTCTGCTCCGATCTAAATTGGGGTTTTAAAAAAAGAGCCAAAAATGCTTCCGTTCGAACATTCACTTCTTGAAAGGATCTGTCCTTTGGGGGGGGGGGGGTATAGACAAACAAAATAAAGGTGCATTATGACAGCAAGTAGGGATATATTTCTTACTTTCTTTGTATTACAAAGGAAATTATATGATAGCAAATCAATACGCACTTCAAATTTCAAATATACGTCTTCCGAGCATGTCTTCGACAAAGCACGGATATGGAGAGATTTAAAAACAAAAATAATTATGTACTTCCTAAGAAAAATCTTATTGATGAAAGCCGTTTGAAGTGGATTTTAGTAATCAGCATGGTTATTTAGTATTTTGGTGACGCCTATGCCTGGGAGGGACAAAAGGAACTTAAATCACTGTGACAGTATCATGACTATAAGGAGTTCCCACTTTTCTCTTCTTCGAATAGCACAGGGGGTTCTTAATCGCGCAAAGGAGGTGACCTCTCCCATAAGCAGAGCCTTCATTTAACGTCCTATACGAGGGACGAAGAGATTTTCATTGTGACATAACCTGCGTCTGTAAAAGAGGCAAGGGACACAACGCAGGCATCCGCCATCTGCATGCAATGTATAGGTTCGAACCCACGATCCAGACTGAACCAACTTGCCTCCTCACGGTTTGCTTATATCTCGGTTACATCTTGGTTATCTCTATATCACTTATTTCGTGTTAACATTTCGTGCGTGTTTTATTTTTTCTGTCATGATATTATAGTATGTAAGAATTCATGTAATGTAAGGTAATGTAATTTAAGGTAAGGCAGTGTTAGGTAATGTAACGTAAGGTTGTGTCATGTATGATGTTTGGTAAGGTAGTGTAAGGTTGTGATGTATATAAGTATCATTTATCAATTTTGTAAACGCAATGAAATGGTACATGTATATGTAATGCGTTATTTAAATGTACTCATTATTATCATTATTAGCCTATTACAACTACGCTTAAAAAAGAGAAGGGATATAAAGGTAATAAACCAAGGAAAATACTTACATATGGCATACCAAACATGTTGAATTCCAGCATACCTGAGCAAGAAAATACATATGCAGTAAACAGTACATATTACATTTATGTATTCATGGAATCTCCATGTTATTCACTGTCAATTTTTTTTTTTTTTTTTTTGGGGGGGGGGGTTCAACATAGATTGACTTTTATGTGAGAATTCAGATCTATTTTTCCTTCAATGTAACATCTTTATTGCGTTAATAACTTGATGCAATAAAGAAAGAGTCATTTCAGCTAACCTTTTGCTCTCTAGCGCCATTAATAGACTTAAGTCGAAAGAGGTGTAGTGGAATATCAGTTGCAATACACAAATGCAATCCTGGGGTTCTGAATACAAGCCACTCACAGAGTTTTGACCTCATTTTTTTTTTCCAAATGCGAAATTCTAATTTCATATTTAAAGCACTATTTTACCAAAAATGTTAATGAAGAAAAGCGCACAAAAATCAGTCCGAATATATTTGACGTCATTGAACTTTACAGATAAAAAAAATCAGGCTGATGGACTTTGAACTATATGATAAAAAATGTCAAATGTTGTTGGTTTTTATTATAATGGCGATTAGTCAATTTGACTATTATCACTAACGCGTTTTTTTCCAGATATGTACATTCAGCATTTCTCCCTTATTTTTTCACATATTTTTTCTCCTTTTTTTCTCAATAACCAGAAGCAAAAACAAAAATACGAATGGCATCATGCCAGGTTACCGAATCCTGTCATTACGACGGCACCTTCTGACAAGCCTGCTCGCGAATTGTACTAGGAAGGTTTCTTTAACATGTTTATAACACCTACTAGCTGGGTGTACCTCTTTATCTTTATCGTTATATTGGCCAAATATTACTGAGATCATCTGGTTTTACCTGTAATACCCCAATGAAGATGGCCCCATACACTTTGATTGTCACCAAGCCAATGTTGGGAAGTCTTCCCTGTACCAGCAAAAGTAGAACGGCTGAATACCAGACTGCGCTTTTCAGGGAAAACCGTTTTCAGCGCCCTAAAAGAAAAGACACCAAATCGTCAAACACCAGTGCATGGGGACATCACAAGTTAGTTCCATAAAGGCTTGCTCACATATGCAGTGGGTTACCTCTGAAAAAACACCCATTTTCTTTCTTTAAAACTAGAGAGTGTCACATTTCGGTTGCGTTTAGCACCGATCCACTCGTCATGCAGTAAAAACAAAGAAGCTGTGGGGTTTGGGAGATGTTTTTCTTCTTCTTCTTCTTCTTCTTCTTCTTCTTGTCAGTGTTTTGTTTGTGATGCGGTATATCGCTTCATATCTGAACGAGACTAATGAGGCATAGAAAGTGAGGTCATGATTACAGTCTTAAACTGACAGATCATTAAATCATTGTATACAGAAGCAGGGCGGCGCCGGGGTATTTTGATAGGGGCAAGATGACCCATAGGTGAGATTATGAACAAATAGGGTATTATATAATTGCCCTCTCTTTCCACAAACTCTTCTTACTTCTTCCTTCTCTTTTTTCTTCTATTTCTCCTCTTTTTTAATCACTTGAAAAATCATAGGGGGCTGTCGCCCTCCGCCCCCCCCCCCGTAGTACCGCCCCTGTCCTCTACAGGAGACAAATCAAGTTGGTGCTCTCTTGTTGAGGAGGAGTACTTACTCATACGTGCCTATACTCATGGAATGACCATAGAGACTGTGCAGATTGTAATGATCATCACCGTTGCCGTGTCGTGCGTCCATACAAATCGTTTTAGTAAATATCTGGCCTTCCTCTATTGTGAGTTCTGCAAAGAAAAATCGTATTATCAGTGTCTGTTATAAAATGATAATATAGATTTTTCCGCCCATTTTCGTCACCTCTTCATTCAATTTCCAAAAATGTGCTTTTAATTCGTCTCTGGCCCTGTGGAATGTGCGAATGCTTGTTTCAATTTCGTCTTTGGTCGATCAATTTTGAAGCATCGTCATTCAATTTCGTGCTTTGTCACCCATTTTCGTCAACTGCAATTCGAATTCGTCGGTCACAGTAGCTTGGAACGGGACAGCAAAATCAATTTCGTCTTAGGGCCTTCGTTTTCGTCAAAGATTCATTTAAATTCGTCGCCCAGATATACGGCCTACTAACAGACGACAATCCTGCACAGGGCACAAAGCGTGTGGGCCGTGTATCATACGAAATTATTTTGAATGATACAACATTCCACATTATTATGATCATTAATATTTTTCAAAGGAAAGTAACAAAAGTCAAATTACATCACGAGAAAGAAAAGTAACTAAAGGCCTGGTTAAACCCTCCATTTAAAGGCCAATATGACACTTGACAGAACGATGACAGAACGATGTAGAGGTGTTGTGGTCCAGTGGATAAGTCTCCGGACTGTTAACCACAAGGTCCGGGGTTCGAATCCCTGCCACGGCACTACTGTCCTTTGGCAAGACATTAATCTGCATTTGCCACACTCGACCCAGGTGTAGTAAGTGGGTACCTAGTAGGATTTATTCCTTGAATGCACGAAGCACCTACGGTTGCTCGAGCTAAAGCAGAGGTAATGATATCCAAAGTCCTTTGGAAGCGCATAGAGACGTTATATCATAATGTGATATGTGCTATACAAGAACGGCATATCATTTTTATTATTATGAATTTGCTTGGAAAAATGACGAAATTGATCCGAGCATTTCTTACTCGCTCAGCGGCAGAGACGAATTTCAGTGACAAGATTGATGGTTAATGGTTAATGAAATTGAACCTAGGATTTGAACACAGTAAGCTATTGCGCACGAAGTTGAACTGAAAATTGACGGAACTGAATGAAGAGATAACGAAAATGGGCGGGAAACCCTATAATTCTTATTCGGACAAAAAGTCGGAAGCATGAAGTTTGAAGCAGGCCAGTTTGGTAGGCCAGCTAACTAGAGCGTACCGCGTAGCAGCAGTCCATCAGTATGGTGGCCCTGAAGTACGCTCGACAACAGGTCATGTGCGACGTGAATTTCGCATCCTAGGTTCTGAACTTCGTATCCGAGGTCATGAAATTCATGACCCGTGGCGCAAACTTTGCATCCGAAGTCGTGAAATTCACGACCCGCGGTGCGAAATTCAGGACTGGGATGCAAAGTTTGCGCCACGGGTCATGAATTTCATGACCTCGGATGCGAAGTTCAGAACCTGGGATGCGAAATTCACGTCGCACATGACCTGTTGTCGAGCGTACTTCAGGGCCACCATATATCAGCGATGCGTACAAGGAAGGCATGGATGGCTCATCTCCCCCGCACTCTGGCAGTCACAGGCTTCGCATATAATCGTATGCGCTCCTAAACTGAGGAGAGGATATGCGTGTTCATGTTCAGGAATATGTCTAAGTCTACACCTAAATCCCGAACAGTTTCTGGGACAGGCACGACAGAGCTACTTAGACGTGAGTTCTGACAAATCAATGGCAGAATATAGCCGGACACAGATCCGTTTAGGTTAGGCCTGGAGGTTAGGGTTTGGATTAGGGGTTTAGAGGGGTGGGTTAAGGTGAAAGTATATCTAAAAAGCTGGGTTTTACCAATAAACCTGGGGAGCGTTTCATGAAGTGTCTTGTCAATGATTTTTACTGACAAATTTGCTCTCAGCCAATCAGGTGCAAGAATTTCAGTAGCTTATAACAGTTGTCAGTAAAAAATCACTGACAAGACACTACATGATACCCTCCCCTGAACTCACTTGGAATGTATGGAGGATAGTTCCATCTATTATTATCGCATCCATCGATAGATCCTCTGAAGAAATTAGAGGGCTCGTTCATGTCCTGTTTCAGACAATATGAAACAATGAAATATTATATTGATATTGGAATTATTTCAAACGATCAAGAGAACCGCTAAGCGAGAAGACAAAGGACTGGGGGAGAAGAGCATTGTAAGCCAACAGTGCTCTGCCCCCCCCCCCCTTTTTTTTTTCTCTCTCTCTCTCTCTCTCTCTTTCTATCGCGGTTCCGGTGTCATAGTCGATTTGTTCCGGGCAGTCGATTGGATCCTCCGGAACCAATCGGCTGAATATTTACCCGCCGATTAGATCCGCTTTGGTCGACTAAATGCGGTCGTCATAGGCGATTGGTTCCGACCAGGCGATTCGTTCCTTTCGACCATTCGACGAAGGATTTAGCTGCGAAGGCGATCCGAATCTCTATTGTGCTAACGTATCACGTCAGGGTAACATCCCTAAAGAAAAGTGTACTCTTCTGGTCACCTTTTGGAGCCAATCAAACTCCTCCAAATCAGCCACACGTTGCCTTTTTCAGAATTTGGAATACACGTAGAAATAGATATGGTAGAAATACACTGATTCCTGTTCATAAGGAGGGGGTGGGGGTCAGTGAATAAGGTCAGTTGTGTGAAGTTATGGATGCCAAGGCGTATGCTTGTGGGGGGGGGGGGCGCATGGCGAGGAATGGGATTTGTATTCCGATAACTCTATTCTGTCTATAAAGTTATTCTCTTATTCATTCGTTCCCATTTTTTTGGGGGGGGACGAGGCGGGGTCAAAATTTGAAATGTTTTAACATACATCTATAAATTTTACTCTCATTCATTAAATGAACACGATGTATCAAATTAGCTTTCGCGTCAGTTGTTATATTGGTAATTCTAGAATCCTTCTTCATACTCTTATTTCAGTTTGTTCTATGTGTCTATATATTAATTAATGCATTCATGTATCGGAGGCTGGTCATCCGATTCGGTTCCAAATTCTCTCACCAATTTTTCCCCCTTTTTGATCACTTGTTCATTCTAAATTCACCAACTTGAATTTCCCTACTTTTAAGTCAGCTGAAGGGTTGATTATAAACGAAGCCTCCATGCTTTTCGGGCTGACCTGGAAGGAGTTTTTATGGTTTAATGTATAATATATATTCTTTGCTTTTGAAATATCAAACCCTGATTTTTTTCGCCTTCCTCTTTTTTTGTTTTTGTTTTTGGTTTTGTTTGTTTGTTTGTTTTTTTTTATACTAAAAATGAAGGGGAAAGGGTTCCTTTCTGTTCAGGGGTCCATTTACACTTAAACGAGTTTTTAATCTTTTTCACACCCTAATATTTGTGTGTTTGCTAAAATAACAGCCTATATTTTTTTCATGGATACTAGTAGTATCCATGATTTTTTTCAAACACTGGTTGCTTTTTCTGTTAAGGGGCCCAATGACTCCCTAAATGTTATAAGTGTCAAAGTACAATTCTAACGATTCTTTCCCTCATCAAAAAAGAGTGAACGCATTCACTCTGTTACGGGTGAATTTGAGAAGGAGTGCATTTAGAGTGAATAAGAATAAAACTCTTTTAGGGGTGACTTCAGAGATCAATCAAGGTTTTGTGTTCTGATGTGACAGACAACTAGACTCATGACCAGGTGCGTAGCCAGGAGGCGATGGGGGCGGTCCCCCTCCCCCCGCCAAAACGCCAGAAAGAAAGAAAAAAAAAAAAAAAAAAAAAGCGTGAGCGAGATGAGAAAAAGGTAAGAGAATGTAAGAAAAGCGGGAGCAGACAAGGAACAACGACAAAGCAACGTCGGAGCTTCCTTAAGTCCCCCTCCCTGCACCCTCCCCATGGGTGATTCGCACGCTTCGCGTGCTTACTACCGCCCCCATGAAATCCTAACTACGCCACTGCTCATGACTGCATCGGTGTAGAATCAAACTGCTAGTAAGTCTATTCCATCACAACAACTGACATATACAGGTACATCTACATTCCAGACAAGCAGTTACATAACATGTCTGGTGCTCGCTGCCATCTGAGTGACGCAGCAGGGGAGGAGATTAGTATATCAGACTGAAAACAAACAGAGAGTGTGGGAACATACAGGCAGAGTGTGGGAAAAGGATGATGATGATGATGTGGACTGAAATGAGATGAGATGACGAAATTATTAGGACACAATACAAGGATTTTGAGTTTTTTAATACTTTTTTTTAAAAATATCTTTATGTACAGATCAGTGCGTTACTTAGATCTAAGGGCCGAAAGATCGTCATTTATTAAAAAAGACAAAAAGTAATTATTGTGAATTACGGTAAAAAGTGTCACACAAAGGACATTTCCAGAGTTATTTTTTCATGACTTTCTGCGCAGAGACCATGGGCAATTTCGAAAGTATAGTGCAGTTGCATGAAATAAGTAAACCCAAAACTTCTTTGAAAATTAAATTTTCTAACATTCATGGGGGGGGGGGGTAAGTTAAATCGGGTAAATAGGGATAATAATATGTCAAGGAATTGTAATGTCCTGTGGGTATATTGCAGGGGATATATTCGAAACCATGTCCATTGGTTTAACTATAACAACAACAACAACAACAAACACACGATTATCATTTGGGCTCTGATAGGAAGGGATCATGACAAACAGCATGAGCCTTATGTTGTTAAGGTTGTTGTTGTTGTTGTATTTTCAAAGATTTTTTCAAATGATATTTTGTCCTAATTTGAAAAAAAAAGAAAACATTTAAGTGTCACTTGGAGTATGCCACTGTAAAAGTGTGCTGTCAAATATAATTGTTTGCCCCTCTTAAAAGTTACATGTAATTCATTAGAAATCACCACATCTGTTCATCGAGAATTCAACATTAATATAGCATAGACATTAATTATTATACACAAGAAAAAAGTATATTAGGTGCTATTATTTTTTTCAGCACCGGCATAATGTTATGGGGCTTGGGGGCAATAGCCCCCCCCCCCCAAAAAAAAAAAAAAAAAAATGTAAAAAAGAAATGAATAAAAAAAAAAGGAAAGGGGAACAAATTAAATTACCTCCCGGATATTATGTCCTGATCTTTGTATGACGAAATAACATTTTCATTAAACAAGTCGATTTTTGGATTGCTCTCTTCGCTAGCTGGCAACTTTTCAGAAATGTATGTCATGTTCTGCCCCCTCAAATTATTTTGAATAATTACGCCACTGTTTTTCAGGGAGAATTTTATTAGAGGGTATACTAGTATTTTCTTTGATGCTGGATATTATTTTGCAACCACAATGTGACCCAAAAAATGGGTAAGTTGATGTTGGTTTTAAAAAAAAAAAGTTGGGTAAAAAGATTTGACCAACAACCGAGCAATATAGAACTCAAAGGCAAAAGCCAATATGTTGGGAAATGCATAACCTTGGGTAAAACATTGCCTAACAATTCGTTGGGTTGACTATAAGCCCAACGCTGGGCAAAGCGTTTCCCCATTTTTTCACAGTGCATATGCTTTAGGATAACTTATTGAGAATAAGACTTCTCAAAATAGAAATATAAACATTTTGTTAACTCCTTTGCAGATACTATCAGAATATCCGGAACATATAAATTTATCAGAACTCTTAATGACTGTTATTTAAACCTATTCAATATAAACTGCATTTACAAAGACTTGAGAGACCGTCTGACAATGACAATGTGTAATAATACTCTTGATAATATTAATAATCAAAATTCAGGGGCAGCGGAAGCGGAAGGGGGGGGGGCTGGCGGGGCTCCCCCACACTTTCGGCCCCCCAAAAAAACTTTATTATTTTTCAAAAATTATAAAAATTGTAAATATAGAAATAGACTTTCAAAATCAGAAAAAAAACCCCAAGGTTTCGGGGATGGGGGGGGGGGTGCCGCCCCTGAACCCCCGCTAGGGCCCTATCTGCAGGATCTGGATTTCGCCTGTTTGGGTGTCAGCTCCCCTCTCCCTCTAATAACGTTCGGTGGCCTTTGAAATGTACCCCGAAACTCTTGGCTAATGTCGGAACCAAACGGCGGCTTCCGTAACGTATCAGCCAAAAGTAGTATCAGACGTCTGGTTCCGCAGGAACGAATCAACTAGTCGTTTGGTTCCGGGGAACGAATCGACTAGCCATTTCGTTCCTGCGGAACCCGGAACACATCGACTATCACACCGGCGCTACTGACCAGGGAACATTTTGGAAAATAAAATGTACATGTATATCTTTTCACCAAGATTGAAGACAGTAGAGAATGTGAACGAAGGAGTGAAATATTGGCAGATCTAAATCTATATTAGCTCTTCCTTTCTTGTAAACAATGATCGCTTGTCATAGACGGATGACATGCCGCGTATAAGTAGGAATACAACGACATCATGTGAAGTTTCTTTTTTCCGTGTTGTAAGATAGCGATAAGCTAGATAAGTAAGACTATCAGAACATGGCCATTGTCGAAGGTTTCCTTACTACCATAGTCAGATTGTAAACCACTGATCTTTCACGCCCTAAAGTACATAAAAAATATCCATCTCAGTTAATGAATTCTGGAATGTTCTTAAACACTGTCGGCTATGTGCGTGGATAATACAATACAATGTTTATTGACATCAATGTATATTCAAAGAATTGTTTTGAGAACAAACATCTTCTAGTAATTTTACTAGATGTTTTCTTTTAGGGGAAATGGGGTACTTCTTAATTGAAAAGAAAACCGTGGGATCATAAGCGGTTTCGTTTATTTGATTGCTTGTTTGTTTGATTTTGGGTATGTTGGTTGGTTTGTTTATTTGTATGGGTTTTTTTTTTTATTTGATTTGTCTTTTTTGTTTGTTTGTTTATTGTGCAGACTTACGATCCAGAGGGCATCAAACTCGATTTCTTCATGGAATTCCGCGGTGAGGTCCGTCCAATATTGTTGAGTGTTCTCGTTAAAGAAATCAGGATAAACACTATCTCCCGGCCATACCTGTACCAAGAAAAATTTGAATAGTTAATCAATGAGGTTTATTCTTGTAATAATAATATAATAACAATAACTCTTATTTACCCAGGGTAGCCACTTCAGCTATCAGCTGATCTTCCAGCGGGCCCTGCATAACATAATAACATAATATATTATCATTACCCTTCTCCATTCTTGTATGCCGAGCGCCTGGCTAGAAGGCAGGGGGTCCTATTTTTGTAAGTCTTTGGTATGACTCGGCCGGGTATCGAACCCACGACATCCCGGTCATGAGGCGCTCTATCCACATGATCCACTGGGCCAACATGCCCGGTATTCTTCTTCATCTCCTTCTTCTTCTACTTAATTCTTCTTACTCTTCTTGCTCTTCTTTTTCATTGTCTTCTTTTTCTTTTCCTTTCCTCCTTTTTAACCTTCTTGAATAGTTTTCTCGCTGTTCTTCTCCTTTGCTATTGGTATTAAGTCATAAGAGAACTTTGCAATGAATTTACTATGATACAATATGCAAATAAAATCAGGTACATTTTTGTCTATACGATAGATTATGTCTGTGGGTTGAATGCACTGTGTGCGCACAGGCGTGTGCGGTGTATGTGTCTGTGAGTATCAGTTCCGTGCCTGTCCATGGCCGTACGCAGCGGCCCCCCCCCCCCTCCAAAAAAAAATTGAAAACTTTTTTTTTTTACTGAAAATTTTCACAAAATCCACGAAAAGTGTGCACCAAATCCTTCAATTTCACTTTTAGAAATGCAAAAGCGCCCTCGTGACAGCTCAGTCGCATCGTTCCCTCGCTTCTGAGCTTCTCTGAAAATTTTTGCACGTCTTGCCCCCCCCCCCCCCCCCGGAAAAAATTTCTGCGTACGGCCCTGTGCCTGTCTGTTTTTGTTGGATGTTTTCCCCAGGGGCCTTCAGTCCACAAGCCTGGCTTCCTTGTCGGCTACTGTATTTCCAAACATTTGCTGTTGTTGTTGTTGCTGTTGTTGTTGTTTTAAATTGTCATGTGTTGCCAGTTTGAAAAAAGTTGATGAGATAATGATTTATTTAAAAATTAATTTGTTACAGTTGTAATTTTATGTCAACATGTTATATTGCCTGCTTTGTTTTATGTTTGGAAATTTAAAAATAAATGAAATGTAATGTAATAGTCAAGAAACCAAATAAATCACAAGTTTTCCTTACATTTCCGACGATGGGTGAAGATCTATTGGGATTAAGCACGAAGACATTGGCATTGGGATCGACTCCACGGTCGTATGCATGATATCCAACCTCTTTCTTTATGATGTGATCCTGTGGGAAAGAAATTGAAATGTGGGAATCTTACATCAATTACAGCACAAAATCATTGGATTAACTCCAAGATCATTATTATGCATGGTATCAAACTTCTTTCTTTTGTGATACTTTTTTCAACATTTTGTGAAGTGCATATTAATGGCAACATTATCATGATTTTGATGCGCTATTTACACTGATATAAGCATTATACCCTCCTTCTTCTTCTTCTTCTTCTTCTTCTTCTTCTTCGTCTTCTTCTCCTTCATCGTTAGTAGAATTGTCATTCTTCCCAACAAACAAACAAACAAAAATTGAAAAGTGTTTATAGTAACTTCTTGGTACAACTGACCAGAATGATGATGTAACGTTGGCCATGATCATGAACCTGTTGAACGAACTCGGGAAGACCGGCGTAAGCACCATCCTTGTCGTAGGTAAAATCTTTCTTGTCCTCCATGTAGTCGATGTCACCGTATTGAATGTCCTGCATGGACAGAAGAAAGATCTAACATGGTCAAGCTATAGGGAATTAGAGTTTGTGTCACACTGTCTTGACAGACAGGGACGGACCAGGGCCCCGTTTCATAAATTCTGTTATCAGTAAAAAAAAAATAATAATAATAATAATAATAATAATAAATAAATAAATAAATAAAAATTTAAAAAATAAAATAAAAATAAAAATTATAATAATAATAATAATAAATAAATAAAAAATTGCAATAACTGTTATAAGCTAGAGCAAATTTGTCATAGAAATGTGGCAGTTGTTACTCATGACCAGGGCACCGTTCATGAAAGTTGTCAGCACTGACAAGTTGTCATTCTCTGACAGTTACCATAGTAACAGTCAGTGACCAGTGCTTCTCAGTCAATCAAAACCAAGGATTTTATTGAAATTGGCAGAGACCGACAACTTGTCAGTGCTGACAACTTTCATGAAACGGCGCCCCGTTTTATGAAACAGGGCCGAGTGGCGTATTTAGGGAAAACAGCACAAACAACAGGGCAAGAGTTGATATTGAACTTGAAATTGAAATTAGAACATCTGACGCCAATGACGCCCGTATTTTTGCCCAAGCGATTTCCAAGTTATTCTGCAGAATATCCTGCACTGAGTTGTTGATCTTAACCAAATCATCGAATGACATACCATAGGTGACCATAATACACATTAAAAAAAAAAATTACTCCTGAACATGCTGAATACTTTAATTCACGTCGGCTTAATAGCTTGAAGCCTTTGAGTTAAAGTGGAAAAATATGTCAGAACTTACATAGGGGATCTGAGCCTCGACCATTTCTGACCATACCGTCTTCACCCTGTCTAACGATCCGTAGTCCCAACGGCATAGCTGGAATCCCAGTGACCAGTAAGGAACCATGACAGGACGTCCAATCACCTGGGTCAACGGAAAAGGAAGAATATAGAAACCACTGAGTATTTGCAGAAAGTACAGAGCCCCCCCCCCCTCCCCCCCCCCCCAGTCCTGAAACAACAAAAGAAGAATAGTGACGAAATTTGTATCCTATGTATATGACAAGGATGGAACACTGACTGGCTGTGGCAGTGGAGAAGCTACAGGGGTTGGGGCACGCCCCCCCCCCCCTCTCCTGGCTAAAGCAGAGAGAAAGAAATATTTAAAGGGGGTACCCAATGCTGAAACAATGTTAGTTCATTTAAAAGAGCATGATTTTATTAGCAGAAAATCATCTGCCTATAGTTTTTTTAAAAGTCCTGTTGCAAAGGAAACCCCCAAATGTGGTAAGATTTCAGGATATTTTTGATCCCTCAGCTGTGACCCAGTTTCAACTGGGTACCCACTTTGACGTCATTTTGACGTCAAAGTGGGTACCATGTCGCGCACTTCTAACAAAATGCGCGCAAGGTATAATACATATTGTACAGTCTAGCGCGCACCACAACTGCAATGCGCGAAGCTGGGTACCCACTTTTACGTCATACCTCATACTCAAATTTTTTGGTCAACTCTTGACTTTTTATGAGAAAATTAGCCAAAATGCATTGATTTCGATTGAAAATCATCATATTTTTAATGTTATTCTTCTTAGAATTCTATTCTCGATCATATATAAAAAAAAAATTACCATTGTGTAATCACTTTTAGAGAAAGAGAGAAGAGGAAAAACAAGGATTCAAAGTACCATCGCATAACCGTATCCTAGCGACCAGTATCACCTTTATGAACAGAGATACAAAATTAGCTACGTAGCCCGGGTTCCCTCTCTATAATCAAGTGCCCCTAATAAGATAATAATAAAGAAAATAAAAAACTAAATAATGAGAGAAACAGAGAGGGATGCATAGTCCCATCGACATAACCGGGGGTGGACCGATAAATTTTTGTAGAAAGGGCATGAATCTCAGGAAATTTTCTGATAAGCAAAAAAAAAATGAAATGAAATAATCGATACAATTTCTTTTAAAGGGTCATCACACATTTTAGGGTGTCTCTTTGGCTCTCCAAGTTATCTTGCAAGCAAGAAGAAACTGAATAAAATAGAAAAGGTCATCAAGTCTAGAAAGAGTGCACAATGTACACTTAGTTCTAAAAATGGGCAGGGACGGCAGTGCAGCAACCCCCACCCCCCCCCCCCCAAAAAAAAAAAAAAAAAAACACTCCACTGGGAATAACTGACACCCAAGAAACCGGTACCATGGCAGATTTCAAATACCCTGTGTCCGAAAAAAAAAATCTGTTTCTTTTCTTTTCTTTTCTTTCCTTTTTAAGACACTAAACCCTTTGATGTTTTCAATTACCTCACCATATTGGCTGATAACATTTTCAGGGGTGGGGCCTAGGAACACATAGAAATCAAGCACGCCACCTATCGTCCTGTAGGTTAAAGCAGGTGTCGGCTGAAGATGGACCTCTATTATCAGGATAACAATAATAAATAAATACAAACAGGATGACAAAATAGTGAAGAAAAATTAAAGAATAAGAAGAACTTGAACATACTACAATTTAACAAAAAAACAAAGTGCTTGACCCTGAGTGACATTATATTAAAAGAAAGAAATTCAAAAGAGCAGTGACACCCTCCACTTTTTTGCGACAAATATCAAATCCATTTTTATTCCCTAAAAGCGTTCGATTTAAAAATATTTTTATTCATCAGTATTAGACGAAGAAAATTATTATATCAGATGACATGAAATGAAGCTTATCTCGAATTAAGTCATGTCATATTTGTCTGGCGTCGCATGAAACTCAAATGAAATGAAATAAAATGGAATGAAATGAAATGAAATGACATGACATGACATGACATGAAATACAGTGAAATAAAGATTAAATTATTTGAAATTGAATATTGTCCTTACCCATTGCGTTACTGTTGAGAAAGAAAACTCCGTGTGTGCTTCCATCCTCTTCCACCACCATGTGAAAAGGATGCGCTCCATACAAGTTATCATCTCCCTGTCAATTATGACGTCATAAAAAGAATAGACTATTATATCAAATCAAATCAAATCAAATCAAATCAAATCAAATCATTATCTATGTTAGGCAAAGTGAAAAAACACCATGTTTGTTTCCAGCTTGCTCTATACCACCATGTGAAAAGAATGCATCCCATACAAGTTATCATCTTCCTGTCAATTACAACGTCATAAAAGAATAGATTATCAAATCAAATCAAATCCAATCAAATTGTTATCTATATCAGGCAAAGTGAGGAAAAATCCATAGTTCGTTTCCATTTTACTCTACCATCATGTGAAAAGGATGCGCCCCATATAAGTAATCATCTCCCTGTCAATTATGATGTCATAATAGAATAGAATATTGATTATTATATCATGAAGAGCATTAAGTGCGAATGGAATACATTTCGCATTCAGCACAAACTAAACTCTAATTGATCAATTATTTTACAATTCACTGTTTATTCCTTTCATTCATTGTTTGCCCACTGTCATACTTACATCCCAGTATATATATACATATCATGTTTTCCTTGAATAATGCATTCATGATGTGACTTCATATTTATTCAACGCCATATAAATTAAACAATAATTGGCCGACTTCAGTTCCGTAGACAAATGACATATCGATTTCTTAATACTGTGGAACAGAGATGATTAACACACTTTCATTTCGCGCGTACTCAAAAATATTATCAACGCTTTGTGGCTCTGCGGACTGAAGAGATCAGCGAAACACAAAAGTGCTATCATCATCAAGTGCATCGAACTTTCTTCTCTGGTGAGTGATGGGCAAAACTACGCTTTATCTTGTGATTAACTTTTGACCAATCCTACGGGAAGATTCTTAGTATGTGGAATATAAATTATCTTATATCAGTGTTCTTATGGACATGTTAAATGGTCGGCGTTACAACCAGCTCAAAGTGATCATGTATTAATCATAGATCGAATTATCTTGTTGTAAACGATGTTAAGTGAATAATAGTCTTATAAAACTACAATTTTAAGTGATTGCCGAAAAGGAATAAGTACTGCGCGTGCATTTTACGGATAATTCTCTATTATCTAAGCTCATTATTGGCTGTCTTCCTTTCTATATTTGTACCTTTGTATTGGTAAATACAGATTAGCCTCTCCACCCACACTTTATGATTAAGATGTAAAAAGTTATCGTTGCTAAAGGAATATGGGAATCGATTGGGTATTAAAATGGTTTTTATTGTCCTCGTTTTATAACGCCAATGCTAAATATCTTATGTCAACATTTAGCGAGAAGCCAAGTGCCATGACTTGTATTGCAAACAGTCACTACGAAAATCTAAAATTAAAAAAAAAATGCTAAAGAGTAACGGGAAAAATAAACTAGGTTTCATTGTTTTATTATCCTTGTTTTGTAAAGCCAATGCCAAATATCTTAAGTCATATTATGTCAATAGTTGACATTAATCGGGTCATTGCTATCTTCATGCATTCGTCAAGTTCATCGTTGTTTCAAGTCAAGCAGAGGAGCCGTAGTCGAGTGGTTCAGTGCGCTTGGCTGGAGACGCGAGAATGCGGGGTTCCATCCCCGGCACGGCACTTCATATGCCCTTGAGCAAGGCATTTTATCTACATTGCTCTTTTATCATACATCCGATAAAGCAACGTGCTATAGGCATATTGATACCAACGTGTGCATGTGCTGTGTTTTCATTAATATTGCAAAACATAGTCAGTCACTTCGTCATGGTATAGTTTTCGATCTTGTCAGTGAGAAGTAGAAAAAATGGCTTAGCCGACTAGAAACGCAAAAACCCTTTAATTGCTATAAACGTATAATTATAACTGAATAAAAGTCTCGAAATATTTGCTTGCAAATAACTTATAGTGGATATCTATTCTAATGTCCAACTGCGTATAATTGTAAAAACACGAAAACGAGACACAGGATACGGATGATTAACATCCATGATAACGTACTGAACGGGAAGAAATTTGTGAAATTGATCCATCTCTCCATTATGTACCGAATGCGTATAATGACAAGGGGGAGGGGGTAACCCTCATACCTGCTATTTTTAGAAGACTTTTTACACTCGCCACTTCATCGTGTTCATTTAGCCTCCAAAAAGTGTCTACTATTTTGTCTATTATTTCTATAACGTGGTATTATTTTAGAGGTGAGCTGATATGATGTTTCGGCGACAATTTCTGTGGGCTTAATTTCGTCGGAAATATAGATAGACGGTTAGGGCCAGGATTGCAATATGGTTAACAGGTTAAGGATAGGCTTAAAGTGTTACTCCATCATGTTCATAGTTTAGTATACTTAAAGGGTTTGGTCCGGGGTTAAAGCTCGGTATTTGGTTAGTGTACAAAGTTCACGGTGAGCATGTTAGTCGAAGCACGTGTCGTGCAACCAGTATAGGTGCTCCAAATAAACACTTCCCTCAAAGAAAAGCTATAAATTCTCTTTATTTAAAGCAGGGTTCCCACCAATAACATGCTTAACTAGGAAAATGAAGTACTTCTGAAGGTACAAAAGTCAAATTGTGTAAAAACTTACGTTTTAATCACATTTTTATAGTCCTGCATCCTAGGAAAGTGTGGGAAGTATTACTGAATGTTGTTGTTGTTGTTGTAATTGATGTTGTTGTGTTGTGTTGTGTTGTTGTTGTTGTAATTGATGTTGTTGTGTTGTGTTGTATTGTTGTTGTTGATGTTGCTAGTGGTGGTGGTAATGGTGGCTTTATTTCCAACGATTTACAGCGGCGGATCAAGAATTTTTCAAAAGGAGGGAGCTAATCGTCTTTTCAGATGTCTGTTTTGCCCGAAAAATCTGCTGATATTTTTAGTCCATTTTACCCCCGCCCCAGAATTCGCTGAAAAGAAGAAAAAAAAAGGAAGAAGAAATGGTCCTCCGCTTCAAAGGGGGCGCGGCCCATTCGCCCCCTCCCCCATGGATCCGCCGCGAGTACCTACCCCAACGCCAATATCTCTAGTAAAGATTCCCCAGGTCTTCCAGTTGAGGTCGTGCCTGAAGCGACGGTGGCTGTGCTCTCCGAAGCCGTACACGTTGGAAGATGGAAGCTTCGTGGAAATTTGGAGGAACTGGTCCTCGTATACCAGTGGTCCTATAGATGTGTCGAATCTTTAAGAAAGAGGATGGAGAAGGTTAAATTTGGAGGAACTGGTCCTCGTATACCAGCGGTCCTATCGGTGTGTCGAATCTTTAAGAAAGAGGATGGAGAAGGTTTAATTTGGAGGAACTGGTCCTCGTATACCAGCAGTCCTATAGCTGTGTCAAATCTTTAAGAAAGATGATGGATAAGGTTAAATTTGAAGGAACTGGTCCTCGTATACCAGCGGTCCTATAGATGTGTCGAGTCTTTAAGAAAGAGGATGGAGAAATTTAATGTAGTATAATCACCAGTGTCATCAGCATGTGTAATCATCATCATCATCATCATCATCATCATCATCATCATCATCATCATCATCATCATCAATATCATCAACAACATGAACACCATCACCGTCAATTTATAGGCATTACTAATAATCATCATCATAATCGCCGTTGTCATGTACTCATAATTATCAGTGATATCGTCAACAACATCGTCATCATCAAGACGTCCTTAAGGATTCTTTGGTTAATGAATGAAATTTGAAGGTTGCGAGTGATTAGGGGATATCTGCTGATGATGGATGAGCTGAAGTGATTTTGAAGATCATGACGTTGGTGATAATGTCATTGATGACGATGATGACGATGTTGTTGACGATATCACTGATAATTATGAGTACATGACAACGGCGATTATGATGATGATTATTAGTAATGCCTATAATGTTGACGGTGATGGTGTTCATGTTGTTGATGATATTGATGATGATGATGGTGATGATGATAATGTTGGTGATAGTGATGACGACGTTGATTATGTTGATGACGATGATTACAATGACGAAGATGATGATGAAATGATTATGATCAGATGGTAGTCTGTATCAAGCTAAATTAGCACTATATTAATCACATTCTAGATCAAGGTGCTGCAAACAATTTGAAAATTCCCAATCATTTTGTACATATAATTTTTTAAAGATATATATCAAAGGTACTATTTGGGGATCACAGAGTTAATCACTTGCAGCCGTTTACAACGCATGGTAGGGGCACTTTAAAAACGAATATCAAACTAAACATTATAAATGCCACAACGTTTGGATATTTTCATGTCGACGGGTGAACAATGTAGAGGTACAAAAAGTGCCCTCTTCTTCAGGAGACTTGGTATCTTTTATGGGTGTTGTAAACAGTACTTAGGTTTTGACGACGGTCAAATCTTATCTTTATGAGAGAATGTATGAGCTTTTATGGGATGTTTCCGAACGATTGATAAAGGCCATTGGTTTGGTAGTAGTGCAATAGATGTATAACGCTGTAAAATATTCAGATAATAGATTTATAACGTTGTAATGTTAAGTTATAGGGGTGCAATCTGCAAGACTAGCTTTTAATAAATTATCCCCTACATTAATTTTGCAACCTAAGTTTTACTGATGTGAACTCTTTCGACATGAAGCGTCAATGTTATCATGATATGCAACATGTAGTTGGTTTAGCGGTAACGACCGCAGTCAGCTCTTTATCTTCGCCTACAAACATGACAAACTGACTTTGATCGGATGGTGACAATAAAGGTCTGTTCCAGACTTAAGTACTCATATTGATACACGTCTGTAAAAAAAAATAATAAATAAATGAAAAACAATTAAACACAAACTCTATTATTGCTAAATTTCATTTTTTTCCCCACTCTGTACATCAAACATACTATCTTATTTTGTTGGAAATGGAAATAACTAAACTGAAATGTAATACGATGTATCGAGATATTACCAGTCAGTAAATATTATTTTGTGTCATATTATATCGATATAAACTGTCTTTCAGAATATGTGAGATTCTGCTTCTATCATCCACCGGATTCTCTTACTGATGTGGTAGGTGGTTGTAAAAAGTGAGCTCAAACACTTCTCAAATAAAATGTTTTCAAAATGAAAGCACTTTCTTAATTTCCATGATTCGAAATTCAAAAATCGAAGTTAGGAATAGAAAATTAGACATTAGAAGTAAGAAAGGAGATATACATGAAATTAGAAAATGAACGTTAGACATTAGAAACGAGAAATAAAGAATTAGACATTTGAAAATGAAAATTTAGAAATTAGACTTGAAAACTGAAAAACGGACATCAAATTGAAGAATTGAAAATGACACATCAGGATATTTTGCATAGGCCTATCACTACATAGTCCACAAAACTTTATAATGTAGACAAAATAGGAGAAGGAGAAAGCGAAGGGGACGGGAAAAAGATTTTGCTTCTGTCCTCAATGTGGGCCTTTTAGCCGGTTTAAATCCCAATTTCAATTTTAATCGTGATACAGAAGAGAAAGCCCTACTTTGAGTTTCACAGTTACAGTTTGTTCATAGTAGGCGTTTTATTTGCATTAGGCATACTGAACTCAAAAATATGGCACATAATAGTATAATGATAACGGAATAGCTGTGGCAAAATATAAAGCGCCTTTGACATGTTTGATCTATTCTAGAGCAACTATTGATGTTCAGATGTTGAGTTTCGTTGACATTTTTTCGCCTGTTGACTAATTTGGATCTAAAGGTACCTTCAGTGATGGGGCATAGCAGTGGTTTAGCTACATGGGCATTTGTTCCCCCCCCCCCCCCCCATCGAATATCGAAATATCGAAAAGGAAAGAAAGGAGAATGTGAGAGAGGGGAGAAAAGGAGAGAGGGAAGAGGGTGGGGAAAAGAAGATGAAAGATCCCCCTCACGAATCCTCCCCTTATTATTGGCCTTGTAAATGTTATTTTTTCCCGATTAAGACTGACCCTCCCCCCCCCCCCGCCCCTTCCATAATGTTAGTGGATGGTCTCACGCTACTCCGTTGGGGCCTTTCACTGTAAATAGACATGAAGAGAAGAGAGAGAGAGAGAGAGAGAGAGAGAGATGAAAAGCTGTCCCTATTTCAATGTTTCATTGTTTGAAATTTAGGCCAACATTGTTGGACTAATTTTTTTTTTTTCATCTGTTATGTCAAACATTATAATTTAACACTGCTCTCTACAATTTGCATAACATGTTTTAAAATTCCTATTTACTTTGTACATACCAGAAAATATTCACATTGAAACAGGCATAACAAAAATCAAATTAAATTTGTTATGGGAGTTCCAAACAAGTTTTGCTTACCGGATGCTCCCTTTCTTGCCATTGTCTGAAGTATACACCCTAAAATCCGTTGTTTAAAAATCGTTAGGTTGTTTAACATTATGAACCTCCCAGCAGTTGTGCAAAAATACCCATATGTTTTACATATAAATTGTTTTAAACAGCAGTTGGCAGGTTCATGTTAATTAACCTAATGAGTTTTAAACAACTGTCTTTTAGAGTGTATACTTCAGACAATGGCAAGGAGGTGAGCACCCGGTAAGCAAAACTTGTTTGGAACTCCCATAACAAATTTGATTTGATTTTTATGCCCGTTTCCAGGCCCGTTTCAATGTGAATATTTTCGAGCATGTACAAAGTATATAGGAATTTAAAAAGTGTACTGTAATCATGGTATTCATGGCAATCATGATAACGATGATAAGAAAGATATCAAATTGGAATTTCAGGTTCAAAGTTTATCTCAGAATCCTTACATTATGGCTCCATTGCTCTTCCGCCTGATCTTCAGACTAAATGGATCGGGATCGTATATGAAATCGTAGTCGAGCTCGGCTGGAGGTTGGTCAGGGCGATCGACGTCGATTAACGGGACTTCATACCTTTCATTGTCCATATCGGTGAGCTATGACGTCATAGGAAGGTTGTATGTAAGCATGAAAGGAATTGTAAATGAAGGAATAATCATTTAAAGATGTTTTTATTCATTGACAGAGCCTACCAGTGTGATATAAAATGTCATTTAAATGCACGAATCAAAAACTTACGTCTCCATGCCCGCCCCCCCCCCCCCCACCCCACGGCCGTAATGTCTGTTGACTCTTAATTCGTATGTCAGAATAAGGAATATATAAACATATCATTTAAATGCATGAATCAAGACATACGTCCTCCCTCCCCCTTCCACGCCCCGGAGTCGTAGAGTTGTGACTCTGTATATATATTCAGAATAAGGAATTTTCAAATGCATGAGAATTTAGACGAGTGAAAAATAATCATAAACAGCCTAGATTTTCCACCTTTTTTTCCATCTTAAGCTATTCTGATGACGCTAAGAAATATCATGTATGAAACATGTTTTGATTCTTTAATTTTCGATTATTTTTGAGATTATGAAACATTGTGATAACTCAATAGAATAATACTTAATCATTCGTGTGTCCCCCCTCTCTCTCTCACTCTCCCTTCCCATCCTTTTCTCTCTCTCTCCCTCTCTCTCTCTCTCTCCCTCTCTCCCTCTCTCCCTCTAATCTATCTCTTATTATATTTATGTACTACATGTATTCATACACTTTTATTAATATCATCACGGGTTTTATCTTATTTGATGATCATCATGATGATGGATTGAACTGAAATGAATTAAACTCTCACCAACCTTAAAATGGAAACGATTTCTTGCGGTGATGTTCGACTTCAAACTTGAGTCGTTGAACTTCTCTGGCATAGGCGGACAGTGTGTCCCTTCGCTCGAGGACAACTTCAAACCCTAAATTTGTCTGAGTCACAGGTGCCACCTAGACGAAAAATAATAGAAATAATGATAACGACGATGATAATATCAGCAATGATAATGATCGTAGTAAGCTGCAATAGTGATGATGATGATAATGATACTGATATGATAATGATAATAGTAATAATGATAATAATAATGATAATAATGATGATGAAAATGATAACAATAATGATAATAATGATTTTTTTTTAAACAACACATATAAACGTTTGTATCAATATGCATATATAGTACATCACTTTATTTGATCAGTTGATAAGCGATAAAACAGCAATGTAGATAAAAATGCCTTGCTAAAGGGCGTAAGTGCCGTGCCGGGGATCGAATCCCGGACCTTCGCGTCTTCAGTCAAGCGCCTTAAACCACTCGACTACGGCACCACATAATGATGATACTTAATTACAATAACATCGATAACAATAAAAATTCAACAAAAAACAGCACCATAATCATCACCATTATATAGGAAAGTGTCGGATGAAAAATCGAGTTATAATTGAACAAGAATAAGATATACATTGGCAAACAAATCGATAGAGAGAGAGAGATAAATTATAAGCAGAGAGGGGGGGGGGGGGAGAGGCGGAGAGAAGTATCCTCACCATGGTGTATCCCTGGTACATTAACCTGTCTCGGGTAGTAGCACCAGGGGTGCACTCTCCTCCTCCGTGAGCTCAGGCGCACCCCCTGGCCTCGCAAGCTCCTGACTGGCTCCAGATCGGGGTAACAGTCTATCCTCTAGGAGGGCCTCTTGATAGGGTTCAAGAGGTTCCCATGGAGTTTCTTCCTCTGTGCTTCTGCCCGAAAAGACCGACTCCCAACCCGATCGCGACAACGACGACGACGGCGACAGGAATACGATAACTTTATACGAGGACTCCATCTCGTTGTTGTGGTATTTGCTTCCTTCAAGGGCTGAATGGTGACATAATCTATATCCTCTGGATATTATGAAAGCATTAAATTGGACTCTGATCGCAAACCAAGCCCATGTATTGACCCTAGCGCCAGGGCATCATTAGGAAGTGAGAGGTGGGAGGTACCGGGGTGCGATGCCACCCCCGTCATAAAGTAATATAAACTCCATTATCTCCTGTCGCTCTCTCTCTCTCTCTCTCTCTCTCTCTCTCTCTCTTTTAATTATCTCACTCTCTCCCTTTTTCCCTCTCCTCTCTAATTTCCCTCTCTCGCTCACTGTTTCTTTCTCTCTCCCCTTGCTTCTCTCTCTATTCCTTTATTTATAACTCTTCATGTCTCTCTTTATTCCTGTTTTCATATTTTTCTCCCTTCTTTTTTTTTTCTTCTTCTTCTCCTCCTTCCTCCCTCTCTTCCTCTATTCATTTATATTCTTGATTATTTTCTACCTTTCTGTATCTCCATTTCCCTTTCATTCTATATGTCGTCCTCATCCTCCCCTCTAATCTTTCTTCTTCTCCTCTCTCTCTCTCTCTCTCTCTCTCTCCATCTCTCTCTCTCTCTCTCTCCTTTCCGTCTATCACGTGTAAACATTCATGTTCAACATGTTCAAGTGTTACAAAGTATTGTTTTCCCGGTCATGTGTTCAGATCAACCCTTTGTTCTTCACATGATAATGATCTTAATGATACCGCTTGAATTCAGGGGGATGTTTCACAAAGACTAAGATTGACCATGTTTGACTGAAATCGCACTTAACTATGGCTGGCCGTTCATAGCCACTTTTTTCACCACGGGGTCTCTCATAGGATTTGAAAATTGTGGTCACAAATCTGCAGAATTGACCTTTTATAGTTCATTGTTGAGAAAACAAGAAAGGTGGGATTCCGCAAATTTTGTGCCCATGATTTTCACAATCCTTTGAGAGACCGAAAGCGAAAACAAACTGTGGCATGAATGGGCCGGCCATAGTTAGTGTGATATGAGTCAGTTCTTGGGGGCCGTTGCAAGAAACTTTGCAATCGATTGCAAGTAAATTTTAGGTCCCAAAATCAATCATAAGTCTTGCAATTACTTGCAAATCATTGCTGGTCTGCTCCTTACGACAGAAAGTAATGAATTGATTTTCTATAGTTAAAATTGATTCTGTCAATTGCAAATTTGCAATTTGCAATCGATTGCAAATAAGTTTCTTGCAACAAGCCCCTTAGTCTTTGTGGAAACACCCCCCAGATCACGTTGCCTTGGGCATGCCTCCATATCATCGAGAGGCGATAAAATCATTAACATCATAAAATCATAAAACCGTGAACAGAAGTTAGGTCCTTGACCGACTTATAAGTTGTTTACATGTTTATGACGTAAAGAATGGTTATATTCTACTACAGGATAGATAAACTTGGAAAGTATATTCATTGGGTAAAGAGATAGATAATAATCCAGAGTTGTTACGATGAGTGCTGATAAAAGTTGGTAATCTGGTAATCCTCTGTTTTGCAGTAATGTTTAAGTAGTGTCTAAAAAGTAATACTAGTACTCTATTAGAATAGCTAGTGAAGGGCTCATTGGTATAATGTAAAGCCAGTTTATTTTTTAGCTGAATGGGCATTTTGCTCGCACCAAGCCAGACTGAAGGAAAAGAGTTATAGGAACAGCCAGGGAGAAAAGGTAAGAGAAAAAAAAAAAGAAAAATGAAAGGAAACAAAGGATACAGGAGGATGGAAAAGAACAGTGAAGAGAAAAATAGAAAGAAAAAGAGGAAGAAAAAGAAAAATGTGGATAAGACGAAAGAAATAGAGAAAGGAGAAAGAGAAGAGGAGCCCGGGAGAAGGGGAAATGACAGATAGGGAAAAACAGTAGATCAATGATATGAACCGTTTATAAAATATCTTAAAGAGCCCATAAGCCAGGAGATTCGAATCTCTAGACCTAACAAGACTCAGACTGATAGTTCAATGATAGCTCTACCAGTTTTTTCTTCAGGGTGAATAAAAGGAAAAATATCATTCTGGTCGAGTGCTTTAATTTCAAACTTTCACTACAGACAAAGGTTCCATTCATCAAGAACCCATTCATTGCTATGGGCCATCCTATGCAGATTCGGAATGAAAAAAAAGATAACCATAACAAAACCGTATTACAAATCAAAATGAAATCACAGATGTTCTCTTTTGACAACACAGTATAAAAAAATTACACCTTTTTCTCACATTTTCTTTAAAACAAATAACGACTGAAGTTTGAGCCATTTTCTTTCAAACTTATCAAGTTTCCCGGAAACAATATAAGTATATTTCTAATCCACATAGTATTGGATTATCTTTTGTTTTATCATCTCAAACCTCGGTAGAGTACTATTTAACTTATAGCACATATAACTGTTGCTTGATTACAATAAGAAAATTAAGTGCATAGTTTCTCCTTTCAAACTCAAATAGAATGTTCTTTTGAAAAAAAAACAGTTCGTTTTCAAATATGATCATGTATCCAGCTGGTAGTTTTCGACCAAATTTCTTGACGATAATTTATGACTAATAAATAGCCTGTGGGGGGCCAAAAAATGTTGGAAAAAAAAGCATAACTTTCATCAGATTTGTTCGCTGAGATTTTAAAAAATTACGTCAGAATCAAAGAGGACTTAAGTGTCCATTTCCTTTTGAGGTTTCACAAGACAATGGTGTCCGATGATATGCAATGATCGCATGGTTTTATAACAGAGTGTGGAAGATTTTATGCAACAAGGGAGCAGCATCTCAGAGACAGAAATTCCGCCAATGGAATAAATGAAAAGCTGATGTCATTTTGACTGACCCTAAACCATATTTAGGAAGTATTATAAATTCATCTTAATTTACTAGAAAAGATGTCTTAATGGTAATCCCATAAACGTCCTAGCGGAGAGTCACATTTATCACAGGTACTTTATTTAAGTAATGACAAGTTTTTCATCTGTTTTTATGTCCAAGGAAACGTCCGATTTAATAGTTTTTCCAGCCGAACGTTATAAGGATGATAGTAGTCCCTGAGTTTCTTAAGCACATGTTTCTCTATAGGAGGATGCACGTTCCTTATGGCCCTTTTCGAACAATGTTTCCTGGGTACCCTTTGGCAGAATGCACCTCGGTCGTAATCGAAATATAAATAATCCTTGATAAAGAATTTGGAAATTCCGATGAAGTCCTCCACCTGTTGTAGGACGGTGACAGGGTCATTCCTGAAGACATCTTCGTCGATAATGAAAACTGCTCTCGTGGGAAGACCTCAAACCAATGTCGAAGATGGGTCTCGTAGAGGGCGTTCTCTATGACAGCATTATCCTCAAAGACATCTCCGTTCTGCTGCAGGACGGTTGCCTCAAAGGATCTGCCGAGGAAAGGGTTGGTAGGAGCACCAGGCTGTGATGCTATGTACTTGAGGTATTCTGGACGTCTGCTGTGCCGCAAGTATAGATAATAGGACATAGCACGTTCGACAGGGTCCCTAATCATTACGATGAATTTCATATCAGGCAACGCTTCCTTGATCAAGAACGGAACCTCGTGGCTGAGGATGTAAGATGGCGTGTACTCCATAGTGACTTGATATTTGGAGGATATCGGCATATGGTCGCGGTACCAGTCTAGACTACGATCAGGGTAATGGTTCCAATAATAGACGTCCTTTGGCTTGGCATGGACTATGTCTGGGTGCATCCGGAGAAAGAATGAGAGAGCAGTTGTCCCGCACCTCTCCATCCCGATCCCAAGAACCATAGGAATACGTTTTCTGCAGTCAAGTCCGTGTTGTTTCACAGAATTGTCTTCGTGCACCATGTTTTAAAACCGTCTCGTATTTCCATACTCACTGCTCGATCTGTCCGCAATTCTATCGGTAAGGTGGGTGTTACCACCGAATCGTCCACCACTCGCACTGGTGCCTTAGTTGTAGTTACACCAGGTATATCATGTCTTTCTTTACCAGCAATAGGTTCTATGGCATTTGCTACTGTAGGATTTGCCTCATCGACTGCACGCATAGATACCAGAGTTGTATGTACATCTTCACGGAGTCGTTCTTTTGCAGAAGTGGTTCCTGCGGCACCGGCTGCAGTCAGATGCGGTACATTCACCTCAGGCTCAGATCGCTTGGTCAAAGGCACATCTTCATCATATCGTTCCTTCAAAAGAGTGGGGTTTAGGGCTTTGACTGTCAGATGTGTTTCTCCCGTTGCACGCACTGATCTAGTGTAGGCATTGGCATTGGTGTCAGGCCATACTTTCGCAAAGTTGGTTTCCTTATCAGTGACCGGTGTCTGTGGCAGTGAATCGCCAATCCTATGCTCTGATTCTAGGGTAGAGTTGTCGACTTCAACAATCCCTTCTTTCACTAAAGTGTTGTCCTGAAAACCAGCCACTGACTGTGATTTAGACGTTGGTGACATGGATCCCTGTGTGCCTTTGGGGATGTTCTCAAGTCCTTCTTTTAAAAAATTGGTTTCCTCGGCATTTTTCACAAACAAAGACTCCCTATTTACCTTTAGAATAGTTCCTGTGTCTTTACAGCCATCATCACCCTCAGATGTAGTGATGAATAATGGGGCTTTCACTGCCTCTCCCATGTGTATAGCACTTGTAGGGCCTTCACGAAACAATGTCATCCTCCTTCCCGTTAAGAAGACAGCAACCACACTGGCATACGCGCAGAACACACCTAGAGCAAAGGCTTTGCTGCATACCAGCCTCCTGATACCCCGCATGTTGTCAAAGGATGGTGATCTGAATAAGAAACAGGTTTAGATGGAAACAAATATGACAAAAGGGACAGGTTTGAAACATCTACAAGCAGTAAATTTCTCATCCTGAAATTGTTATGACGACATGAAAACATACGCCACACTTTAAAAGTACACAATATCGTCGTGCGATTCCGTGTGTATTGCTCGGGAAATTGGAAAATATTGAAATTACTGACTGAATCATGGCCTGAAAATATGACTGGTATAATTGCTGTTGTATTTTCGTCAGGGGGCGACTTTGCATTTGGCGTTCAGGAAGTTTTCAACCGGCCGCTTTGATTTTTTCTTCTTCTTCTCTCTTTCCCTTTCATTCTTTTCTTGAGCTGGTCACTTTGTGATCTGACGACCAGTTGACTGGGAGTGTCGCATCGCAATTAGTATACCCTTTTTACATAATTTTTTTTACGAGCATGGTGTCCACCTTGTAATGGCAATCCCCCCCCCCCCCCCCCCCGGGGGGGGGGCAATTCCCCAACCATGTTTTAGTCCCTCTCATCCCTGCCTGTTGTTATAATCATGATGTGATTTATTCATTCATCTATTTATTTATTCATATATCTATTTATTCGATTTTTTTTAAACAGGGTTGACTGTTCAGTGTAAAAAATACACATGAAACAAACTGGTCCTACACATAGGCCTGATATACAAAATAAATACAAATACGTTGAATTAAAACTGTATGAAAGAAAAGAGAAACAAAGAAACAAACAAACAGACACCCACATCACAAAAAGAATTCAATGGTAATGTCTAGTCACATTGCTTTTTTATGAAAAAAGGAGTAACGGTTGTAGGAAAAAACGTTGCAGGAGAAATTTACATCATGAATTAGAGCTGATATACAGTCAGACTTCTTTTCCGTTCAGTTATTTTCCTTTTTTTTTTCCTTTAAATACTGTTTATAATGCTTGAGTAGTTTCTTTTTTTAATAAAATGAATACCATCTGAATCTCAATGGTTGGGTCAGCAAAATGTCCCTTCCAGACGTATCCACACTAACTTGATGATGTGAGTAGCGCACTGCGTGAGCTTTATTTGGAATCGAAAGAAAATGCTACAACGTATATAGCTCCCTTCTACTTGCGCAAGTAACTCTAGCCGACACAGCGTAAATTTTGTTTCCCATATTAATGATATCAGAACAAATATTTCATAATTTGGGGGTGTTCCGTCTATGTTATCATAAACAACACCAGCCCATATACCCATTCGTCTCTTATGTTATGACACTATAAATTAAGTTGTGACACACATACACTCTGTACATGTATAGGGATAAAACGTCCACTTTTCATCCACATCGTTTCAACTGGAAAGTATATCTTCATTCCAATAGTTACGATACTGCGATTTTCTTCCAACTAACATAATGAAGTCAAAAGAAATTATAAAGTACATTCGAAAAATAAATATATTGTAAACATATTCAATTAACAAATAAATCATTTCTTACCACATGAACTGGTTCCAGGTGATGACGTTGAAAAGGGAATTTTGAAACAGACTACTGAATCTGTATGCATGTTCTCCTTTCACTAGTATTTACTTTCGGGCTTTAGTGAGAGGGGGTGTTTGCATACGGCGCTTTGTATAATTCATTGGGAGACCCTAGAATATTGGTGAAAGGTATCATTGTTTGCGGAAAATCGTTCCTGCGTGTGTCGTGTTATCTCTTTCATCGCAACTTTTGTCTTTTCGTTGACTTTTATACGCTGTACGAGCACATGGAAAAGATCCAATGGCAGATGCTTTCACCAAGAACCTATGAAGTCCGACGACTGACCAGCAAAAAGGCAGTAAAATAAAATTAGAATGAAGTGACTGGGCGAGTGCAAGAGCGCTGTGTTATGAATTCCAATATTTCAGAGCCAATAATCCATTGACCGTTGAGAAAAAAAAAACCAAGGTACCCTTGGTATAATGGTATAGAACCATGTTAATTTGATGGTACACCACGGTAATCTTAATTAATTGTTCGTATCATGGATATCATCAACCCAATCTTGGTGCCACATCAGATCATGACACTGGCTGCAATCATGTCTTCCTCTCTCTATTCTTGCAGTGCTTAATGAGATCAAGAGGGTCTATACCAGTGGCTCTCTGCAGCCATCCGAAGTATGCAGGTGTTGCCGTCCACGTGATCTTCGGCCCATATCTTTCCTGTAAGGGATAGGTCCTCAAGCTGCTCCTTCTCAAAACATGTCCAAGATTAAGAAAAAAGATCCGTCTTGTGTAATAGTCTTAATAAGCTGTCTGCAAGTGCCAGCTCGGCCCCGTACTTCGGTATCATAGTATTTTTTTATCTTTAGGGAGCCATTGTAAAAACAAGTACATGTATAAGATCAAGATATGCCGTCAACTTACCGTCTTATACCGTGGTAACCATGCTAAAACTGTGGTTGGATATGGGTACCACTTAAGTAAGGAAAGTAAATACTCTTTTATTAGGGATCAAGAGAAAAATGCTACGATCACGGTATACAGTCAACTTACAGTCGTATTCCGTGATATTCATTTTATTTTTCATGATATTCATTTCTTTATTTATCTTTTTTATATTTATTTTTTTATTAGAAAAATCATAAAGAATCACGCTATTTACAAATGATTTGCATGATTAAAATAACAAAATCACTGAACATAAAAACAGTAATTGTTGAAGAAGAAGAAAAAGGCAGAAAATTAAGTTACAAATCAAATAATGATATTCATTTATCTTTACTTTATCTATTTATACTTTTTGTATTTCTAGTACTGAGACCATAGATTATACAGTGGCGTAACAGCCGGGGGGGGCAGGGGGGCACTCTGCCCCCCTGAAGATTTCAAAAATCCAAAAGGGAAAGGAAAAAAAGGAAGGGAGAAAGGGAAAGGAAGAAAAAGAAAGGAAAAGAAAGAAGAAGAAAAGGAAAAGAAAGAAGGAGAAAGGGAAAGAAAGAAGGAGAAAGGGAAAGGAAGGAGAACGGGAAAGAAAGAAGGAGAAAGGGGAGAAAGAAGAAGAGAGAGAGGGAAAAGAGGGAAAGGGGGAAAAAGAAGAAAGCAAAGGGAAAAAAGGGGAGTTTCCCGGTGCTCCACTCCCTGGACAACCGCAGTGGCTTCCCTGTAGACCCCCATCAGGGGCCCTAAGCCAGAACCCTGGGCCCCACCCGCTAAAGGCTTCGCAGCAAGCAACTCGCAGTGCGGGCTTATCTCCGCATATTCTATTTCTAGACTTAGTTACCGGGAAATTTTCGGCTCTGCCCCCCCCCCCCCGATAACAGGCAGAAAATGTATGAGACCGGTAACAGACAACGAACAATTCAAAGAAACGTCAGAGCTTCCGCGCTTCGCGCGGGAGGGGAAAATCACCATCCCTCCACCCTTCCCCTAGCATGCCTAGGGAGTGCGCTTTGCACTAACGTTTCCTAAAAGAAAATCCTAGCTACACCACTGATTCTAAACTAAACTAAATTTTTGGCTATGCGTATGCCCCCTCCCCCCCCCCCCCCCCCCCCCCTCGATAACAGGCAGAGAGCGTAAGAAGAGCGGGAACTGACAGCGAAAAAACGTCGGAGCTTCCGCGCTTTGCGCGGGAGGGGGGAAACTCCCCCTCCCTGCACCCTCCCTCCTAGGGAGCACTACCGTCCTCCTAAAATGAAATCCTCCTACCGACAACTAGCAATGCAGAGAAACGTCGGAGCTTCCGTGCTTCGTGCGGGAGGGGGGAAACTCCCCCCCTCCCTGCACCTTCCCCTCTTGGTGTAAATTCCGGGGGGGTGGGGGATCTATCCCCCACCTGGGGAGAGAGGGGATGGTGTGTACAAATTTCCCGCCCTGCAGACACACTTTTTAAAGAAGAAAATATATTTTAATTATTAATCAGTTAGTAAAAATTCTGAATATATATCTGTCATAAACAATTATCACATTTTAGAATTTCTATTTGAAAATGCTACTGAAAACAAAAAAGTGGTTATTTTTGGCTCGCTCGCTCCGCTCGCTCGTCAAAATCTTAGGATTTTTCCATCAAAAAATGCGATTAAAATCGAGAAAAGTGGTTATTTTTGGCTCGCTCGCATCGCTCTTTCGTCATATTTTTGGATTTTTATTCGAAAATGCGATTCAAAAGCAAAAAAGTGATTATTTTCGGCTCGCTCGCTCGCAAAATAGATATCAAAATGTGTGTGACAGGGAAAAAAATCGTTTAAAAAGTTTTTATTCCCCCACTCCTCAAATTGGATTTACGCCGATGAGCACTACCGTCCTCCTAAAAATGCAGTCCTAGCTACGCCACAAATTCTAGACATAGACAAGTTACCGGGAAATTTTTAGGCTCTGCCCCCCCCCCCCCCCCCTGATAACAGGTACCTGTTACGCCCCTGAGATTATACTTGTTTATCATGATATTTCTGTGCATTTACAGAACTGTGTGCTATTGGGTAATCCCATTGCAGTTCAAGGAGGGTTTCCATTTGTAGGAGTAAAATCTGATAAAGCTTGGATTTTAAAAAGGCCTTTCTGATTATCCCCTAAGTAGGTGAAAAATTCACAGATTTACTCCTTAAGGTTACTATTCACTATGAACATGGCGGACAAAGAAAGCGGACAAAATAAACAACCTCTCATTCTACCTTCACAATGGTTCTGGTAGTCAAAAGAACATCCCTTCACAGCTATTATGTTTAATCATGTAGTTCCGGGTGAATATGCATGTGACACCTGTTCCACATATTTTAGACAATAGCAGTGAAGGGATGTTCTTTTGACTACCAGAACCATTGTGAAGGGTATAATGAGGAGTTGTTTATTTTGTCCACTTTCTTTGTCCGTCATGTTCATAGTGATCGGCCAATGCAGAGTGTTACTCAACTTCATTCGGATACCTTACGCAGTTCGCTTGAAGGTGAAAAAAATTTGACACACCTGTCCCGTGCTTCAGTCTCAAACTGTTGCACACTGCATGTTGATACGCCATGTTTACCTCGAACAAGCTCGTGTGTGCATTGTGTGTGGATGTCTGACTTTTGTGTTCAAAGTTATGCAAGCCCACACCATTTTTTTTTTTCTGTTTCTGTATTCATGCATGGATGGCCTGTTTTTCGCAAATGGATTGTAAAGAAATAGAAAAAAATGGTGTAGGCTCTTCCGCATCGATCAGCTGTTGCTATGTCGGGCGTATTACATGCAAGCTTCAATTGAGTCCAAGACCAGGTATATCATCAATGCCTTGTGTTTGCCTTTGCTGGGGTTTGATAAATGCTGCTTGAAGGTGTCAAGATTAATTTTGCATTTGATATCACACAGAACATTATCAAAAAGTAACGGTGAGTATTTCATCCCTCGAAATATATTTTCCTATCTATTCATTTCTTTTTATGTTGGCTTGTTTTTACCTTCGATAATTAATGTGTAATCATCGTAAATGATCATCATGTACTCCTGTAATGGTGAAGACTTTAGGACTTGTTTAACAGTTTAAAGACTTAAATCAACAATCAGCTGTGCACCTGCGAGGGGGGGTGTCACCTACTCACAGTACAGTCCACTCCCCTTCCCCTCCACGATATGCCCAAATAACTAGGATGGCACAATATAAAGAGAAAAGGAGAATAAAGCTAAGGAAAGCATGAGGGGGAAAAAAACGATAAAAGAAGACCGCTTCCCACCCCCACCCCTCCCCGCCTCTTTAATGCGAGTTTTGACGGACCTCGATCGGCTGGTTTCAATACCCTCTTAAAGGCAAGAATAAAATATATGCTACACTACTGCAATCAATATGTTCTCCGATTTGTAGTAACTATGTTTTAGTTTAAAATTGTTAGTATATGTAGTAGCAAAAATTAAGAACAGGGACAGCAACATGAGCTTTTTGGAGAGTATAATATCATGTACAAAATGTATTTGTTTGATATATTTTTGTTTTGTTCAACACGTTGAAGTTTGTATTTTTATAACATGGTTCTGTTGAGTCTCGGTTTGTTTGTTTTGATAATACTATTGTTCTACCTTAATAAACTTAATTCTATTATGATGTAAAATCTTTAACAATCACATGAACATTTTTACATTCTCATTTTCAGATCTTCAAGCAATCATAGATCAAAAGGAAGTCGTCATCATTATCAACAATGACTCGCTTGAATATCATTCTCGTCACTGCCTTCCGTGTCTTGGCTCTAGCCACTGTAGGCTTCCTCATCACTGCCCTGGTTCACATGGAAATCCGTAACTCGCCCAACATGCCCAACCCAAAAACTTCTTCCCAAGGAACAATACCAAGTATCCTGGAGGAAGGGATGTTTGTTGTAATGCCACAGCTGCGAAATCGGTAGAGAAAGTACAGCAAATAGATGAAATTGTATACGAGAAACCAACCGAAAAGAAGCTCACCTTGGAAGAGTTTATTTCTATCCAGTGTCCTTCGGATGGAGACTTCGGTGATGAAGTTTGGAAGGATCTGGATTGCAAGAAGAGGCTTCCTTCCGTTCTTGGTATCGGATTCCAGCGGTGTGGTATGAGTGCCCTGAACCTGTTCCTGAGCGCCCATCCTGTCATCAAACACGTCACTCCATTCCAAGTAGCCTTCTGGAATCGGAACCAGGACAAAGGGGTCGAATGGTACCTGGAGAAGATGCCTGTATCCTCCAAATACCAGAAAACCATGGAAACAACATCTACGTATGTCTTCAACGAATACGTTCCTAAGATGATCTCTTATGTCAAACCCGACATGAAGTTCATAGCGCTCGTGTGCGACCCGATCGTCCGTGCCATCTCGGACTTCGTGCACCTTACCGGCATGGGGGCTCCAGAACAGTATGAAGAGCGCCTTCAAAATACGGCCAACGAGCCACTCCTTACATCGCAATGACCTTTGAAAAATCTGTTCTTGACATCCCCAGAGGTGATCCTCTGAAGAATAACACTCTTCTCCAGCATGGCCAGTACGAGTTGTACCTGCGGAAGTGGTTGGAATACCTTCCGAAGGAAAACTTCCTCATCCTGGACGGTACATCCTTCAAGGATCACCCTCTACCCATCCTCCGACAAATAGAGGACTTCCTCGAGATCCCCAATTACTTTGACAAGGAAAAACTCTATTATGATAGCTCCAAGGGTTTCTTCTGCAGAGCTAAACCCTCTCGCGTGTGTGCGACGAAGAGAGTTGGTAGGCATCATCCTCCCATTGACGAAGAAGTATCCAGGAAGCTTAAGACTTTCTATAGAAAGAGCAATGAAGAGTTGAAGCTGTTGACTGGGAAAAACTTTACGTGGGCCTGAAAGTATAACTTTTTAGTAGCTCACAAGTTATTGTTTCCAAGACATACTTCAAGCACATAAATGGATCTTTACAGAAATAAAATTTAGACACGACAATGTTTAGACCAATTGTCTGACAGAAATTTCACCATATCTGCCTGCATTGCTGGAAATTAGTTTTATTAAGAAATTGATTTGGAAATAGGACTATATTTTCATAATTTGATCATATTTGCCCACGATCAATTGGCCAAAAAGAATTTCCTTTCTCGGACAGTAATATTTGGAGATTGGAGATTTTGGAGATATTTGCAAGTGTTTGCATGTTCACCAGCATAAACATAGAGAGAGTCGTTCATTATTTCTACAGCATTGTTTTTCTGGGAGAAGTTGGAACGCCCCTCCCCTTTCAATAGAAGATCATATGGGAGATACCAGTAAAAACTCGGTGAGTGTATGTATATGATGGAGAGAAAACTACATAGCGGGACAGATTACAAAAGAAAGAGCTGAAGTATAAATCTAAAGAGCAAATATACTTTTTCCAGATACGAATACAGCAGGGAAAGTTTATTTTCATCTTTAACATATTTAACCATTGTATTTCGTTTTTAACAAGAGTAGCTTTAATCAATATTGTTGATGGAAATTCCATGGAATATATAGACTTTGATACCGATGACCAACGTATCACTTTGGTGTGGTTAGAAGCCCTTCACATCGACTAGTAGTAGCATGTAATAAAATTATGTTGTAAAGCATTATTGTCAGTGCAGGTGTCGTCCATTTTAAACACGAAACAGTTCCGGGGGGGGGTTCATAAAGCTGTTCGTAAAGTTACGCATGACTTTACGAACGACTTGAATATAAAGTGCCAAATGCCCAAAGTTTATCCTGACGTTTAACAAAGTGTGACTGCATTTCCCATAATCTCCATTAAATTGTGGCAAAAATTATACTTCGCTCTAAAAATGTTTGAAAAAAAATAGTAATGCTAATCTACAGCTGCATATTTCACCTTTAGCTGATGAAATTTTATAATGATTGACAATCCCATTTGGC
>CM057169.1:4580988-4883161 GCA_029962745.1 Echinometra lucunter | reverse complement strand
AAATTTAGGCCAACATTGTTGGACTAATTTTTTCATCTATTATGTCCAACATTATAATTCAACACTGCTCTCTACAAATTTGCATAACTTTTAAAATTCCTATTTACTTGTACATACCAGAAATGTTCACATTTGAAACAGGCATAACAAAAATCAAATTAAATTTGTTATGGGAGTTCCAAACAAGTTTTGCTTACCGGATGCTCCCTTTCTGCCATTGTCTGAAGTATACACCCTAAAATCCGTTGTTTAAGAATCATTAGGTTGTTTAACATATGAACCTCCCAGCAGTTGTGCAAAAAGTACCATATGTTTTACATATAAATTGTTTTAAACAACAGTTGGTAGGTTCATGTTAATTAACCTAATGAGTTTTAAACAACTGTTTGTAGAGTGTATACTACAGACAATGGCAAAAAGGTGAGCACCGGTAAGCAAAACTTGTTTGGAACTCCCATAACAAATTTGATTTGATTTTTATGCCCGTTTCCAGGCCCGTTTTAATGTGAATATTTTCGAGCATGTACAAAGTATATAGGAATTTAAAAAGTGTACTGTAATCATGGTATTCATGGCAATCATGATAACGATGATAAGAAAGATATCAAAGTGGAATTTCAGGTTCAAAGTTTATCTCAGAATCCTTACATTATGGCTCCATTGCTCTTCCGCCTGATCTTCAGACTAAATGGATCGGAATCGTATATGAAATCGTAGTCGAGCTCGGCTGGAGGTTGGTCGGGGCGATCGATTGTCGATTAACGGGACTTCATACCTTTCATTGTCCATATCGGTGAGCTATGACGTCATAGGAAGGTTGTATGTAAGCATGAAAGGAATTGTAAATGAAGGAATATCATTTAAAGATGTTTTTATTCATTGACAGAGCCTACCAGTGTGATATAAAATGTCATTTAAATGCATGAATCAAAAACTTACGTCCCACGCCACCCCCCCCCCCCCCCCCCACGGCCGTAATGTCTGTGACTCTTAATTCATATGTCAGAATAAGGAATATATAAAATATCATTTTAAATGCATGAATCAAGACATACGTCCTCCCTCCCTCCCCACGCCCCCGGGTCGCAGAGTTTGTGACTCTGTATATTATTTCAGAATAGGGAATTTTCAAATGCATGAGAAATTAGACGAGTGAAAAATAATCATAAACAGCCTAGATTTTCCACCTTTTTTCCATTTAAGCTATTCTGTTGACGCTAAGAAATATCATGTATAAAACATGTTTCGATTCTTTAATTTTCGATTTATTTTTGAGATTATAAAAACATTGTGAATACTTCAATAGAATAATACTTAATCATTCGTGTGTCCCCCCCCTTCTCTCTCACTCTCTTTCCCATCCTTTCTCTTCTCTCTCTCTCTCTCTCTCTCTTTCTCTCCTCTCCTCCTCTCTCCCTCTATCTATCTCTTATTATATTTATGTACTACATGTATTCATACACTTTTATTAATATCATCACGGGTTTATCTTATTTGATGATCATCATGATGATGGATTGAACTGAAATGAATTAAACTCTCACCAACCTTAAAATGGAAACGATTCTTGCGTGATGTTCGACTTCAAACTTGAGTCGTTGAACTTCTCTGGCATAGCGGACAGGTGTGTCCCTTCGCTCGAGGACAACTTCAAACCCTAAATTTGTCTGAGTCACAGGTGCCACCTAGACGAAAAATAATACAAATAATGATAACGACGATGATAATATCAGCAATGATAATGATCGTAGTAGCTGCAATAGTGATGATGATGATAATGATAATAATAATGATAATGATAATAGTAATAATGATAATAATAATGATAATAATGATGATGAAAATGATAACAATAGTGATAATAATGATTTTTTTTTTAAACAACACATATACACGATGGTATCAATATGCATATATAGTACATCACTTTATTTGATCAGTTGATAAGCGATAAAACAGCAATGTAGATAAAATGCCTTGCTAAAGGGCGTAAGTGCCGTGCCGGGGATCGAATCCAGGACCTTCGCGTCTCCAGTCAAGCGCCTTGAACCACTCGACTACGGCACCACATAATGATGAAATTAATTACAATAACAATAAAAATTCAACAAAAAACAGCACCAATCATCACCATCATATAGAAAGTGTAGGATGAAAAATCGAGTGAAAATTGAAACAAGAATAACATTGGCAAACAAATCGATAGAGAGAGAGAGGTAGATTATAAGCAGAGAGAGGGGGGGGGGGAGAGAAGGCGGAGAGAAATATCCTCACCATGGTGTATCCGGGTACATTAACCTGTCTCGGGTAGTAGCACCAGGGTGCACTCTCCTCCTCCGTGGAGCTCCAGGCGCACCCCCTGGCCTCGCAAGCCTCCTGACTGGCTCCAGGATCGGGGTAACAGTCTATCCTCTGGAGGGCCTCTTGGTAGGGTTCAAGAGGTTCCCATGGAGTTTCTTCTTCTGTGCTTCTGCCCGAAAGACCGACTCCCAACCCGATCGCGACAACGACGACTACGGCGACCAGGAAGACGATAACTTTATGCGAGGACTCCATCTTGGTTGGTGTGGTATTTGCTTCCTTCAAGGCTGAATTGTGACATAATCTATATCCTCTGGATATTATGAAAGCATTAAATTGGACTCTGATCGCACCAAGCCCATGTATTGACCCTAGCGCCAGGGCATCATTAGGAAGTGAGAGGTGGGAGGTACCGGGGTGCGATGCCACCCCCGTCATAAAGTAATATAAACTCCATTATCTCCTGTCTCTCTCTCTCTCTCTCTCTCTCTCTCTCTTTAATTATCTCACTCTCTCCCTTTTTCCCTCTCCTCTCTAATTTCCCTCTCTCGCTCACTGTTTCTTTCTCTCTCCCCTTACTTCTCTCTCTATTCCTTTATTTATAACTCTTCCTGTCTCTCTTTATTCCTGTTTTCATATTTTCTCCCTTCTTCTTCTTTGTTTTCTTCTTCTTCTTCTTCTCCTCCTTCCTCCCCTCTCTTCCTCTATTGATTTATATTCTTGATTATTTTCTACCTTTCTGTATCTCCATTTCCCTTTCATTCTATATGTCGTCCTCATCCTCCCCTCTAATCTTCTCTCTCTCTTCTCTCTCTCTCTCTCTCTCTCTCTCTCTCTCTCTCTCTCTCTCTCTCTCTCTTTGTCTACGTCCCTCTATTCTCTCCTTTCCGTCTATCACGTGTAAACATTCATGTTCAACATGTTCAAGTGTTACAAAGTATTGTTTTCCCGGTCATGTGTTCACATCAACCCTTTGTTCTTCACATGATAATGATCTTAATGATACCGCTTGAATTCAGGGGGATGTTTCACAAAGACTAAGATTGACCATGTTGACTGAAATCGCACTTAACTATGGCTGGCCATCATGCCACTTTTTTCACCACGGGTCTCTCATAGGATTTGAAAATTGTGGTCACAAATCTGCAGAATTGACCTTTTTATAGTTCATTGTTGAAGAAAACAAGAAGGTGGATTCCGCAAATTTGTGCCCATGATTTTCAATCCTTGAGAGACCGAAAGCGAAAACAAACTGTGGCATGAATGGCCGGGCTATAGTTAAGTGTGATATGAGTCAGTCTTGGGGCGTTGCAAGAAACTTGCAATCGATTGCAAGTAAATTTTAGGTCCAAATCAATCATAAGTCTTGCAATTACTTGCAAATCATTGCTGGTCTGCTCCTTACAACAGAAAGTATGAATTGATTTTCTATAGTTAAAACTGACTCTGTCAATTGCAAAATTTGCAATTTGCAATCGATTGCAAATAAGTTTCTTGCAACAGCCCCTTAGTCTCTGTTGAAACACCCCCCCCCAGATCACGTTGCCTTGGGCATGCCTCCATATCATCGAGAGGCGATAAAAATCATTAAACATCATAAAATCATAAACTGTGAAAACAGAAGTAGGTCCTTGACGACTTTAAAGTTGTTTACATGTTTATGACGTAAAGAATGGTTATATTCTGCTACAGGATAGATAAACTTGGAAAGTATATTCATTGGGTAAAGAGATAATAATCCAGTGTTGTACGATGAGTGCTGATAAAATTTGGTAATCTGGTAATCCTCTGTGTTGCAGTAATGTTAAAGTAGTGTTTAAAAAGTAATACTAGTACTCTGTTAGAATAGCTAGTGAAGGGCTAATTGGTATAATGTAAAGCCAGTTATCAGATCTTATAGCATTTCCGTGGTTTATTTTTAGCTGAATGGCATTTTGTTGCACCAAGGCAGACTGAAGGAAAAAGTTATAGAATAGAAGAGAGAAAAAGGTAAGAGAAAAAAAAGAAAAAGGAAAGGAAACAAAGGATACAGGAGGATGGAAAAGACAGCGAAAGAAAAATAGAAAGAAAAAGAGGAAGAAAAAGAAAATGGATAAGAGAAAGAAATAGAGAAAGGAGAAAGAGAAAGAAATAAAGAAAGAAGAAAGAGAATGAGGGGCCGGGAGAAGGGGATTGCAGATAGGGAAAACAGAGATAATGATATGACCGTTGATAAAATATCTTAAGAGTCATAAGCCAAGAGATTCGATTTCTAGACCTAACAGACCAGACTGATAGTCAATAATAAGCTCTACCAGTTTTTCTTCAGAGTGAATAAAAGGAAAATATCATTCTGGTCGAGTACTTTTGATTTCAAACTTTCATTACAGACAAAGGTTCCATCATCAAGACCATTCATTGCTATGGGCATCTAATGCAGATTCGGAATGAAAAAAAGATAACCATAACCGATTACATCAAAATGAAATCACAGATGTTCTCTTTTGACAACACAGTATAAAAAAAATTACACCTTTTTCTCACATTTTCTTTAAAACAAATAACGACTGAAGTTTGAGCCATTTTCTTTCAAACTTATCAAGTTTCCCGGAAACAATATAAGTATATTTCTAATCCACATAGTATTGGATTATTTTTTGTTTTATCATCTCAAACCTCGGTAGAGTACTATTTAACTTATAGCAATATAACTGTTGCTTGATTACAATAAGAAAATTAAGTGCATAGTTTCTCCTTCAAACCCAAATAGAATGTTCTCTTTGGAAAAAAAACAGTTCGTTTTCAAATATGATCATGTATCCAGCTGGTAGTTTTCGACCAAATTTCTTGACGATAATTTATGACTAATAAATAGTCTGTGGGGGGCCAAAAAATGTTGGAAAAAAAATAACCATAACTTTCATCAGATTTGTTCGCTGAGATTTTAAAAAATTACGTCAGAATCAAAGAGGACTTAAGTGTCCATTTCCTTTTGAGGTTTCACAAGACAATGGTGTCCGATGATATGCAATGATCGCATGGTTTTATAACAGAGTGTGGAAGATTTTATGCAACAAGGGAGCAGCATCTCAGAGACAGAAATTCCGCCACTGGAATAAATGAAAAGCTGATGTCATTTTGACTGACCCTAAACCATATTTAGGAAGTATTATAAATTCATCTTAATTTACTAGAAAGATGTCCTTAATGGTAATCCCATAAACGTCCTAGCGGAGAGTCACATTTATCACAGGTACTTTATTTAAGTAATGACAAGTTTTCATCTCTGTCTTTTTTTATGTCCAAGGAAACGTCCGATATTAATAGTTTTTCCAGCCGAACGTTATAAGGATGATAGTAGTCCCTGAGTTTCTTAAGCACATGTTTCTCTATAGGAGGATGCACGTTCCTTATGGCCCTTTTCGAACAATGTTTCCTGGGTACCCTTTGGCAGAATGCACCTCGGTCGTAATCGAAATATAAATAATCCTTGATAAAGAATTTGGAAATTCCGATGAAGTCCTCCACCTGTTGTAGGACGGTGACAGGGTCATTCCTGAAGACATCTTCGTCGATAATGAGAAACTGCTCTCGTGGGAAGACCTCAAACCAATGTCGAAGATGGGTCTCGTAGAGGGCGTTCTCTATGACAGCATTATCCTCAAAGACATCTCCGTTCTGCTGCAGGACGGTTGCCTCAAAGGATCTGCCGAGGAAAGGGTTGGTAGGAGCACCAGGCTGTGATGCTATGTACTTGAGGTATTCTGGACGTCTGCTGTGCCGCAAGTATAGATAATAGGACATAGCACGTTCGACAGGGTCCCTAATCATTACGATGAATTTCATATCAGGCAACGCTTCCTTGATCAAGAACGGAACCTCGTGGCTGAGGATGTAAGATGGCGTGTACTCCATAGTGACTTGATATTTGGAGGATATCGGCATATGGTCGCGGTACCAGTCTAGACTACGATCAGGGTAATGGTTCCAATAATAGACGTCCTTTGGCTTGGCATGGACTATGTCTGGGTGCATCCGGAGAAAGAATGAGAGAGCAGTTGTCCCGCACCTCTCCATCCCGATCCCAAGAACCATAGGAATACGTTTTCTGCAGTCAAGTCCGTGTTGTTTCACAGAATTGTCTTTCGTGCACCATGTTTTAAAACCGTCTCGTATTTCCATACTCACTGCTCGATCTGTCCGCAATTCTATCGGTAAGGTGGGTGTTACCACCGAATCGTCCACCACTCGCACTGGTGCCTTAGTTGTAGTTACACCAGGTATATCATGTCTTTCTTTACCAGCAATAGGTTCTATGGCATTTGCTACTGTAGGATTTGCCTCATCGACTGCACGCATAGATACCAGAGTTGTATGTACATCTTCACGGAGTCGTTCTTTTGCAGAAGTGGTTCCTGCGGCACCGGCTGCAGTCAGATGCGGTACATTCACCTCAGGCTCAGATCGCTTGGTCAAAGGCACATCTTCATCATATCGTTCCTTCAAAAGAGTGGGGTTTAGGGCTTTGACTGTCAGATGTGTTTCTCCCGTTGCACGCACTGATCTAGTGTAGGCATTGGCATTGGTGTCAGGCCATACTTTCGCAAAGTTGGTTTCCTTATCAGTGACCGGTGTCTGTGGCAGTGAATCGCCAATCCTATGCTCTGATTCTAGGGTAGAGTTGTCGACTTCAACAATCCCTTCTTTCACTAAAGTGTTGTCCTGAAAACCAGCCACTGACTGTGATTTAGACGTTGGTGACATGGATCCCTGTGTGCCTTTGGGGATGTTCTCAAGTCCTTCTTTTAAAAAATTGGTTTCCTCGGCATTTTTCACAAACAAAGACTCCCTATTTACCTTTAGAATAGTTCCTGTGTCTTTACAGCCATCATCACCCTCAGATGTAGTGATGAATAATGGGGCTTTCACTGCCTCTCCCATGTGTATAGCACTTGTAGGGCCTTCACGAAACAATGTCATCCTCCTTCCCGTTAAGAAGACAGCAACCACACTGGCATACGCGCAGAACACACCTAGAGCAAAGGCTTTGCTGCATACCAGCCTCCTGATACCCCGCATGTTGTCAAAGGATGGTGATCTGAATAAGAAACAGGTTTAGATGGAAACAAATATGACAAAAGGGACAGGTTTGAAACATCTACAAGCAATAAATTTCTCATCCTGAAATTGTTATGACGACATGAAAACATACGCCACACTTTAAAAGTACACAATATCGTCGTGCGATTCCGTGTGTATTGCTCGGGACATTGGAAACATATTGAAATTACTGACTGAATCATGGCCTGAAAATATGACTGGTATAATTGTTGTTGTATTTTCGTCAGGGGGCGACTTTGCATTTGGCGTTCAGGAAGTTTTCAACCGGCCGCTTTGATTTTTTCTTCTTCTTCTCTCTTTCCCTTTCATTCTTTTCTTGAGCTGGTCACTTTGTGATCTGACGACCAGTTGACTGGGAGTGTCGCATCGCAATTAGTATACCCTTTTTACATAATTTTTTTTTTTACGAGCATGGTGTCCACCTTGTAATGGCAATCCCCCCCCCCCTCCTCCCCGGGGGGGGGGGCCATTCCCCAACCATGTTTTAGTCCCTCTCCATCCCTGCCTGTTGTTGTAATCATGATGTGATTTATTCATTCATCTATTTATTTATTTATATATCTATTTATTCGATTTTTTTTAAACAGGGTTGACTGTTCAGTGTAAAAAAAATACACATGAAACAAACTGGTCCTACACATAGGCCTGATATACAAAATAAATACAAATACGTTGAATTAAAACTGTATGAAAGAAAAGAGAAAGAAAGAAACAAACAGACACCCACATCACAAAAAGAATTCAATGGTAATGTCTAGTCACATTGCTTTTTTATGAAAAAAAGGAGTAACGGTTGTAGGAAAAAACGTCGCAGGAGAAATTTACATAATGAATTAGAGCTGATATACAGTCAGACTTCTTTTCCGTTCAGTTATTTTCCTTTTTTTTTCCTTTAAATACTGTTTATAATGCTTGAGTAGTTTCTTTTTTTAATAATATGAATACCATCTGAATCTCAATGGTTGGGTCAGCAAAATGTCCCTTCCAGACGTATCCACACTAACTTGATGATGTGAGTAGCGCACTGCGTGAGCTTTATTTGGAATCGAAAGAAAATGCTACAACGTATATAGCTCCCTTCTACTTGCGCAAGTAACTCTAGCCGACACAGCGTAAATTTTGTTTCCCATATTAATGATATCAGAACAAATATTTCATAATTTGGGGGTGTTCCGTCTATGTTATCATAAACAACACCAGCCCATATACCCATTCGTCTCTTATGTTATGACACTATAAATTAAGTTGTGACACACATACACTCTGTACATGTATAGGGATAAAACGTCCACTTTTCATCCACATCGTTTCAACTGGAAAGTATATCTTCATTCCAATAGTTACGATACTGCGATTTTCTTCCAACTAACATAATGAAGTCAAAAGAAATTATAAAGTACATTCGAAAAAATAAATATATTGTAAACATATTCAATTAACAAATAAATCATTTCTTACCACATGAACTGGTTCCAGGTGATGACGTTGAAAAGGGAATTTTGAAACAGACTACTGAATCTGTATGCATGTTCTCCTTTCACTAGTATTTACTTTCGGGCTTTAGTGAGAGGGGGTGTTTGCATACGGCGCTTTGTATAATTCATTGGGAGACCCTAGAATATTGGTGAAAGGTATCATTGTTTGCGGAAAATCGTTCCTGCGCGTGTCGTGTTATCTCTTTCATCGCAACTTTTGTCTTTTCGTTGACTTTTATACGCTGTACGAGCACATGGAAAAGATCCAATGGCAGATGCTTTCACCAAGAACCTATGAAGTCCGACGACTGACCAGCAAAAAGGCAGTAAAATAAAATTAGAATGAAGTGACTGGGCGAGTGCAAGAGCGCTGTGTTATGAATTCCAATATTTCAGAGCCAATAATCCATTGACCGTTGAGAAAATAAAACCAAGGTACCCTTGGTATAATGGTAGAACCATGTTAATTTGATGGTACACCACGGTAATCTTAATTAATTGTTCGTATCATGGATATCATCAACCCAATCTTGGTGCCACATCAGATCCTGACACTGGCTGCAATCATGTCTTCCTCTCTCTATTCTTGCAGTGCTTGATGAGATCAAGAGGGTCTGTACCAGTGGCTCTCTGCAGCCATCCGAAGTATGCAGGTGTTGCTGTCCACGTGATCTTCGGCCCATATCTTTCCTGTAAGGGATAGGTCCTCAAGCTGCTCCTTCTCAAAACATGTCCAAGATTAAGAAAAAAGATCCGTCTTGTGTAATAGTCTTAATAAGCTGTCTGCAAGTGCCAGCTCGGCCCCGTACTTCGGTATCATAGTATTTTTTTATCTTTAGGGAGCCATTGTAAAAACAAGTACATGTATAAGATCAAGATATGCCGTCAACTTACCGTCTTATACCGTGGTAACCATGCTAAAACTGTGGTTGGATATGGGTACCACTTAAGTAAGGAAAGTAAATACTCTTTTATTAGGGATCAAGAGAACAATGCTACGATCACGGTATACAGTCAACTTACAGTCGTATTCCGTGATATTCATTTTATTTTTCATGATATTCATTTCTTTATTTATCTTTTTTATATTTATTTTTTTATTAGAAAAATCATAAAGAATCACGCTATTTACAAATGATTTGCATGATTAAAATAACAAAATCACTGAACATAAAAACAGTAATTGTTGAAGAAGAAGAAAAAGGCAGAAAATTAAGTTACAAATCAAATAATGATATTCATTTATCTTTACTTTATCTATTTATACTTTTTGTATTTCTAGTACTGAGACCATAGATTATACAGTGGCGTAACAGCCGGGGGGGGGCAGGGGGGCACTCTGCCCCCCTGAAGGATTTCAGCGGGAAAATCCACCAAACCACCAGGAAAAAATGAAAAGGAGGGAAAGGAAAAAAAGGAAGGGAGAAAGGGAAAGGAAGAAAAAGAAAGGAAAAGAAAGAAGAAGAAAGGAAAAGAAAGAAGGAGAAAGGGAAAGAAAGAAGGAGAAAGGGAAAGGAAGGAGAACGGGAAAGAAAGAAGGAGAAAGGGGAGAAAGAAGAAGAGAGAGAGGGAAAAGAGGGAAAGGGGGAAAAAAGAAGAAAGCAAAGGGAAACAAAAAAAAATGAGGAAAAATTTAGTACCAAACCCGGAGTTTCCCGGTGCTCCACTCCCTGGACAACCGCAGTGGCTTCCCTGTAGACCCCCATCAGGGGCCCTAAGCCAGAACCCTGGGCCCCACCCGCTAAAGGCTTCGCAGCAAGCAACTCGCAGTGCGGGCTTATCTCCGCATATTCTATTTCTAGACTTAGTTACCGGGAAATTTTCGGCTCTGCCCCCCCCCCCCCCCGATAACAGGCAGAAAATGTATGAGACCGGTAACAGACAACGAACAATTCAAAGAAACGTCAGAGCTTCCGCGCTTCGCGCGGGAGGGGAAAATCACCATCCCTCCACCCTTCCCCTAGCATGCCTAGGGAGTGCGCTTTGCACTAACGTTTCCTAAAAGAAAATCCTAGCTACACCACTGATTCTAAACTAAACTAAATTTTTGGCTATGCGTATGCCCCCTCCCCCCCCCCCCCCCCCCCCCCTCGATAACAGGCAGAGAGCGTAAGAAGAGCGGGAACTGACAGCGAAAAAACGTCAGAGCTTCCGCGCTTTGCGCGGGAGGGAGGAAACTCCCCCTCCCTGCACCCTCCCTCCTAGGGAGCACTACCGTCCTCCTAAAATGAAATCCTCCTACCGACAACTAGCAATGCAGAGAAACGTCGGAGCTTCCGTGCTTCGTGCGGGAGGGGGGAAACTCCCCCCCTTCCCTGCACCTTCCCCTCTTGGTGTAAATTCCGGGGGGGGTGGGGGATCTATCCCCCCACCTGGGGGAGAGAGGGGATGGTGTGTACAAATTTCCCGCCCTGCAGACACACTTTTTAAAGAAGAAAATATATTTTAATTATTAATCAGTTAGTAAAAATTCTGAATATATATCTGTCATAAACAATTATCACATTTTAGAATTTCTATTTGAAAATGCTACTGAAAACAAAAAAGTGGTTATTTTTGGCTCGCTCGCTCCGCTCGCTCGTCAAAATCTTAGGATTTTTCCATCAAAAACTGCGATTAAAATCGAGAAAAGTGGTTATTTTTGGCTCGCTCGCATCGCTCTTTCGTCATATTTTTGGATTTTTATTCGAAAATGCGATTCAAAAGCAAAAAAGTGATTATTTTCGGCTCGCTCGCTCGCAAAATAGATATCAAAATGTGTGTGACAGGGAAAAAAAATCGTTTAAAAAGTTTTTATTCCCCCACTCCTCAAATTGGATTTACGGCCGATGAGCACTACCGTCCTCCTAAAAATGCAGTCCTAGCTACGCCACAAATTCTAGACATAGACAAGTTACCGGGAAATTTTTAGGCTCTGCCCCACCCCCCCCCCCCCCCTGATAACAGGTACCTGTTACGCCCCTGAGATTATACTTGTTTATCATGATATTTCTGTGCATTTACAGAACTGTGTGCTATTGGGTAATCCCATTGCAGTTCAAGGAGGGTTTCCATTTGTAGGAGTAAAATCTGATAAAGCTTGGATTTTAAAAAGGCCTTTCTGATTATCCCCTAAGTAGGTGAAAAATTCACAGATTTACTCCTTAAGGTTACTATTCACTATGAACATGGCGGACAAAGAAAGCGGACAAAATAAACAACCTCTCATTCTACCTTCACAATGGTTCTGGTAGTCAAAAGAACATCCCTTCACAGCTATTATGTTTAATCATGTAGTTCCGGGTGAATATGCATGTGACACCTGTTCCACATATTTTAGACAATAGCAGTGAAGGGATGTTCTTTTGACTACCAGAACCATTGTGAAGGGTATAATGAGGAGTTGTTTATTTTGTCCACTTTCTTTGTCCGTCATGTTCATAGTGATCGGCCAATGCAGAGTGTTACTCAACTTCATTCGGATACCTTACGCAGTTCGCTTGAAGGTGAAAAAAATTTGACACACCTGTCCCGTGCTTCAGTCTCAAACTGCTGCACACTGCATGTTGATACGCCATGTTTACCTCGAACAAGCTCGTGTGTGCATTGTGTGTGGATGTCTGACTTTTGTGTTCAAAGTTATGCAAGCCCACACCATTTTTTTTTTCTGTTTCTGTATTCATGCATGGATGGCCTGTTTTTCGCAAATGGATTGTAAAGAAATAGAAAAAAATGGTGTAGGCTCTTCCGCATCGATCAGCTGTTGCTATGTCGGGCGTATTACATGCAAGCTTCAATTGAGTCCAAGACCAGGTATATCATCAATGCCTTGTGTTTGCCTTTGCTGGGGTTTGATAAATGCTGCTTGAAGGTGTCAAGATTAATTTTGCATTTGATATCACACAGAACATTATCAAAAAGTAACGGTGAGTATTTCATCCCTCGAAATATATTTTCCTATCTATTCATTTCTTTTTATGTTGGCTTGTTTTTACCTTCGATAATTAATGTGTAATCATCGCAAATGATCATCATGTACTCCTGTAATGGTGAAGACTTTAGGACTTGTTTAACAGTTTAAAGACTTAAATCAACAATCAGCTGTGCACCTGCGAGGGGGGGGAGGGGGTGTCACCTACTCACAGTACAGTCCACTCCCCTTCCCCTCCACGATATGCCCAAATAACTAGGATGGCACAATATAAAGAGAAAAGGAGAATAAAGCTAAGGAAAGCATGAGGGGGAAAAAAACGATAAAAGAAGACCGCTTCCCACCCCCACCCCTCCCCGCCTCTTTAATGCGAGTTTTGACGGACCTCGATCGGCTGGTTTCAATACCCTCTTAAAGGCAAGAATAAAATATATGCTACACTACTGCAATCAATATGTTCTCCGATTTGTAGTAACTATGTTTTAGTTTAAAATTGTTAGTATATGTAGTAGCAAAAATTAAGAACAGGGACAGCAACATGAGCTTTTTGGAGAGTATAATATCATGTACAAAACTGTATTTGTTTGATATATTTTTGTTTTGTTCAACACGTTGAAGTTTGTATTTTTATAACATGGTTCTGTTGAGTCTCGGTTTGTTTTGTTTTGATAATACTATTGTTCTACCTTAATAAAACTTAATTCTATTATGATGTAAAATCTTTAACAATCACATGAACATTTTTACATTCTCATTTTCAGATCTTCAAGCAATCATAGATCAAATAGGAAGTCGTCATCATTATCAACAATGACTCGCTTGAATATCATTCTCGTCACTGCCTTCCGTGTCTTGGCTCTAGCCACTGTAGGCTTCCTCATCACTGCCCTGGTTCACATGGAAATCCGTAACTCGCCCAACATGCCCAACCCAAAAACTTCTTCCCAAGGAACAATACCAAGTATTCCTGGAGGAAGGGATGTTTGTTGTAATGCCACAGCTGCGAAATCGGTAGAGAAAGTACAGCAAGTAGATGAAATTGTATACGAGAAACCAACCGAAAAGAAGCTCACCTTGGAAGAGTTTATTTCTATCCAGTGTCCTTCGGATGGAGACTTCGGTGATGAAGTTTGGAAGGATCTGGATTGCAAGAAGAGGCTTCCTTCCGTTCTTGGTATCGGATTCCAGCGGTGTGGTATGAGTGCCCTGAACCTGTTCCTGAGCGCCCATCCTGTCATCAAACACGTCACTCCATTCCAAGTAGCCTTCTGGAATCGGAACCAGGACAAAGGGGTCGAATGGTACCTGGAGAAGATGCCTGTATCCTCCAAATACCAGAAAACCATGGAAACAACATCTACGTATGTCTTCAACGAATACGTTCCTAAGATGATCTCTTATGTCAAACCCGACATGAAGTTCATAGCGCTCGTGTGCGACCCCGATCGTCCGTGCCATCTCGGACTTCGTGCACCTTACCGGCATGGGGGCTCCAGAACAGTATGAAGAGCGCCTTCAAAATACGGCCAACGAGCCACATCCTTACATCGCAATGACCTTTGAAAAATCTGTTCTTGACATCCCCAGAGGTGATCCTCTGAAGAATAACACTCTTCTCCAGCATGGCCAGTACGAGTTGTACCTGCGGAAGTGGTTGGAATACCTTCCGAAGGAAAACTTCCTCATCCTGGACGGTACATCCTTCAAGGATCACCCTCTACCCATCCTCCGACAAATAGAGGACTTCCTCGAGATCCCCAATTACTTTGACAAGGACAAACTCTATTATGATAGCTCCAAGGGTTTCTTCTGCAGAGCTAAACCCTCTCGCGTGTGTGCGACGAAGAGAGTTGGTAGGCATCATCCTCCCATTGACGAAGAAGTATCCAGGAAGCTTAAGACTTTCTATAGAAAGAGCAATGAAGAGTTGAAACTGTTGACTGGGAAAAACTTTACGTGGGCCTGAAAGTATAACTTTTTAGTAGCTCACAAGTTATTGTTTCCAAGACATACTTCAAGCACATAAATGGATCTTTACAGAAATAAAAATTTATGACACGACAATGTTTAGACCAATTGTCTGACAGAAATTTCACCATATCTGCCTGCATTGCTGGAAATTAGTTTTATTAAGAAATTAATTTGGAAATAGGACTATATTTTCATAATTTGATCATATTTGCCCACGATCAATTGGCCAAAAAGAATTTCCTTTCTCGGACAGTAATATTTGGAGATTGGAGATTTTGGAGATATTTGCAAGTGTTTGCATGTTCACCAGCATAAACATAGAGAGAGTCGTTCATTATTTCTACAGCATTGTTTTTCTGGGAGAAGTTGGAACGCCCCTCCCCTTTCAATAGAAGATCATATGGGAGATACCAGTAATAACTCGGTGAGTGTATGTATATGATGGAGAGAAAACTACATAGCGGGACAGATTACAAAAGAAAGAGCTGAAAAGTATAAATCTAAAGAGCAGATATACTTTTTCCAGATACGAATACAGCAGGGAAAGTTTATTTTCATCTTTAACATAATTTAACCATTGTATTTCGTTTTTAACAAGAGTAGCTTTAATCAATATTGTTGATGGAAATTCCATGGAATATATAGACTTTGATACCGATGACCAACGTATCACTTTGGTGTGGTTAGAAGCCCTTCACATCGACTAGTAGTAGCATGTAATAAAATTATGTTGTAAAGCATTATTGTCAGTGCAGGTGTCGTCCATTTTAAACACGAAACAGTTCCGGGGGGGTGTTTCATAAAGCTGTTCGTAAAGTTACGCATGACTTTACGAACGACTTGAATATAAAGTGCCAAATGCCCAAAGTTTATCCTGACGTTTTAACAAAGTGTGACTGCATTTCCCATAATCTCCATTAAATTGTGGCAAAAATTATACTTCGCTCTAAAAATGTTTGAAAAAAAATAGTAATGCTAATCTACAGCTGCATATTTCACCTTTAGCTGATGAAATTTATAATGATTGACAATCCCATTTGGCTTGCCATACGCAAGTCGTTCGTAATGTCATTCTTAACTTTACGAACAGTTTCATGAAACACCCCTGGGGCCCGTTGCATAAAACTTACTATAATAGTAACTTTGCTATTATAGTAACTCATCATGGCATGGCATGTTACTCAACAGCCAATCAAAATCCAGTATTCCATGATGAGTTACTATAATAGCAAAGTTACTATTATAGTAAGTTTTATGCAACGGGCCCCTGACCTTTTATTTCAAGATAACTGCAAATGTAATCCTGAAAAAGAACGCGTAATATAAACATGATAAATGGGTGTGGGTAAAAAAAAAATTGCTTTTTTATCCTCGCGTGTCATTAAAAATCTTAATCATTGTTTAATAGTATTTAGAAAATGAATATTTTCTGATAATCGTTTCCCCATCCCTCTCTCTCTCTCTCTCTCTCTCTCTCTCTCCCTCCCTCCCTCCCTCCCTCCCGTGGCGTAGCTAGGATTTTTTTCAGTAGGGGGGCACTGAGGGGCCTTGAAATTTTGTAGGGGGCACCCAAAATAATTTTTTTTGGCACAGACCAACACACACACAACACACACGCACCTCCGCCCCATAAAATTTTCTATTTTGCGAGCGAGCCAAAATAACCACTTTTTATTTTGTCGTCAAAATACAGTTTAGACCTATATTTTTTTATATATGATATATTTGGTCACCACTCTATCAAATAGAATATATCTCGCTGGTCTATGCATTCTCAAACCATTCTGCTTCTAAATATGAAGAGCGAGCGAAGCGAGCAAGAAAATTTTGAAATCCTCACTTACAAATGTCTACACTTTTTTTTTTTTTTTTTTTGGCCTTTCTGGCCCATTTTGGTATTGCTGTACCTTTTTCTTTTGCCTGCTGATAGTGAGATACTTGGGCTTTATTTTGCTTTTTTTTTTCTTTTCCTACCTCTTAATTTTGTGGGGGCACCTGCCCCCCCCCGTAGCTACGCCCCTGCCTCCCTCCCTCCCCCTTCCATCCTCCCACCTTCCTCCCTAGCTCTTCCCTCCCTACAGGCCAGTAATAAGGGGGGTTCAGGGCGTTCGAACGAACCGCCCCCTCGCCTCCGAGCAAAGGTGCGCTTGGAAAAAAGGAAGAAATAATATTATTAAACATTTCAACCCCCCCCCCAAAAAAAAAAGATCCTTCGTGGTTGATGTGTCAAACCAGACGAAGGTAAAAAATTAATTGATCTTAATGTTTAAGTTGTTTTTTTTAAGTCCCAGACATGAGCTCCCCCACTGGGTCGCTTCGCTTCCTGAGAAAAGTCCACTTATTTCAATTTTACACCTCGTAACAAAAATGAGTCACCGAAATAATTTTCGTCATAAAATAAAAACATTCAACTATTAATTATGCACACCGGACTTAGGAGTTGTTTGCATGCACAATAATCAGATAATTGTACACTCTAAAAAAGGATTGCTCAGGATGACCAAAATATGGGTCAATTCCAACCAAAGCTATTGGTGAATATGATTGTGTCCGACCGACATGTTGGTTAGAATAACCAATCCGAGATGGGTTGTCTTTTTCAACCATTAATATTGGTCATAATTCTAACCAATCTCCAGATTGTTATTCCGACCAATACAATGGTTGTGTTCATTTTCTTAACCAATTTTTCTTGGTCATTTATAACCAATTATGTTTGGTCATGAACATGAATTGGCTTAGCTCCAACTGAGTGACCACAATGTATTGGTTAATGATAGCATGTTTTAAGTTTGTTTAAAAAAAAAAAAAGTAACTCGGTAAGTTGCAGGAACTTTTCTATCAATCGCATAACGGCCCACATGGCAGCCCCTGATAGTCCTACCTATCCTAATCCTACACTAACTTATTCCTATAATCCTACATCCTATACCTAGTTACTGGAATATGATATCTACTTCATTATATAGTTGGCTATATTGGAGTACTTGTTAAAAAACGGTTACAGATTCCAATTTTCTAATTTACATTTTAAAATGCCTCCTCATAAATACATGGTCGAATTATATAGAACATTATTAATGAAAATACATTTTGCATTGCAGTTTAAAATGTTACTGATGCATAAATACAAAATATCAAATGATATTTATAAATTTTCGCAAACTTCTATTTTATGTTAGATCATGAATATTCATGATGGTCGCATAATTATGAATATTAATTGTTTTGCATGACCAATACATTGGTTGTTACATCCAATATTTCTTGACCATTTCAAATGGTTAATGGTTAACTAATGTAATTTGTACAGTTTGACCAAAGCATTGGTTGAAAATGAAAATATGGTGATGACCAACTGGATTGGTAGCTACTTTAACCAATCCTTTTTAGAGTGTATTATTTGGGCAGATAATTTTCTGCTATAGATTTTAGGAAGATGTGATACGTCATTGTTTTGTTTTGTTTTGTTCTGTTTTTGTAGTTTTTTTTTCCTTCCATCAATCAAAAACCGCTCATCATGATCACCATCACAATCATTTTTCATTACATGTTTGATCTCTGATCACTGATATCTCGTATACTAAAAATGAATCTTATAATGTGAAAAAATAGTAACGTATACTTTCCACTTTGTATATTTCATATTGTCAATTTGTGAAAGGCATATAGCCTAGACTCCCCAGTTTTCCGTTTTCTAAAATGCTAATTCCGTGTTCTTCGGTGTTATGAACTTCAAATTCCGTGTTCTTCGGTGACATGTACAAAACATATGATAAAGCAATCGTAAAAAGTAAAAAATCTTAGAAAAACGTATTAAGTTACACTCATATACACGCAGTGCAGTATGCAGATAAAGCTTGGCGAACACAGCTAAACACTGCGAACAGGTTTGATCCAGATTTCTGCTGATGCACGTTTTTGTTTTATTGGATTTTGCTTTGTTTTTCATGATTTTCACCATTTTTCATAGCTCAAATTTTTTGGGCATGAAAAATGGCGTTTTTCGTGAAATTCCGTGAATTCCGTGTTCTTCCCGAATTCCGTGAAATTTTTCCGTTTTCCGTATCGCGGAAAACTGAGGACTTTAGTATAGCCTATATAATTATGTACAGTATAGAGTCATTGGCAGTGCATTCGTGGTACGTAATCATACTTACACAAGAGAGCCCTTATCATGCACTATGAACATGACGGACAAAGAAAGCGGACAACATAAACAACCCCTCATTCTACCCTTCACAATGGTTCTGGTAGTCAAAAGAACATCCCTTCACTGCTATTATCTAAAATATGTGGAACAGGTGTAACATGCATATTCACCTGGAACTACTGATCAAACATAATATCTTTTGACTACCAGAACCATTGTGAAGGGTAGAATGAAGGGTTGTTTATTTTGTCCGCTTTCTTTGTCCGTCATGTTCATAGTGATGTTTATCATGTGCCTCTGCATCCTGTAATACGTTGGGTTATACAGTTATATGACTATAAATCTGGGAAAATAACGGTAATTTCCCGTGGATATGGTGGCCCTGAAGTACGCTCGACAACAGGTCATGTGCGACGTGAATTTCGCATCCCAGGTCCTGAACTTTGCATCCCAAGTCGTGAAATTCACGACCCGCGGTGCGAAATTCTTGACCCGTGGCGCAAACTTTGCATCCCAAGTCATGCAAGTCGTGAAATTCACGATCTGCGGTGCGAAATTCAGGACCCGTGGCGCGAACTTTGCATCCCAGTCCTGAATTTCGCACCGCGGGTCGTGAATTTCACGACTTGGGATGCAAAGTTTGCGCCACGGGTCATGAATTTCATGACCTCGGTTGCGAAGTTCAGGACCTGGGATGCGAAATTCACGTCGCACATGACCTGTTGTCGAGCGTACTTCAGGGCCACCATACGTGGATGATATCGGAACTAAGTAGTAAACTCCCATCTCCCTGGTACTGCTATAGAGAATACATGAAATTTCAAAATCTAAAATAGGTGATAGCGTGATAAGATGTTTCTTTATTAATGTTGTTTTATCTATGTTTGAACCAGATTTTTTATAAACCGAATCATCAAGTTATTTTGCTTATCATTTGCATATTGATTAGTGACATAAAGAAATGATTCCATTATGTTATGTCTTCATTATTTTGAAAAACAGTCCTGCTCAAATTTGGAATATTGGAAATGTCTGATTACAATATTGTTTCGCGTAAAAAAAAATCAACAAAATTAAAAGTAGAAGAGCAAATCATTTTTTTTTTAAGTATATTGCCATTTTATACATTTTTTTTAAAATTTCATTTCTTTGTATGCCCCTATAAGCACTGATGATTCAATTTATGCATGATATTCATTAAAATACCAATACTGCCCTGCTTTGACCAAAAAAAAGCACGTGACATATCAACAAAATTTGAGTTATTGATATTTTCGTATTTTACCTATACACTAACTGAGCTCTTCCTCCGGGTTATGTTTTATGCATGAGCACTCAACCTGCTAAGAAACATGTAGTTAGGCAATATGTCATGGTATTCCATGACGTCAGTGTAAATGACAGATACATTTCGCTCTTTTACAGGAAATTTCACTTTTGTCACGTGCTTCCTTTTGTCAAAGTAGAGCAGAATAGTCCTGATTATTTATTTCATGTTCACTTTCATTCTCGTGTGACAGTGGCTAGCCTGTTGAGTGATGGAAAACAAAAATCACACATGTGCACAACTGAAGAGAGAGAAAGAGAGTCACATTATGATAAAATGTTAATACTTGAAGCTTGCTGGATTTCAAAACAACCGAATTATTTTTTCGGTGTGTGATATTTTATGTTTCTTCCAAATCACATTTCGAGGAGTATTACATTATATATGATAGAAATGCAAAGGTCTTGTCCGAAAGAAGCAGCGACGACAAAGAGCGAGAGCGTTGAGTGATAGTTCTGATGCCCCAGTCAAGGAGCTCAAATTTGAGATCGGTAAAATTGAAACCAATTGAACACCAATTGAAATTCAATGGATGTTTTTTCGTCTCGGGTACGAATAATGAATAAGCATGGATTCCGTGTGTTACACTTGTATATTCAAAGATTAATTTTTGTACGATATGATTCTATATGACTCGCTAGTATAGTAGCGAATGGAGAGAGAGAAAAGAGGGAGGGAGAGAGACAGGCAAACGGACAGACAGAGAGAGGGGGGAGATTGTGTTTAGCCGCCGAGAAAATCTGACTAGATGTTTTTTGGGAGTGTATAGTGAAAAATGAATACTATAAGAACATGGTCCGGTCGTGATCTTTTGTACTGCAGACAACGGTACTGCTGTCGCGTCGAGGATACTATAGTTCCGTGTGGTGCAATTGATTTCAAAAGCAGAATGAGCTCGATCAATGCTGTGTGACGTCATAAATGACAAAGGTCACTATTATGGTATGCATTCGACCGTCGGCGTCCCTTTGTGTTGGTTCATGAATATGTACCAGTCTTCCGTGTGGCTTACGTTTATGGTGTTAGCCTCTGAATTTATTTATTGAATTCATTAAAAATATTCTTAATGGCGCAAAATATGGTGAAGTGATTTTCCTCAACTCTTAGATCATATCGTTTCCTTTCTGGAGTGTGGCGTAAATTTTTTGATAGCTTTTACAGTTTTCTCGATATCGTACAAAATATGCACCAAAAGTCAGTACAGCAATTTTTTCCGTCACCGAATTTGTCCGAGAATGAGAAATTGAATATATACTTTAAACTCCATGAGTCGGTATCGCTTCTCGGCCTTTTGGCTAAGATCATGTGTAGTATCTGTTCTTTTCAGCTTAATCTACTGCCATGTCTACTGCCATGTCTACTGCCATGTCTTGTCCTTGATCATGTGTAGTATCTGTTCTTTTCAGCTTAATCTACTGCCATGTCTTGTCCATTAGAGGGAAGCGGTCACTCCGTTCCTGTTAGCGAATCCGAAGTCTCCCTCCTTCAGACTCCAGCTTACCAGGTTCCCGCCAACCAAGTTCCCACCATCCAGGTTCCCGCCAACCAAGTTCCCGCCAAGGCTGTGACCACGTGCGAGGTATGTGGAGCTTCCTTCCCCACCGCCACCGGTCTCCGCCGCCACGTGGCCAGGCTTCACCGCACTGCTCCAGCAGCATCTGTGGACGGCTCGCCCTCGTCTATCTGTGAGGTTTTTGACTACCCATTGCCCTCCCGTTGGAAGTGCTCGGTGTGCGCGGAGAACTTTTTCAATCAGCAGACGCTCAAGCGTCATCAAGCCAGACACCACCAAGCTACCACCTTTTCTTATGCCTTCCGTTGTTCATCTTGTCTGGCTGAGTTTGACTCTGCTCGAAAGGCTTCCAATCACTGGCAGTCCCATAAGAAGGATGGCTCCCTCTCCCAACCGTCTGTGCAGGTCACCCATGAGACTCCTGAAGCTATTGCAGTTGCTAATAATTTGGGTGATACCCCTCCACCTCCCACCCTTTCTTCAGAGTCAGCTGAACCTCAACAGTCTATCACCTCATGGCCAGAGCTGGTCGAGTCCGATCCTCCCGATCTCCCTCACCTGAGCTCAGATTCATCTCCTCCACGATCCCTTCCGTTGGATGAGACGCTTGATTCTTCTCTGCCATCTGATGTTTCTATGCCGTCCCAGGGACCTCCCACTCAGCAGCCGTTGCCTCTTGTTAGTGATCCGTCAAGTTCACCAGCTGCTGCTCCATCTTCTACTGCCACACTTTCTAGATCTTCACTTCGACCTGTAAGGCAGTTGGTTCCCCCATCCCAGACCGAGACTCCATTGACTGGTGGGCCTATCCTGCAGCCTGCTGTTGATGTCCTGCCAGTACATCCTCCCTCGACTCCTGAACAGCCTGTATCAGATGCTCAGCGTTGGGTAGATGCAGTGTCAAGTGCATCTGATTGGGTGCAGTTTGAGTGCGTCTGTGAGCAGTTTGTTCAGCATGCTGTCTCAGTCTCAAGACCTGATCATGCTCGGCCTCAGCAGCAGGGTAGACCGAAGCCAGATGGCCGCCCTCCTTCCAGTTCTTCCCGAAGGACACGTCAGCAAACTTTCGATGTCCGTGAAGCCAGCCGCATCCAGAAGCTTTATCGGGCAAGCAAGAAGAGAGCCATAAGACACATCTTGAAGGACAAATCACCTTCCTTCTCTGGTACTGAATCTGACCTCCTAGACTTCTTTCGTCAGGTCTACTCTTCAAGAACTGTTGACGAGGAAGCAGTTGGGGAACTGGCATCTTCTCTATTTGATGTCACTGAAGGGGATGAAGGTGCAATCAATCTTTCCATTCCTATGTCTGCCAAGGAAATTGGTGCTAGGCTTTCCCGGATGTCCAACTCTGCCCCTGGAAAAGACCTCCTTGAGTACAGACATATTCGGCGTGCAGATGGTTCACTCCGTGTCACCGAAGCCATCTTCAACAGATGCTTAGCAGAGCACAGGATTCCAGCCCCTTGGAAGGAAGCTACCATCATCCTCCTTCATAAAGCTGGTTCCACAGATGATCCTGCTAACTTCCGTCCCATTGCTCTCCAGTCCTGCTTGTACAAACTCTTCATGGCTGTTCTGGCTGATCGTCTGACCAAGTGGGCTTGTAGCAACGAGTTCCTCAGCCCTGAGCAGAAGTCCGCCCGTCCATGTGAGGGTTGCTATGAACACTCCTTTCTCCTGTCAGCGGCCTTGAAGGACTGTAGAAGGAACCAGAAGTCCATCTGCATCGGCTGGCTTGATCTGAGGAATGCCTTCGGCAGTATTCCCCACACTGTCATCAGGATTGTCTTGTCAAGTCTAGGTGTACCTGAGCCCTTGGTTGAACTATTGATGGATGCCTACACCAATGCTTCAACATCATTCTCACTGACGAGTGGACAGACAGACACCGTGCCCATCATGTCAGGTGTCAAGCAGGGGTGTCCTATGTCACCGATCCTCTTTAACCTGTCCATTGAGCTCATCATCAGGGCGGTGAAGAAGAGTGCATCTGACAGTCATCTTGGAGTCACTGTCCATGGCAAGCAACTTTCCATCTTAGCCTACGCTGATGATCTGGTCCTTCTCAGTCGTAACCCTGAAGGCCTCCAAACCCTCCTTCAAGTTGCGGGTTCCTCTGCTTCTACCCTCAAGATGCAGTTCAAACCCCAGAAGTGTGCCACTCTCACCCTTGACTGCAAACGAGGCACTCATGTCAGGCAGTCCAACCATCATATCCAAGGAGCTGACATCCCATCCCTTGCTGAAGAAGAGCGTTACCGATATCTTGGCGTCCCTATAGGTCTCCCCAGACTCACAAGCCTCCAGGACATCTCTAGGAAGCTGTCTTCCGACATCGAGGCCATCTTCTCCTCTCTTCTGGCTCCATGGCAGAAGATAGATGCAATCAAGACCTTTGTACTCCCCCTTCTTCAATATGCCTTGCGGGCCACGGAATATGTCAAGTCTGATCTGAAGTCCCTCCGTACAGCACTTACCAAGAACATAAAGAAGATCTGCCAACTGCCTGTAAGGGCATCCAATGCTTTTATATTCGCATCCCGTGAAGCAGGTGGTCTGGCCTTTGTGGATCCTGGTACAGATGCTGACATTCTGGTCATCACCCAGGCTATCCGCATCCTGTCTTCTGGTGATGATATTCTTCGAGCGATTGCAGTGGGGCAACTGACATCGGTCGTTCACAGGACGATCCACTCCGCTCCTCCTGATGACATCATTGACCAGTTCCTGTCGGGGAGCAGCGAGGGTGCCCTATCAAACTCGGGGAACAGTGGCCAGGCCTCTTCCTTATGGTCTCGAGCAAGAGCTGCAGCACGGCGTCTGAAGATTAGGATCATTGGTGCCTCCAGTGGCGATGTGAAGGTCCTGAGTGGAGGCCGCACAATCTCTGCAAAGAACGTCACCACTGCTCTGCGTGCAGAACACCGCAACCAGCAAGCAGAGAAGCTGAAGACTCTACCGGATCAGGGCAAGGTAGCGAGGTCTCTTTCATCTGATGGCTTTGGCAATGGTTCTTCCTGGATGACGTCGGGGAGCTTCATCCGCTTCTGTGACTGGCGCTTCATTCACCGTGCCCGCCTGAACTGTCTTCCAACCAATGCTTCAGCTCGCCGGTGGAAGAAAAGCGCCAACACCAAGTGCCGGAGGTGTGACCACCAGCTAGAAACGCTACCACACATCCTCAACAACTGCCACCCAAACATGATGCCGATCCGCCGCCGCCACAACATGGTTCAGGAGCGTCTTGTAAGAGCCATTCGCCACGGAGACGTCTTCCAAGATCAGCATGTCCCTGGGGACCCCAACCCGAGAGAGAGACCAGATATCACCGTTGTAGAGGGCGACAAGGTGACCATTGTCGACATCACCATCCCATTTGACAATGGTGCTGAAGCTCTCTCCACTGCCGCCAGAGCTAAAGTGGCGAAGTACGACACCCTCCGCCAAGATCTTGCAGACCGTGGTTTCGACGCTGAAGTTCATGCCTTCGTCGTCGGGGCATTGGGTTCCTGGCATACCGACAACGAGCGGACCCTCAACCGTCTCGGCATCTCCCGACGCTACCGGTCCCTCATGAGACGACTTTGCTGCATCGACAGCATCAAGTGCAGCAGAGACATATATGTTCAGCATGTCACCGGACAGCGCCAGTACGAGTGACTCACCCTAAATGTCCACAATATTATTCTATGCAATCCCATTACTATTATGTTGTGATTTTTGTACGCTTGTCAAAGCGGGATGAAAATGAAGAATACTCCCCTATATACATTAATTCTGTTGTAAAGTAATGCTTTTTAAACAAGCATTGTCCCACATGATATTTCGATGTACCCCTGACTAGGTTAGTTTAATCCATCGGTAACCATCATATCGATGGATAACATATATGATTTGTGAACCTGTTGTGATTGCCAAAGTATTGATATATTAATAAATCTGTTCTTTTCAGCTTAATATCTGAAACGCGACTCACCGAGTCGCTTGTATATTAAACTGATTTTTGAACCTAGGCCATGGAATAGGGGCTTGCTCCGTCCTGGCCACGGGTTGGCCCGGTATTGCAGTACCTCCGGGATCGGCCCACCCCTCAGGGGGTAATAATAGAACCAAAGAAAGAACTTCATCCTCACGTTCTTACCCTATCCTCTCTTTCCCCAATTCCTTGATTTTTCTCTTCCATCCACCTCTGAATTTATGATCTCCTCTTTGCACATTTTTGAAATATTTAATACGTTTTCTATATGGTGCGGCTTTGTCTTGTCTTGTCCTATATATCCCACAGTAAGAAAGTTTGATGTTGACGCGCTGTGCTGCAAGTGGCAATAAGACAAGTGAAAGGCCAAAGCCTATAAACAATGGAACACCTGAGATCTACAGGCCTCACTCGCAGAATGAAGTGGTTCCCATTCTCGTCCAATGCAAGCACCTGGAAATTGGACCCTAGAGGCGTAATCCTTGGTGTCAAATTCTACCCCTAAATGGCGTAGGATATTGCAAAATATACCCTTAAATGACATAAATGGCGTAGGAAAATATACCATTTATTTCGCGAATCACTTGTATATTGATTAGCAAAATAAATAATTCAAATTGTGTTGTTATGTCCTCATTACTTTGACAAACTTGCTCAAATTTGCCATATTTGATTAAATCAATGTTCTGCATGAACTAACAGGGATTCAAATTCAAATTCATGTTTATTCATTTCCAACAGAAAAAGAATGACGTAGAATACAATGACGTCTGAACAGATATAATCATACAAACAATATAAAATTAAGATGTACATTTTTTCTTCATAAGTGAGCATTTCAGTAAATAATTAGAATAAATTATCATAAATTATTGATTTCTGTGGAAATGGAGGGTTCCACTAAAAAGCAACTGCTTGTAGTTTGTGGGAACCCTCAAAAAATACAGCTGTTGCAAATTTAGCCTACGAAGACAGGGAAACCACGAAACAATATCAGCACAACAGAACAGCACAAAAGGAAAAACAAACAAACAGACACGAGACGACAAGGAAAGGGAAAACAAGAAAAGAAAAAGGGAAAAGAAAAGATAAGAAAAGAGCAGGATGTCAAAGCCGACAAAAGAAGTAAATATAATGTTGATTTTAACGAGGTAAAATGGTAAAATTATTCAATTCGAGATGATGAAGACCAAAATGAAAATTTAAGATATTATTGTACCTTAGAGTAAGATTTGAGAAAACATGTTTTAATTTTTTTCTTGAAAGAATTAAGGGATGGGCTATTAATAATTTCTTCGCTTAAAGAGTTCCAGAATCTAGGGCCATCATAATTATATAAATTTTTAGCTAATAAGGTTCTGAAGAGTGGTAGATGAAATTCGTTGGACCGTCTAGTTGGGTAGTGATGAATTAAAGGATTTGGGGGAACATTGCATCAAATATGTGTGAAAGTGTGTTGCTATTGTATTTATACATAAATTGCCCTAAGTAAAAAAGATACAGGTCATTTATTTTTAATAGTCTGCTATCAACAAATAACGGGTTTGTGTGCGAGAGTAAAGAAGAATGGTAAATTATACGGAGAGATTTCTTTTGTAATAAAAGTAGTCTATCTAATAGAGTGTGGTTGGTTTTGCCCGAGACGAGAATGCCATAATTCAAATAAGGTAAAATTAAATATTCCGTGAAATAATTTTACAGTTATTTTCTATGTGGTATTTCCACAAAAGTTTGTTGTCAACGGTTACGCCTAGAAATTTAATGAACGAGACAACGGAATGCCACTTTTCAGACAAAAGTAGGAATTTCTACTTTAGCAATATATTTTTGTCCATAGAAAACACCTTTTTAGTGTACAAAAGGGCCAATTTTAAATGATTTTTCTACTTTTTTCAAATATCAATTCTAAGTGGCATCCCTGAACTATATCAACAAAATAAAAAATAGAAGAACTGATTATGGGGGGAAAAACGGTATGGTACCATTCAGTGCATTGCTATTTTATACAGTTGTTAATTTTTCTTGTATGCACCTATAACCAATGATGATTGATGATATACATTATATAAGTGAATTACCAGTAACCTAATAGGCCTAGGGCCCTGTTTCATAAAAAGCTGCTATGATAGCAACTCCTGCTGGAATGGTATAACTACCATGGCAACAGTGCGAATTCTGCTTCCTGATTGGCTTTTATAATGAAATTTGCCATTCCAGCAAAAGTTGCTATCATAACAACTTTTGCTGGAATGGGGCCAGATTACATTTTCATGTTCACCTTCATTCTTACTTGTGTGACAAATGGCTCTAAGGGATATCATGGAATGGGTTTAGACCGTTGAGTGATAAAAAAAAAATCACACATGCGAACAAATATCAAATTTAAGAGGAAAAAAAATAATTAGAAGTAAATCATATTTGGGGCAAGAAGAGAGAGAGGGGGGAGAGGGAGCGAGCGTGAGAGAGAGTCACAAGATATAACTTGAAGCTTGCAGGATTTCACTTGCAAATTCAAAGATTAATTTCTGTAGGATGTGATTCTATATGACTCGCTATAGTATAGTTGCGAATGGAGAGAGAGAGAGAGAGAGAGAGAGAGAGAGAAGAGGGAGACAGGCAGACAGACAGACGGGGGGTTGCGTTTAGACGCCGAGAAAATCTGACTAGATGTTTTTTGGGAGTGTATAGTGAAAATGAACATGGATCGGTCGTGATCTTTTGTACGGCAGACGACGGTACTCCTGTCGCGTCGAGTATAGTTCCGTATGGTGCATGTTGATTTCAAAAGCAGACTAAGCTCATGTGACGTCACAAAATGACAGAGGTCACTTATCGTATGCAATCGATCATCGGCGTCCCTTTGTGTTGGTTCATGAATATGTATCAGTCTTCCGCGTGTCGTACGTTTATGATACTAGCCTCTGAATTTATTTATTGAATTCATTGAAAAAATCTTTATGGCGCAGAATGTGGTGAAGTAATTCTCCTCAAAAGTCTCATTAATGAGATTGTTATTCCCTTAGAATATGTCATGAATTTATCACTTGTCAATGGCATTGTTCCTGACAAAATGAAAATTGCTAAAGTGGTCCCCATACACAAAAAAGGAGATCCATCTGACATCAGTAACTATAGACCCATATCTCCTTTACCATCCTTCTCCAAAATACTTGAAAAAATAATTTATAATCGTACAATAAAATTCATAAGGAGCTTTGAACTTTTGTCTAATTCACAATTTGGCTTCCGGCAAAAACACTCAACAACACATGCAATCTTTTATTTTATAAATCATGTAGCAACTGCTGTTGACGGCCATCTTCATACAATTGGGATCTCTCTGGACCTCTCCAAGGCCTTTGACACTATTGACCATGAAATATTATTATCTAAATTATCACATTACGGAATAAGGGGAAAGGCCTTGGAGTGGTACAGAAGTTACCTTACAGATAGAAAACAGTTTGTTTCCATAAATGGTTCCATTTCCGATTACAATGACATAACATGTGGAGTTCCACAAGGTTCGCTTCTTGGGCCATTATTGTTCATTTTGTACATTAACGATTTTCAGAATTCTTCGGATATCCTATCATTTATATTAGTTGCTGACGATACTAGTGTCTTCTTTTCTCACAAAAATCCAGATACTCTCATAAACACAATTAACACAGAACTTGGATGTATTTACGATTGGATTTGTTGTAACAAACTTTCTTTGAATGTTCAGAAAACACACTGCATGCTTTTTAGCAATTCAATTTCAGCTTTACCCGGCAATGTCTTTTTAAATAATACTACAATAGACTTAGTTGATTCAACGAAATTCCTTGGTTTATTTATCGACAGCAAGCTTTCATGGAAGCAACACATCATGTATTTATGCAAATTAATATCCAGAAACATTGGTATCATCAATGAAATAAAAAGCAGTTTTCCTTCAAATGTATTACTAACATTGTACAATAATCTCATACTCCCTTACTTAAACTACGGGATATTAGCTTGGGGCAACTCTTCTAGAACGTATTTGGATAAATTATTACTACTTCAAAAAAGGATAATGAGAATCGTCTGTTTTAAAAATAAATCGGCCCACTCTGATCAATCATTTCATTCTAATAAGATATTAAAGATACAGGACTTATACAACCTTCGTGTGGGCTGCTTCATGTATCAAATAAACCAAGGCGAATTACCAGCTCCATTAACTTTATTGTTTTCAAAAAAATCGAGTTTTCACAGCTACCCAACAAGACAATCTTCATCATTCCACCTCCCATTGTTGAGAACCTTGTATAAACAGAAAACTATTATTTACACTGGCCCTTATTTTTGGAATTCTCTTAATGAGTCTTTTAAACACTCACCAAGTTTATTTTCATTTAAACGTAACCTTAAACTTAACAAAATAAATAGTTATACCAACCAGTCTTAACTACAGAAGGCTATGTCCCATCCTTGTGCCTGTGTTTGTAAAGGTATTGTCCCGTTCCGTGTGGTATCGTATCGTGTATCGTTTATCCTTATCCTTGTATTTTATAATCGAGCGAGCATTCTTTTGTTTATTTTATACTTGCCATATATCAATTGATATACTGAACTGTATTACTATCAATACTTTGTACAACTTTACACTGTTTTTTTCAGAATGATTTTGAAATATGAAAAATCTTGTAAAATTTTATTTGCTGTATTGTGGAAATAAATGAAATGAAAATGAAGTCTTAGATTATATCGTTTCCTTTCTGGAGTGTGGCGTTTATTTTTTGAATACTTTTACCGTTTTCTCGATATCGTGCAAAGTATGCACCAAAAGTCAGTACAGCAATTTTTTCCGTCACCGAATTTTTCCGAGAATGAGGAATTGAATATATACTCCGAAATCTTCAACGGAGTACGCTAGTATAGGATGGAACTTACGAAGGATATTCCATCGTCTCTGAGCTTCGGTTGCCGCGACTGTTAGATATGAGGATCAGCCTCGGACATGCTTGAAATGTGGCCTCAGCGGCAGAGGCGTCGATCCATTTTTCGGATTGGGGGGCAAGACGACCAAGCGGAGATGAACCCACGGCTACTATTTGTACACACACACCCTCACACACACACACACACACACACACACACACACATATATATATATATAACAGGCCTATATCAACGTGAAGCATTTTCAAATTGGGGAAATTAGGCAACTTGCTATGTGAACCATCCTGCTTTTTTTTTTTCAATTTTGCGAGCGAGCGAAGCGAGCGAGCAAAAAATAACAATTTTTTTGTTATGAGAGAAGGGTTTAGTAATCATATAGGCATAAATGATACCTAATATATATGTATATGGTTACCTCGCTGCCAAATATGAACTCTACTTTGTCACATCGTTGGTCCATTGTTGCTGCCCCCAAACCACTCTGTTTTTTAATATTACGAGCGAGCGAAGCGAGCGAGGAAGCACACACTGTTTTTCATGGTAGATGTAGTAAACCCAAAGGGTTTACTACAATGAACCATCTACATTATCTATTCGGTCTCATCTCACCGAATTTGTTTGCTTTTCAAAACCATGAATATGAAACGAGCGAGCGCAGCGAGCGAGGAAAAATATACCCTTTTCCATATGATAGAAGTGTTATTTCGTCATTATAATAATGTGATAAAAATGTGATATGTGCTATACAAGAACGGAATATTATTATCATCATTATCATCAGAATACACTATAAACCTCTTATGCCTGTATGATATCTAAATAATACATCTGGTCACCTGTGTGCCGAATATGACACTGTTTTAGCTACCTCGCTTGCAGTCCGAATCCATTCTGTTTCTACCATAGAGAACAAAGTCAACGACCGATCCCGGCAAAATTATATGGATTCGTCCCAAAATCTTTGTCAACAACCTTGCTGCCCAAATATGATATTTTGGAATCTCGCTGCTATAAAAAGCTACTTGCTGCCCGAAATCATCTTGTATCTTGCTTTTACCAGCGAGAGTAACGAGCGAGTTAACGAAAAATATGTTTTTGTTTTGCGTGGTTTTTTTTTTTCTTTTTATCGAGGCCGTTGTCTCCTGAAAGTTTATCTGTCTTTAGGTCAACTGGCCGCTCGATTTCTAGGAGTGATATCTTGTTTGGTTATATTACTTCCTATGAGTAGAAGAATAGTTTAACATTAGATAGTAACACAAGATGCAAACCGATTTCCTTTCATAAGAATATTAATTATCATCGGCATTGGTTAAGATACTTAAAAGCGAGCGAGCGAAGCGAGCGAGCGCTTCCCAGTTTCCCATTTTCTTTCTTTTTTCTTGTTTTACGATTTCATTTCACTTCCTTTCTTCCTTTTCCTTCCTTTTCTCTTTCTTTTTTCTTTTTCCTTTTTCTTTTTTTTTTTGGTTGGGAAATTATTGGGGGGGGCAAAATGATATCTTTGCCCCCCCGAAATTTTCTTTGGGGGGCAACTGCCCCCCCTGCCCCCCCCCCCCCCCCCCCAGGATCGACGCCTCTGCTCAGCGGCCATTTAGCAAAGGAGTGCCGCATCGTACGATGCTTCAAGTGCCAGAAGGAAGGGCATATGTCAGCAGGATGTAAAGAACAGCCCATGTGTACAATATGCCGGGAGTCTGGGCTTTCCTTCAAATCATGCCCAGTATCATTCGCCCAGAAATTACGGCAGTCCAGCGAGTGGGTAAGCGGGGGAGGTGTTGCGACCCCGCTAGAGCCAGCTACACCGCAAGATGTACCTTCCGACCAAGCTGCGTCGGAAGATAGGGAGCAAATCGCTACGACGCCTCCCATCGAAGAACCGAGATCAGCGACAACACGTACCGAGGAGCCGAGTCTGCCCGGGCAAGATCTGCCTGGGACAGCTGTGGAATCGACGACGTCAACTGGAGATGAGCCGAGTCAGCTCGGGCAAGACATACCCGACGTTTTGGAGCAGAATGAATCATCGACTCTTAACGAGGATTTGAATCGTGCTACTGATGAGTCTATGCCTATTCAGCCTGGGCAAGCCGAGCCTGGGTCCATCTTCGAGCCGATGGGTTCGCAGTCGACGCAGAGCACCGAGAGCCTTTTTGATGACGAGCCTAACTATATGCAAACAGATTGGGCGCAGTTAATTCCTGACCGAGAAGAAACTAGTCAAGGAGCAACACAAGCCGAGTTAGAGCTTATCTCCGATCTAACTTTAGGAGATTCGTCGTGGGAAACGGTATCTGCACGTCGCGGAGTGAAAAGGCGTTCGTCACCTTCGCCGAAAAGACGCCCACGGTCATCAAGCCGAAATAATAACGCTGCCAAGGCTTCCGAAAGTGCATCAGCTACGTATATAATGACTGAGGAACAGTTATGGTTTTCCTGTATTGCAGAAGATTGCACTCGTACCTTTAGATCTTATGACAGTTTTAGACATCACATGAGAGATAGACACCAGGGGGGCGTTTCATGAAACAATTAGTCGGTGGTTTTCACCGACTAATTTGCTTTCAGCCAATCAGATGCGAGTATTTTCAGTAGCTTATAACATTTGTCGGTGATTTTCACCGACAAAACTCTTCATGAAACGCTCCCCAGGATGTAACCCTCGAGAGGTATGCATGTCCGCTTAAGTCGTGTAGTGTTTCCTGCAACACACCTGAAGAGTGGTTGAATCATTTGTGTAATAGACAATCGCAGTTTGTGTGTGTGTGCATGACAGTGACTTTTTCAATCGATATTACTTGATAGAATGAACTGATTTTCGTATGCTTCTTAAATTCATATTCGCCCTCATATTTCATCTCCTTTTAATTTTTCAATTTGTTCAGTGAATGTTCATGGCATAAGAGATCCACTTAAATGCAAGAATGTTTTGAATTGGTTAAAAATCCTTTCCTTTAATATGCGCCCTCATATTTCATCTCCTTTTAATTTTTCAATTTGCTCAGTGAATGTTCATGGCATAAGAGATCCACTTAAATGCAAGAATGTTTTGAATTGGTTAAAAATCCTTTCCTCTGATATTATTCTATTACAAGAAACATATTTAGGTTATAATGATTTCGAAATCTTCAAATCTGTTTGGAAAGGCCAAGTTTTCTTTTCTTTTCATTCATGTGGGGGTTGCAATTGCTTTTTCTGACAAATTTCGTTGCAAATTTTCTCAATTTCGGTCAGATTTAGAAGGGCGTGTCATTTCTGTAGTATGTTCTTTCCCAGATTATTGTTTTCGTATATGTAATATTTATGCACCGTGTGATCCTAAGTTACGCATTTACTTTTTCAATCAGTTGAATTTTGAATTTCTTGGGGGTGATTTTAACTGTGTTTCATATGTCAATGATCGATTTTCTGATAGTGCAATACTTCATGCTTTGTAGGAAGGGGGGAATTGATCGATATTATAAAATCTTGTTCACTTTTGGATGCATGGTTAATAACAAAACCCAATACTTCTGGACACACATGGTTTCATTCAGGAAAAAAAAAAACAAAGCTCTCGATTAGATAGGATCTATGTTGATAAAAATTTAAAAGTTATTGATACATCTGTTGTAAATTTTCCCTTTTCAGATCATAATGTCTTAAAATCAGTTATTCACATTCCTCAGAAGCAAAATGTATCAGCATCATATCGGAAATTTAATGTATTACTTTGTGAAGATGATGAATTTGTACAAGATTTTATTTTTAAATATAAAATGTGGCAAACTTTGAAACCCGTTGTTTCTTCGATTTTAGAATGGTGGGAAAATGTCAAAATTCGAATTAAAAAATTAAGTGTTATACATGGGGCCAGACGGGCAAAAGAAAAACGATCCAAAATGCAAAAACTTAGAGATAGTTACACAAGTCTTGATAAAGAAATAGTTTTACAATTACTTGCAGAAGAAGAAAATGGTGCATTTATTAGGTCCAAAGAAAAATTTATAGAAAACGGAGAAAAGCCTGGATATTTCTATAAAAGTGAACGAAAAAATGCAAATGAGAAGTTTATTTTAAAAATTCGAAACAAGGATGGACAAATTGTAGAAGGAAATAGTATTTCTGATGTGTTCTATAATTTCTTGATTGATTTATATGCTAGTGATAATGTTGATTTATCATTTCAAGATGTTCTTTTAGATTCAGTTCATTCTAAAATCAGTTCGGAAGATTCAGTCTCTTTGGATAGACCCATTGAAAAAGATGAAAATTAAGAATAGTTTGAAACACATGTCAAAAAACAAGACACCAGAAATAGATGGGTTACCTGTTGAGTTTTACATTCATTTTTTCAGTATTATTGGAGACGATTTGCTTTTACTTTATAATTAAATTTTTAGAAAAGAATTGCTCACTAAAACTCAGAGAACTGCAGTTACCTAGAGAGAACTTACCTAAAAAGGGAGATAGTCTTGACCCCGCCAACAGAAGACCTATCAGTTTACTTTCAGTTTACTATAAAATTGTTTCTAAAGTATTACAACTAAGATTATTTAATGTTTTAAGTGATATCATCAATGTACATGTCACTTGTTTGTTGCTTCTTTTTTTTTAAACAAAATAAACTATTATGAATTGATTTTATAAGAAAGGAATTTATGTGGAATATAGAATAACTAACTACAAAAAAAAAATACTGCAAAATAATTCACAAGTAAACTATAGGAAAGATTTATATCCAGTAATATCAGCTTGATTGTTTGTTATTTGTGTCTTCTTCAAATTTTGCAAGTCAGTTCCGTTCACAGGATTATGCATCAATAATTCATCAAATATCACAAATCAACGATCAACGATCAATAAAGTATTACATGAAGAAAAAAAATACTGTTTGCATGCATCTGAATAATACGTTCACAAACCAAATGCGGTTTTATCCAGTCATTTAGGAAGATTGATTAAATTATACTGAGGAAAATCAACAATTCTTTCTTAATGTATCAACTGTCTTTGAGTCCTATTTTCGATGGTGAATTCAAATATTCTGTTGATCACACTTTACCAATACATGCGTAAGCATGAACGACTGACGAAAGTTCTAACAGTCTGAATCACTTGTCAGCCTTGCTTGGAAAAAACAGTCGCGATGGAGAACGCGGTGATCAAGACCTGGTATATCGACGATATAATAGAGACGCCCCGACCAGAAAGACGGCATCGGAGACGGAAATACTGACGATCAGGGCACACAGTCGACGTCCTAGTCAAGAGTTGACAAACTTAGCCCAGCTAAGCAGTAGACCAAAATTGCGACTGTATAAAGAAATTATACCAAAAAGGATTCTAAAAAATATCCCCTATTAGTACGAATTAAGTGTCCTTACTGCTTTTAAATACAATCATACATTTCATATATTTAACATTTAACATTTTGCCTGATGATCAATACATGCAAGAAATTAAACTTTACCGAATTTTTCATTCATTTAAACATCAGAGAAATGAATCTTCCAGAACGTCAATAAAACAAGGTATACATTTATGTATATAATTTCTCACTTCAACTTGTATGTATAACAATGAACTTCACTGTAATTTTGTTCCTTCCTATTACATATGCATTACAGAAAACTTCATCTTTCAGAATTCTACACACCAAATCTATATAAGTTCTTACTCTACAAAAAAAAAATACTTTAAAAAAATGGAAAACTTACGGATATCTTGATAGTCTGGTTCCTGGTGTTGTGCTGTTGGTGTGCGGTAGGTAGCCAGGAAAAAGAGTTCCTAAACATGCTAGCCTGAAATGCTTGCTAGTGGGGAAATCTCTACCTTCATTTCGCACCTAGTCATGGCACAACACGACAGCCTCTCAAGTATAAGAGGTTGAACACAACCTTTCCTCACCAAGGTTAAAATGAGATCAGGGGGGGGGGGTGTAACATAAAGAGATACAATCAATCTTACAATCAATTGTATCTCTTTAGTACATGGTTTGCCATAGACTTACGATTGATATCGATTGTAAGATTGATTGTATGTTTTATGTTACACCCCCCCCCCCCCGTACTAATTTTCCTACACACCGCTCCCACTCCCCTGCACACCTAGCAACAGAAAAACAAATTTAACTGCATTGCTCTATGGCGGACAAAGAAAGCGGACAAAATAAACAACCTCTCATTCTACCCTTCACAATGGTTCTGGTAGTCAATAGAACATCCCTTCACAGCTATTATGTTTAATCATGTAGTTCCAGGTGAATATGCATGTGACACCTGTTCCACATATTTTAGACAATAGCAGTGAAGGGATGTTCTTTTGACTACCAGAACCATTGTGAAGGGTAGAATGAGGGGTTGTTTATTTTGTCCGCTTTCTTTGTCCGTCATGTTCATAGTGGCTCCTTACAAATACAATGCAGCAACCAATACTGTGTGCAAGCTCCTTACAAAGCAGCAACCCTATTGATAAAGCATGCTTACACCCGGCAACAGCATGCACATACAAAAGGGCAAGGCATAAAGAAAGGAAATGCTATTGACCTTTCCTTTGCTGAAAAGAAATCAAAGTCAGGGTGACAGACATGTTCCATTCCGGGTAGATCAATTCACTCAAATTTGTGTATCTTACGAGACATAGTTGATTATAGTAAGATCAGAGGGAATCCTTGTGCTCTTATATCTGTTGACTAACATAAAGCTTTTGATAAAGTTCATTTGGGGTTTTTTTAATTGAAAGTGTTAAGCAGATTTAATTTCGGTTCTAAATTCATTAAATGGATTAAGATTTTATATTCTGATATAACAAGTAAAATTTTAGTAAACGGTAAAATGGGTGATGAAGTAATGATTCAGAGAGGGGTAAGACAAGGGTGTCCTTTGCCTCCCTTATTATATGTCTTATTTATTGAGCCACTGGCACAGTATATAATATCTCATAGAGGTATTAGGGGTTTTTACATTCTAGGAGGGAGTGGAAAGTCAATAAAATTTGTACAATATGCAGACGATGCAACTTGCATTGCAACCCCCCAACTGGATGTGATAAATTTCTTTAAAGCTTTAGCCTTATTTGAGAAAGCTACTGGAGCATCCATCAACTTGCAAAAGACTAATGGTTTGAAACTAGGTGACTTTTTGGGTCGGAAATGAAGAGGTAATATTGTTTGGTCGGAAGATGAAATTAAAATAAATGGAATTTGTTTCGGCACTGAGAAATCAATCGAACAATTCTGGAAGAGTTTATGCTATAAAGCCAAAATAAAATTAAAATCTTGGGAAAGTCGGAATCTCACCATATACGGAAAAATTGGTATTATCAATACGCGTATATTTCCTATTTTTTATTTTGCGGCTAAAGTTTATGTCCCTAGTTCAAAATTACTTTCAAGTATTTTACGAGCTGTTTTTAGTTTTATTTTGCAGAAGAAAACGGAACTTGTCTCCCGAGATACACTTAATCTTAGTAAGGAGAAAGGTGGTCTGGGGTTAGATGATTTAGATATGAAAATGAAAGTTTTATTCATACGTACTATGTTTCCACAACTTAATCAAAATGATAATAATTCAAGTAATTACTTGTTTTTGAGGTATTTTATGGCAAGTAAATTACGGTGTAAGTTTTTATTCCTATGGTCTAACTCAGTTCCACATTGTGATGCTTTGTCGCCCTCTTACGCCCAAGCGCAGGAAATCATTTTGTATTTGGTGAAGAAGAACATAAATTCTGCATGCAGCAAAACTGTTAAGGATATTGTCAATCTGCTTAAAACTGATCATATACTAAGAGTGTTAGTCAGAGATCCATCAAAGAAATGGGATTATATTTGGAAATTAGTTAATCATTCGGTTTTTTTAATCGTTTGAAATCTTTTCTGTGGAAAGTCAATCATGGAGCGCTCTGCACACGCGAAAAGTTAGCAAAATGGTGTATGAGCGACGGCAAATGCCCTTTTTGTTTGAAATCGGAAAGCATTGATCATGTTTTCTGGGAATGTAAATCCTTTCAAAAGATTATTGGTTGGCTATCTGAAGTCACAAATGAAATGCTAGGTAGGCATGTTTTATTTGACAAGGAAGTTCTTTTGGGGGGAACCTTCTACCACAGTAAGTGCATCTGTATGGGCACGAGTTTGGTTTTTGTATGCACTTAAAAGGGGACGATATTCAACTCAATTTACCGCAGGTTTGACGGAATTAATATGCAACGTTCCTTTGTGTCTGTATAATAACTAGACACAGTATATAGTTTTGTTCATACGATTGACTTTGTCAAAAAAAATTGTATATACGTGTGAACGGGTACGAATAATGAATAAGCATGGATTCCGTGTGTTACACTTGTAGGATATGCCCGAGGATATGATTCTATATGACTCGCTATAAATTATTGCCGCGAATGAAGAGAGAGACAGAGAAAAGAGGGAGAGACAGACAGACAGACAGAGAGGGAGGGGGAATTGTGTTTAGACGCCGAGAAAATCTGACTCATGTCTTTTTTTGGAGTGTATAGAAAAATGAACATGGATCGGTCGTGATCTTTTGTACGGCAGACGACGGTACTGCTGTCGCGTCGAGTATAGTTCCGTGAAAGACTGTGATAATATAAGTGGTGCAATTGATTTCAAAAGCAGTAGTCGACTGAGCTCGATCATGTGACGTCACAAAATAACAAAGGTACTAGGTCTCTTCGTGTGCATTCGATCGTCGACGCCCTTTTGTGTTGGCTCATGAATATGTATCAGTCTTCCGCGTGTCGTACGTTTATGATGTTGGCCTCTGAATTTATTTATTGAATTCATTAAAAATATTCTTAATGGCGCAAAATGTGGTGAAGTGATTCTCCTCAAGTCTTAGGTCATATTGTTTCCTTTCTGGAGTGTGGCCTTTATTTTTGGATAGCTTTTACCTTTTTCTCAGTATCCTGCAAAATATGCACCAAAAGTCAGTACGGCAATTTTTTTCCGTCACCGAATTTTTCCGAGAATGAGAAATTGAATATATACTTTAAACACCATAACTAGTTATCGCTTCTCGGCCTTTTGGCTAAGATCATGTGTAGTATCTGTTCTTTTCAGCTTAATATCTGAAACGCGACTCACAGAGTCGCTTGTATATTAAACTGATTTTTGAACCTAGGCCATGGAATAGGGGCTTGCTCCGTCCTGGCCACGGGTTGGCCCGGTATTGCAGTACCTCCGGGATCGGCCCACCCCTCAGGGGGTAATAATCGAACCAAAGAAAGAACTTTATTCTCACCTTCTTACTCTATCTTCTCTTTCTTAATTCCTTGATTCTTTCTTTCCATTCACCTCTCAAATATCTCCTCTTTGCACATTTTTGAAATATTGAATATGTTTTCTATATGTGCAGCTTTGTCTTGTCTTGTCCTATGTTTTCTTATTTTGTCAGTTTTCTGTCCTTTGAGTCTGTCTTGTCATTTGTTCTTTTTTGTGTGTTTTGATTATTTTAAAGCAAAATAAAAATAATGATATGAAAGATAATTATATATTAACGTTAATATATTTAATCCAGAGAACCTACAAAAAGAAGGCATAGGCCTTTGCTTTCCAGTAGGATCCAATTTCATTTCATAAGTTCAATTGATTTGTAAACTGTTTATGGAAGCATGGAAATAACATAATTATGTTACATATCAATCATTCTATCAATATACCCCCCCCCCCCCCCCCCCCTCATACAGCCGGCGTTTGGGCATGACAATTATGGAATAAAGAGTCATATGAAAAATCATTGTATATATAATTAAGAAACAATCACTATTTCTCTGCCCGTCAGAGAAGACCGGTCCATTTCACTCTGGTAGTCACGAAGAAATAGTGATTTTGTATCGGACCTCACAAATTCCTTCCATACCCGCTTCCATAAAAGGTGAACAAAACGGAGACTCAAAGAACTATGGAGAAATCATACTCCTTTTGAATGGTTTGCAAATTAAGGAAATCACTGATTTATTCTTCTTTGTTCTGTGAATGTGATCAGGCCCGAACTAAGCCCTGGGGTTCAGGGGGTTTGATTACTAACCCTGCCCCCCCCCCCCCGGGGGGGGGGGGCTGTCAATCCATCAATATATTTGGGGGACACTGTCAAAAAAATTGCTGACAAGCAAAATAAAGAAAAGGGTCCTCAAGCTTAAAATTTAAGGAGACATACCATAGGGCCTACCCTGGCACCTTTAAAAAAAGGGACAAGGGGACAAAGGGACAAGGGGCAAGGGACGTGCCCTTGCCCCTCCCCCTCTGATTGACGCCCATGTTCCCCCCCCCCTCACCGAAGACGAGCAGAGGCCCTCTAAAAATTGGAATATTATTAAACATATCCAAAGGCCGATGTGTCAAACTAGACTAAGGTGAAAAATTGATTTTTACTTTCAAAATTTTAAACAAATCCCCTATATATACCCCCGATCCCGGACCCTCCCCCACTCGGTCGCTTCATCCCCCAGAAAAGTCCACTTTTTCAATTTTGCAGCCCCCATAAAAATGTTATTAGTTATGGGCCTGTCCCATGCCTGCCCTATCTCCTTTTGTCCTTCTCTCTATCTCTTTACGCACTTTCAAATTTATATGTGGTCAATGCAGCACGATATGCGGGGTTTATACTATAATTACGGGGGCCAATGATTTTCTTTTTCTAAAGAGGCTGATGATACGTACGTGGCTCAAAATAAACAAAAAAGTGGAGACTGAAGCTTTCTCCCCTCCCCTCCCCTCCCCTTCCCGGCCTCCTAGCTGCATGATGCCCCCTCCCCGCTCGCGGGGGCATACGGGCCAGGATGGTGGATTTTTAAACTTTGGGCAACCATTAAACATTCAAACTTGTTCGAGATGCGAAGCAGACAGTTTTAACTGAACGGCTGCTATCCAGAAGAAAAAGGGCGTCATGTCCACCAAGGTCATTGGAAAATGTGTCCGTACTACTTGGAAGGGGTACGGTAATAAGAAATTTAGGGTTTGTCAATGACCTTTACTTGCGTTCACATTTTTCCCATTTTCGTTTCTCTTACCTACACCATAGGTAGTCAATGTAAACAACAACAGGTGGCTTGCAGGAATGCAGGGTCTGTCTGGGGAAAACCACAGAAAAAGAAGACGTCTTCTATTTCTGTGGGGAAAACCAATATCTATTTTTAGATCCTCAGATTTTATCAGTCATGAGTTTTTCGCATACGGTGGGTGGGAAATCCCTTACTCACGCAAGTCAAAGAAATAGAGGACAAAATCATGAAAAAGGAGCGTCAAATCGAGCGAAAGATTCACTATTATCGTCAACCAAATCGTCAGGACCTGTTCAAGGGCGAGGTAAGCGTAATACCACGGGAGAGCAGGCCGGTAGTAACGCAAGATCGAGTCCACAGAGGAGAGCGGGGACAACAATTACGAAACCTCATTCTCAACAAACTTCCAACATCGTAACATTGTCAGACTTAGGGAAACCTCAGACTGGCGTGAATTCAAAACCGGCAATAGCTCCTCCAGATCATCCAGGTCCACATCCACGACCAGGAGGAAAATTAGGAGGCAATTCAAATTCAGACTTGCATGCTGCTGCAGGTAGAGGGAGGGGAGGAAATAAACCCATCTCTCAGTCTCAAAATAAGCCTGTCAAATCTGAAAATTCAGACCATGTTTACAGCAGAACAGGTGCCTCAAACTCAAAAGTGAATCGGCCAACCACTGTCAACAGAACTTCAAATAAGCCGAGTGACTCGGTGCTGTTAAACAATAGAACAAGTCAAAGTCGACAATCGCCAGGTAGGGGAATTGGAAGAGGTTCTGGAGCCAGAGGCACAGGTTCAACAAGAGGTAGCATGGCATACCCCGGCGACAGCGGATACACAAGCAGATACACAAGCAGTAGCTTGTACTCTGCTAACCCTCGTCAAGTTGGCCAAAGACGTCCAGAAGACGAGGATTCTCTTCAGCAGCGGCAGGGGGAGGATGGACCATCGCAGGGAAGCTCACAGCCGCAGCAGCAGGGTGAAAGGTCAGATACCATGTTTGCAACTCTTTTAGGTTGTTCAGGTAACCTTGCATTAGAGTGAGTGGTTTAGGATCAACATCTGATGAAAACACATGCCATACACTGTTATCAGCTGGTTCTACACTGTAATAATCTGTGGTAATAAGTAATACTAGGCATCAGATTAAATACAAGATTGGAAGTAGGGATATGAAATTCATAAAACCACCACTGACACCAGCAATTTTCTGAAAAATTCACCTTTTTTTGACCAGTTGCTAGCTGGAATCCTTTGATTATTATATCATGAAATCTTCTTTTGTACATGTCTTCTTTTTTTTATGAGTCTTTAAGATCAAGATTTTACCTGTTATTCATGAAAGCATTACTTGTAAAAAGTCAGTAAGATGTGATTTTTTTTTTGTTTTGTTTTTTTGTTTCCATTTATAGCCCTGGCTCTTACAGAGTAATCCAACCAAGTGCTTCAAAGAGACAACAGCTACTAAATAGTAAGTCACTACCTTGATAATAATTTTCAAAGGAAGTTGGAATCATTGAACATGTAGAACAATGGGGAGATGCAAAATGGGAAGGTAGTGTTCAAGAAGGGTATTTATAGAAGATATATATGTTTGAAATTTTAGAATAACTGGTGCTTGCATCAAAAGTGAATGAAAATTATTCAAAACTCTGTTTTAGCATGAGAAAGAACTTATCTCGGGATACAATAAGTTTGAAATTGAAATTTTTAAAGAATGCCTTGAAATGAGATTGATGGTATGGTAAACAGTTTACCCCAAAAGTAACAGTGAAGCATTCTTATAATCAAAGTTTTATGAGCTTGTAAAAACGTAGGAAATCAAAGCTTTGAATCTACTTGCGACTTGATTTATTGGAGGACAAATTTTGAAGCCATCTCAAGATCAGGCGCTGATGTACTTCAGTTTATTTTTTATTCATGATTTTAACAGTTGCATTTACCCGAAAAAAATTGACAAAATTAATGGTTTTTGTTTTGTATTTTCTTTTATAATAGAATCCACACAGGAGCTGAAGGCACTTGAAGACTATAGAGCTTCCAAGAAACCAACCACCATCCATGGAGAAGCAAGGAGTACAGGTAGGCTTGTATTTCACACCATCAACAAGTTAATGCAACACCCTAAATAGCACAACATTGCAGCAAGCTGATTTCATGATCTAGCTTCTTTTTTTTTTCTTCTTCTTCTTCTTTTTTCCTTGTGCATTTTCATTGTAACAGTTTTCCCCCATAATGAAAAAGAAATTTAAAAGGCTTTCCATATTTGTATCCTGTTTTTAGTTTTCCTATTCAAACATGCATGTATCATTTTAGAGTATCTGTTATCATGGCCGTACGCACATAGGGAGTTAGGGGGACAGTTGCCCCCCTAGAAATTTTCAAAACCCCATTTTTTTCTGTTTTTTTCGGATACAGTATGAGCATCATTTATCATTATTGTCTCGCCCACCGGAGGTGAAGGCGAGACTTAGGGATCCAAATGGTGTCCGTCTGTCGTTCGCTGTCCGTCCATCGGTCACAAATGTTACAGTTTACTTGCAAGACTCTTATAACACATAACTTAGCAACTGCTTTTCCAATTGCAACCAAACTTGGGTGGTAGATTCACTAGGGGTACCATCATGTTGCGGTGCTGTCGGAGGTCACATGGTGAGGTCAAAGATCATTTGAGGTCACATTGTTATAGAGTACCTGCAAGACTCTTTACATACTTTAAAGTTTACCTGCAAGACTCTCTTATGACACATAACTTGGCAACTGTTGATCCAAAGGCAACCAAACTTGGGTGGTAGATGCACTAGGGGTAACATCATGTTGTGGTGCTGTTGGAGGTCACATGGTGAGGTCAAAGGTCATTTGAGGTCAAACTGTTGGTCCAGTGGCAACCAAACTTGGGTGATAGATGCACTAGGGGTAACATCATGTTGTGGTGCTGTTGGAGGTCACATGGTTAGGTCAAAATTCATTTGAGGTCAAATGTTAGTTTACCTGCAAAACTCTCTTATGAAAAATAACTTTGCAACCGTTGCTCCATTTTCAACTGAACCTCGATCATAGATGCTCTTGGGGGACCTACATGTTATAGTGGCATCGGAGGTCACATGGTAAGGTCAAAGGTCGTTTTATTTCAAACGTTAAAGTTTACCTGCAAGACTCTTTTATGACACATAACTTGGTAACTGTTGGTCCAATGGCAACCAAACTTGGGTGATGCACTAGGGTAACATCATGTTGTGGTGCTTTTGGAGGTCACATGGTGAGGTCAAAGGTCATTTAGGGTCAAACATTAAAGTTTACCTGTAAGACTTTCTTGTGACATCAAACTTGGTTAGGGATGTACCGTGGGGAAACTTTCATGTTATTTAGTCACAGGTGGGTGAGACACAATCTTGCTATTGGCTTGTTATTATTTAACTATACAATAGATTATGCAGTAGTTGTTTGTGTAATATCATAAACGCATTGAATGAATGATCTTCCCTTTTTCCTTCATTAGGTGGAAGTATGTCTGAGGAGGATGCTAGGCGGGCATTGCAGAGGCAGCATCTGAACAAAAAATATGAACAGATTGTAAGAAAAATGAAAGTATCATACTTTTGAAAAATCTTCACCTAATTTGAGCTTTAATATCTCGGTCAGTTTTTAGGAGGGAGTAGGTAATGGTTAATTATTCTGAAGTGTAGTTTATGGAAATATTATAGTTATTTCGTTATAATAATCTCATGATTTACCACACGCATACAAAACTATGATAGCTTTGGCCAAAAGTTATAAAAGCTCATGTACAGTTTTGGTAGCAAACAGAAAATTGGCGTGAAACTGAGTAAATATAGTCTCATATTGCCTGCCTTGCATAAAGCGATACATGTGTGAGATCGGATGATATTCCATTAATGATTTTAATGGAATTCTATTTTGAATATCCAAAAGGAACACAATATAACATTTGGTAATAGTCTGCCCAATGCTAGGACTCCTGCACAACGATCAAAACGCTTCATTTTGCTTATAAATGGAACTCTCCTTGGTTTTACATGTGTGCAGGCACCTTATGATGCACATTGACATTGTTGGGACTTTCGATCACTGATTAAAACCATATTTCAACTCTCATTTGCTTGATATTCAACTTGAGGAGGAAAAAACATCACAGCATTTTAGTTTTGCTTATATCTTGCTACTGAGCAGCTAAAAGCAAAAAAATCTGACAAATTTTTTTTTTGAGGGCCTACTTGAACTGTACATAACCTTTAAGTGGCTTACGTATATGTTAAAGACACTCAGTCGTGGGCTTTCATGGGGAATGGTTCATAATTTTTGCTGACACTAGACTCTGTGAAAAGCACTGGGAATACCTGTAATAGAGCTACATCTCTGGAGCACAGCAAACAAGCTGTCCCACCATAGACATTCTTCGGCCTGCTTCCGGCATTTTCGGGCCAGGGAAAGTGAGATAATGCCTTTACAATATGGGGCAGTGGGTGGAATATATATACAGAGCATTACATAATCCTGTTGGTCATAAAACTCAATTCCTCTCTGGGTGATGGACAACACCTGTTACTGGCTAAGCATAGCTATAGGAGCTATTCGCGACCTCTGACATCATGAGTTCACCTACACCTGCTGGTCTCGGCCAAAGGCGCTATGCGAAGAGCGGTATGCACTCTCTCACGCACTCTGCGTTCGCCAACACATGCGAGAGAGCAACGCTGCTTCGCCTGGTGCCTGTGGCCGAGACCAGCGGGTGTAGGTGAACTCACGATGTCGGAGGTCGCGCTATTGAAATGGAAATTAATTAAGTGGCGAAATCAACAAGAAGGTAGGATCTCGTATCAATCAAAAGTCATATTTTGAGTTTGAAAAATAAATTGTAGGTTCTAATATCACAGTTTGATCGACTGGTCCACTGGCGAACTTGGAAAGTAGTTTGCAGGGTTAACTGGGCATGAGAAAGTGTGATTTGGAGGCATAATATTTCAAGTTGACATCAGTCTACACAGTGACCTATGGCAGCAAACTATAGCTATTTGTGTAAAATCAGAATAAAATCACGAATAGCTCCTATAGCTAGGGTAAGCACCTGAATGGTGTCAGATTCTGCATGAAAGCCCACTGCTGTGTGTCTTAAAATCAATGTGATTTGTCAGATTTTGCCTAGTAAACCATGTTAGTTTGTTTATCTTTCAACCCCACTGTTTCAACCCCACTATTAATAAAATTTTGTATGAACAGTTGAAGAGAGAACAACAAAGAAGAGAATGGAGAGAGAAGGAAGATAAGGAGTACGAAGAAAAGAAAGCCAGAGCTAGACGAACGGTATGTATGGATTTAAGGGGCTCAATCAGGTATGCAGTGGCAAACCACTGTAGAGAAAAAAAAACGTGATTTTTAAAGAGTATTGCATGTCACATTTTTATATCTTGTAACACACAGATAAGTGAGATTCACTTTTCACACAAAAAAATCCCTTGTGGTTTTTTTTGAGCAGTTAACCACTGCATATAGTCGTCGTTTTTATGAACTGGCATATCTGTTGATAGTGCGCAGAAACATGAATTGGAGGAAAACACAGTTATGGATTTAGGTGTTTTTAAATAACGGAATTTGCTTCCTGTGCATAATTTCATGTATTGATACATACATTAAAAGAAAGCTTATGACTTAAATTTTAAAATGGTGTATATATTACCATGTACATTGATGCAAAATAAGGAAGCACTAGCCATTCAAACACAATTTGACGGTTCATAAAAACGTTTTCTTCAACGCACATATCTGCGCATATGCGCGGATTCATCATTTCAGAAAAATGATGATGGTGTGTGAACAAGCCTTTAGGGCAATAGAGTGGATAGAGGGGGGGGGGGGGGGGGGGAGGTCGATGGTGATGAAATTCCACTTTAATCACAAATATTATAATTAGTGCTCAGAAGATGGTATATACCAATAATTAACAATTATAATCGTAGTAATAACATCCCATTCCTGTGTAGCACATACATGTATCATATTATGATGTAACATCTGTATGCACTTGCATATTACTTTGGATATTATTACTCTGGCTTTAGCTCTGCAACCGTAGCACTCTGTGCATTCAAGGAAGAAATCCTACCAGGGGGCCGTTGCATAAAACTTTTGCCGGAGTTTTTTATGGCAAAATTTGAGGAAACTACGGCAAAAAAAAAATTGCCATAGTTTCCATTACATAAAAATTTGCCAGACTTTTTTTTGCCAGAAAAAAAGTCTGGCAAAAGTTTTATGCAATAGGCCCCAGGTAATCCATTTTCAGTGGTTGTAGTTTGTACTCTGTTCAGAAATACAGTAAGTGTTGTACATTGGGTGCCCCAAAAAAGCATACCCAACTTTGACAGCTTTGAGAGTGGGGGGGGCACTGCCATTATAAGGTGGACACCATACTCATACAAAAAAGGGCTAAAAAATGTTGTTTTTCACAGACGGGTGATGTACACGTGTACAGTGAAAAGGGTAGCAAAATTGCAAAAATCAGGGGGAAAGGGTATACTTTTCCAACAGCTTGATTTGAAAATACTTGTTTAGGTTGGGGAAAACTTGACAAAATACTTCTGAGATCGATGGATGATTACTTGTTTAGGGTCCATTTTGAAAGTCCATGTACGAGCATGGTGTCCACCTTGTAATGAAAGTGGCCCCCCAGGGGTTCCTGACCTAAAAAATTTAGAAAATGCAGGGGGGGGGGGGTACATGGATTGATTACCTACCAATGTAACATACCACTACTTCCACAAAAAGATTGCATCACCCATAAAATTTGTCCATTTTGAAGGACTCAAATTTCGAAATTTCCTTAAACAAGCTAAGGGAAGCTGATGAAGCCAAGATTGTGTAATCATGACAAAAGGAATATCATAAATATTGTAATAGGCATTTAATAGAATTTGAGTTGACATTAACATGTTTTCTACCAAAGTGCACAAAATCAAATGAAGTAACTCACCTATAACTTTCAGACTGAAATAACAAATGCATGAAGGTTTTTGACTCAAGTGCATTCCTTCAGCCTAGCCCAAACTTGCTGCTTAGTCATCTGTGGCTGCATGATTATGAATAAAGAATCATCAGACAAAATATTAGATAATCTTTACTGTGGCATAACTCTCAGGGTTACATGGATAATACTTTCTTAATAAGAAGCTGTCAAAGTTGGGTATACTATTTTTGTGATACGCATTGTAAAGTAAAAATGTGGGCAAGGTCAAAGTATGTCTCATACATGACCAAGTATTATGGAATAGTTAACATGAATTGATATGAAATGTAATTTTACTTGATATCTTCTTCTTCTTCTTCTTCTTCTTTGTTTTCTCCTTCTGTGTCTTCTCCTTCTCCTGCTTCTTCTACTCCTCGTTCTTTTCCTCCTTCTTTTTCTTTTGAATTCACAGGCAGAAGAAAATGAGCGAAAAAGGAAGGAGAGAGCGGACAACTTCTTGAAAGATGAGCATGAAAAGTGAGTTCTTCCCTACGGTGCTATCTCTACTTAATTCACATTATGTTATATAATTACATTTATAAACATAATTTTCTATTATCAATATTTTGTCTTATTTATTTTAAATGCCCTGCATTTTCCAGTAATTTGGTAATGACCTGGGCCTTTGTATCTTCTCCTTTGTTGTGCAAGTTCTGACTCAATAAAGTGATGTTTAAAAAAAAAGAAATCCTGCTTTGTCATCTGTTGATGAATGATTGGCAATTTTCTATTGAACATAATTTCATTAACTTTATCAGTTTTATTCTCTGACACACTTTTATTTTCAACACTTCCAAACTGTACAGAGGAGTACAGCTATGTTTAAAAATGTTTAGCTATATTTTCCATACCTCTCACATTCAGTTATCTTTTCAACTCAAATTTCCCCTTTTTTCATCATTAAAGTACATAACTCGAAAAATCATCCTTCTTTGTCGAGCCACCAAAGGTGGAGCAAGACTTAGGGATCCTTATAGCAGTGTCCATCCATCGCCCATCCATCCGTCTGTCCGTAATGCTTATAAAACTTGAATAACTTTGGAACCATTTGCCCATTTGGACCCAAACTGTAATTTGGGGGGGGGGGGGGGTCAAAGGTCATGTATGTAGATCAAAGGTCAAATAAGGTCAAATGTTAATATTTTCTACTGGGGTTAGTGACTTTTGAACCACTAGCCCATTTGTAACCAAACTTGGATGGTAGATGCTCTATTGGGACCTCAAAATAATTTGGGGGTCAAAGGTCATGTATGTAAATCAAAGGTCAAATGAGTATAAAACTTGAAAAACTTTGTGACCATTTGCCCATTTGGAACCAGACTTGGAGGGTAGATGCTCTATAGGGGCCTCAGTGTAATTTTGGGGGTCAAAGGTCATGTATGTAGGTCAAAGGTCAAATGTTAACATTTTCTATTGGGGTTAGTAACTTTTGAACCACTAGCGTGTTTGTAATCAAACTTGGATGGTACGTGCCTTACAGTGACCTTAATGTCATTTAGGGGTCAAAGGTCATGTATGTAGGTCAAATGTAACATTTACCTGCAATATTCTACTGGGGTAGGTAACTTTTGAACCATAAGCCCATTTGTTACCTAACTTGGAAGGTAGATTACATGGACCTCAATTTTAGTTGTGGTCAAAGGTCATGTTTGTAGGTCAAAGGTCAAATGCGATCAAATTACTATTTACTTCCAAAAATGATTGCACACAGATGTGGCGAGACACATTATGGCTATTGGCTTGTCAGGTTTTATTTTTTTGAACGATCTATCTGCAATGCACTGTCTCATTTCAATTACACTGTAGCTGTGCTCTGTTGGAAAAAAATTTTATCATTGTATGATCCCTTGTTTTGTTTGTAGGAATTATCAACTCTCTCTCTCTCTCTCTCTCTCTCTAGAACTAATGAAGATTTCCTGAGAAGACTAGAGGCAGGGAACAGAATTTCACAGAGTAAGTGATTACAAACACACCTGTCAATAAAGACCACTGTAGGGAGAAAAGAAAAGTAGTCTTTATGAGCAGGTGGTCTTTATGTACCGGTTCCTTTGGTACATATTTCAATTAGGAACACTTTTAAAGGGAAACAAGAAATCGTGGTCTTTATGAACAGGTGGTTGCTAAAGCAGGTTTCACTGTACCTTCATATAAAATATTCCCTTTATGTGCTAAAAAGAAAATGAGAATAAGGTTAATTTCACAGGTTTGTCTGGTTGGAGCACCGACAGTACCTCCTTGAAATTGTGTAATTTGGCAGCTTTAAAGCCAGAGCAAACTGGCGCCCTTGTATGAGATTTCGAAATAGCGCCATCTCAGTCCTGAACTACTGATTCTGTCCTGTTTTTTTCTCCCAGCATGCATCATTCTGATCAATGCGAGCTTTATTTTCGAGACACATCTGTAAAAATGTATATGTATTCAGAATAAGGCAGTTCACTGGAAGCCAAGAAGGGCGTAATGTTCCTAAGACAGTCTCTGGTTGTGAGTAGCCGCAAGTTGGCGCTGTTGTAAATACATCATTTCAGAGCTATATAAGCGCCAGTTCACTGTGGCTTTAAGGCTTGTTCACATATGAAGCGGCAAACCCTCGCAGTAAACCACCACATTTTCTTTGTTTTAACAAGTAAATGGTAAGTGAGGTGGCAAAAATAACTCCTAAGGCAAGAAACATGCTTTAATTCAACTTCTCTATTTCCTCTCACAAATTTTTTATGGTATTCACACCGTCTTTATCAAGTGTATGACAAACTTTTTTAAATTATCCAAATAGCGTTTCCAAGACAAAGCACAATTCGTTTATAGGTAACTGTGCATATTATCTTGGTAATGCTTTACAGCTCAAAAACATGCTAAGTATGATAAAAATGTCACATCTTTGACATCTTAGTGATGTTATTCAAATAAATTCTAGTTGGCAATTGATGCATTACTATTGTGTTCCACTTGTTAGATATGTGTATAATTATTTTGTCTTTCCGGTAATTATAACTTTGTAATACCATTGTATTTCTTTTCTTTCTGTTGGAAGAGAATAAATACAAATTTGAATTTGAATTGTTTGTTTGTTTGTTTGTTTATTTTTTCACCATGCATAATAAACAATCACATTGACAAGAACAGCATATTACATCAAAATAGAATACATAGTAGGAACATAGCATAAACATAAATGTTTGAAGCGCAGAGTCCCTAGAATAACATAGTAGGTAATAAATTTGTTTTGTAAAACATGGCTTGAAATAAAACATTCATGATTTCGTTTTATCAACAGAAATAAAATCAAATAAAAAATAAGGAAAAAAAATGTTAATCGTGCCCCTATATCGTACTATACCTCCTTACCCTGTCATAAAAAGACAAAAACACTTAGGTGTACCTCCAAAGCTATTATGATGAATATTTGGAGAGGAGTAATTCTTTCATATTCCTTTTAAATGATATAATAGTGCTACAATTTCGTATATGAGATGGTAATGCATTCCAAATGTCAGGTCCTACATATCTAATTGATTTATGCCTTTCGTATGATTTTTTTATTCATTTATTCATTTTATCTAGGCAACATATCCATCTCACAAAGTCCACTGCAGCAGCTGAGAGAGATGTTCCCTCAGAAGGAACCATCCAAGCTTCAAGAACTTCTCAACATAACCAACAATGATGTGGAAAAGGTCATCAACCTCCTCACAGATTAAAGCAAGACTGAGGTGCTTGAGACCCCTTCATACCTCTTCAAGGAGATCGAGTTTTCATAAGCAAGAAACATGCCCGGGGCCATATTCTGAATATTGTTTTATCTCAAAAATTGTTGTATCTTCAGTGTTAAGATAAAATTGGTATTCTGAAAATTTCTTTAACTTTTGTTTTACCTTTTTTTTGTATCTTTGTTCAATCTGCGCATGATCCCACTTTATATATGCACGCTAAGATAATATCTCGTAACACATAACTTATCACTGATGCCTGAAATTGATAAGCTCAAAGCACATTCTTATGTTTTGATGTAAGGGTTACTACTGTTGGTCCACTAACTACATAAGATCCATCTTGATTGGTAAAGTGTCAACAAATGAACATGACAAAAGATAAAATGTGGGTGGTTCTTACAGAGATAAGATAATTTTCAGAATACCAACTTACAACAATGTAGCGAGGTATTATCTTTTTAAGATAAGACAAAAGTTAATAGAAAAGTTAAGACAATTTTCAGAATACCACGCCGGGGGGGGGGGGGGGGGGTGTAACATAAAGAGATATCATAAAAACATTGGTTTTTTTTCTGGCTATTCGCTCATATGTCCCAGGTGCTGGGAGATGGTTTTATTTGTATCAGTTTGAATCACCTGATATTAGTTGATGTAAAACTTATACGATTGCCATCTGTTAATAGCTTACCAGTTTCTAGTAGACTTTATTTTGCCATATTTTGTGATTTTCTTTGAATGGGCACTTCAGGTATCAAAGCTGCTTGGTTGACTAAATTTTTCTTCGGTGACATTTGCTCCAGAGCTTATTTCTTCAAATGTATGGAGTTAGGATTAATTAGGGTTAGAGTTGTTTATTTCTGGTTAGGGTTAGGACTAGGGATAGGTCAAGTGCATTGTTATGGATTAAATTGAGGACTTTGATCAGGGGAGCTAATTAGTGTGAGCCAGTTGTGGAACAGTTTATCGTCGATTTTACAAACCAGAGAATCCGCAATACAGTGTACATTACGGATTCGCTGGTTTGTAAAAACAATGAATCGTCCCTGGAGCATAATGCCATACGAATCATGTGCCTCTATAATATTCTGAGATGATTGTACTAAAGGTTGAACGTCATTTCCAGTCGTGCACATAATTTCTAAAATGAATACATGTACAGGGATATTTTATGAGGACAATCGCTTAGGATTCATTGTTCATTGTGTTATGCTGATGATTGTTGGTGATTAGGAATATTCAAAGAAAATGTGTGATGAAATATTGCATGTGTGGCATACATGAAATTAGAACAATTGTAGGAAAGTTTATTAATTAAGAGAAAGGCTGATAAAAATGTTACATGTATTGCATGTGTTATGCAAAGAAAATTCAGTTTTCTTGGGGAAGGAGTTTAATGTATGTACAGTATAACAGGTTAACTTAATTAGAATATGAATGAAATACATGTATTAAAAAGATGTTTAGTGCTACAGAATCAGAGAATAGCATTGAACTCATACATACTTGAGCTTTTCGACTTGCATTCGTCAGATTGCATGTCGGTATACTCTGGTAGACTCTGATGAGTGCATGTTTAAAAGCGTATGTGTTTGTCAGGGTAAAAAATACTGGGGCGATGGGCGATTTCGCCCTCGGTGGAGCTCAGATAACTCCCTTAAAACCCAATATTTGGGGTGACCGTTTTCTTCAGAGTCGCCCTCTTCTCAGCTCTGAAAGTAAGCAAATACGTGATCTAGGAGCAGCAGAATTAACATTTTTTGAAACAACACACACACCAACGCATCATACTACTACTCAATTACACATAGTCTCAAGTAGAAAATTGGGATTTCGGCATTTAAAATTCAACATAGCTCCCTCGGGCCTCGAATAGCTCCTGTAAAGTGATCTATTTTTCAGAGAATAGCTCTTGTTGGAAAAAAGTTTTTTTTTACTCTGGTGTGTGTTCATTGCTATTCTCCAAATAAAATATTAGTTTTTTTAATGATATCAGCTATTACACATTAGCATAATTGATATATTATATAAATTGTATGTCCATCTCCTAAAACGAGGAGTAGAGCAAAATTGATTACTTAAAGGCTCAGTCAGATATCCAGGGAAAAACCCCCATGGCAAACCCCTGCAGTTCTTTTAGTGTTCACATATGGTGCATTAAGCCATGTCACTTATGACAGAATTATGATGTCATATTTTGTGCTAACTTTATAAGAATTTGATTGGTCCACGCCTTTTCGCTGCCAGGAGGCAAAAAGATGCCACTTTCCTCAGCATTTTTTTTTTCTTGCCACCTTACATCCCATTCATTTGTACACACACACAAAAACACAGGTTTACCACAGGGGTTTTCTGCGTCATATGTTAACGAGCCTTTATTTTGACAATTGGGATGTGCCAATCATACCAATATTTTTTTACGCTACTGAGTGTCTCAGAAAAAAGTTGACAGTTTTGAAAAGTATCCCAATTAAAAAAAAAAATGGGGGGGAACATTTGAGGGATATTTTCATACCTATAAATGGCCAATTGTTTCTTCTATCATATGACACCAAAGAGTCTGAAAATATTTTATGCGTGGGTGAACACTGGCCACTTTTGTAAAGGGTATGAAAATTAGGCTGTGCAGGAATTGGCTGTTCATTTTGGCTGAGATGAGAAGTCTCCTAGCTTAGAAATTGCTGATGGTCTGTTGAATTTATGATATGTCATGATGGATATGGGTTTGTGCTGTGTATGACGTGGTTCATGTGGTTCATCTAATCAAAACTTTATGCAGGAGAGAGCGTGCATTACATTTTTAATTACAGTTGGATTGTGCATGTTTTAATATGGTAGCGTTACCTGGAGGGCATTGCATCAAGTGTCTTGTCAGTGATTTTCACCGACAAAGTCTGTTTTAACTGACAATGTCTGACTAGCCTTATATACGGTATCAGTTGTTGGCCACTGATAAAGTTGTCAGCGCTGACAACTGTTTTTAAATTGTCAGTGCACGAATGTTGATGAAACGCCCACCCCCCCCCCCTGCTATTGATGTCTGTGGTAATGGTAGCAGTGTTCCTGAGAGTTTGTGGTGAGGTAGTGGTACATGTTGTGGGGAGAGGGTTGGGTGCAGTGGGTGGTGAAAGGGTGTGAATTGATTAATTTTCACCACAATAACACACAAGCACACACACAAACACCAGACAGTATTCTGACGAGTTCAATATTGTTGATTATTAGATTGTGTCTCCCATATCCATTTACCCCTTAGCTTAGAAATTGTTGATGAATTGATGAAGGGGTATGATAAAGTAAAGATGAATGCTTATAATTTGAAGTTAACAAATGACTGAAAAAATGAAAGCATTTTTGGAAAGACAATTGCTGTGAATGTGAGTTTATCATACTCCATCTGCGATTTCTAAGCTAGGGGACTTTTCACCTCAGCCAAAATGGACGGTCAAAAGTAGCAGGTGCTCACTCGTGCATAAAAATATTTTCTGTCTTTTTGGTGTATTATGATAGAAGAGACATTTAGCCATCTATATATATGAAAATTTCCTGAAAATATTTCTCTTTTTTTTTTTATTTGGGAGACTTTGCAAAACAGTCTCTCTTTTATAGACACTTGGTATAGGACTGTATAGTCTATTATAGCTGTACTTTTTCCTTTAAGAATTAGATTTCTGCCTTCCAGGAAAAAGATAAGGGCAATTGAAACATGTAACACATTTTTAGTATTCACTTTTCTAGAAACAAGACAGTACTCTGTATAAGTGGTTATTGAGAACCAGTTCTAGAAAAAAGAAACAAAAAACATGTACCAGTAAGTTATGTCCCAACCGGTGTAATTGCTTATTTAAATTTTTGCAGCCGGTTCATGTATGCATAATATACACATGTATTCAAATCATGACATGCCTTGAATTCTTGTGATATCTGGTATTCGCAGTACCATTTAGTTCAATAGTCCATTCATGGAAAACCAAAATTCATACTGACAGCTGAAAAAAGGGGCAATTTTTTTCTTCTTTTTTTTTAGGAAGAGGTATGTCTATAAGCCTAAGATTTTTTTTTTTTTTTTAATTTTGTGCACTCCAGCAAGGGGAGCTGACCCATAACTTTATCAAACTTTCTGCTCTAAGTTCTGACAGTCACCATACACTTTCTCTGTATTATTTTAATTCAACAACCCTTGAGAATTAAGAAATTGCCAGTATTCAAGCGATCATGTCATTTATTCAAGCAATCATGTCATATATTACTATCGTAACTGTGTTTCACTTTGTACATGTATACTTGAATGTTTTAGATGTTAATATTAATTGTTATTTTCATTTTTCATCATATAACATTATGATATAATATACATCAGTACTGTATTTAGTACCTTGGGAAGTATTACTTCCAGCATGTGTGCACATCAAGGAATAGTCTTACCAACTACTCCTGGGGAGAGAGCACGAGTTGTGCATGATTGCCCATAGTGCACATGGTGAATTCTGTCAGGAAAATGTGAAATAATTGGAAATCTTGAAGGTTTAGCAAAAAAACAATAAGCAGGACATTTTCATATATTCCAGCAGTGATCACCGCTATTCCAAACTATATTGCTTCGATCATTCCAAAGAACAATCACTCTCTCAGTGTTATCCAGTACTAGATGACAAAAAAGATAAACCTCTTCAAATGAATGTTATGCAGTACTTTTAGAGGTTCTGATAGATTTCTTCCTCTACATTATGGCCCTTGATAATTTTGTTTTATGTTGGTTGTTTAGCCCCATCCCAAGCACTGGCGCCAGAATGCAGAGAGAGGACAAAGGATTGAGGGGCAGATCACTGCAAGCAAGCATTGCTCTGCCCCCCCCCCCCCCCCCATATCCATTGTCTGTTCCAGCACTACTGATCCTAAGCATACATTATTTGCAGTATAAAGTTGATTTTAAAGTTTACCTGTGCCTCTTGAGATTGAGAAACATTATTATTGGGCATGTATAATTTTAGCATCAGTACATAAAACAGCTGTAAATAGTAAATAATCGAATTGTAAATCATTGCACATTTTGTTATCTCTGTTCTCTGTAAAATGATTGATGTATGTTTCGATGTCCTCGTGCAATTATGTAAGGAATTGTTTTTTGAAAAGCATCGCATAGTTGGACAGAAAGAGTGAGATGTTGAGGCAACATGATCATAGAAATTTTCCTTTCTCTTTTTTTTTCCTTCTATTTTTAGAGCAGTACTTCTTTAAAAAAAAAATAATAATAATTAAAACCTCTTGCCTACCAGTACTCTGCTTTCAAATTATTGGATTAGTTTGATTTTTTTTTAAAGATGCATACATTGCTTGCAGAGGTGTACATTGCTTTGAAGAAATAAAGTATGTTACACTACATGAGCCTGTATTACTTAGAAATAAAGATAAGAAATGCATATACAATTTTTTCTTTAATTTGTGTCCAATATGTTCATGTTTTACATCTTGGTAAAATATAGTAGTTGAAATTTTGTGATGTGTCATTTATGAGTTCACGCGTTGACTACTGAATTCTCTCTTTCCCATATAGACTTAAAGAGAAAGTCCACCCTAGAAGTGTCACTGTTTTAATAAAAGGAGATAAATTTGAACAGCATTTAAAAAAAGAAATGAGTAAAATTGGTCAGAGAATAAGAAAATTACACTCATTTACATTTTCTAGTAAATTACTCTCGGCTCTGCAAATTGGCAACGCTGATGACATCATTTGTGAGCAGGTCCCCATTCACTTTGTAAATGAAATTTCACATTTTCTCAATTTTCTTGGAAGTTACACATTTTCTCACCCCATAGTCAAAGTATGCAGGGGCATCGCTAGAGGGGTGGTGTGGGGGGGTGTGACACCCCCCATTAAAAATTCTTGTCGGCAAATTCGCGATCGCTGTCGGCAAAAAAGAGAGAGAGAGAGAGGGAGAGAAAGAGGGAAAGGAAGGAGGGAAAAAGAAAAAAGAAAGATGAGTAAGGTGCCCAAATAGAGTCATATTCGGCTTATTTGCTTGTGCATTTTGACGACGAAATAACACTGGTAGCACGAAAGAGAGCCTATTTTTCCTCGCTCGCTGCGCTCGCTCGTATTATATTAAGATACAGGATGTTTTCGGAAAGCAAACACATTTGCCAAGTGAAATAAACAAATATATAATTTAGATATTTTGGGGCCCATCATGTATTTTGTTGAAGAATTATCACCTCTATACCATGAAAAAGAGTAAATATATTTTTCCTTGCTCGCTGCGCTCGCTCGTATAATATTTAGATACAGGATGATCTTTGAAAGCAAATAGATTAGGTAGGAGAGGTGACCAAATATATCACAATAGGTATCTTGCTCGCTGCGCTCGCTCGTATAATATTTAGATACAGGATGATCTTTGAAAGCAAATAGATTAGGTAGGAGAGGTGACCAAATATATCACAATAGGTATCTTAAAGGCCCATCGAGTATTTTGATGAAGAACTTTCACTTCTACCATGAAAAGGAGTATTTTTCCTCGCTCGCTACGCTCGCTTGTACAATATTCAGATACAAAATGGATTTGGGAAAGCAAACGAATTCGGCAAGCGAGGCCCATCATGTACTTTGATGAAGAGTTATCCCCTACCATAAAAAGAGTATATATATTTTTCCTCGCTCGCTGCGCTCGCTCGTATGATATTTAGATACAGGATGGTCTTTGAAAGCAAATAAATTAGGTAAGACAGGTGACCAAAAAATGAAAATAGATATCTAAAAGGCCCATCATGTATTTTGATGAAGAACTTTCACTTCTACCATGAAAAGGATTATATGATAAGGAGTATATAGATTTTTTCCTCACTCGTATAATATTACGATTTAGGATGGTCTTTGAAAGCGAATGAATCATGTGAGAGAGGTGACCAAATATATGATTTAGATATCTTTAAGCCCATCATGTAGTTTGATGAAGAACTATCACTTCTCCGAAAGAGAGTGTATATATTTGCTTGCTCGCTGCGCTCGCTCATATTATATTTAGATAGTGAATGTTTTCGGAAAGCTAACACATTCAGCAAGTGAGGTGAACAAATATAATTTAGAAGGAAAATATAATAGAGGCACACAATTGAACATGCCTCGTGGGCTTTATAAAGTTGAATTTGTCGACGTTGGTCGTCGGCAATCGGAGGCATAATTTGTCGGCAATCTGGCCTCTACACCCCCCCCCCCCATTAAAAGTCTAGCGACGCCCCTGAAAGTATGTTATGTAAAAAGCATTTCTTCTGAACATACATTGACTATGGGGGTTAGAAAATATATATATAACTAAAATTGAGAGTACTGTTGGTCTGTTTAGTGTGAAAAGAGTTGTGATGACATAAAAAAAATTCTACCCCTTACAGTAACATCATATGCTGAAAACACACAATAGCCCTCAGCTTTTAATATTACCCAATACTTCCACCCACATACATGTAGTTTAAAATTTTTTTTTAAAAACGAACCAAATTGAATTAAAACCTCAAAACATAACAGAAAAGTTGCCACAATTTTGTACACAAAAATGGTGATTATTTTGATTAGCTGCAATTAAATCACTTTTATTGGGGGTGGGGGCAAGAATATGTCCAATATTCATTTTGAGGAAATTGGCAAAGGGGGAGCTTTTGTATTTTTAGAATTGAAATTGAACGATTTGGTTTACTTTATTGGTTTTACTGAAAATCTTTAATCCGACTTTAAACTAGGGGTGAAAATTTATGGGAGGGGCAACTTCTCCCCCCCCCCCCCCCCCCCATACGGTCAATTGCAGGCAGGCAATGAATATTTTAGCAAAACATGGGAGAGTATTGACAAACAAATATCTCCTGCTAAAGAAAATACAAACGTGTGTTTCCTCCCTTCCGACACTAAGAAAATCCCATGCTCCCTACGGCTACGCCTACTCCGCGCCGGCGCGGCTCCTGATCGTGACCTTACGTACATATGTATGCGTATATATACGGCATGCACACATGGCATATAACTGCTATGCGAGAAATTTTTCTGGAGGAGGAGAGAGAGTACATTAGAACTTCCAGATTTCTCGTCGTTTGTAGATCTGTGTGGTTATACGGTATATGGACTTTATAAAATCATTCGTGAGTATATGATCATTTACCATTTAAACGTGTGGAATTCAAAAATTTTAAAGAATTTTAGCAATGGCGTGTGTGTTGTTTTCATGTCTGTCGAGAGAGAGAGAGAGAGGCCATTCATTGATCCGAAAGCCAAGCAACGGCAACGTGACATTGGGTGGCATCACGGCCTGCAGGCTAGCGCAGCCGAGCTGAGCTGCGGACCCCAGGGCATGAGAATGATGAGGAGAGCACTGCACTGCTTATGGCTTATGCGCTCTACTGTGCCTGGTTTATTCGCTTAAAAGTTGATTTGAATAGTCTATATATGTGTTTGTTTGGCTGTCTCGTTGCATTCTTGACTGTATGAATGGGGGACCCCTTGTCTGCGTGCGTAACATTCACTTGAAATTGACAAGCTTTTCATTCGGTATTCTATTCTAAATAATGACCCTGATGTCTGACTGACCTAATTTAATCCTCATAAAGAGTCATATCCTAACAGTTAGAGAGTAAGTGTGCCAAAAAATTTCATCAAAATTCGAATAAGAACAATGTTATTTTTACAAGAATTGACGACGCTGTCATTTTGACACTATAGAACAATTTGCACAAACAGATGGGAAGTGGTTAGATCTAGAGTACAGGCTCTGTGTGCAGCCCATTCATTGCTGATTATACTAGACTCACACATGGTTCAATACCATCAATACAGAGTCCAAATACTTGCTAATTAAATAGAAGGCAAAAAATAAAATTATCGACCAATTATGTGGTCAGTAATGTCCATTTTTCAAAACTGTGTTAGGGGTCCTGTGTGCGGCCGCCTATCATTTGGCGAGCATTTAGCGGCATATTTGTGACTAAACAAAATCAATATTAAATTTCATACTTTACACCAATACTTTATGAAAAGTAATAATATTCTGTAGAAACCTATAAAATCTGTCAAAGTGATGATCTTATCAAATGCCATGCCATTGTCAAAAAAATGAAGGCAGAGTACAATCTCCTACAAAAACCTGCATTTTGTACACGTTTTACATAGGGTGGCCGCTCACCAGATCCATCTAGAAAAATGGCTGTGGTGAGCGATCACCCCCATGCAACTTTTTCTCTGGTGGTGTAAATAAGAATTTCTGCAGCAAAATATGGACCATTGACTTCATTCTCTTAAATAAAAATCAAATCAGTTATCAAATTGAACAAATAAAGCTTAAGTATTGGCTTAAGTATGTCAAAGTTTCTTCACTTAAAAGTTAAGAAACTGCCATTTTTCCATCCTTGACTAATGGTGTTGATTTCTAATGATGTTGAGTGAGACTCCTTTACATGTATGCTTACTGCTTTCGCTGAGTATGTTTTTTGATGCACTAGAACCTACCTGAGACTGTCCAAGTTAATTTTTGAAGGGATATCAAAAATATTTTTTAAATTTTTAGTTTTTATTCACCACCGGCCGCTCACAGGGGACGGCTGCCCACAGGAGCACATACTCTAGGCATTTTTGAGGTGACTGTGAAGTGAGGGTGACAACGAAGTTCTTCTATCAGCGACCTGATTGAAGAAGTTTCTCAACGACAAAAAAATTGCCCGCGTCACAGGGATTCAAACCCTTGACTGGCATGACTAGTAATATATCGAGCTCTGACAGTGGCTTTAACCACTGCACCACGAGCAGTTGACGAGGCAATCGGTGCACTTTATCCATTTATACCCGGATTCATTTCTAGTCTTAACTTCTCAGACATGATTATTTTTACCCCTCACTTTACATTCGCCTCAAAAGTGCCTACCATGGGAAGTGCTTCATTGGGATTATATAATAATTACACAACAAGAGCTTTTCATAGCTATAACTTTCATATTACTTACAAGTTACAACTGAAAGGTCGTCGGTACCTCAACTTGTAGGTTTTGACATGCAGATCAATATGAAACAGGTCAAACTTGTGTATTTTTTTAATTGAAAAATCATCGCCTTGTTTGGGGTTTACATAGACAATTGTTCTTTGCGGATGGAAAGGTTCTCTTGTCTGCGCACTCATTTACATCCAGTTCGGGATTTGTTTCATGAGAGGTGGCATTTTCGAGGCATGTGAGTAAAAATACATAAAATAGATGTTCTTTACCAGTTTTCCCTCATTTTTTTGCTGATACATATCACCAAAATTGATATGAAGATATTATGTTCGTTGCGTCTTTTGTAATGTTAGAATCGCTCAGTTACGCATATGCGCAGACTTGGGCACTGCATAGACAAGGGGCACCAAGCCATAAATTAAATGGTAATCCTGGGTATTAGCAATTAATGTTAAATAAAAATTTCTTGTCTTATTCGACATGTTTAGAGTCTAACTGTTAAGCCTCAGTCATTTTTAATTTATTTGTTGGGGGGTTTTTTTTAGGTAGACTTAACACATTGGTAAAGCAGGGCCCCTGGCCCAGGCCCAGCACCAAAACACACCAAGGCTGGTATTCTGAAAATTATTTTATCTTTAATCTTATTTTCACTGTGTTGATGTCATAACAAATTTTGAAGGCGGACTTATGATTGGTTTGAAATTGAACTGCGCAAAATTGCGCCCATGGACCAGCGCGCAAGACAAAATTGCGCAATGTGAGCCAATGCCATGGTAATGGCGTACACTATTTCTGATTGCTATGGCAATTAAGATAAAAGATAAAACAATTTTCAGAATACCGGCCCAGGGTCCAGGGAACAGCTTGTCTTACTTCCAGGACACTGCCCAACACAGAAAAAAAAAAAAAAATTCCAGGGCTACTTTTTGAGCCTATCTCCCCAAATTTTCTGCTTTGTATTACAGTTTACATTGGACCCTATGATAATTTCAGGGGCTCTTTTTTAGTTTTCCAGGGCTCTTTTTGGCATTTCAGGGGCGAATTCGCCCCGAGCCCTCGTGTATTTTTTTCCCTGGCCCAACACCTCTAAAAATTAAAAGGGTTCAAACGGGCAGGGCAGGGCAAGGTGAGCTGATGTTTGTTATGTACAGAGAGTGTTGGCTCAGTTGGTAGAGCGTCTGCCTCACAGTCAGGAGGTCGTGGGTTCGAACCCCGGCAGCATCATACCAAAAGATGTTAAAAGATGGGAGTTGCTGCTATTTTCTTTGACGTTCAAGAATTGAAAGGGATAGAGCAATGTCGATCTGGCGCTGCTCAGTGGCTGCCGGGCCCACGATCAATTGGGCAAAAAGAATTTCCACTTTCGGACAATAAAATTTGGAGATTTTAAAATTTGGAGAGAAAGGTGTTGCTTACCATACACTTGTACATGTACAATTGAAATGATCCTATGTACTTGTACTTGTACTTGTAGTTTCTCTTCCTCCGGTATGCGGAGATCGGCGGTAAACCGATATAAAGTCAGGTTGGTAGGGGTTACAGGTTCCTTTCCAGTCGCTGCTGTCGTAGGTGATGAATTTTTAGGAGATATCTTAAGCAGTGACATGTCAGAGAGGAAGAGGTGGAAGAAGGTAGCAGGGAAGAGGGGAGAAGAATGGAGGTGGAGAAAGTTAGAGGATCACCTCCTCTCAGGTCATTCAGGATGAAGTCAGGCACGTCAAGATTTTCAATGTGGGAGAGGAGGTCCAGGCGCTGCTGCAAGAAGATTGGGCAGGAAGCCAGAAGATGGAGAGTGTCTTCATCCTCAAGAGCACAGAGCTTGCATCTAGGATCCGTGCTCTTCCCAATTGTGACGAGCCGGCACTGTGTTGGGTACGTTGAAGTGAGCAGCTGAGCACGTAGGATCACGGCCCTTCGGAGGTGCTTCGGAGGAGCTTCTTGAGGAGTGTGTTCTGTGCAGAATCAAGTTTCTTTGCGGAGGTTGTGGACAGATTCAGGAGCTGGGCACCATAGGTCATACGGGGTATGCAGAACGTTTTCCAGATTTGGGCAATAGTGTGTGGGAGGAACAGGTTGTTGCTTGAGTTGCTGCCAATGATGGAAAATAGGGTGTTATATCCATTTGCGATGATTCTGTTCACATGATCAAAAGGAGTGGGGGATTTGATGAATCCAAGTGGGGGTGATGGGTGGCCTCCTTGATTTGATCTACACAACAGGTACAACAAACATGTACATGTAGTTGTTTTTTCATTATTGAAATTTATACTTGAGTAACATGAGCCAGAGACCCCAGAGTGAATAAAAATTGCAAAATTCCAGTTTGCACACAGATACAGTATATATAATACTAATAGAGGTCTAATACTCTAATTGTATAATTTTCACTGCATTGCTAATTTCTATGTTAATAATTAATTACAAAACAATGAAAGTGTTCTCATTCAGGAATGATACAAAGTAATGCATTGGAAATAGACTCAAATTTTTCAATGAATTCTCCACTTGCTGCTTATGTATAATTTGTTATTTGTACAAATCCTAGAATTTTCGGTCACAAAAAATGAAGTCTATTGAACAGGTTCAGCAATAATCACATACAGAATTATGTGCTGTGGGGGTCATGTTGATTTCGGCGCAGGTTGACCTCTAAAATGAAGCTCTTTCGTAAAATCTACACAACAGGTTGATTTTATTTGATAAGGTTTATTTTTTTGAAAATTCAAATACAGAAAACTTTCATTTATACAAATCCTTGAATTGTCTTTCAGTCACTTTGATCATTTGAGATCTTCAGACTGATTTGGGCCAGCAATCTTGCTCTTTTGAAACTTACCCATGAGTTTAGAAACACCGCTTGTGTATTGTCACCAGTCACCAGTCGCACCCATACATTGGTGCAGGGTTCTCGCTAGAAAAAAATCCACACACGGTTCCCACTCTGCGCAAAGCGTGGAAGTTTTGGAAGTTTTACGGAATAACACCTAAAGTTAGGCGTGGCGGCAGTATATGCTATAGTAAAAGGATGAAAAATACTTCTTGGTAAGCAGGAGTTGTCTACTAATGGCATAAAAGTAAAAATACATTGCTAAAAGGCAAAACAATCTGTGACATTTATCATTATTGTTAGGAATATATACTCCCAATATTTTTTTACCCTTGTTGCCACGCATGGTGCAGCAATTTCACACATGGTTCTTCCTTGTCTGAAACCCTTTACGCATGGTATTGGAACCATGGGTGTTGTGTACTGGCGAGAACCATGCATTGGTGCAAGGTTATTCATAAGTAAGCAACAAGCTATTAGTTGGTGCCATCCCTGGAAGAATTGCATCCTAGTAGAAGATTTCAGGTATGCAAGTTCAAGGTACCCTCCACGAGTGCATGCAGTATAGAATGCAAAGAAGAGATGACATGATACAGAGTAACTACAAGTCCAAGATCATCGACAGAGTTCCAAGATTATCGACAGAGTTGACAAATTTAATAAATTAAAAAAACTTCTTCTTGTCTGCATCGCTCAAATTACTTATGAAGACCCCGCTTGCTCTGTTGCCTTTACCCCACCCCCTCTCCCTCCTTTTTTTTCTCTCTTCAGTGTGGAATCTTGTGGATGAGATGATGATGATCATGATGATGGTTGCCTTCAAAGCTTGTGTGTCCTTCCCATAGACATATAATAGTTTTACTAGACAGAAAGCAGCACAAGCGGATATCATTACGCGAATGGCATTAGGCCTCGCGTCTTTCGGATCATTTAAAGGGGGCGATAAGCACCCGTTATCGCCATGATATCGATAACACTATTGCATTATTCATATCTTTTGCGCGTATCAGTTTTTATTCATATGACACTTTAATTTAATATGCATTTGTTGCGCATTTATTTTGCATTTGTTTTGCATTTATTGTGCAATGTGCATGTTTTTAGCTGATGAGCATGATGTTTCAAGACATGCACAAACGCACGCCACTCTTTGGAATCTTACAAAATAAATTATTCATTTTTTGTCATGAATATTGATGGGTGCTTAGGTCGGCCTTCTAAATGGATCTGGACAAAATGGCGGAGCTTTAGGGGCCTGATCCTTCCTCAAATTCATGCATGATGCATCCCGCAGCTGTGTGTCCCTGTTACGATTACAATAAACATACATTGTATATCTTTGTTTCAAAACAAACATTCTGAATTTTATTATTGCAAGATTGACAATTTTCCAATTATACAGACAATTTGGAAATGTTAACAAGTTTTTAAAAAAACAAAAACACAAGGATAGGAAGTGAGGAAAAAGTTCACAATTGACACAAAGGCCAGAAGAAAGAAACTGATGATTTTTTTTTCACCATGACTTATTCACCATGGAATAGATTATGTTGTGTAGCAAATAAGCGCAGATACGTTAGCACAAATTCTTGTGTGAGGACCTATCAAGTCAAGCACTTTTGTACAATATCTGCAGCCACTGAGTGACTATAAAAACTTCCAAACAAAAAACTGTATGAGCTGATAATCTTAAGTCTCTGAGCTGTCAGGAGTACCAATATCTGTTATATTTAAATCTGTGTTAAATTTAGGAAACTGATTTAACTATGAAGAAACCTTGAAACCTTATAAAAGAAATCCCATTGCAATTGCCATGGTGATGGGGGTGCCTGTAGCTCTAAAAAAAAAAGATTATGCTACATGTGCATTTAAGTGAGAGAATTTAGGGATTCATAAGCAGTGAAATATTCATAATCGCCCTTTACTTGTGATTCAGTGCTTGGGACTGGTGCTAAGTTTTTGTTGGGTTTCATGTCTGCATCATTTAAATCCGTCTTACGACTGGCGATTTTACAAATTTAGAAGAAGCCACATGATTTTTCTTTTCTTCTGAACTTCTCCATTTTTTTAATTTTCACCCCATTTCATGAGAATGACACATCAGTTTTTGTTGATATTTATTGATTTAATTTCTCTCTGAAAGTTTGGATTTGAAGGAGTATGAACATACATGTAGTGTAAATGGGTTAGACGTCGTGTGTTTCGACTCAAGTGTGAACACATGTAACTAAAGCTTTATTTGAAGTATTGTAAACAGACCTTTTCCTTAATACATATAACATATTGTCAATTTAGTATTCAGTGTGAACAGGTATCTTACGAAGGGGTTTAATTTGGAGGGATTGTTAACCCATTGTTTACTGAAACCAGGCGGCCCCTGTATTAAGCCTATGGGAAATTGAGAATTCAGTAGTCAACAGGATAGTAGATCTTTTTGGTAAATGTAGTGTGTGAAGGGTTTATTTCGAAAGAGCTACTTAGTAAAGGAATGTGGCTTATTTTCTGTTCATTACGTATTGTGGAAGGTTTAATATGAAGGAGTGTGAAGGAAGCTTTTTAATAATCCTGGATACATGGTTCTGCACGGTTTGCCTGTTTAGCATGCACAGGTGACGGCTGAGCCCGTCCCTGGTGATATCCAATCTCCCTCATCCTGTGAAAAGGAATCCCCATGCATGCAGCAGAATTTCGCGGTTTTAGGAAATTTTTAAGTAGTCAATATCTTAATGTACATGCACATGCCTGATTGTGCATTGCACCTCTCTTTTATGCACTGAATTATAGTGAGCATCATAATACAAGTCTGGCTGTATTGTGATGTGTTGTACATACTGTGTACTATGTTATACATGTACAAATGTAAAGCAAGATTTCATTTGCTCATTGATCAAGTTTTTGATGAATAATATTCTTAAATGAATTTACAGAGCACAGAAACATCACGAAATATTGTATTGAGCTGCAAGAGTTTCTGTTGTGAATAAAACCACTACATGTACATGAGTAATGTGACATGTGAAAGCTGAAGAGATGTGTTTTTAGTTTTGATTTGTCTGTAAAACTGTTGATGGACTTTTTATATTTTACCTTAAAAACCATGACTTGCTCAAAGATAAGCAGAACTGACCAGGGGACCTACATGTACATACTTTGTTATATCCTATCCAAGGGACTTGATAGTGCAGTGCCTGTATTAACCATTTGTCTATTCATGTTACATGTTCATTAAAGGCATTGGCTAACTTTGTGAGCAGCTGATTTAAAAAATTTTCAAACTGAGATGAAACACGTGTATGAGTACTTGTATTTGTACTCAAAAACCCTGAAACCAACCATAATTTGGAATGATAAACTGTAAGTTAGACGCAAACCGCGATTTAATTAGCTTTCGTCTCGAGAGACAGTGAACTAAGAGGACCATTTGCACGAATTCAAAAATACCGTTATGTGCCTTCCGCCGCATGATACGCCAATACTCACAGTGCAGTCCGTTGAGCCATCTGCGCATGCGCACTCCTTATGTCTGGTCTGTGCAACTGACCCTCGTATACCATTTTAAGTAACAAAATGAGATTTTTTAAAAATCATAACAATGTTAACCAATGCCTTTAAGAGTGACGAGAGGTGATTTAGGTTTCTTGTTAATACAAGAAAAAAAGAAGAGAGAATGGAGATAGTTGTGTTATAAAAACAAATTTTTGTTGATATTGCATGTACATGTCCGATACATACCGTGTTTACACAGTGACTCGGCTCGAGTGTTGAATCCTCAAGCAGGGTCGAACGCTGCGATGAGGGCAACTGTGATCGTGTTTATATGGAAACAAAAAGGGTGAGTTCAACACGGCCCGCGCATCGCAAACGGAAGTAGAATTGTGATGACTTGCCTAGTTCGCCCAATGACCTAGGTCATTGGGTTCAACACGGCTTTCTGTTTACACACGAAAAAACTGGCGAGTCTGACTCGGCTTAAGGATCGAAACCTCCAATTCTGGCGGATCAAAAAAGCGGTGTTCAGCACGGCTCGCGGGTCACACTGATCCCGTTTACATGACATAAAATTGCCATGTTGAGCACTGGCCGCGTGTCGAACCCCTGAGCCGAGTCACTGTGTAAACACGGTAACAATTGATCAGCATTTCTTGATTGGATATGTTATTGTCTCTGAAGTAAATACTCACTTGTGTCTTGACTTTATGTCAAGTGATAAACATCATTTTGAGATCACAGGTCAAGTTTCATGGATGCAATTTATCACCTGTAACTACATGTAGGTTCAGCCATACACTTTAGTTTGTAGGGTAGGATTACTTTATGAGTTATGAGTGAAAAACAGCTTGAGTTGTTTACAGTGTGGATGATATTTATGGCCTGTAACTGAGCTTTGACCGAATTTTAGGGCTCTGTAGTTTGTTTTCTTTGGATGGAATATTGTTTTCTTCTGAGTGAATACGTGTGGAGTTGAGAGTGAATCCATCTCTAAAACTTGCATTTTTTTCCTTTTTGTCATTCTGTCAGTTGAAAAATGCTAGGCAAAAGACGTCATCTGTGCTAAGGAAACGGTCTGTGCGCGGAGCTGGAGACTGTGTCACTGCGACGTCACGCCCCACACCCCCTCATCCTCGTCCCATCATCATGGTGACAGAGAAATCATCTCATCATCCCTCCCTCCAGAGGCATCCCAGCAGGGTTCCAGTGCTCCTGCCCTGCGACCTGGAGACATGGCCCCTGGTCCAGGGGGCCCTCACCAGGCTGCCAAGGGTGTCCACCATGTCTGATGTCATACCCATCCTGGATCACATCTACGCCCTCATCCATGGCGGCGGCACCGACTTGGCAGACACTCAGAGGACTATAGCAGCAACAGTCATGGCAGGACTTGTCCATTTCTTTGAGAATATTGCTACTACGGAGGAGAGGGCACTGTTCTTTGACAAGACGTTGCCAATGATTGTGGATCTTGCAGTCTCTCTTGGGGACCTGAAACCAAAGGATGGCTTCTTCTACAGTGTTCAACAAATAGGTATTGATTTCATTTTTTTTACCTTTTCATTTTTTGTTCCTTTGTTTGTGTTTTGTTTGTTTTCTTATTTTCCTTTGCATAATTTGCACAAATATTGCAGATTGTTTTATCCAATTCTCAGGAAAAAAGTTGTCATCCATTATATTCATCAATTTCTAAGTTTACTTTCTCTTAATAGTGGATGTCAGAAGTTTATGCTGGCTTGAAATATATTGAGTAACCAAATTTTTTTTCCCATGTTCATGTACATCATTTATGTTTTAGGGAGAGGTTACATGTACATGTACATGTATGTTAGAATAATTTTGCTTCAACTCCCAACATGGGCTGAGTAATCAGGCTATTTACATGAATGAAATCTAAACATCAAATTAATCTCCCAAGATTTTCAAGCTCTTTAGAGGCTTGCAGCTTCTTAAATAGTTTTTTTTTACGGGTTTAATTGCCCTGTGCCTCATTGTTTTTTGTTTGTTTTGCTTTGTTTTGTTTTGTTTTTTGTACTTGAAACAAGTTGAAAGGTTATGTACAAATTTGGTAAGTGGCGTAAACCTTCAGCAACATCAACATGCAAAATACAGTGCCTGCAAATGTACAAAACCCATTAGGGTTCTGTGCAGTGTACATGTAGCCATTATCTTGCATTCCTTTCAGATATGGTACGTGTACATGTATTTATACCCCCACCAAACAAAGTCTGAAGGGGGTATACAGGAATGAACGTACATGTACATGTATGGTCGGGCAGGCGGTCCATTGCAAATATTGCAGATCTTTTCTTTTTAATTCCTCATTGTTCAAGCAATGCTCATGAAATTTGGCACACACATTGGTCTTGTGGTGAAGATGTGTAAGACACATTTTTTTTTAATGTGTCGGAATGCAATGGTAATGGCATATTATGACAATTACGGCAATAAATCAGGGGGAAATATTGTGGATCAGCTACTTCCCCATTTTTTCAGCAATGCTCATGAAATTTGGCACACACATTGGTCTTGTGGTGAAGATGTGCAGGACACATCTCATGTGTCGGAAATTGTGTTGGCATGGTAACAGCGTAAACTGGGGAAGTATTTCGGATCAAACTACTTCCTCATACATGTATTTCGAGCAATGCCCATGGAATTTGGCACACATGCAGTATTGGGATGGGGTATTAATTACCTTCAGTGATATTATCATGAATGAAATAACACGTGATCTTGTACATGCCTCTCTTCATGCAAGGTCAACAGTGTAAGACTATATTTGGCAAGTTTCATGTCAATTCTATTTTTTTTTTTTCTTGGGTGTGCATTATTTCAATTATTGACAGGACAGGTACATGTACATGTACATATACAATGCAAGTGTAGAGCGTACTTGCAGTAGTATTGTCAATATCCGATGTACCATAATGAATAACAAAGAAAAGTTCACAATGGTAGCGAGGGTTTCTGTAAATCCTCTTGATGCGGATCCTGTGTATTGATTAGTGATGCTAGTCCCCTGCAAGAGTCCAAATATTGAATCATCTTTTGTTGGCAGCCTAAACACTTGCTGGTATTTGTAGAGTCTGATCAACAGACTTTACAAACAACCTGCATGCTACATTGCATTAAAGGCAAAATGTAGAAATGCTGAAAAAGGGCGATTTTGCAGTGTTATGCAGTTACATTACACTGTGAAACTTTGTGCTGCCTAAATACAAGAAACATTGTCCTTTGGGTTATTGGTTTACTTTAATTAGCAGGGACATGGGGGTGTTCAGACACCTACATGTACATGTAGCAAACATGAAGCTCTCACAATTGCCTTTGAACTTCATAAAAAATATGCATCAGGTAGAAATAACCACTTTTGATAATTATAGGTTAGTCATTATTCATGTACATGTATTTATAGTGTAAAGCCTGCCACACAATATACGATCCAACTGCGACCCGATTTTGCATTTTGCGTTAAGTATGAAAGCTTAAACAAGTAGAATTATCTTCTTTGAACTTCGGAATAATGATAGGAATACTAAATCGAAATTTTGGTTAACCCATTCGTGACAGGAATTATTTAAACCCTAATTTGATCAGCTTTTATTCTTCAAATTGGCAACACCAACATTTTTATTTTATTGCTACATTTTTCTTATAAAACGTCATGTATCTGAAATGAATATAAATTGACAGAAATTATGATGAGAAGTCAAAAAGTTGCCAATTTGTAGGGGAAAACGGTGATTTTAAACCTTCTATCACATTGCCAATTTAAGGATTTTAATGCTTATTTTCCTTTAAAAAAATTTCAGCATCAAACAACGAATATTGACACAACCCAAATGGGCACAGTTTGTGTAGAATTTTTTGCTCTTTCTGCTCATGTATTTGATATGATTTTTAGGGCTTTGCATCAAAAGATATTAGGCCAAACCACAAAATGTGGACCTCTGTCACGAATGGGTTAACAACAAGCCTTGTGGTAAGAGTAAAGGCCAAATCGGTTTCAAATCGTAGCCCATCGCATGATTGCTGTGACGTCACTATGAATCGGAATTAACTTCGTTTTTATTTTTTATTCCTACAGGGAGTCGCGCAATAGCTCAGAATTTCAATTTTAGTACTCAAATGACTATTCCGAACTTTGATAATTAAGGATTTACATGTTTGAATGTTCATATCAAATGCTATAACAAATTTTTCCAAAATCGGATCGCAGACGAATCGTATAGTGTGTGGCAGGCTTTACATACATGTAAGTTTAAGGGTCCTGAAATACTGCATGCAAACTTGTTGAAATTCATGTTTGAAATTATCTTGTCCAGAAACACAACATGTTCACATACACATGTAAAGAGCAAGGAATGTAATCAGTATAAATTACATTTAGGCTTGTTCACATGTGAAGCGACAAACCCTAGTACAGTAGGCCCCCTGCATTTGTTGCGCACGTTAATGGATGGTATATGAGGCGGCAAAAAGGTGTAGACCAATCAAATTTTAATAAAGTCGGTGTAAAATATGACAGTCACGAGTTTGCGCAATTTATCATTGGCTCCCTTTTAAACTCCCTTTCATTTGTGAACTATTATATGTAAACTATTATTGACATGTTAAAAATGTGCATCTTCTCATTATCGTAAATGGCATGGTAAGAAAAACCAGTTGGATTTTCTGTGGGGGTTTGCTGCTAGATATGCGAATGAGCCTGAATGCTAACAGCAACAGATAGAAAATGCGCATGAATCTTGTAATATTGTTCATGATGATACACCTACATGTAACTGAAAACCAATATCAGATGTCTTTTACTTGTATAGTGGTGCACAATTTACAGCCAGTATGATGTGCATGTACCGGTAGGTCTTAACTGTGGTGGCCCTGAAGTACGCTCGACAACAGGTCATGTGCGATGTGAATTTCGCATCCCAGGTCCTGAACTTCGATCCGAGGTCATGAAATTCACGACCCGCGGTGCGAAATTCAGGACTGAGATGCAAAGTTCGCGCCACGGGTCCTGAATTTCGCACCGCGGGTCGTGAATTTCATGACTTGGGATGCAAAGTTTGCGCCACGGGTCATGAATTTCGCATCGCGGGTCGTGAATTTCACGACTTGGGATGCAAAGTTCAGGACCTGGGATGCGAAATTCATGTCGCACATGACCTGTCGTCGAGCGTACTTCAGGGCCACCATACTTAACCCAAAAGTCTCCTTTAGCTGACAATTTTGCAGTATCTCTTGATCTAGAATGCTAGGAATTACTCATTGTACATGAGCAGAAAGAGAAAAATTCGCTGAAAAGTTTTAGTCCATTTTCAATGCAGTATGGTGTGGTGTTCTCAAATTAAAGCCATTTTACATTATACATGTAATTGTAACTTATTAAACTCTTTTAATTGGCAATGCAGTGAATATTATATAATCACCATTTCTGCATTCAAATTGGCAATTTACGATTGAATTTTACAATTATAATTCATTTTGGTTCATGTTATATCCATATTTTTTTTTTCAAACTGTGTAAGAGTGGGAAAAAATAGTTGTTGCCAATTTTTAGGATTAAAGATGATTAATTTAGACCTCAAAAAAGCTCTACTGCTTTGGGTTAAGGCAAGTCATGATAACTTACGATTCCACAGGAGTCTGAGGATGGGCATGCATGTTATTGATTTTTATAAAATGATGGATGAAAACCAATATCAGATTTCATTAGAGATGTACATGTACATGTACTGTTGACATTATTAAGCAATATTCCAGCGCATAAAGTACGAGTAGATCTTTGACTGTGACATTAAAGGCAAGCCTCTGTGTTCACGCTTTTGCTTGCAGTCAGGAAATAGGCATGGATCCTGTTGATTGAGTAAGTTGATGGATGAAAACCAATATCAGATGTCATTAGATGAATCCTAAACTTAAATGATCAGTGATGTTGCATGTAAATGTAAATTATAGGTTCTGTGAGATTCTAGGCAGTTCATGATATGCATACCGTACTCAAAGTGTAGATCGGACATTTACCGGTACTAAGAACCGCATGCATGGTATTGATTCTGATTGTTCTAGACAAAGGACAAAAGCCAATATCAAATGTCATGAATTGTAAATCTTGTGTATGATTTATTGCAGGTACATGTAATTTGGTTTTGTGACATGTACATGTACATGTACATGTACTGGTACAGCAAGCTCAGGGGAGCGTTTCATGAAGAGTTTTGTCGGTGAAAATCACCGACAAATGTTATAAGCTACTGAAAATCCTCGCATCTTATTGGCTGAAGGCAAATTAGTCGGTGAAAATTACCGACAAAACTCTTCATGAAACGCTCCCCTGATTACTGCTGATATTAACCCATTCGTGACAGGAATTATTTAAATCCTGATTTGATCAGCTTTTATTCTTCAAATTGGCAACACTAACATTCTTCTTTTATTGCTACATTTTTCTTATAAAACATCATGTATCTGAAATAAATATAAACTGACAGAATGTATGCTGAGAAGTCATAAAGTTGCCAATTTGCAGGGAAAAACGGTAGTTTTAACATTTTCATCGCATTGCCAATTTAAGGATTTTAATGCTTATTTTCCTTTAAAAAATTTTCAGCATCAAGCAACAAATAACAACTCAACCTAAATTGGCACCGTAAGTGTAGAATTTTTTGCTCTTTCTGCTCATGTATTTAGTATGATTTTTAGGGCTCTGCATCAAAAGTTATTAGACCAAACCACATAATGTGGACCTTCTGTCATGAATGGGTTAAAGGGAAGAATTGCTTTTTACATAACATACTTTGACTATGGGGTAAGAAAATGTGTAACTTCCAAGAAAATTGAGAAAATTTGACATTTCATGTACAAAGTGAATGGAGACCTGCTCGCATATGATGTCATCAGTGTTGCCAATTTGTAGAGCTGAGAGTGATTTACTAGAAAATGTAAATGAGTGTAATTTTCTTATTCTTTGACCGATTTTGCTCATTTCTTTTTAAAATGCTGTTCAAATTTACCTCCTTTTATTGAAATAGTGAAACTTCTAGGGTGGACTTTCCCTTTAAGAGCACATTTTTGCAGTAAGCCAGACATGAATACCGGTATCATTCATTGTTCAAGGTGATAGAAAATGAATATATATTTTGACTTGTGAGACTTGATATCAGTGTTGTTTGATCTCTGATATGAGAGGTAATCTTGATGATCTGCATTTATGCTCAAAGCGAGGAACTGGAAAATGACTTTGAATGTTGGTTTAAAAGATTTTGATGGATCAAGATTAATAGGAACTAGTACATATGTACAAGTGGTGCAAGAATTTAGTGCTATCACTGAAATTGATCTTTAAAATCAAATGAAATTGAATTCTACGGTAATCATGCCATTTTACTGGGGTGGTATTCTGAGACTGTTTTAACTCTGTTTTAAGTCTGTTTTAGCAAATCGGTATTCTGAACACCGTTTTATCTCTGTTTTAACTTTTGTTTTAAGTTTTGTTTTATTTTTCTAACCGCGCATCTTACCTTGCATGCCTGGCGCAAGTCGTGCGCAAGCGCGTAAAAATACCATATGTAATAACACGGTATTCTGAAGACCGTTTTATCTCCTGTTTTAACTCTTTCCGCTTGACATTTCATGCTCATGAGATGAAACAGGGTGGGAGGTGTTTTAACTTTGCATACGGTATGTCATGGCGGCAATTTTTCTCGCTCATAAATGTTTTTGGTTGGAATGAGGGGGATAACGAGATCCAATAAACCTTGCTTTTATTCCCAAAACAACATTTTGAAAGAATTTTTGCTTCGGGTGGAGAAATTTGGCAAGTGTCTGCGATAATATCAAAGATGATTTGCACAAATAATTCTGTCATATCATCACATCTGAATTAAAGCAAGAAACTAAGCGCAAATTAATGCGCTCATATCAACGCGAATATATAAGTTCACGCGTTTCACGCATCCCTTCCCCAGGGAGCGATCTTATTGGCTGAGTCAGCTTAGAATCATCTCTAACGACTTTCCCCATTGGATAATATCTTTGCGGTGGGTGTGGCTTTGATGACTTACAACACCGTTAAAACAGTTCTCAGAATACCGTTTAAAGACTGTTTTAGCGGTGTTGTAAATCAATGACTTAAAACAGAAGTTATAACAGAACTTAAAACACAGTTAAAAAGGTGTTCAGAATACCACCCCTGATTTCAGTGTGAAAGAAATAATATTCAACTCAGTCTTGATGAAGTGCCCATGCACGGCACACAGAAAGGGGTATACACTATACTAGGGATGTCACTTTTCCGGCAAAAGCCTGAATTCAGGCCCTGGCAGTTTATTTTCACGCAATAGTAAAGACCTTTTAGTATAGAAAATGGCTCATTCTAGGTGATTTTCAGGCCCTCTGATCAATTCTTACTGGTATCCCTGTACTAGTATATGGGACAAAACAGAAATTCAGGCCAAATGCTCAAGCAGTTTTTTGTCATATTTGGAGTATGAGGGCATTTGAAGAGCAATCTTTTCCAGATAATATTTGAATTATGATATTCTTCCAAAATGACATGAAAAATAATTTAAAAATTATTTTCCACTTTTCCCAGAACTCCAGCTATTCTTTGAAGAATATCTGTGATAATCTGTACGAGCAAGCCCCTCCATCCCCCCCCCCAAAAAAACAAAAAAACATAGAATATATTCTTTAGTTTCTTTGATAATAGATGAAGAAAAAATGTTAGTTGTGCATGATACATCAGTTGATTCCGACATTCGAGGCAATGTGATGTTTATCAAATGACAAAAATTATGCATGCATTTTATTGATTACATCGCACACAACACACACTATACATGTATGTATTAAAAAGATGATTCATGGAAACCATTTTGGCATGTTGAATATGCTGTACTTTATGCATAATTTACTATTAGTGATATTTTTGGTTGTTATAATTTTTTGTATGTAAAGTAGACAAGCCCTGAAATTAATTGAAGCATACATGTAATATGCTGCACTTTATGCATACATGTAATTTACTATTAGTGATATTTTTGGTTGTTATAATTTTTTGTATGTAAAGTAGACAAGCCCTGAAGTTAATTAAAGCATACATGTAATATGCTGCACTTTATGCATAATTTACTATAAGTGATATTTTTGGTTGTTATAAATTTTTTGTATGTAAAGTACATTGTAGACAAGCCCTGAAATTAATTGAAGCATACATGTAATATACATGTACAATGTACATGTACTAAACATGTAAAGCCAAAATGCAAGAAAATATGCCGACTTGAACATCACAACTCATATTAATCGAGATAATGGATCATACGAGAATGCATAGATTTATTGTCAGTGATTTATTAAACTGAGCATGATCTTCAACATCCAAACAACCTTGATCGGCCTGACAATCCAAATTTATGCGTAGAACAAGAAAATACTCATCAAATACAATGCTATGTATGATTCAGTGCCGATGTTAACAATGATTTATTGTCGACGATCGTTTGATCCGAATTTATGCATCGAGTAAGAAAATTTTCATGAATAGCATATGATAGGTGAAAACAATGATTTGCCTTCAGACATATCAAGAAGTTGAAAGGCATCTCCTTGGTGATACCGAGTTCTTTTGACATCAGATACAACCTTGATGTTTCCATTTTTGCACAGAGCAAGAAATATTTATGAATCATATTTTGGCCTGCACACAAAATGATAGATAGAAGCAATGATTTACCAACGATGGTGATGAGGAATTATGAGGCAGCTCCTTGGTGATGTTGGGTTCTTTGACATTAAAGGCATTGGCTAACTTTGTGAGCAGCTGATTTAAAAAATTCTCAAACTAAGATGAAGCATGTGCTGTATCATATGAGTACTTGTATTTGTACTGAAAAAACCCCCTGAAACCAACCATGATTTGGAATGAAAAACTGTTAGTAAGATGCAAACCATGATTTTATTATTTTTGGTCTCAGAGACAATAAATAAGAGGACTCTTTTGCTCAAGTTAAAAAAAAACCAAACGTTTTCTGCCTCCCTCCATGTGATATGCCAATTCACACAGTACGGTCCGGTGAGCCATGTGCGCATGCGCACTCCTTACGTCTAGTCTGTGCAATCGACCTTTATATGATTTTCAAACATTGGTTCACATTTCTGATATTTGAAAATACTTCCTGTGGATATTGTACTTTGAAACTTTCAGACTGGTATTTTTACACTATAACCCGTATGTTTATCCCATTTTCAAGTAGCAAAATGAATTTTTATTTTAATTTTAACAATGTCAACCAATGCCTTTAAAAAGAAGCCCTTGTATTGTAAATGTGCTTCCAATTTGGGAGCACATTTCCATGTACTGAACATGTACTTTATGTAGTATGCCCGACTTGTACATGTTCATACATCGCATTTCGTATTGATTAATCAAGATGATGGATCGTGATGAAAACATCATATCGAGGGTTTAGTGCAACAAAGGGCTATCTGCATTTTTCGGTCAAAATGAAGTTTTGATATCAAAATGATCAATATGAGACCAGGAACCCTCTGGTAATTATGGTTTCTACAGGAAACTTTGCTACAGCAGAGTATCACTTAAAGTAGGTATGGCCTTCTGCATTAAACCAGTGTTCATAACATAACTTCATTGCAAGTTTTCTCAAAATGGCCCAAAATACAGAAAGCCCTTTGTTGCACTAAACCTCGATATGTTTATTGTCTGTGCTATTGAGCCTTCCACATCAGATGCAACCTTGACTTGATGTTCCTATTTACATGTATACTTGGTCTTCAACATCAACTGCAATCTTGATGCCCCATTATGCACACAGCAAGAATGTTTTTTTATGAAACATACTTGGTGTTTTCAAAATGATGGGTGGAAAAAATGATTTACTGTAATGACTCTTGGGTTCTGTGACATTAAAGGCAAGCCCTGGTAATCTATGGCACATAAAATATTCATTGAGCCATTATCTCCTCTTAATGTCAAGGGTGGAACATATGAAATTCATGTACTGCACGTCTGCCATTATTGTTTCTTTAGCATCATGGTCTAATGCAGAATCCTCAGTGGGACTGATTTATTCTCCAAATTCAAGTAAGAAATAACATAATATACAAAAGAAGTACAAACACAATATACATAAAGAATTAAACAAACATATTATAGAAATCAAATACAAAAATAAAAAATGAAAATAGAAGGGCACCCAGTTCAGTCCTATAAGTATAGAAATTACTGAGATAGAAACAACAAACTAACAAACAATAAAAACAAACACAGACAAAGGGGATATCCATATTACAGTTAAAAGGTTCATGGGAAATCTGGGACAAAGGCAACAAGCCTTTGTGAAAATACTTTAAAACTACATATACATGGGAGTTTCAAGTTTGTGGGAGAAATGACATCTGGTTGCTAGTGATTTCAGCCTTAAACATGCATGCAATTCTCTGATTGGCACATGACTGTAATGACTTACTCCAAGTATTATTGCCCTGTTTTGAAGTTTTTGTAAGGAATTAGTATATTTAGTACAAGCTGTTCATATACAACATCTCCATAATCAAGAAGGAGAAGTATAATGGCAGTATACATAATTTTCAGATGTGACGCAAACGGGCTAATAAGCGTACAAGTCTACTGATCCTAGAGCACATGTCATCACTCATCAATGTATGCAGATTCCACTTTAACCCATTCGTGACAGAAATTATTTAAAGCCTAATTTGATCAGCTTTTATTCTTCAAATTGGCAACACCATCATTTTTATTTTATTGCTACATTTTTCTTATAAAACGTTATGTATCTGAAATGAATATAAATTGACAGAAATAATGATGAGAAGTCAAAAAGTTGCCAATTTGCAGGGGAAAACAGTGATTTTAAACTTTCTATCACATTGCCAATTTAAGGATTTTAATGCTTATTTTCCTTTAAAAAATTTTCAGCATCAAACAACGAATATTGATGCAACCAAAATGGGCACAGTTTGTGTAGAATTTTTTGCTCTTTCTGCTCATGTATTTGGTATGATTTTTAGGGCTTTGCATCAAAAGATATTAGGCCAAACCACAAAATGTGGACCTCTGTCACGAATGGGTTGAACTAGGATCTACATTGTAACAACATTCCAAGATACTTCATAGATTGTACATGCTGAATATCATAGATAGACACCTATACATGTACAGTGTGATGATTTTGTACAACGTCTACATCATACATGTACATCTTTGTAGGGACAATGCAAGGATGATAAAAACAAAATTTCAACAAAATTTTCTAGCCTACAGAATTGCCTAGTGGTGATAGTCAGTGTAACTTGTTATGCATGTATGTTTATAGTGAAATTAGAATTCAGAAAATACATGTACATGTACATTACCATAAATTTAGATTATGTTTCATAGAATGAAAGGATATTAGACGCATACTGTACATGAAACCAAGGTGTCCGGTACCCATACATACAACTTGAGCCTAAGTTACTCAAATCATGCATGTATCTCTTTTTAGGCGACTGATCAATAATGGCGCCCAGTTTTGCCTTAGAACAATTTCTTTTTACTATGCAGGTAGAACATTAAAAAGTTTTAGTTTTGTGACATGTGCAGGACATCGGGCTTGCAATACTTCCAGGGTATTGTTGTTTTTGTTGTTGTTTAATTTTGATTTTGTTTTGGTTTGGTTTTTATGGGGTTCTTTTTGTTTGTTTGTTGTTTTGTTTGCTTTTGTTTGTTTTTCGGGGGAGGGGGGGGGGAATGCATTGGCATGTAGATCATGTCAACCTAGGTGATACTAGTATTACACTATGAACATGGCAGACAAAGAAAGCGGACAAAATAAACAACCTCTCATTCTACCCTTCACAATGGTTCTGGTAGTCAAAAGAACATCCCTTCACAGCTATTATGTTTAATCATGTAGTTCCAGGTAAGTATGCATGTGACACCTGTTCCACATATTTTAGACAATAGCAGTGAAGGGATGTTCTTTTGACTACCAGAACCATTGTGAAGGGTAGAATGAGGGGTTGTTTATTTTGTCCGCTTTCTTTGTCCGTCATGTTCATAGTATTAGTTTCCTGGAGCAGCTCAGCTGTATCTAGGCTAATGAATTTTCACTCTGGCTGATCATGGCCATGTGACAGAGGTGTCAGACATGAGCGCTGTACAACAAGCTGCTATCCTAGTTATTTTTAGAAAATTCTGTTTATAGCCGAGGTGACAAACCACAATATTACTGCTTATTCGTAACTAATGATCGCAGACCTGGGACTTACTTTCTTTTTACCCATTATAGAGCTTAATCGGTCACAGTAGTTAGGCACAGACATTTGACAAATTTTGAAAGTTTGAAGGCCTGTAGAAATATATTGAGGTGAGCTTTTTTATGCTTCATTGTGAAGGGCATCATTTCTGACGGAGTTGAAATTCAATAAAATTTGGCTGCCTCAGTTGTCTACTTGAATAAGAAATCCATCTAATGATCAATGTCACAGATGGACAGAAATGCCGATCAGGCTCATTGTTCCTGTAGAGCGGTTCCACTTGGAAAGAATACATACGCTGTACATGTAATACACGCAGGTGCCCTGTATCCAGTGGACATGTAGGCCTCTGTGGCATTTCTGGCATGTGCATGGGGATGCAATATTTATTTATTTGATGTTTAATGTCATGGAAAGGAAACTCGATGAGTTTGGCTGCACTTTTACTCGATCTCCCCGATCCCCCATCCTCCTCCCTCCTCTCCTTTCCCTAACTTCTCCTCTTCCTCCTTATGACTACCCCCCCACCCCCCCCCCCCCCCATCTGATTTACTTTCTCTATCTCTCTTCCCCATTTAATACTCTTTCTCATCATTCTGTCAACCTGCCCTGGGTTTTGTACTTTTACTTCCCTCCCCCCCCCCTTCCTTCCTCCTCCTTTCCCTAACTTCTCCTTCTCCCCTTCCTCTTTATGACTGCCTCCCATCCAATCTATTTTCTCTATTTCTCTTCCTCATTTCTCTTTCTCATCAATCTGTCACCCTGCCCTGGGTTGTACATGTGTACTTTTACTCCCCCTCCCCCCCTTCCTCCCTCACTCCTCCTTTTCCTAACTTCTCCCCTTCCTCTTTATGACTGCCTCCCATCTGTCACCCTGCCCTGGGTTGTACATATGTACTTTTACCCCCCCCCCCCCTTCCTCCCTCACTCCTCCTTTTCCTAACTTCTCCCCTTTCTCTTTCTGACTGCCTCCCATCTGATTTACTTTCTCTCTCTCCCTTCCCCATACTCTTTCTCATCATTCTGTCACCCTGCCCCCCCCCCCCCCCCTCTCTCTCTCCTTCTCTATATTATTTTTCATAACATACCGGTAATGTAGCATCAGCTCATCTGGTGTGAGTGATTGAGATAATGACACTGTTGATGTTGTCAGGAAACCAAGCTACATGTACAGCTCATATCATGAAAATCAGCGCAAAAATGCACCTAAATGTTTTGTGCGCAGAAAGGCCCTTAACAAATATGATAAAGCTCGTTTCATATGAGGTACTAATTATGTGAATATTGGCTCCTTTGTTGTTTTTTGTTATTATTGAATGAGAACTCTCCTGTGTATGTATCCTTTAATTGAAAAAAAGAGGCATGTTGTTATGGTTAATTAATATGCGTTATTCCCAGGGCTCTTGTCTGTTTGCTCATTTTGTTTACTACAATCCTGTTAAATTGCTTTCCAGTTTGTTCAAGCTTTCAATCTTTCAGCCTTTATAGTCTTTTACCGACACAAAAGAAAGTACAATTATGGAACTGCTTTTTCTATGATTGTAATTTGGAGTTGTTGGAGTTTTGCATTCATTACAAATGCAGATAAACCTGTTACCGGATCATGCATGCAGATCTCTTAAATCTTTCAAGTGCACTGATCCAGAAAGTTGAAGTCAGTTGACAATGAGTTAAGAGCAATCATTTTTGTCTCTTTGGATAAAAATAGATTCATGTGACTAGAGACTGCTCCTGTACGTGAAGAGTGCCTGGAATGAACGTGAGGCTTATTGTATAATCAGCTTATTCCTGTAGACCTGCCTACAGTATTCTAGTAAATGTCATGTCCATGTAAGACTTGTTTTCTAATCACTATGAACATGGCGGACAAAGAAAGCGGACAAAATAAACAACCTCTCATTCTACCCTTCACAATGGTTCTGGTAGTCAAAAGAACATCCCTTCACAGCTATTATGTTTAATCATGTAGTTCCAGCTGAATATGCATGTGACACCTGTTCCACATATTTTAGACAACAGCAGTGAAGGGATGTTCTTTTGACTACCAGAACCATTGTGAAGGGTAGAATGAGGGGTTGTTTATTTTGTCCACTTTCTCTGTCCGTCATGTTCATAGTGTATGTTTTAAATTTGTGCGCATTTCTCTCCTGAACCCTTGCATACCAACCATTCAGTTCAACTTTTATGCATAATAGCATCTGAATAGGTGGCACTAAGTTTACATACATTAGTCATTGCTATGTTAAGCAAGCCTCTGGCAAGCTTCTTAGTTGTCAAGGGAAAATTTTGTTCTACAACTACTGAATGCATGAAATTAGTAAACAGAAACAGAAATGATACAAGTATGCTGTAATTCATCCACAATTTTTATTGTTAGGATAGTGGGTTTTATTTAGTCAATCTTAGACAAGGATATTGTTCATACAGAAAGCATGAGTATTTTTTTTTGTTAATTTCATCTTGATTGGAGGTACAAATCCTTCAGTAAATATACCGAAATGAAATATGCCATAGTTTGTCAACAATTTTTTTTTTTTTTTTTGGGGGGGAGGGGGGGTTAAGATAATAGACTTTATAAGTCAATCTTAGACGAGGGCATTGTTCAGAAAGTATTATATAAGTATTTGGGGGGGGGGTTGTCATTTCATCTTGGTTGGTGATAAAAATCCTTCAGGAATCATATCAGGAATCATATATGGCATATTGCATATTGCAGGTTAATGGGGACCCATTGTTTCACTTTCCATGCACTCCCAATTGCCAATCCATGGGTTTTGTTTCAATGGGTCAATTTGTATTTCAATTGGTATAAATAGCTACATGTACATGTACTTGTACATGGAGGTATCTGAGCTTACAAAGTACAAAACCATGTTTGAGCTTGGCTGATGTTACATTTTTTAAAAAAAGAATGATCATCTCTCTATTTCATTTTCCATCTCTTCTATTCTCTGTCATCAACCTTGTTAAAAATCCACTTTGTGATTGGATTCCTCCTGCTGCAAGGCCTTTCCCAATCAATATTTATTAGATTGATGTTATCATAATACTGCTTCTGCCCCAAGCTAGGCTCAAACAGCATAATATCCATCTACAGTGTATCATTCCCCCCCCCCTCCCAAATTAGATGTACACTCCACAGCCGTGTTAATATTTGATAATTCAGTTTACTGCATTTTATGGTCTCCAGTGTGTGACACTGTGTGTTATCCATCTTACAGGGATGGGGGCAAAAACTGTTCGTCAGATGTTTTTTTGCATTTAGCTACTCCATGGGCGTCTGTCCATTTTATATTTGGGGGGAACTTTCTAAAAACAAAAGGTTCTCAGCTTAAATTTATTTTTTGGAGGGAAACTTGAATGTGGAAACATACACCAAAAATTTGCTGACAAGCATTAAAAAAAAAAATGGTCCTCAGCTTTGTTCTTTGTGGGGTTTTTTTTTTTTTTTTTTTGGGGGGGGGGGGTTGGGGGGGACATGCATGTACCCTATTATGCCCTTCCCTTGAAAGTTTGGAGGGGCATGTCCCCCTGTCTCCCCCTGAACGACGCCCATGAGCTGCTTAGTGGCAAGGTAAGAGCAAAAGTAAGATGCTGTGATGTCTTTTTCTCCTGAAGTTGGATATCAAGCAAATGAGAGGCGAAAAATAGTTTTGATCGCTGGGTGGCAATCGTAAGTCAACGTTAGACGTGCATCACACAGCGCCTGTACACATGAGAGTTTTATTGTGCGATAAGCACAATGAAACACTGCGAATGTTGTGCAGGGAGCCATCGGTGTACAGGGGACATAGCGTAGAGCAGAGTGTATTACCATTCTATTGCATTCCTCTGAGACTAAAATTCACCAGAAATCATGAATAGAATATCACACAATCTCAAACACATATCTTTTTTGTGAGGCAGACAATGTGAGACTATATCCAATCAGTTTTATGCCAATTTTCTTACTGCTACCAAAACTGTACATGAGCTTTAAGGCTCAGCTAATGTGCTTTTGTGCTTACACTTTGTGCATTTCCATTAAACTGTTTTCAATTTGATATTCATATATCAAGGTCACTGAGGAGTAAACTTCAAGAGCAGCCATATGCAAAAAGTATGAACGACAACATTGATAAAATGAATGAATGAATCAATGCATTCCTTCCGAGAAATGATCGTGCTCATGATAACTTTGATCATTTTTTTCTATTGTCTCTCTTTTTTTAATCATTCTTTGTATTATCTTTCTACGTTTGCCTTTGCCTCTCCATTCCTTTTTTTTCTCCCCTTCCTCCCCTCTTTCATTTCCCCTACATTTCCTTTTCTCGCTCTCTTTCTATCTTTTCCCTATCTCTTTTTTTCTCTCTCTCTCATTGCCTTTTGCTTTTTCCTATTTCGATTTTTTTTCTTGACTCTTTTGTTTTCTTTTCTCTCTCCTTTTGTCTCTTTTCCTGTTCTCTTTCTCTCCTTTTTCCTTCTCCTTTTTTTTTCTCTTTCCTCATATTTTCTCCCTCCTTTTTTCTTTCTTGTTTTAAATCTCTCTTCTTTTTTATCTTTCCTTTTTTCTCTATCCCCCCTTTTTCTCTCTCTCCTTTTTCTCTTCCCTCCCTTTTTCTCTTTTCTTTCTTTCTCTTTTTTCTTTTGTTTCTCTCTCCTTTTTTCCTCTTTCTCTCTCTCCATTTTCCTCTTTGTATTAGGTGGTGAGGTCAGACTATCCCGGAGGTTTGTTGCTAGCCTGATGGCCCATCTGTTTTTATGCACACTACCCGAGCCATCCAATCCCTCTCTCAATTTGATTTTTTTTTTCTTTTCTTTCTCTTTCCTTTTCCTCTCTATATTAGGTGGTGAAGTCAGACTATCCCGGAGGTTTGTTGCTAGCCTGATGGCCCATCTGTTTCTATGCACACTGCCCGAGCCATCCAACGCCTCTCTCAATCAAACTCACTTTGCAAGCTTCTTCGGAGTGTTGAACATGTAAGTACCAAGTTTCCTGAAATTGTATCCTATGAAAGGTTTCATTTTCTTCTTTTTATGTAAATTCCCCTTCAAGGCCAAGTACCACCTTCTAAAATGTAAAACATATTCACCCTGTACAAGCCACACATGGACACCGAGTAAAATGCATGGAATGATTGGGCCCGACTAAATTGTATAAATGCTTGTTATATCTTGCCATAGTGTTCAGATGCAAACGCACTTGGATTAGCTTTCTGAATTATGATTATATCAGTTTTAGTTACAGTAGGATAATTGAAATAAGTTCGTAAATGGTATGTCACTTTTAACCCTTTGAGTAGCTCATGTCAGGTTTCAGGGAATATTGTCATGCGTGGAATGTTAATTTGGCCTGGAAAGAGACTTTCTGTCTAAAATTCGAGTGAACTTGTGAATTTTGGTTGTCAACCCAATGAAACACATTGTATTTATGTATCTTACATGTAACTTTTCATTGAATCAAAAAGTAACCATAGTTGAGAATTAGATCATGAATTGTGATACAAGTTTAAAGGTGCTTTCACACATGATGCGACAGTGTGGTACCACACTGGCGCCACACTGTTTCGTCTCTATGGTGGGACTTTGTGTCACCACATCTGCTAATTAACGCGTCAACTCTCAATAAGAGAGTATATTGTCAAAACTTGCGCAAGCAATCTCATGGCAACAATTTTTGTGCTAACTTTTTAGAAATTTGATTGGTGCGCATTTTTTGTGTATCTAGGCAGCAAAAAAAAGTGTGTCCTGCCTCGGCGACATTTTTTTGTCGTCCTATACCCCATAGGCTTGTACACAAAAAAGTGTGGTGCCACAGTGTGGTATCACACTGTGGCATCATGTGTGAAAGCACCTTAAATCCTTCATGGCCTAAGGGAGTAAACATGAACCTTTGGTTGAATTTATGTAGGGTAAATCAGGGGAGGAGTGAAGATAATTATAAAATGAATTGGGAACCATGATCCAAGTATAAAGATAGTCTATAGTTTGGGGAAATCTAAAAAAAAATAACTTTCACTCTTTGAATTCATTGCCAGATGATATTAAAGATTGTATCCTGAAACTAATATGATGTGAAGGGTATTACATAGAAACCCATTTATGTGGTTGTATTTTACAATCGAAATGTCAAAACTTAGTTTTCGGCAGGGAAAAAAATACAAGAGGGCTCGGGGTGAATTCGCCCCCGAAACACCAAAAAGAGCCCTGGAAAACTAAAAAAGAGCCCCTGAAATTCTCATAGGGTCCAACGTAAACTGTAAAACATTGTAGAAAATTCGGGCGGGTGGGCTCAAAAAGTAGCCCCGGAAAAAAAATTATTATTTTTTTCCCCTGGTTTTCGGGTCCCCCAAACAGCGTCGACGCAGCATCACACAGTGCCTGCACACGCATAAAGCTTACAGAAATTCTATTGTGCAATAAACGCAACTAAGTGTTGTGAATGTTTTGCAGGGAGCCGTCGATGTGCAGGGGTCATATCATAGGGCTGAGTATAACCGTCCTATTCCGTTCCTTTTAGATATTTATATTAAAATTTACCAGAAATCATGAATGGAATATTACACGATATCACACACTTATCTTTTTATGCAAGCCGGACAATGTGAGACTATATAGTACTTGATCAATTTCATGCCCATTTTCCTTTCGCTACCAAAACTGTAGATGGGCTTTAACTTTGCATTGATTGTACTTTACAGGTCAAAAGGAGAAGATTCCCAGACTGCCAAGCTGCGTTGCATTCTGAACTACTTCAACCGTCTGGCTACGGATGCTGTATCCACTGGACCTTCAGGGAGCATGACCTTTACTAGGAAGGTTTGTTGAAATAATTCTTGAGAATAGGGATGAGGAGGAGGAGGAGGAGGAGGAGAAGAGAAAAGAAGAAGAAGGAGGAGGAGGAGGAGGAGAAGAGAAAAGAAGAAGAAGGAGGAGGAGGAGGAGAAGGAGGAGGAGAAGGAGGAGGAGAAGGAGAAGGAGAAGGAGGAGGAGGAGAAGAAGGAGAAGAGAAAAGGAGGAGGAGGAGGGGATGAAGGAGGAGGTGAAGGAAAGAAGAAGAAGTAGGAGGAGGAAGAGGATGGTAGTGAGGATCTTGATGATTTTGGTGATGTTGAAGATGATGAGGATGTTGATAAGGATGATGATGATGATGGTGAATATTATGATGGTGGTGCTGGTGGCAGTAGTGAAAAATGAAAAAGGAAAATGGTATGATGAGGAGAACAATAAAACATGGTCAGATGATGAAGCTGATAATAATGATGGTGATGATAACAATGAGGAGGAGGATAATGAGGAGGAAAGGGAGCAGGAAAAGGAAGAGAAGAAGAAGAAGGAAGAAGAGAAGGAGGGTGAAAATGAAGATAAGGTTTGTGCTGATAGTGGCAAACAATGGTATTTAAAATGTGAAGGGAATAATTTTTATGATCCGGCTATGCTTAAAGTACAGAGCCAAACTGTCCAGATGATGCAACCCCAGAAAATATACAAGTGGGAAGACCGTCACCAACGCTGGACCTGTGGACTCCTCGTGAAAAGTATTACCCAGAAAAACCCCAAAACGTCTTCTAAAAAATACAGAAACCTGCACTTAGATGGCGTCAATATTCGGCGCACGAATCGTATGCCAAAAAAAACGGAACGAACAACAACAACTTTGATGAGGAATATGACCATGACATTTCTATCTCAATGATCATGGAAATGTAGAGTTGAAAAGAAATATTGAGTTAAAATACTGCAACAGTTACATGTGTTGCTGCCACAATGACATAGCATCCGTTGGTTACATGGATCACAATATGAGAATATTCTTGTTACATTGTATCTTGTCTGTTTCAGTTATCCTACATGATAAGATACTGTATACGCCAATATTTTCGCGTACAGATATTTTTCGCGAATCACAGGCTCACAGACATTTTCGCGAGTTGTTAAGTTCGCGAGCGCACGAGCAAGACTTGCAGTAAACTTATTTGTACATGAATGAGCCATATCGGCAGATCCAGAGGATTTGCTTTTTGATTATTTTTTGCCAATACCACCAAACTCGTAGCTTGCGATAAACAAAAAATGCTGTCATAAAACCCCTGATTTCTTGATTTATAGCGCGTTTTCAGCGACCCTCTTACTTACCACCCCACTAAAGCCCCGCATGTTTTGGAAAAATGGCACCGATTCCATAATTTTGGAAGCAGAATTGGGTTTCTTATAGGGGTTTTAGAGGTGATCATGTATGGAGCTTACTTGTGGTGAGTGACAATTTCTGTGTGTCTGTGTGTGTTATGCTACATACACACGGGGTGCAGGACTGCTGCAGTGCACTATAGTTTTAGGCAATGACAACTGTATGACGCTGCGCTGAGAGGTAAAAAGCAAATTTACGTGCGGATATTTTCGCGTGTTGTTAAATTCGCGATAGGCGAGTGATTCGCGAAATTCGCGAAAAATAAAACCACCGCGAAAATTTCAGCTTATACAGTATTTTTTAAAGCAGAATAGTTTAAGCAAAACATACACTCCTCTTAATCAACAAGATATTGCTGTTGATATCTCAAGAACTGCCATATAAAGGCTTGTTCACAAATGTGGGAGTAAACCGCTTAAAAGGCATTGGTTAACATTGTTGCGATTTTTTTTTTTTAAACTCATTTTGCTACTTGCAAATGGGATAAACATAAGGGTTATAGTGTAGAAATACCAGTCTGAAAGTTTCTAAGTATAATGTCCTCAGGAAGTATGTTTGAATATTAGAAATTTGAACCGATGTTTCAAAATTATATAAAGGTCGGTTGCACAGACTAGACGTAAGGAGTGTGCATGTGCGCATGGCTCACTGCACCGTACTGTGTGTATTGGCGTATCACGCGGAGGGAGGCAGATAATTTTTTTTTTAACTCGAACAAAACGGTCCTCTTATTTACTGTCTCTGAGACCAAAAATAATAAAATCGTGGTTTGCATCTTATTAACATTTTTTTCATTCCAAATTATGGTTGGTTTCAGGGTTTTTGAGTACAAATACAAGTACTCATACACATGGTTCAACTTAGTTTGAGAATTTGTTTAATCAGTTGCTCACAAAGTTAGCCAATGCCTTTAAAACTTTTAACACAGCGGTGGGGGTAGCATACTGCATGTCAGATTTGTCATCTTGTAACACACAGGTTAGTGAGAACATGTATAGTACCTTGGTTACGTGACTTAGAACATCTTATCATTCATGTAGCACTGAAAAAAACAGCAACATAAAACCATCACATTTTTAGAAGCGATTTAACTTTGTGTATCTAAACGGCCTGAGGGATCTTGCTGTAATCTGGAGCTTCCTGGTGAATCATTTTTATCCTCCAACTTCCTGTCCTTTTTCCTGAACTTTAACCAAAGTTCTTGTGATAATAATAGCAATAATAATTTTGAAAAATGGTAGTTCCAAAATAACACCAGCATCAAGGACCAGTGTTGGGTCTCAGACGAGACAAAGACTGAGACCAAGACAAAGACTGAGACCAAGACAGTTATCCCCGAGACAGAGACCGAGACCAAGACATAAGTGTCCGAGACCGAGACATGTCTCAAGACACCCAACACTGGTATTCTCTGTTTGTTAAATAAAAATTAAAAATCTACAAACTGTATTTCAAGGTATCCGCCTCTGAATCTCTACTCTCTTTCAGATTCTTTTTACTTTCAGAATGAAAACAATGTGATTTTATTCTGAAGATTGAAGTAAAGCAACTTGTCAAAATTCAGGTCAGTCTTCATTGTCAAAATTGAGCTCTTTTTCATTGTCTCGCCGATGTCTTGGCCTCCGAGACACAAGACATTTCTCTTCAAGACAGAGACCGAGACCAAGACGTTAGCGTCCGAGACCGAGACGAGACACGATACACACAATCACTGTCTTGAGACATCTCAAGACAACCAGCACTGTCATGGACGATAGTAATATTGGCAACACTGAGAATAAGAAGGAGAAGAAGGTGGAGAAGGAAGGAACAAATGAATGAAGAAAGGAACGAATAGAGAAGGAGACGGATGAAGAAAGAGGAGGAGACTGTAGCAGAGGAAGAGAAGAACATTGAGCGTTGATTAATTATACAAAATGCTAAAGGCATGTGAATATACATAGGCAAAATGATAAATGTAGTATAAAACATTGTATCTGTATATGTCTGTGACATACAATCACCAGCATCTGGTTATCGCCTACATAGGGTTGGGGTCAAGCGCCAAACATGCCTTCAATTTTGAAGTGTGCTTTGGCAACAAGGTTGTTATTGTCCGACAAGTCCAGTTTTAATAGTTTTAAATGTTTTAACATTGGGTGAGTTCCTGGTTTCCACATTTAGAATTCATATTTGAAAAAGGTGTAAATATCGAAATGCAATATGGAAATGCACACAAAGTTTATCAAATTATCTGAAATCTTGTTTTTTCTCATCTCCTTGACTTTCCCAGGTGTTAGAAAGAGATGAGATGCCAATGTTGGAGACGTGGAAGGACAGTCGCCTTCAACTCTGCCCTCTGGTGGTGCGCCCTGAAGGCTTGATAGAGGAGGCAGGAAGCAGTACACTTCAGGTCAGTCTTCATTGTCATACGACGTAACCTCAGCAGAAGGTGCTTTCACACCTACCCGATCAGGAAAAATGCCTGGTATTTTCCCCCAATCAGAAAAAACCAGGTATATTTGCAAGCATGAATCGAAAGTGCTTGTAATATCCCTGAAGAAAAATACCTGTACATGTAGTTTAGTGGGTACTTTCTCAAATTATGCGTACTTTCTCCAAGGTCGCAGGGATATTTGCAATGTGAAAGCAAATTACGAGAACTTCTGTTCCATTAAACACTAGCGCATGAACTGTAATGCACATGCTCATAACTCCTAGAACTTTCCTGTAGAGGTCTGGTTCGGGAAGGTGTGAATGCACGAAATAATTATCAGGTATTTTGGGGCCTGAAAAGGTTTTTGTAATTTGCAGGTATTTTTCCTGATCAGGTAGGTGTGAAAGCACCTTTAGATGGGAGAAAGATATGGAAGAAAGAATCCACAAAATGATTAAGATTCATTTCCAGTATTTCCTGCTAACCACAGGCCATACAGTTAAATGTAAAGCTAAATGTGATTATTCCCCCTCCCCCCCCCCCCCCCCCCCCCCACCTTTCCACCCCAACAACACCCTGTCAATTTTCTGATCCTTATGTTGTAGTTGCTAACCTCTGTCCATGTATAGTATAGTGGAATAGTTGATTGGTCTTGAGATGAAGATGTGCAAGACATATTTTTTAAATGTGTTGGAAATGTGTTACCATGGTAACGCAATATTATGGCAATAAATCCTTGAAAAATATTGCACACCAAACTACTTCTTTATTTTTAGAGCGATGCTCCTAAAATTTGGCACAAACATTGGGGCGGGGGTATTAATCACCTTCAGCTATATTGTTTTAAGTGCAGGAGGTGGTTCCCCTTACCCTTTTACCCGTTAAACAGGTATATGAATAGATCTAGAATGTAACGACAGATCTGAATGACACCAACATTGTTACGGTTGATTCCATGTAAATACCCAATATCATTCTTACATTCTGTCTATCACAGGTTGATTTTGCCAATGAATACATCGGTGGAGGGGTCCTCAGCTCCGGTTGCGTCCAGGAAGAGATCCGATTCTGCATCTGTCCTGAGCTCCTTGTTAGCTTGATCTTCATGGAGAGCATGGAGGAGAACGAAGCCATCTCCATCAGTGGGTTTGAACAGTTCTCGTCTTATACAGGTTACGCATGGGGACTAAGATATGGAGGGGACTTCAAGGACACTTCACAGGTGAGATACTTCTCTTTTTTTTTTTTTAATAAACACACACTTGCACACGTTGGTATCAATATGCCTATAGCACAATTTATTTAATATATGATAAAAGAGCAATGGAGATAAAATGCCTTCCTCAAGGGCATAAGTGCCGTAACGGGATCAAACCCCCAATTCTCGCATCTCCAGTCAAGCGCCACAAACCACTTGACTGCGACACCCCCCTTGTAATCTTGTTTAAATCTTGGAATCATTGCTAAAACTCTTACCCCCCCCCTCCCCCCCCCCCCCCACACTCTCTCTTACCAGGGCTGCCTAAAGGTGTACATTGGAAAACAGAGGGATGAAACTATATATCTTTTGGAGAGCATATTGATTAATGATGTAACAATATTATCTTGCTTTATTTTTCTTTTCTTTTTTTCATGTTTGAAATCAAAGCATCTTCATGTCATTGGATCTCATCAAAATTTTAGGTGTTATGAATATTTGTTGGCACCTACCTTGTATTTTATGATGTACTTCTGTTGTTAAGAAAATGCAATAATTCCTTATGGGTGCCTTCAATGATGCTACCATATTTGTATTTGTCTTGCTGGTCATGAGTTGTAGGAACTGAAAAAAAGTCTTCCTCACCACCCTTGATCCTTCTTATCAGTACGTTTTCACAAACACATTCACATTTGTGCACAGATCACTAGCTGTGGGGACATAAAGACATCTATGGTAGCCATCGACGCCTCCTGCTACCCCGGAGACGCTCAGTACAGGGACCCCCTGCTCTTGAGAGAACTCAACAAGGCCTACGTAGGCTTCCTCCAGACAGAGCTGTCCTTAAGCAGTCAAATGGGTGAGCTGAGCGAGAGCATCTACCTCGATTGTGTGGACCATTCACAGATGTCGACTGAAGGAGACTTTGAAACTGCCTCTGAGGGCCTTGATAGCCACCCTAGTGAGTGCCATGTCTTCTCTATTATTTGGAATGCAGGGTCGGATCCAGACTTTTTCAAACAGGGGGGGGGGTCGGCTATTAAAAAAAAAAGGTCCTTCGCATTTTCAGGTGTATTTTACCCCAAAAATTCTTGATGATAAGCAAATAAAATGGTTTCAAAAGGGGGACCCATGGCCGATTCACCCCCCCCCCCCTCCCGTGTCAAAAAAGGGGGGGGGCATGGCCATTTTGACCTCCCCATAGATTCGCCCTTTTGAATGTCAGTACGAAGAATGTAGTAGTAACCCTCAACAAGATGTGTTTCAATGAGCCTTCCTTAAATGAGCCACCCTAGTGAGTGCCATGTCTTTTCTGTTGTTTAGGAATGTCAGAAGAATGTAGTAGTAACCTTTAACAACTTGGGTTTAAATGAGCCTTCCTTAAATGAGCCACCCTAGTGAGTGCCATGTCTTTTGTATCATTTTGGAGTGTCGGTATTGAGAATGTAGTAGTAACCCTAAACAAGATGGGTTTAAATGAATCTTCATCTCACCCCCACCTCCATATGCAGGAATTTTCTGTCCTAGTAGTGAAATACTTAAAGCCAGAGTGAACTGGCACCCTTGTATAGGATTTTGAAATAGCGCCCTCTCAGTCCTAAACTATTGATTTTGTCCCCTTTTTGCTCCCACCATGTTCTATTCTGATCAATGAGAGCTTTATTTTTTAAGTAACATCTGTTAAAATGTATTTGTATTCATACCAAGGAAATTCACGAGAAGCCACAAAGGATATAATGTTTCTAAGAGTCTCTGGTTTTGAGTAGCCGTAAGTTGGCGCTGTTGTAAATACATCATAATAAGGGTCGGTTCACTGTTTCAGTATTGAACTGTTACTGCAGCATTATGAGTTTTGGTGTAGTTAATGGAGATCTTTGTTTTAAACTGAAATTGTTACATGGAATGCATTGTTTCATGGAGTGCTGTCGAGAATCTGAAAGTTAGTCACTCTGGAAAAGGATACGAGTTTGTACCTTCTTGCTCTGGTCAGTTGACCTAACCATAAGGTAATGTGCAACCATGTTACATGTAGTGATATGAGATAACATGGCTTTCTTTCTTTTGTTGTCAGGATCTGCAACACCATGCATCTCAACCATCTCAGACTACAGCAACTCTCTGAGCAGGGCAATCACTGACATAGCCGTCATGGACTACTGCCAGAGCAAGCGTGACCAAGCAACGCAAAGTGAGCCCTCCCTTGAATTTGAAATCACAGCAAAGGGTGATGGTGGTATTGCATGCCACCAGGAAGGCTTGAACAGTTTTGCTTCCTCTGTTGCGGATGATGCAGTGCGGGAGGGATACGTGCATGCATCTAGGAGACCTGCATCCAAGAAGGTGGAAACGGCAAAGGGTCACCATGGACACTCTGTTGAGGATATAGCAGAGGGTTTATCAAATACACTCATAACCGATGCCCTTAATTCCAAGTTAGGTGACGGACAGTGGCATGATGGGATGATATGGAAGGGTAGTCACCGCTATCCTGATGGGGATGGAGATGGAATTACTCAAAATCTTAGTGCAATCATTGATGACATCGTCACTGTCGTCATCAAGGAAGCTTTGGCAGAAATCGCTGGGATGTGCGTATCGGAGACCGGCAGCAGTCGTGGCCCAAGCTTGGAAGGTTACAGTGTGATATCCACGTGGTCATCATCCAAGTCAGATAGCTTTGTCAGAATCGACATGGACAGTGACTTCAGCGCCAGTGGCACCCGAAGTGTTGGCAGCCTGTCGAGTGTTGGTTCTGAGAGAGTCGGCATGACTGTTGAGTCTTATGTGTCTAATGTTGTAGCAGGGGCAGTGCAAAAGATGAAAGAGGATGATGGCGATGAAGAAGGGCAAAGAACTCAAAGCGAAGAGCAGAGTGGTTCAGGTTCTGATATTTATGCTGTTGCAGGGAGAATAGTCAGTGGTGTGATGAACGATGTGAAGGAAAAGTTACAAAAGGAGAGTGAGGATGGGATGAGAAATTCCTTCTTCAAACCAGTAGTGTCTGCAGGACTTGAAGCTCTTGCTACCGACATCACTAATACTGCATTTAAGAATGCTTTTAAAGAGGTGACTGCATCATTTCCTGATCATGGGTATCAGTTCTCGCAATACTCTACCATTCCATCAACTCCTCCTCCATCTCCTTCCAATGCATCCACAGGGAGCTCTAAACGTTTCAGTCTTGAAGATCCTACACAGTTAGAGGAGTTTGCAGAGAAGCTCCTCAGCTCCATTACCCCAGAATCGGCCTCTACAAGACAGCAAAGAGGTAATGATGACGAGGTTGGTTTCTCAAGGTTTCAGGAGATTGAGAGCTTTGCCAGTAGTCTGGTGTCCAGGGCCGTTACTGATTCTACCCAGATTGTCAGCACCAGTGGACAGTATAGGAGAGAAAGTAGTTCAGGCTGCATCAGTTCCAGAAGTTCTTTGACAGTTCCATCAGGCAGTTCGAAGAGGTCAAGTATGGACAGCTTTACTGAGGATCTCCTTCGTATTGGAAACATTGATCCAACTGGTAGAAGGCCAAGTAAGACTGAAGAGAACATAGCATTCTTTTCTCAAGAATTGAGCCGTGTTGCGGAAGTTGAAGAGAAATTGGGTCAGAGGAGAAAGTCAGACCTGGAAGATTTCCAGCAAGAACTGTGCCAAAGTTCCATATCAAGTAGCACTAGCCATAAGAATGAAGTTACCCAGTCCAAAATCCATGCTGCAAGCAGACTTGCCAACCGACTTTCTGATGATATCATCTGTGATGCCTTCCTGCAGCTGTATGGTGCCACGCCCTTCAGAGAACTAATACGCCTTGACTCTCTCTCAGACCTTGATTCTGGTGGTGGGAATAGGCGACGTAGCTACCCACGTCGTGGCTTCAGAACGTCCTCAGTGTCCTCCACTTCTCTTTCAGTCAGGAGCACAATCTCTGAAGTGGATTTGATCACCCTGGCTACGAACCTCGCCAACACTATCATCGAATCAGCGCTTCAGACCTACAGGGATGAATACCTGACAGCGCAGCGAAGATTAGCCACTGAGAGTACCACTGATGAAGTGGATAGTCAGTTCCAGGAGACGGTGGACGAAGTCTCCATCATGGCCACCTATGACGGCTCCAACTTAGATCGTCAGGAGACAGCATGTACAAGCCTTGCAGGAGAACTGCCCCCTGTCCTTTCCATCCAGGAGACAGCTGGGTGCATCGTAGAGAAAGCTATCCAAGATGCAGTGGTCCTATACCAGGCTTCCTTGTCCACAGCCATAGGGGTCACGAAGCACCCCATAGGGACTCGGGTGAGGAGACCGATAGCCACTGGAAACTGGGGTTGTGGTGCGTTTGGTGGTGACCCACAGCTCAAATCTCTCCTTCAGTGGGTGGCTGCATCACAGTGCAGGGCCCCATCACTGTTTTACTACAGCTTCAGTGATGAGAGAGTTCGGCAGGTGAGATATTCTCAGGCATGAATATGTATGACACATTGTTAGCAGAGATCTGGGGAGCGTTTCATGAAGTGTCTTGTCAGTGATTTTTACTGACAACTGTTATAAGCTACTGAAATCCATGCATCTGATTGGCTGAGAGCAAAATTTGTCAGTAAAAATCACTGATAAGACACTTTATGAAACGCTCCCAAGGAAGGAGTATTTAAGATACATGTGCACTATACATGATATTTCCTGTAATGATATTTTTCACAGTGACTTACTGAGCACCCCTAATTCTTGGAAAAATGATGAGGAAAGGATGTGACATCTCAACTTTTTAATTTTTTTTTCATTTAGACATCTAAGCATGTAAAAGTTCTTAACCCGTTGAACACGATTTAATTTTGGTATAACATGCATTTTCCGTTGACTACAACCCATTTTACATGTATCTCAGGCTCATTATTCAATGGTTTAGGGGGGAAACCATTTAAAGTTTCCTGCATTTGAAGGGGCATTAATCTGTTTTGAAAAGTTTTAAATACCTAGAGGAAAATCTCAAGCAAATTGATTATTGCTGAGTGTCATGAAAATTTGTTGTTGTTGTAAAAGTGCCTGACATAAATATCAAGGTTTGGATTGGCGTAAAGTGAAAAGAATTGATTCTTTAACAAAGAAAACTTTTACCATACTCTCATATATCCATTTGAATATTCACTAATTGATTATTACTTCCCTGTATCTCCTCCTTCCATGCAGCTTGAACAGGTCACGCTGAAGATCCAAACCAGGCGTTGGAGCGTTGGCGACCTCATGCGCATCATTCTTGAATACTGCCACCTGGTGACAACTATGCCAGAGGAGTCTGGACGTGGCCTGTTTGAATACATCTTGGGTTTGCAATGTTGATTAAGTCTCTATTAAAAGAAAAGATATGCATGTGATTTGTTTGTGTCCTTTTTTCTTCCTCTCTTGTGTGTTACAAACCAAGGCAATTATTTTCTTGATAAACACTTAGCAATCATTACTATTCAATTTTCTATGATATGGTTATAATTTTACAACTTTGTAATGCAGTCATTTATTTTTCTTCTATGGAACGGTCGTGTCATGCATTACCAAGATGCGACATTTCATTCTAGTTTACTTGCAATGGTGTGTGTTACTTGTCTACATTTTGATGATAAACATATGTAACATGAAGGAGCACCGTGCTACACTGATGAAAGCTCTTGAACTCTCGTTTGAGAGGTCCTCGGTTCGATACCCACTCAATGCACATATCCTTAGACAATTTGTTTACTTGCATACATCTTTCCAAAAGATCCATGTGACAAGTAGTTAAAAATAAAGGGAGCAAAGAAGAACACATACCACCGCAGAGAATGGTACATGTTCCAAAGTCACAAAATTAAATCATCAGCCCAAGATTATTAAAGGGAAAGTCCACCCTAGAAGTTTTACTGTTTAAATAAAAGGAGATAAATTTGAACAGCATTTTAAAAAAGAAATGAACAAAATCGGTCAAAGAATAAGAAAATTACACTCATGTACATTTTCTAGTAAATTATTCTTGGCTCTGCAAATTGGCAACACTGATGACATCATATGCGAGCAGGTCTTCATACACTTTTGTACATGAAATTTCACATTTTCTCAATTTTCTTGGAAGTTGCACATTTTCTAACCGCCATAGTCAATGTATGTTCAGAAGAATTGATTTTTACATAACATACTTTGACTATGGAGTAAGAAAATGTGTAACTTGCAAGAAAATTGAGAAAATGCCAATTTGCAGAGCCAAGAGTAATTTACTAGAAAATGTAATGAGTGTAATTTTCTTATTCTTTGACCGATTTTGCTCATTTCTTTTTTAAAATGCTGTTCAAATTTATCTTCATTTATTGAAACAGTAAAACTTCTAGGGTGGATTTACCCTTTAAATTATCAGAGTCAACTGATGAACATTTTTATATGCCCCTCTCAACCCAGCTGTATTGAAGGGTACCTGGCTTTCCGTGGGTAGCAATGAGTGAAGGGCTTTAGGAAGAGCACTAGTGATATCGATGTGGCTACTCTGGATAAATAAGACCCCATTATTATTATACAAACAATAGATATGTCAAATATCCATATTACAATACTTCCTTGGCATGTACATCTGTGCTAATGTATATACAGTCAAACCTGCTTTAGCGACCACCTGTCTATAACAATCACCTGTCTATAAAGGCCACATTTTCTGATTCCCTTAAATGTGGATTCTCATTGGAGCATGTACTTAAGGAAACCTGTCCATAAAAGACCACCTGCCTATAAAGACCACTTTTCTTGTCTCCCGTGAGTCTTTATACACAGGTTTCACTGTAGTGCATACAGAAGAAGGATACACGCAGCTAATGAGACGTATTCTCCATAGGCTATCATGCTAGTCTGATTTTGCTTTGGTATTGCCCCTGTCTTTATCAAAATTGAATTTACTTGCTCTGTTTCTAAGACATAAATTTGTACCCCTGGGCCGGTATTCAATTCAATACTTGGATTAAGTAAAACTTTTACTAAGTATTTTACTTGGCTAAGAAATTTGCTCAAGTCGTATTCAATTCAATACTTTGAATTTTACTTTTGTAAGCCAACTTTAAGCCAAAATTCTTTGTGATAAGCATTGTGACGTCATATTTTCATTGCGCAATTAACAGTCGCATCAAATACGCTCGAATACGCTATGATATTATTCTGCTGGGCTTATGGTGACTGCGTATAAAAACCTATGCCTGCCAATCAAGGCCTCCAAAATAATTGGCTTAAGTCTCCTAGGTAGGTGTCTTAGATTTAGAGCAAAATACTTAGCCAAAATATTGAATTGAATACCAAATTTTGCTAAGTATTTTATCTAAGTAAAAAACTAAGATAAATACTCATATTTCTGACTTAAGTATTGAATTGAATACCGGCCCTGGAAAAGAAAAAAAAAGGTTTTATGACATAACGCCCTATCAAATCTTCTTAAAGTTAATTCAGTGTATGTTGTAAAGCATGTGAAATTATGAAAGGTAGCATAATTATTCCACTTGTAGTCACGGTATGTGGTATTCCTTCTATGAACCTTTGTAACTAAGCCTGGGAAGAGCCTTATTCAAATATTAGTGAAATTAAAACTGTCTTTGTGGAATAAATATGTTTATGTATCATATGGAATGTGTCTCCCTCTCTGACCAAGCAAGTTATTGGGTTCACAGAGATGAAGTTCCAGCGAAACCCTATGCAGCACCAAGTCGAGGCATTTCATCAAAATGGACTCTGCATCCAAGTTTATGATGGTGATGATGATTCACAGTTTGTATGGCGCAGACTCCTCCAATAAAGGGGAGTTCACCTTATGAGCACAACGTGGATTGGGACAGGGTTACAACTTTCCCCGCTTTCAGACATACCAATTTATTGTATATTCATACGACGTATGGATATACGACATATTGATATGAAACCTTTCAGATGCAACGCCCTGTTATCCGATAATCGTATAGGAGTATTCGGACGTACCTCGTGCTCAGTCGAACGGGAAGTCATGAATATGTAAGAGTCCCTTGAGCAGTATGAACTTCACGCGGGCTTTGCGCTTCATGTTTGTGTTGCACGCGTTGTGCTGGACTCTAGTAGAGTAGAGGTTGGGCCCTGAGCGTGCGTTGCAAATAAGTCCCGCCTACTTATACGACGTACGGATATGAGAGCATTTAGATGTGAATTTACATCGTATGGATATAGGATAATCCTATGAAACGATGCCCAAACCATCGTTTCGATATACGTGGTATATTGAAGCGACGTATCAATATAAGAGCATTCAGACGCTAAAAAACGTCCTATATCCATACGTCGTATATCCATATGAGAACTCTCTTGTCTGAAAGCGGGGTTAGACAAAATACCTAGCATTCAAGCCAAAGAAACATGGCATAGGTCTTTGGAAGAACATTTTTTGGAAGGAAATCTTAATTTGTAATAAGGCCACTTTGGTATAATAGTTTGTACTCTCAGCTTTCAACCATGAATTTCTTTTCTGCAATTCAAGAGCTTTGTTTTAACAAAGAAATCAAATTTCTATGTACCATTGACCCTGCACAAACATATAGTATTTGTTGTAACACATCAAATGTTAATAGTGCAATGTAGTCCAAACTACAGCATATTATTTTGAAATCTACGCCATAAGTGATATGAGTTCTAAAATATATTTCTTGCCATACTCATGTGCTAATTCAACGGCTATTAAAGCTTGTGGGCAAGTCATATTAAAGATGATTTTAGTACTGGATGTTCAGTAATGTTGGGAGATGGTATAGTGCCATCTTGTGGGGAAGTTTTGTTATTGGCTGTGTGGTCCAGTTTTGATAATCTTGTTGAAACCATTGGTCCTTTATAAGATTGGCTGGCCAACTTATTCATGCATATTGTTTATGACCTGGTGAAGTGGCCATGATCTTCTTTTACATGTATGCATACACTACAGGGGGGGGGGGGGGAGTTCACAGAAATCAATCTTATAAATCTAGTAAAACTTAACATGATTTTGCTAAGTCTGACTTATTGTAAGTCTGATTTAAGTTGGTTGGCTAAGTCTGTTTCACAAAGTCGCTCTTTGGGTACAAAGTTATGCATGATTTGAGTGTGTAGGCACAATTTGAAGTCAGCTTTGAAGCTTTGTGAAGCAACCCTACCCCCCCCCCCCCCCTCTCTGATTATTTCAATTCTTAGCATACCAGATATGGAAAAACTTGTATTTGAAATCTACACACACAAGCTACCATGTATGGCACCAAAAGAACAGTAGTCATCTTAATGTACTGATAACTTTTCTAAACTTTTTGTATAAGTTAATACATAAGGCCTCTGACAACATTGCATATTAGCATTACAAGTTGACATGCCATGTACTTTTTTACCAAATGTTTATGCATCATTACATATTTCTATTCATGTTGTACCTTCTTCAGTGTATGTTACAAATAAGAGCAGTATTTAAAGAAAATTGATCCTTTCCAAATGCCTATCCTTGTATTCCATATTATTTCTCTGGGTTGATAATAAATTTCTTTATTCAAGAAACTTCTAGTATTACTGTACACAATTTTGTGTATAATTTTCATAACCTTATTATGTATTATATTATTAATAGTCCTATGCTTTTATTTCAGTTAATTATAAAAATTCTATTACCAAATCATGCTATAAAGTAAATAATTGAGATTGATTTCCATCACGTTAACAGTTTACGGCCAAATTCATTAAATATTTCTGAAATATTCTGTGATGTCCTGTTAAATACATATATATTACTTTTCATCTACTTCAGTGATGCTACGCAGAGATATTGTACGGGTCATGAAACCTCGGCATTGTTTGTACAGATTTATAGACACTGACATGTAAGAAGTGCCACCTAAAATTCAACGATTTTACTTCATCAGTTGTGCTTTGCTCCAAGATTCATATTTATTCATGACAGCTAGTTTAAATCATGAACTGTATATTGTATTTTTTTTAAATCAGTGACAATCCACTTGACATTTATGTAAATGTATACTCGATTATATCTGACTTCCCATTATGTACTGCCATTTTTTAAAGTGTACTTTTCTCACAGATGATTTCTTAAGGATTTCAGATATGAGGCTACTTTGTGGCGCCACTTTGTGTGCGCACATTTTTTGTGTACAGGTCTGTGGGGTATAGGGCAACCAAAAAATGTCGCCGAGGCAGGACACATTTTTGTTTGCTGCCTGGCTACAAAAAATGCGCACCAATCAAATTCCTAAAAAGTTAGCACAGAAATTGTTGCCATGAGATTGTTTGCGCAAGTTTTGGCAAAATGCTCTCTTATTTAAGAGTTGATGCGTTAATGCGCGTTCATTAGCATAAGCGATGACACAAAGTCGCCTCATATGTGAAAGCGCCTTTACATGTACTGCAATTAGTCTACATGAAATCGATATATTCCATCAAAAACTGCAAATTATGCAGTTTCCAACTGTGGATGTGAGAGAGTACACATTGCTTGATAAAAAACCTGACTGTATCCATTGCCTCAAAAATCTACCCTGGCCTACACCTGTTTATGCAAATGCATACCTTTACTCAGATGAATCCACCTCGGGACATGGGTACACTTTGATATCCGTTACTGATAAAGGTATGATCGGATAAAGATATATTTCTACAGAAGCACTTTCTGGTACCAGGGAATAGTCCGATTTTAACCCATGGCAGTACAGAGTTTTCTGAAGGGCTAAAATAATCGGCTTTCCTTAATCACATTGGCAACACTTATTCTTGATTGCCACTCCATTGCCACTCATACATATTTTTTTAAAAATAGGTAAATAACATGAACTAATTGGGAATGAAAATGGCAAAATTTGACATAAAAATTGGCAATTTGTACATGGAGGTAGTGATTAAAATATTATTTCAATAAGTTGCCAAATTAGAGACATTAATGCTTATTTACAAGTTAATCACTCTTATTCGAAAACTGCATGAAGCAGAGCAATGGACTTTAAATCTTCAATGAATTTTTTTCTTCTTTTTGCTCCTGTATGATGTGTAATTCCTACTCTTCTGGATCAGAAGATACTGCAAAAGTAGCCTCGTTCATATTACCCACATATCCGTAAGATAGGCACAAATGTTATTCCTATTTACAGAGATGCTTTGGACTGCTGGCAATATGAACGGCTCCCACCGAATATTGCGGTATTTGCTTCCTCCTATTTTACGCTTATTTTGCACCTATGTGATGCCTATTTTACACTTCAAGACCTAGTGATATTACCCCCAATATTGTGGATACCTGATGTATATGAACTGCAAAATAAGCGCAACATTTATGGCTTGTGCTGTGGAGCGTAGCATCCGGTCGATGGGTTTTGACCCTTAACCGAATGCGCTTTGTACTCTGGGTAACCCAGATGTGATGCGGGACTTGCCGATTAGAACAGAATAGCGTAATATTGTGGATGCCAATATGAACAGTGTGAAAGGGAGAATAGGGCAATATTACGGTAATATTACCATATTTTCCCTGTGATATGAATGGTGTCCATGGGAAATTGCTTACTGATGCGCATCGGTAATAGTTACGGTACTGGGTAATACGAACAGGGCTAGTGTCACTATTAAAAGGAGACACTGTACTGTTATGGGGATAACAGGGAAAGAAGCCGATAGTGAAATTCTGTAGGAGCAGAGCGATTTCTTTAATTCTCTTGATATGGTCACAGAAAATGGTCGATTTGGTGTGTGAGTACTCGAAATCTGTACCTCAGTATACATGTATCGTTTCACGTGCAATGTGTGGAGAATACAAAGTGTTTGGTGAAAATGATGTTTGTTTGATATATGCAGTAGGAGGATATACAGTGTTTATACCAGTGATGGCCGTCTATATGTCTATCTCTTCGATGTTATTCATAATGTGTACTGTGGGATGTTTCACAAAGACTAAGAATGACTAAAGTCGCACTTGACTATGGTTTGCCACTCATGCCACTGTTTTCTTTCATCATGGACCTCTCAAAGGATTTGCAAATCATGGTCACAAATCGGCAGAATTGACAATGTTTTATAGTTCATTGATGAAGAAAACAAAAAAAAGTAAATTCTTCAAATTTGTGACAATGATTTGCGCATCCCTTGAGAGACCGATGGTGAAAGCAAACGGTGGCATGAATGGCCGGCCATAGTGAAGAGCGATTTGAGTCAATCTTAGTCTTTGTGAAACACCCCCAGGTTTGTAATGATGGGCAATGGCTGTGTAGATTGACAGTCTAAATGGAATTGGAAAATGACGTCAATTCTGGGTGGGGGGACAGTAAGGCACCGTTTTTCCTGATAGTTTCAGAATTAACTGTAAGCTGTAAGAAAAGTTTTTTCATGCTATCCCCTGTTATCTCAAATATGAAGAGGTGCCTAGAGCTGTGTTCTCTGACTTCAGTTAATCAAGAATAACATGTACATGTGCATACATGTAGCTGATAGCACTGAAAGTGCTGCTAATGTTTGGCATGAGACCTTTAAATGTGATGGAGTCACGGTTGAAAAGTAAACGTAAGAGAGCTATTGTGGAATATTATTATTATTATTATTATTATTATTATTATTATTATTATTATTATTATTATTATTTGGTTTGGCCTCACCTCGGTGCCTGGGAGGCGAAAAGCGAACTGAATCACTGAATAGTTCTTATATTCAGTAATTATGTATGGCTTCTGTCATAATGCATTTTAAGTTTCTGGACATCGAAAGTCTCTTCACCATGTTTTGATTTGAATTCAAAATGGACAGTTTGATTGGTTTATGAAGAATTTTTTTTCTCTCTCTCTCTCTCTCTCTGAATGCTTTACCTATATTTTCCTTTCTTTGTCAGTCCTCAATTCATCTCTCTCTCTCTCTCTCTTTTTCTCTCTCTCTCTCTCTATCACCCCATTGCTTTTCCTTACCTCAGCTCTCCCCATTCTCTCAACCTCCCACACCCTCTCTCTCTCTCTTTTCTTTCCTTTATCCACCTCTCCTCTTTATTGTTTGTGAATTATAAGTGCTGCATAATTTCAACGATTTCTATTCTTTGAAAAAAATGAAAATTTATTACTTTCAAGGACATTTAAAGATTACGTTTATATACTTCTGTTTTGTAGTGGTGCTGGATACATTATATTATGTTTAAAGCAGTGCAAAAAAATGAATGTGTAAAAAGGATGAATATTCATGCTATCTGCATATAAAATGCATTGTAGAAAAAAACTACTTTGTAAGTTTATAAATTATCATGCTATATTGTTTAATACTTGGCAAAAGATATCTTGATTGGATTAAGCCCATACAAGAGGCATGTTAAAGGAGTATCAAAAGTCTCTTATGATGGGTTTAGAATAATACTTTGAAGATGGAGATCTTTGATATGTATTCTGATTTCTGATGTGCAGAAGTCTTAATTGCATTTGTTGATCGGTCTTAAAAGGCTTTATGTGAATTTAAGGTTTGTTCAGACATGCCATGGTAAGCCACGGTAAGCCACGTGTAGGTATTTTTGAACGGAATGGCAATGGATGGAGGATGGGTGATGCTTACCTGTATATGAGTATTCACTTTAGTGTGAGTTACAAGATACAAATCTGTGAATTGCCACACACTTTACCCCACAGCAGTACAATGTCTTCTTTTAGTAGCACTGTTGCAGTATCTTTTTATCCAGAAATGCTAGGAATTTACACATTTTACTTGAGCAAAAAGAAAAAAATTCACTGAAAATTTCAGTCCATTTCTAATGCAGAATGTTGTGTCCTTATGGAAATAGTGATTTTTAACATTGAAACCGTGTTGCCAATTTAGAGAATTTAATGATTTTCTAAAACCATATTCTTTTTAAAAAATGGGGAAAAAAGAAAAAAACTAAAAGTAAAACTTTTCCATTATTTTCACACTTTTCAGCTTGTATAATGAATTTTTCATTCGTACCATTCTGGATCAAAATGTATTGAAAAATTGTCACTTCAAGGAGACACCGTACAGCTGCAGGTTAACATATACCATGTTGATTGATATACAAATGTATTTGCCTGTGGGGGTTGTGGACATGTTTGAGAGAGACAAAAAAATGCTGATTTCTTTTTTGTAATTTGAGTGGAAAAAAAAATGTCCTATTATTATGATTTATCTGAAAACTGTAAGCTCTTGATGGACAATAAAAAGTAAAGGAAATGTAAATGATGTGTTTATTTCATTTTATTATTTATCTCTGTGCAGTATTCATGATGCAATATTAAAACAGATCTTTCTTAAATGCATATTTATCATAGGTTCTGTACATAATTCATCAAAAAAAGAAAATATTATTGATCAAGAAAAACCTGATCTCTTATATTTGAACATGGACATTACATGATAATTTTCTGAATAATTGGATTTTAGTACTTAAAATGAGCCTTCTAATTAGGTCAGCTCATTTACCTTTTTTTAATTACTATTTATTTTGAAATATGAATTTGAGTGTTGAGTGGATGAGAGTGGTTTATGTATGGACAATGAATGTAACAGTACTTTTTTTCTCTAACGCAATCAAAGTTTGGACCATTCTATGACAACATCTATGCAACAGGGTTGGAATGTCACTTCAGCAGGTGAAAGTAAAAAGTTGTAGAAAAGCAAAACCTAACAAGTTTTAACATATCATACTGCTGGGCACATGGCTTAACCCATTTGTGACAGAGGGTCCACGTTATGTGGTTTGGTTTAATAACTTTTGATGCAGAGCCCTAAAAATCATACCAAATACATGAGCAGAAAGAGCAAAAAATTCTACACATACTGTGCCCATTTTGGTTGCATTAATATTTGTTGTTTGATGCTGAAATTTTTTTAAAGGAAAATAAGCATTAAAATCCTTAAATTGGCAATGTGATGAAAATGTTAAATTTACCATTTTTCCCTGCAAATTGGCAACTTTATGACTTCTCATCATACATTCAGTCAATTTATATTTATTTCAGATACATGATGTTTTATAAGAAAAATGTAGCAATAAAAGAAAAATGTTGGTGTTGCCAATTTGAAGAATAAAAGCTGATCAAATTAGGGTTTAAATAATTCCTGTCACGAATGGCTTAATGTCATGTAAGATTTTGCCTTATTGAAAGGTTACAATGGGCAGGAGAGACTAAATCTTTCGATACATCTTTAATTGAATTCTCTGCATTGTTAGCATTATGTATTCTGATTCTCTCCCTGTAGTTGGAACTATTAGCGTGAAGTCGTATCTCCCCATGTAAACATGCATTCCTAATGGTATCTTATCTGCTATTGGTCCTCGGCAAATATCTCTCGGCTTGGTAGGCAGTGACTTAGTGACTGTGAGAGGTGTCTTGATAGTTATGTGATTTGAATTATGTTGTCTGTATCAAACTTGAGCTATTAGTGACAAGATATTGTATATTCCCTCTCTCCATCCCCTTCTCTCTCTCTCTCTCTCTCTCTCTCTCTCTCTCTCTCTCTCTCTCTCCCTCTACACACATACACATACACACCCACACACACACTTTTTCTTTGTATTTCCCTTTTCTCTTTCTCTATTTTTCCTTCTTTCTTTCTCTCTCTCTCTTTCATTTTCAGCATCATTATCACCACACCACCACCACCACCACCATCATCACCACATCACTTTAAAGTATTTTCTATTCAGTAGTTGTGTTTGTTGATGTTTTTGTTCTTTTATGTCAATTCTGTCATGTAAATTGTAAAGTGCTCAGAGGGTTTTTTTGTATTATGCCCTTTAGAAGCATATTTAGTTGTCATCATCATTATTATTATGATCATCATATCACTATTAATTTTATCCTATATCACTGTAGTATCAATTATTAGCATCAAAGATTTTGTTATCACAATCAATGCTAAAAGCGATAGGAATAAACCTAATACAAAGCAATGCACAGTGAATTCTCAGCAGGGACCTGTTCCTGTTCATGTTTAAATAATACTTATTGCTTGAACATATGTGTATGTATTACAAGCATATGACATCAAATATAGATAATGATGTTCATAGTTGAATAACTACCAGGCATATGATTTTTGTCCTGATGTACTGTATACACAGTTACAACTAAGATGAGACTATTGTTTATATAAATTTTGACCCTGTTCTTGAAGATTTGATAATATTGTTTAATTAGAAAATAATTTTGACTACTCCCTAAAAAAGCGATAATCTGAAACAAAGTCCTTGCCCAAACTATTTGCATTACTAATTCTAGAACAGGGGCTGCTATAACTGGTATTATCACATTATATTTAGTCTTCAGTCAAGTCATATCTGTGGAAAAACTTATTTTCATTTATAGACGTACGTAATATTACAGTGAAAGAGTTTTAAATTGTGTGACTTCGGTTAAAAGCACTGGCAAAGTTATAGATGGTGGTGGTATACTGAAAATTATGTAATTGTTTATTGTATTCAAATTATGTTAACTGCTAAAGCATGTGTGCCCAAGAGGTAGCTCCATAGGCCTGTGCAGAGGATGTGCTAGTTATTATACATCACAAAGTTAAAAACTTATCAGTCGTATTATTTTGTATCTGTTTGAACTTTGATTGAAGATTTTCAGAAAAAGAATTGTATAAAAGTTTCATGATTCACACACATATTTTAGATTGTGAAAAATGTTACTAGAATCAAAATATGAAATGTTGAATATTTATAAGTGCTTGATGAGAGGCTAAACATTGGTCAAATATCTGGGTTAGCATGTGCAGTAGCTTATTCCTGTAACCATTGCCACAGCAACCTAAATGAAGCATCAGTAAGCTGTTGCACAAATTTACACGACACCCTGGCCAGGCCGATCTTTGGATGCTTGCACTGGGCGAAGATCACAGCAGAGGAGAGATAGTGCTTTATCAGAGCACCACTTCGAGAAATACTCGTGCTCGCATTGACCCCAAATCAAAAGGTACACCGATATTACAAAGTGCCTATCATTATATTTAGAATCTATGATTACAATATTTTCTTAAGCAATTATTTTCTGATCAATAAAACATACATATGACCAAAAGCATCTGGATTTAATTGAATTGATATGATATGTTATGAATGTTTTTGTCCTTTCGTATGCTTTCACTGTTTATACAGAATATAAAATGCATCTTTATCAGTCTTGCTATCTGTGTTACCCATAAGATTTGTAATTAGTATTTTACAGGAAAATGTAACTTTGATATGGCTAGATATTTGTCTATAGTAAAAAAAAAAATTTTTTTTTTAAAAAATCTGTATCCTTCAGTGGTAAGATTTTTTTTTTCTAGTTCTTCACAGATTTTTTAGCTATAAAGGATGATTTTCATATGATTTTTCCATTTTCATTCTTATTTTTTTATGAAAGATTAAGAATCTTTTATTGGGAGAAATCATTTTTTAAATCTTCTCCAGTTTTTATTATTATTATAATGATGCTATCTTCTGTTATATCTCATCCTGATTTAAGGTTGATTTAAATTTATATCTTTAAGATATGAAACCCGACTTTAGTCATGTTTCATATGAAATAGCAACCACATTAAGTTAAACATGTGGTAGAAACCACATTAAATGCAGATATTCTATGAAACATTACTCATTTTGCATTGATTTTATGTGGAACTATGATGAAATACGTTTGCCAGTAGTTATATACTGAAATGTCACTTGACTAGGCTACATTATAACCAAACATAATTGTAATCTTTGGCTTGTTTACCTAATAGTTACTCAATGTGGGTAGTCAGTGGGAACATTTTTCATGAATCATGCATCGAAACAGAAGAGGTGTATTAGCAATTTTAATGACTTTTCATTCTAATACTGTTTTCACACTGCCGAAACGGAATATCCATGCCTTTATATTTCATGATGCTTCACTTTCAAAACGCTTCCAAAACACTTCTGGTTTCTGTTCACAATGAACCAATGAAGTCCGTTTTGAGCGAAAGCGTAATATTACGGTGTGAGAGAGTGCAGAAATACGTCATTACCCACCATGCATTTTGCTATCTCTAGCTGTATAATTTTTTTGTTTTATTTGATATATGTAACAAAACAAATCAGTTATTCAGAATAAAATGTATAATTATTACTTAACTTATTGCAATTTGTTTAAATTTACTGAATAATTATTTTTTTATTTGTATGTATAGTTTAATTTTTAAACTCATGTACGAATGCTAACGCGTTTGTTTCTTCATACATGATTCGCGTCCATGCAGCTAGTAGCGTCGAACGTACGCTGCACTGCCATGCCGATCCATGCAGCTCGCTAGCGCTGCGATCGAAGATACCCGCGCTTTCACTCGTTTCCCGCATTTTCCAGGTTTTTGGTGGGAACCTGGTTGACCTTTGACATTTCATTCCGCTTTATTTCCTTTTTTCTGTACATACCAAAAAATAAAGCGTCATATTTGGAATATTCCGTTTTCAAAACACCTCAAAACCTAGTGATAGACCTCACACGTAGATTGTGGAATATTTGATTCTGTTTTCAAATATGACGCTTTGCCGAGTGTTCATACCAAAGCGTTTTTTTCAAAAAACGCATTTATTCCGTTATATTTGTTTGGTGTGAAAGTGGTATAAGAACCAGTATGGAAAGTGGTTATGCATTCAACCCTTCTTGTTACATATATGGGTAAATTATTTGGTAGTTTTTTTTAGCAACTTTACTTCCAAAAGTAGAATATCTACTTGTAAATGAATGATTAGAAAATACAAAAGAATAGTAAATAGAACATATTCTCCTTATAAGGATTGTTGCTTTAAAGCACCTAAGAATACTTCTATAATGACATAAAGGGGAAAATTCTTATGCCATCAGTGATATCCATAGTTACCCAATTATTTGGGTGGAGGGCTAGGTAAAGCGCCAGATATACCCAAATCAAATTGTACTCAGCAGGCTCAGACAAAAAATGGAAATCTTTCAAGATAAATGATTTAAGATTTGATACATTTTTGGGATCAGATATCTGATAATTCCTCGAAATTTCGACCAAAGTTGAGATGCCGAAGCAAAAATCTTCCATCCTCGTCCGTGGTCGGTCAGTGTGTGAGTAGCACTCTACTGACGCCCATCCTCAACCTTTGTCTCTCCTTATCTTCTCCTCTCTTACACTCATTAACTAAGGTTGCATCCCAATATGCCCTCCCCCCGGTACTAAAGGCTGCGAGGTGAATTTGGTCTTTACTCAATGTTACATGTACAGATATAGATGTGGAGCATCAGGACTAAACCATTGTCAGAGCAGGGAGGAAGTGGATGACAAAGAAGGATGGATGGAGTGGAGTGTCTCCTGAAATTGAGGTAATTGTTGACATTATTATGAAAACTACTGGGTGCCGTTGCATATTTGCCATCAGTGGTAACTTTCATGGAATACTGCCCTTTTATAGGCTGTTGAGCAACGTTACCATGGTAGCTACCACTGATGGAAAAGTTACTTTGATAGCAAGTTTTTATGCATCGGCATCCTGATTTGACAAAATAAAGTGGTTTGTCACAATTTTTGTTGTCATGTTCACATTTTTCATGCATTTGAATAAGAAGGTGTATGCATGAATACCTGTTTTCCATGGCAACTTATATTTAAAATCTTTAATTATTCTGGTCAAATTCTGAATGATGTACACTGAACTAGCTTTACCTTTATATATGTCATATCTAAATAAGAATACTCATATATATATATATATATATATATATATATATATATGAACAGACGTGTTTTTTCGTCTGTTTCAGAAACGGATTTTGATTTACATCTTTTTGTCACACCGTGGGCACTGACGAAGAGTGTGACTTCGCCTTTCACTTTTGAGAGCTATGCTCCGTTTTCTTTTAAAATCTATGATTTTATTTTTTATGGCATTCTACTACCAACTCTGATTCCTATATATATAATATATATATATATATATATATATATATATATGCATATATATATTCATTTATTTATTTATTTATTTATTTATTTATTTATTTATTTATTTATTTATTTATTTATATACAGTATATACAGATACTGTGTAAATGTAATATCTAAATTTTCTAACTAAATACATTTATACTATTGTTTTTATCATATAAGGTCCAGTGGGAATAACTTGTTTTTCCTTGTATTTCTTAAAAAGAAAAGACAAAAGTATTGCTATTCCATTTTATGACTTATCAACTTTTGCTAAATCTGAATTTTGCCTTGTTCAATTTATGTTACTGTAAAATGAAAAAAAAGTGTGATCCGTTTAAAAATTTCCTTTTGATACAAAACATTTTTGCTTCGGGTTTATTAGGACAAATGGGAAATATTGCTCTACAGGAAGGAAGTAAGGAAATAGAGAAAGGAAATAATTACCAGTATTTCATCAAATGTAGTTGTGATAAGACCAGGAAAAAGGAAACAGAAATAGCGGTAAAACTAGAATGGTGATTACCCATTTATTACTGATAATCAAATATTGGCATTGATAATTATGATCCCCTTGTCCCTGCATGTGCAATGCACCCCTCCAAATAGAATGGTATCATCCAGCATGTGAGATACACTATGTCTGTGCACTACTGACTTCTGATACAGTACCCTTAAAATTGAAACCTCAAAATACTTGACCAAATCCTTGTAGAGTTCAGTCGCACATCAAGTAGCGCAAGGAAGAGGGGAGTTTTTACTTCTGTCTCCTTTAATAGTTTCAATTTTTCGACTGTAGATTATTTTTTTCCAGGTCCGTTACAAGATGGAAGAGCCAGTGTAAACAGACTTCTGCTGGGTTTTTTTGTTTGACATTACTTTACCAGCCATAAACACAAGTGGACCTCAAGTGGTGAGTACTCTAATTATTACCTATTAAGTACTCGCCTTTATTTTTTTATTTGCAATGTGTGATAGCCTAGCCTCCTTCCATTGTTGTAATCGTAAGATTTCATTTTAATCATTTATACCTTTTTATTCATTCTTTATACCAAAAAAATTTGTAGGTATTTGAAATTTAATGTGATGCAGAATTAATTTTCTTGTCCATATTTCTTCTTGTAATCGTGTAGTGATTGTTGCAGTATGTTGTGTCTTGTGGGATGCTGTTTGATTGTTGTTGTTTGATTGTTAAAAGAAAAATGTTGTTACAATTGACAAAGTAGACTCATCATCATTTGCAATTATCTTTTATTATATTTGTCTTCATATAACACTGTTTCTCACACACATAATGTCCCGATTTATTTTGCAATTCATGGATATTTTGTATTTTTTCTGTGTATTTGAGATTCTGTTTTTGTAGAAATATATTTGAAATGTTATTTTTTTTTACTTCGGTATTATTCAGTATTTATCCAGCATGATTTGCTGTGTTGCTTATGATATATTCATATCTGAAGAAGATATTAACATATTAAATTAATTTGTCAAAGTTATTAGTATATTGAAGTAAGATTCATTTATATTTAGTACTTTCAAAGGAACAAAAGCATTCAGAATAGAATGCATAGGAATTGCAAAATTACAAGGATGAAGAAAATATAACAATGACAACATTAACTTGATATAAATTAACTGTTTTACACATTTCTCATCATTTCCAGTTATTTATTCATTCATTTAAGCATTTATTTATTTGTTTATTCATTTATTCATTTATTTCTGCATGATTCAACAGATTACATAGTATGATCATGGCCAGAGCAAAAACAGAAGTAAATACAAGGAAAATTACAATTATTATACATTTGCAATTGCAAATAATAACATACAGAGGTATGACAACATTAAGCTTAATGCTTGAGACGTTGCCACACCTTACAATCCAACGATATATATTTTCTGAAAGTGGTAGAAAAACTAAACTAACTACTAAGTGCTAACTAAAGTAGACAAGTTAATTAACTCAAACATGACATCGTTGAAATATATACAATAAAATGTTATTTGCAAGTTTTAAATAAAAATAAGAAAATAAGAATGAGATAGAATAGCCTAGTGAATTAAACATAAACATGTTACAAAAATAAATCTGGAAAATGAAAAAAAAGTCTAATATTAGAAATGAAAATAATCTTATAGCAATAGAAGCTATTAACAAACAACAATGAAGTATATGTGTTATTTCAATCTCAACTGATTCGTTTGTTTTGTTCTCCAGACGTATGTAATTACTACTCCCTTCATGTTTAGTTAATGTATAGTTATATATGCTCATCCATGATATGTTTATGATTTATATTCTGTCATTCAGTGTTTAGTGTTTAGTTAATAATAGACTCCTTGCATTTATGGGTTTTAATGATAGATAGGGAGAGAGAGTAAGAGAGAAGAAAGAAAAATAAAGAGAAAGAAAGGAAGTAATTACTGTCGTAAAAGGAGAGTTGGATAGAGAGATATGTGCTACGAAACCTGGAAACAGAGCCAATGAGCGTAAAAGAGAGAGTGAGAGAAGGAGAAAGGGCGAGTGTGTGTGTGTGTGTGTGTGTGTGTGTGGGAGGGAGAGAGGGGGAGAGAGAGAGAGAGAGGGAAGAGTAAAGGAGGGAGAGAGAATGAGAAAGTGAGAGTGTGTGAGAGTACTGAGAGAGAGAGAAAGAGAGAGAGAGAGAGAGAGAGAGAGAGAGAGAGCGGCGAGTGTGTGTCCCAGAGAGTGAGAGATAGATAGATAGATAGATAGATCATTTAACACTACTCTAAGGTCACTCTGTACAGTCTTCTAAAATTCCCTAGGGTTAATCACTGAGGAAGTCCTAAAGGAAATTGATTTTTTTTTTATTATCACCATACTCTAGTAACCTGCTACCATGTGCGGATTAGACAATTCCTTGAGTTTTGTTTTCATTCTTGCAGTATAAATGATGACATCTTTGTGTTTCTCGAGTTTAGAGTGAAATTAATTGCACTATAAATGGAAAAAAATTGTTTGACATGTTAAGGATTGTGTAGGAATCTGTTGACATGTATTCAGATTTTATCATACTTAATAGTGCTGGAATTATCTCAAATTTTGAAAAATCTGCATACATGTGGCCCTATGATTTTTATGTTGTTTTTTTTTTTCTTAATTTTTTAGAAAACAATACAATTATTTTGGGTTTAGAAGTCTTCAAATGAAAGCCTACTTTTAAAAAATATGTCAGGTAATTGGTTTCATGTTTTGCATTACACCATTAACTGATTGTGATAAATGCTGATAATGATTTTAGGCACTATCCACTTTGTAAAGCATACATCAAATTATTTAAAGCCCAAAGTAGATTCCATCTATCTAATTCTGTTGTTAATTTCTAAGTTTTAGCATGTGATAATTATGTAAAACAGCACCTTGATTTTTATTTGTTATTTCTATATACAGCAGAAAATTTTCTCATCGTGTTTAGTACGAAAACTTTGTTTTGTTTTGTTTTTTATTCCTGTTAACGGCGCAATCAACATTGATCTGCTGTAATTAGTACAATGGGAATGAGAGCGGGGGTTACTAGTTCATTAGAGCGTAAGATTAATTGCTTGGTTTGAAGAGTCCCTATCAATCACTTTCGAGGGACCTGGAACGCACGAAATTAAAGCATTTATGGAGGAAATGAGATAGGTATAGTTCTCAGCTGGAAGTACCATTAGCGCCATCTTCATAAATTACCTGGACAGTCTTGTGGGATGTCAAAATAAAATGGGAAGAAAGCGTGGAATAGGGTTAGGGATGCAGAAGGATGGACCATTATTAAAATTTTTATCTTCCAGTAGTTTTGTTTGCGTAATTTGTTTAATAGTGATGCCTATAATAGTGTCGTCACATGCTCACTACTGCCCCCCCCCCCCTAAATAAAATCCTGGCTTGGCCGGTAATCAGATAGGCATGAGAGATAAACAATTTATAATCCTCCAATGGTTTTCTCATTAATATTGATTGCAAAAATGATCTTTTGAAGGAAAACTGTATTGATAAGTCAATAATAATTCTAACTTTATTGAAAGATGACACTTTCCTCAATTCCTCAATTTTTATTTATCTTGCTTCCAATTATATAAATCTTAAACAGTTTTGGTATTGTATTTCATCTTTGGATGCTCAGATGAAGGAAATAATTCATGACTTTGCCAAATCCTTCTTTCGTGATAGATAACAGCTTGAGTCTTGCTTAATAAGTGGCGTCTTAATGATCCGTTCACACGTTGCCTTGAGGTCCAAAGTGCACTCTGTACAAGGTTCAGGATGAAATTTGATCGATCTAGATGTACTCCCCGATCATGCCCGAGTTAGTTATCTTGTTGAGTATTTAACTCATTAAAAACAGCAACAAGGCCTTTTTGTATATAATGATTAAGCAATTCATCTTCAACCCTGTTTTAGAATACGAGCAATATGAGAAGAATTACCCATGTTCCATTTATTCTCTAAACTAAATAACTAGTTTTCTCTTCCCCTGAGCGACCTTCCTCTGCCATCTAATTTGGTTTCTGAGGTAATGATCCCCTCTCCTGATTCTCTTGTATTACTTCTCCTGGTTTTTTTTCTCTTTTCCTACTTCCTAATTTATTCATGATTCTCATTTCCCACTTGATCCGATTTAGTTCGTCGAGAAAGTGTCCTACGAGTTGGCCTTTTGTCTTTCAAAATTTTTAAATTTTTAATGTATTCATAATTATAGCATTTGCACAGTTTTTCTTGCTTTATATGTTTTATTATTTTCACATGTTTATGTATGTAAGCTGTTGTAATTAATTTATCATCAGCAAGTGGAGGCTAATTTTTTTTATGTATTATGGACTAATAAGATGAATTGAATAAACATACATGTAATATGTTTTATTTTTTTCACATGTTTATGTATGTAATCTGTTGTAATTGATTTATTATCAGCAAGTGAGGCTAATGTTAAAGTTTACCTGCAAGACTCTCTTATCATGCATAACTTGGCAACTGCTGGTCCAATGGCAACCAAACTTGGGTGGTAGATGCATTAGGGGTGTTGCGGTGCTGTTGGAGGTCACGTGGTGAGGTCAAAGGTCATTTGAGGTCACAATGTTATAGAGTACCTGCAAGACTCTTTTTACATACGTTAAAGTTTACCTGCAAGACTCTCTTATGACACATAACTTGGTAACTGTTGGTCCAATGGCAACCAAACTTGGATGATAGATGCACTAGGAGTAACATCATGTTGTGGTGCTGTCAGAGGTCAGATGGTGAGGTCAAAGATCATTTGAGGTCAAATGTTATAGTTAACCTGCAAGACTCTTGTATGACAAAAAAACTTTGCAACTGTTGCTCCCTTTTCAACTAAACTTGGGTCATAGATGTACCTGGGGGACCTTCATGTTATAGTGGTATCGTAGGTCACATGGTAAAGTCAAAGGTCATTTTGTTTCAAATGTTAAAGTTTACCTGCAAGACTCTCTTATGACACATAACTTGGCACATGTTGCTGCAATAGCAACCAAATTTGGGTGATAGATGGACTAGGGGTACATTCATGCTATTGTGCCGTCAGGTCACATGGTGAGGTTAAAGGTCATTTTAGGTCAAACATTAAAGTTTACCTGCTAGACCTTCTTGTGACATCAACTTGGTTAGGGATGTACTTGGGGAAACCTTCGTGTTATGTAGTCACGGGTGGGCGAGACACAATCTTGCTATTGCCTTGTCTATGTATTATGGACTAATAAGATGAATTGAATAAACATACATGTAAACAAGTGCAAATCAACTCTTTAAGTAGTCATATTAGGAATCATTTCATCTTGGAGTTGAATCCACTCTCAAAATAGTGAAATCCACTCTCAAATTAGTCATTCAAACAGCTATTATGCAGTGAATGATACTATTTTCATGATGAATTTTGTCTCTAAAGTGAAATATACCCTAATATGACTCCTAAAAGAGTGAACTGTTTGTGATTTTTGTGAAAGAAATTGTGATAAAAATACATTTACTTGGATTGAGTTTCATGTTATTAGTCAAAGACAAGATCATCAACATAATATAAAAAGGTAAAGGGAAATCATTACAATTTTGCTTGTAATAATATATGTTTAATTCCTGGCACTCAGTTCTATTTTTGTTTCAGTCTCAATATGATATCTTGTTATCATTAAATGTGTCCATCTGCAAAGTTTATCAGGTGAAGCTTGGTACTTGAAATAAGAGAGAAAGATAGAGAGGGGATGGAGGAATAGATCGGAGAGGGAGAGAGGGGGGAGGGAGAGGAAGGGGAGACAGAGGGAAAGGGAGAGACAGAAAGATACAGATTAAAAGCTATGGGGAGAAAGATGGACAAAGTGGGAGAGGGGGGTATCAGGGAGAGAGAGGGAAGAGAAAGAATTTGCCACGGGCCAGCCATCGGGGTTCGACGAAGATGCTGATTTATGATTTGAGGTACTTAGCTGTCTTGTAAAACAGGTTTATTAGCAACACTCATGATATACTGTATATAGGGTATGACCAGGTGTGTAAAATGTAATCTAATTTGTATTTCTGTCTGTGTCTCCCCCTTCTCTCTCTCTCTCTCTCTCTCTCTCTATCTATCTATCTATCTATCTCTCTTTCTCTCTCTCTGCAGTATGTATGTAAAACGTCTTTTTCTCTCCCCAATCCTTCATTGTACATTCTCACCCCTCTCCTCCCCCCTCACTCTTCAGTCTTACTCATAGGATATGTCCTTCAATTTCTTTCTCTCACTCTTCCTCTCTCTATCTGTTTGTTCATTGTCTCACCATTTCTCTTCTCTATCACACACACACCACCACGCACTCTCTCTCTCTCTTTACACTCCAACAATGTGTAGTTTCCTTATACTTCATTTCTGTCTAATTTTCTCTTATTTTTATGTAATACAATGATTACTCATAATTCATCTATTTAGTACCAAACTGTTCATCACAAAACTATATAAGGTGATCTCCTATTTGTCTTTCATTTCTTACAGGAACATCTGGAGCAAACTTCTGCCAACAAAGACACTTTCTACACTTCAATTTCTGGTTGAATCTTTGTTCTGACTGCTTTAAAGGTAATTCAAACTACAAGTTAATCTGTCATGAAATACTGGAAAAGTTAACAATGTTACTAGAAATTTAAATCTAGTTTTTCCATTTCTATTTCCTAAAACTTGAATTTTTTTTGTTGGTCTCATTTGTACATGAAGTGATGGTAACATCTTAAAATGCCCAATAAGTGTATCAACACCAAGACCAGAAATGACCAGGAGTTGGCGCAGATTTTGACATTGACCCCTGTGCATTCAACGACGAAGGGTTGCCCCTCAAAAATGTTACATAAATAAATGAGAGGAATGACTCTCCTGATATATATCAAATTATTTCAGATCCATCCTTAAACTATATGCAATTTCAAAAGCGTGAACTTTTTCTGACTCCCACTGTATTTCAATCACTTCACAGAGCAGTAGCCAGCATCGCCAAGATGCCCACATCAAAGTCTGCGGACATGACCAAGAACGGCAAGTCGTCGGGCGTTGGTGGATTCATCACATCCCTCCCAGCCGACCCGATCGACAATGCTGCCCTCGCTGAGATCGAGACGGAGGAAGGAGTGGAGCTCGTTCCCGAGTTGACCTACCGTGATGTGAAGAAGAAGAAGAAGGGTATCTCCAAGTACAAAGACCCCCTGAAGGTGTTCTATCCTGTCAGGAGAAAACCAAAGTAAGTTCTAGAAATTTGAACTCTAGACATAACAAACTACCAAAGAAAATTTTGCTCTGTTGTTGGCAGTTCTTTGCTTGTCTATTATCAGCTTCGGTTGTTACTTCTCTTAGAAGATGCAACATCGAAATGGTGTAAGGGTGAAAAGGTAAAGGATTAGTGTCATATTAACTCATCTGTGATGGAGAGTCCACATTATGTGGTTTTCCCCAATAACTTTTGATGCTGAGCCTTAAAAACAATTTGAGCAGGAAGAGCAAAGAATTTCTACACATATTCTACTAATTTTTGCTGCCTCAGTATTTGTCATGTGAAAATTATTTAAATGGTAAATAAGTACTAAGATTATTAGATTGGCAATGCAATGCAAAGTTTTAAATCATTACTTTTTTCACTAACTTATGACTGATAAGAAAAATACAGCAATAAAAGAAAAAAACTTCAGGAGTTGCCATTTTGAAGAAGAAAAGCTGATCAAATAAGGCTTGAAATAATTCCTGTCATGATTCATGAATGTGTGAATGTTTACGTATAGTAATCCAAAGATTATTTCCAAAGCCAGTATAGCCCTGTTTAATCCTGTGTGTACTTTACACACGACTTTACGAACGACTTGCGTATGAAGTGCCAGATGGGATGCTCAAAGTTTTCCCTGATTTTTTAACAAAGTGTGACTGCATTTCCCATAATCCCAATCAAATTGTGGGAAAAAATATACTTCACAATAAAAATGGCTGTAAACAGTAGTAATGTTAATCTGCTTCTGCATATCAACCTTTAGCTGAAGCAGTTTATAATGACTGAGAATCCCATTTGGCTTGCCATATTCGAGTCGTTCGTAAAGTCATTCATAACTTTACGAACAGCTTTATGAAACACCCCCTGGATTATGTTTTAATGCATGACAATTACTGCATGCTTCTGGAATTATTGCCAATTTAAAGATCTCTCCCTTCCCTCTCTGTCATAGGGAATTGATTTTGCAGTTAAGCCTTTGCATCTTTATTCAGATCCTATGTCTAATTTATTTTATGGATTGTAATCCTGATTCTCTTTCTGTTCTGTAGAGTGCAAAGAGTCCTAGTACTATAATGTTAGGTGATAAATACAGTATTAGAAGGATTAATGTATCAAATACTTTGGCATGATTTTGTGTAGGATTTGTACATTGTCAAAAGCTTCATGTAAATAATGCCATAACATAATCTCCACCCGATTTTTAATCCCTTGGATTTCCTATCTCTTGCAAAATCTGAAACACCATCCAATAAAGAGATAATCTAAACTGGTATTACACTGACAAACTGTGTATACTCTAAACAAATACTCCATATAGACCTCACCAAGTGACATCAAAATAAGTCATCCAGAAAGGAGGTTGAAACAAAGGCCTGAAAACTTTTGGACCACGAGAAAAGTTACAGGGTTTCCTTAATAGGTCTTAATCAGCTAGAGTCCTTATCACTAATGTAAATAAAGAATCAGGATTATAAGTAGCTAGAGCAGTAAACAGAAATGGAAAGAAAACACCTTGTTGGTTTTCAAGTCAAGTATTTGGTCAAAGTTCGTTAATTAGTGGCCCTGCCTTAACCTGTATGCTCACTCACTCACTGTAATGGAATTATCTTGTTGGCTTTCCACAAGTGCTTTATGATGTAATTTTGTTTGTGTCGGGTCTAGGGTTAATTTTTGTCAAAAATTCTGTGAAGTACGTCTGATTTAATAGGTGGGGTCAAGCTACTACTGATAGATAATGGAATTATATCAAAAATATCTTTATTACACACCACTGTATGATGATACATGTAATGGTGCATGTTATTTCTGATATGTTGTTACAGATATGAGTTTAAAACTGGGCTTTATATTTTCCTCATGAAATAAGATATTTTTAAACTGAAATGTAACTCACATCATTAGCATTAAACATTATGATTTCAAACCATTTATTTCTCTTGTTGGATTTATGTAACCAGAAAAGCATTAGATCCACTAGTGAATTCCAATCAAATCATTCGGGGGGGGGGGGGCATAGTTAATTTAATTTCAATGGAAGTGAGGACGTAAACATTTTAAAAGTATACTGAGCTTTGTAATGTTAAGGGAAGGGTTTTCATGAAATTCAAAAGGTTTGAAAACAGGCAACAGCAATCAAGTGAATATTTTTTTTTCATGTTTTTTTTTTCCCCTCCAGAGAAGAGAACTACTCCCCCCTTGACCACTATGGACTGTTCTCCTTCCTCACTGTCAACTGGTTGACGAAACTCTTTGTGAAGGCAGTTAAGAACAACCTTGAATTTGATGACCTCTATGACCAATCGGAACTGGATACTGGATACTTGAATGGATTGAGGTAGGGAAGGAGGAGGAGGAGGAGGAGGATTATTGTAATGGTGGTGTTGGTGATTGACGATGATGATGGTACATGTATATGATGATGATGATGGTGATGATGATGATGATGATGAGATGGTATTGATGACAATGATGACGATAGTGACAGTGATAATAGTGATAATGATGATGATGTGATGCTGATGTTATGTGATGGTATGTGATGATGAGGTGGATGAGGATGGCGATGAGGATGATGATGATGATGGTAATGATGGTAATGTAATGGTGACGATGATGGTGAGGAGGAGTATGATGGTGATAATGATGGTGGTATATGATGGTGATGATGATGATGATGATGATGATGATGATGATGGTATGTGATGAGGATGATGTTGAGGAGGAGGAGGAGGAGGATGAAGATAAGGATGATTATCATGGTGATGATGGAGATAATGATGAGTTTGTATAGATGACGATGATGATGAAAGTGACAATGGTAATGATGATGATGATGGTGATGATGATGGTAGTGATGATGATTATGGTAGTGATGATGATGGTACATGGTGATCATGATGACGAGATGGTTTAGTATTGATGATGATCATGAAGATAGTGACATTCATCATGATGATGGCGATGATGGTGATGACGGTAATGATGATGGTGACAATCGTAATCCTGCAGAACCTTAAGAGCCTCACCAATCTCATCATACTATCTCATCATTCCTAGATTTGAGAAGATGTGGAACGAGGAGGTTGCCAAGGTCGGCCAAGAGAAGGTCAGTATGGGAAAGATAGCCATGAAGTTTGTACGGACCCGTCTTATCATCATCATCACCGCTCTGCTTGGATACTCCAGCTGTCTCATCGTCATTTCTGTAAGTTAATATCTGGTAGTAATGCCCATCAACAAATTCATTCTGAACCCTTTTTGTAGTGTTATGGGATCATATTCATTATGAAACAGGTTCTAGAATCTAAGCATTCTGATTGGTCAATTGTTGGATAAGATTTGATTTTTCCCTAACATACATTTTCCATCATAGACACCAGCCCAATTTATCTCAGGCTGAGCACTTGACGGGTTTATAGTGAATGTTTTTACGATATCTTCTTGTTGCTGCTGTGCTCCTTTCTAGGCCTACCTTGTGCAAGAGGTCCTGGTCTTCACTGATGATGTGGACGCTCCCATGTCCCGTGGTTACATCTTGGTCTGTTGCATTCTAGGGGTCAACATCATTCGTATCATCAGTGATGTGACTTTCTGGATGACGTCGATGAGGACGGCCACCAGGTTGAGGAGCGGTATCCTTTCCTTTGTCTTCAAGAAGATAGCAAGGCTGAGGAATCTACAGGATAGGAGTGTAGGAGAGGTAGGTCGATTTTGAGGATAAGGGTGTAGTGGAGAATATAGGGGGTGGGTGCATTGGAAGGAAAACATCATTTTTATCATCAGTGATGTGACCTTTTGGATGATATTGATGAGGATGGCCACCAGGTTGAGAAGTGGTATCCTTTTGTTTGTTTTGAATAAGATAGCTAGGCTCAGGAATCTACAGGATAGGAGTGTAGGAGAGGTAGGTCGATACTGAGGATATTAGGGGCGTAGTGGAGAATATAGAGGGTGGGTACATTGGAAGGAAAACATCATTTATATCATCAGTGATTTGACATTCTGGATGACTTTGATGAAGATGACCACCAGCTTGAGGAGTGGTCTTGTCTCATTGGTCTTCGAGAAAAAAGCCAGGCTCGGGAACCTTCAAGAGAGGTAGGGTGGTAATGAGGGTAAGTGGTGTAGTAGAGAATAAAGGGAATAGGTATTGGTAGAAAAAAGTCATCTGCATCATCAGTGATGCGACCTGGATGGCATCACTGAGGACAGCCACAAGGGTGAGCAACTATATTCTCTCCCTTATATTCAAGAAGATTGCCAGGCTGAGGAACCTACAGGATAAAGAGTGTAGAAGAGGTAAGTTGCCAGACAGATACCGGTACATGTTCGCTGTAGTACAGTGCCGCTGAAGCTCAGGAGCGACATTTTGTCCTGTTGATGAAAGAAAACTTGGCCTCTCAACCCACCTGTACTGGTGTGTGAAGGAGGTGGTTTTCTTGTTTTCTGTGGTAACAAGAGGAAGGGTCAGATATGTTGGTAGAACAATTGTAATAGATTACTTTCCTCTATATGATTTTGAAGTTAAGCAACTAATAGTAGGAGACATTAATCATTCTTTTTCATCAATTAATGCATAATCGTCTATCTTCTTCAAGCCATAGAGCATTACATGTTGTATGAGTCTGAATGTGTTACAAGGCTTAAAGAGAACCACCAAACCAACTGGTGATGATTTTATATGAGCATTTAGAGATTGTCATATTTTTCTTCCTTGCAGATTGTCAACATCTGCGCCAACGACAGCCAACGTCTCTTTGACGTCTGCGTCTACGGTAACTTTCTCTTCGTCTCCATCATCCTCATCGTTGCCGTGTTGGTAGCAGCTAGCCTGATCATCGGCTGGGCGGCTATCTGTGGTGTTTTCCTCACATTCATATTCTTCTGGCCTCTCCAGGTATGACACTTAACCTGTTGAATATGACTTTGATTTCAGTATAACAGACACTTATCATAGACTAAAGTCCCCAGTTCTCTGTTTTCTAAAATTCAAATTCCGTGTTCTTCAGTGTTCTAAACTTCAATTTCGGTGTTCTTCGGTGCCAGGTACAAAACATATGACAAAGCAATTGCAAATAGTTAAAATATTAAAAAACGTTAATTTACCCTAATATATACGTCTGCATGCAGAATGCAAGCAGACGCAACTGAAGCAACACATGCTTAACACTGCGAACACGTTTGATCCGGATTTTCTGATGATGCACAATTTTGCTTTATTTTTCAATTTAACCATATTTTTCACAATTCAATTTTGGGGGGGGGCCTGAAAAACAGCATTTCCATGAAATTCCGTGAATACCTTGTTCTTCCTGAATTCTGAGAAATTTCCATTTTCTATATCGCAGAAAACTGGGGACTTTACCATAGACCCTAGCCAGAGTTATCTCAGGCTTTAGTGATCAACAGGTTAACCATAGTATTTACTAAATAATGAGTTCTCTAGACAAATCTCTAGACAAATTTGACAAATTATTTTACACATTACAAAATACAGAAAAACCTATTGTTATTTGGCCACTTTGTCATTTGTTTCTTGATTTTGTTTTTCTTCTTTGCAGTAAATTCCTCAGTGGACTTATATGACATAATGTAATAAACAAAATGTTTCAATCTAGGATTGACTTCCCAGTTATTACATCGCAAAATAAAAATGAAAGAAAATGTAATACAGAAGAGGCTTGACTTCTGGGTTCAATGATTCCAACTATAAAATCTTTTCACATGAACAAAATACTCTAGAAAAAGTTCATTGCCTTTATATGCAGTGGTTCCAAAGATGCTTTTTGCCTTGGCACTTTTTTTTTGGGGGGGGCACCTCATATACCATTTATTTATACACAAACAAAACTGCAGGGATTTACCTTAGGGTTTGCTTCATCATAAGTGAGCAAGCTTTTTTAATTGAATTTTTTTCCCATCTCAGATGATCTTCGGTAAGATCACATCCATCCTTCGTGATCGTTGTATCTCAGTCACCGACGAACGTGTCCAGAAGATGAATGAAGTATTGACCTATGTGAAACTGATTAAGATGTATGCCTGGGAGGTGCCTTTCTCCAAAGCCATTGCAGGTATGTACACCAAATAATCAACAATGTCTGCAGAGATTCTAGCCTCTAAACATTGTTATAAAACGGGTTCAAGGATGTAGCCAATAGCGAGTGCGTATGCATGTCACATGTTCATGCTTTAATTCTACACAACCTTCCAACCGTGCATTTTTTGTGCAGCACTGTGCATTTTGGATGCATTACTTTACCTCTAGCGTGTAAAAACTGAGGCACGTGCCATGAAATACGCGTTCTTTCTAGAAGTCTATCACAAGGATTTTGATGCGCTTACTCAAGGGCGCATATGACACTGGCTACGCTTGTGATGTCATAAGAGAAAGCAGATGTTGCCTCCTTGTCTGTGCAATCTGAGGAAATTTGGAGGGGTTTTAACAAATTTTCCACTACAAAGTCATACTGCCGACCCGTTTTATAAAACAAATAATGCACAGATTTAAATTCATGATGTTAGTGACGATGCAGGCATCTCGGTATTTACAATATTATGCAAAAGCACTCGGGGCAAGCGCCTCATGTTAGTCGCACATTGTAAATACCCTTGAGTGCGCTGCATCGCCACTAACACACTCACATCTGTGCATTATTTGTATATTCTTGAACTTTTTTTCTCAATGTTCAGATATGAGACTGCAAACCATGCCACTTAAATGAACATGCAAAAAAGATGCCTCTTACCTTGGTCGGTTTTTTTGTTGTTGCCTTATATCCCATTCAATTACTACAAGAAAAACCGAAGGGGTTTGGGGCGGGGGGTCGTCGCATCATATCTGAACAAGCTTTTAGTGTTGAGCCCTTCTTATAATGCTATCCAATGAGGTAGCCAGCGAAATGGAGTGGCACTAAAAGACGTGTTCGGAATGCGCACAATACAGACAATGATATGCATTTTGTGTTCTGGATTCGTCTTACTGTGCCATTACATTTGGGTAAGCTATCTAACTCATCTTTACCCTAATCTAACCTTCATCAGTTAAAAGTTATTTCAATTTCCTTTAACCTATTCGTGACAAGAATCATTTAAAGCCTAATTTGATCACCATTTATTCTTCAAATTGGCAACACCAACATTTTTATTTTATTGCTACATTTTTCTTATAAAACGTCATGTGTCTGAAATGAATATAAATTGACAGAAATTATGATGACAAGTCAAAAAGTTGCCAATTTGCAGGGGAAACCAGTGATTTTAAACTTTCTATCACATTGCCAATTTAAGGATTTTAATGCTTATTTTCCTTTAAAAAATCTTCAGCATTAAACAATGAATATTGATGCAACCAAAATGGGCACAGTTTGTGTAGAATTTTTTGCTCTTTCTGCTCATGTATTTGGCATGATTTTTAGGGCTTTGCATTAAAAGATATTAGGCCAAACCACAAAATGTGGACCTCTGTCACGAATGGGTTAATGCATATCTTTCATGTGCTATGTACAGAGTTTTCTCCTTATGTAACCATTTGGATATGATAAGAATTTGATATAACTTGCATTTTTGATAGATTACAGCCTAATTTATTCCTCGCCTACAGGCAGTCTCATCAGGTTGACCCTCCCTTGTTCTCACGCAAGAAAGGAACTTTCAATGTGTTCATAATTTTAGACCATCTTTGCTTCTCGTTGCAGCAATCCGAAACTTGGAGCGTTCCCTTCTGGAGAAGGCTGGTTACATGCAGAGCTTCAGTCTTTCCATCTCTCCCATCACACCAAACATCGCTACCGTTCTCACCATCGTTATCTTCCTCTCCTCCAACTATGATGAACCTCTCACATCAACAAAGGTACAACTTGCATAATTTTCCATCTTTTTTATCCCTTTTTGTGTGTTGATTTTTTGATAATAATAGTAACGATGATGATATTTAGAATCTTTAAAAGACATCCATATGTAGTCTAGAATCTCTTTGTGCAATTATAAACCTTAAATCTCTTTGTACAAATTATAACCCCAAATATGTTTCAATAATCTTTTCACTTTGCACATGTTTGATGTGTATTGTCCTCCATGATGTGACAAAATTGGTTTGTACAATGTTTACCAAGCAAATCGTGATATACATGTTTAAGTTGTATTTCTTATACTTTGTTTGATGAAAATTGTGTTGTCGTTGATAGAAAAATAAAGTCTTTTTCAATTTGAAGAGAATAAACTTTAGTCAAGTCTAATGAAACTGCGCAATTTTTCTCTCTACGTGCATGTGTGAAATGATTAGAGATCGTAATAAAACAGCAGGTTATATCAATAGAGCTTCCTGAGAAAATAAGAATGAATTACATACTGTTTTGTTTTATTTTTTATCTTGTCCAACTGTAGGCTTTCACCTTGGTGGCCATCCTGAACACTCTCAGGGCTGTAATTGGTCCAACTCCATGGGCCATCAGATCTTTGGCAGAGGCAAATATTGCCCTTGGCAGGTTGAAGGTATGGGAGCTTTGTTTCACTTGTGAAGAAACCAGAATATCCTCTTAGGTTATCTTTATGTCGTTGTGCGAAAGAATGCATCCGGAATGCAAAATCCAAAAATGCAAAAATCAAAATGTCTATTTTGACATGTTGAAATAGAATTTTAGCACAGATCATGCCACAAGAAGATCTTATATCAATTTACAAGGTCTGCATGCTACTGTGAAATTATCAGTCATTACTTGAAAAATTTGATTTTCAATAATTTTCTATTTTGCGTTCCAGACACTTTCTTTCTCACAACGGCATAAAAAGTAAGCCGCCTAGTTACGATTAAAGTTGAATCCCTTGTTTATGCATTACCTTATGAGGCTGCTGATCCAGTGATACAAGATCCCCCAATATAGCAAGGAAAATCTTTTCCTTAAGGTTTCAGTGATAATGATAATTTTGCTGCAACATGTGCTGGCTATCCATTTTTAACATAAAATATGTTTTCCAGAGCCTTGATGTTAATGGGGATTTCAACAGAACAAGTACTGAGTATTTTCACTTATTGAAGGTGTAGATAATTGCATTTTTTCTCCTTCCCATAGATATTTTCACTGTCTTGTTGTACATGTAAATGTTTGTTTGTGACAAGAGACTCAAAGTGATATATGCAGGAGTCCTATGTACATTTACAAGTAAAACACTAGCTATGTCAGTTTTATTGGCAACTGACATTAATGATAGATGCCGTAATAATCTTGGCATACTTGCATGTTTCCCAGAGCGTGTTCGTAATGGACGAGCAGAGCCCTCTGGACATCCTCCCGAGAAACGACAAATACGCCGTCATCATCCGTAACGGAGTGTTTGCTTGGGATAGGCTAGAGAGCGGAGAAGAGGAAGAGGAAGAGGAGGAGATTAAGCTGAAGAGCAGAGCCATCGAGAACGGAAGCGCTAATAACAATGAGAGGAAGGTGGCTTACGTCCATACCAGGGAAGTTAACCTACAGGTCAGTAGCTGATCCCAAACTTATCTCTTCACAGAGAGCCAGAAGGCCGCTAATTGTTTTTTACATAGAATTTAATGTCCTTTTGACTCTCTCTCTGTTATTTAATAAGGGTAAAGTTGTCAGCAGCATTTCTGCACTTTGATGCCTTGTCCAGGCTGATAGCAGTTTGTAATGCCCTAAATTTGAATTGTATCTGATGCTTTAAAAAGAGGAGAGAAAGAGAATCGTGTTCTTGGTTGAGCACGATTTGATAACACGCATTCTCCATAGAACTCAGTTGAGTTATCTCGGGCTTAGTATGGATTAAATGGATTAAATTGAGAACAGGATGATCTTGAAGTAATAGAAATCATAAAACAATGTTTATTTCAAAATATGCAATAAAAAAAAAACGTAATAAATGATTTATCTCTTGATGCTTCCTGATAGTCAATTTTTCTGCAATATTGTCCTGTACAGTACATGTTTTTTTTAAGCCTATCACCTGAATGTAGATTTGTCGAAGAAAAAATTATAAACCATGTACTGGCAAAAACACACTATTTCATTGCATCTTCTTGTCTTTAAGTTTAGCTTTGTACAGGTGTATTTGAGAAGTTCCTTCTCAAATTTTTTTCATTCTTTTTTTTTCCCTCACCCAGGTTGATCTAGACGAAGACAACGAAGACGCTCCCACTAAGAAGTCTGCCATCACCATCATCGAGCCTGAGAAACCCAACGGTGACATCGGTAAGAAAGCAAACGAACAAGGGAGACGCTTCAGCATTGCCACCAAACCTGTCTCCGTGGCTGAAGCTGGATTGGATACAGTTGCAGTAGGTAAACTCATCCAGAAGAGCAAAGTCCATCCCAGACGTGTCGTACCCAATGACAAGGTCTCTAAAGTGCTCTTCGGCATCAACTTTGCTCTGGAAAAGGTAAAATATATGCTTTCTTTCTTAATAAAAGAGGCACATATTACATGTCTATATAGCTTTTCTCAAGAACTGTCTTGAATGTACATTTTTTGTGCACAAATTTCAAGTAAACGAACAAGGCAGACGCTTCAGCATTGCCACCAAACCAAGTTTCCTTATCTTTGTGATGGAGTGGCAGCAATGTAGAACACTCTGTGAATTTAATTCTATTCTGCTTGTAGCTCATGTTTCTCTAGAATACACACAGGTTTTGTTTTCTATTAGAACATTCTTTAAAATGTCGTGCCTCTTTGAATATATGCTGTATAATATTTGAAATTCATTGAAATTCTTGACTTGTGATGTTTTTATGTGCATGTATTGGGTAAGAATTTCAACATTTTATGGTTGTAGGAAGGTGATCAAGGTTAGATGTGAAATCATTCTGACTTTTAACTTTTATTGACGCAATTCATCCATTTCCTTTTAATACTCCACCAGGGTAAGTTAACCGGTATCTGTGGTTCTGTCGGTGCCGGCAAGACATCGCTCATCTCCGCCATCCTCGGACAGATGCACAACATAGAGGGCGACAACTGCGTCAACGGATCCTTTGCTTACGCTGCCCAGGAGGCTTGGATCTTCAATGCCACAGTGAAAAACAACATTCTCTTTGGACTGCCGTTTGATGAGGAGAGGTACGAGATGGTGCTGCATGCATGCTCTCTCAAACCTGATCTGGCTATTCTACCTATGGGTGATCAAACCGAGGTGAGTGGATCTTATCCTATTCATAACAGAATTCCACGTTGTGTGGTTTGGCCAAATAAATTTTGATACAGAGCCCTAAAAATCATACCAAATACATGAGAAGAAAGAGCACAAAAATATGCACACTGTGCCCGTTTTGGTTGCATCAGTATTTGTTGTTTGATGCTGAAAATTTGTGAATGGGAAAATTAGTAGTAAAATCCTTAAATTGGCAATGCAATGAAAGTTTCAAAATCACTACTTTACCATGGAAATTGGCAACTTTTAAACTTCTCAACATACTTTGTGTTTGATTTATATTTATTTCAGATATATGACTTTTTATTAGAAAAATGTAGCAATAAAAAAAGATACTGATATTCAGTTTGATAAAGAAAAAAAAAGATCAAATAAGTCTTCAAGTAAATCCTGGCATGATTGGGTTATTTACCAGTTGGTGAAATAAAGATAAACTGTTGTTTATTGAAAAGTGAGGTAATGACGGCACAATCTCATCAAATGCTGCTAGATTTTGCCCATGATGTAATTATTTCATAATAGCTTCTATGCAGTTGTGATATGAAAATATGTAAGTCTCTTTTTGTGACTTGATTTTCCTCCATCATCCTTTTCCCCGATATTTATGATTCTGTGGGAATCTCCTTATTTGGGGGTCAGTATTCTCCTTTAATCTTGAGCACTTTTTATTATCATTGTTATGTACATATAGTTTACATTTGCAGTATTTGCTATCATTGTCGCTTCTGCTTGACCTCTGTTCTGAACACAGATTGGAGAACGTGGTATCAACATGAGCGGAGGACAGAAGCAACGTATCAGTCTTGCGAGGGCGCTGTATTCCAACCGTGACATCTACCTCCTTGACGACCCTCTCAGTGCCGTGGATGCTCATGTTGGTCTCCATATCTTCACACATTGCATCAGCACTGCCCTCAAGGGCAAGACTGTTCTCTTTGTTACTCACCAACTTCAAGTGAGAATCATTACAGATCATTCTCTGTGACCGCTTGGCAATAAAAAATTGAATTATAAAGACTTACATTTCTGAAAACCATATCAATCTAACATCTTTACACATTGCATCAGTGCTGCCCTCAAGGGCAAGACAGATGGTTTTATTAACATACTAAACAAAGTTATGACTGTAACAGGAATTTGAATCACATACATGTGATCCACAGTGTGCTGAGTTATGCATTGGACCGAGACACCTGTCACCAAGATCATTTAGCACAGAGAAACTCAATTTAATTATATAGATATATATTCATATGTATCTGCATATGGGATAGAACTTTATTCCATTGTATTGGAATTTCGAATGGGTGAGTGAAAATATTGACTGGTGATTGGTAGAGGTGTTGTGGATCTGTGGATAAGACCCTGGACTGTGAACCTCGAGATCTGGGGTTCAAATCGCACCACAGCACTAATGTCCTTCGGCAAGACATTAATCTACATTTGCCACTCTCCACCCAGGTGTACGATGGGTACCGGCAAGAAGGAATGCCTTGAATGCTGGGAGCACCGAAATTGGTAGCCTAGCTGAGCTGGGGTAATATTGGGAGTGCCTTGAGCAGCTTGTTTGGTGGATACATGCGCTTTATGAATATTCAATGTTATTATAGTATCATAATTGCATGAGGTAACAAGACAAATGCACATCTTTGACAGTACATGTATGTCAAAAACATCCTCTCTTCATTTTTTGTTATCTTGTTGTTGAACCCACAGTACCTAAAGGACTGTGACATTGTGATGACAATGATGGATGGTCGCATCGTGGAACGTGGTCACCATGACGAGCTGATGGCAGTAGATGGTGTCTATGCAAACCTGATCCAAACCTTCCACTCCAAGCAGGAGGGAGAGGACTTGGAAGACATTGAGAATCCTGAAGCCGATGAGGAGATGCCTGATCAGGAGGAAACGATGGTGGAGAGGCGAGAGAGGGCACAATCGCAGCTCAGCTCCAGGTCCAGGGCGTCAAGCTTCATTTCAGATACTGTCGCGGAACCGGAACCGGCTGTACCCGTCACTGATGGTGAGTGTGATAGTGGAGTAAGATTTGTGATCAAAGGGTAGGAAACTCCCAAGTACAATCCTCAGAGCTTTTTAGGACTAAGATTTCAGCCCTCTTGGTGATGCATTAAAAATGCAAGGCTGGAAAAATTGCTCTACCCCCACCAGCCATGCCATGATGTACCATTGCCATTTATCAAGACTCAAAACAGATGTCACAAAGCAATGGAAGAGGCCTTTGCTTCTGCGATGTAACCATTCTTATGTAATATGCATTCTATCTAAAAAGAAGTTCAGAAGAATTGCCCCTGTTGTGGAACTTTGAAAGTACTTCACTTAGATTGGGCTCAGTGCTCTCCGGTCTTCAGCGGGACATACTTTGAACAATCACGAATAGGATAGTGGTCGGCACCAATTTTAGTACTTTTGTTGCATGTGAGATTAAACATGTATGACGTAGGAATTCCAGCAGGTCCAATGATTAAACTGTGAAAATGCACTCAGGAACTGATTGCCAGACTGATTTTAAGCTTTCACCATCTTTTTCCATCCAGGCAAACTGATGTCGGCAGAGGAGAAAAGCACTGCTTCCGTCGGCTGGGGTACCTACGCAACCTACATCAAATCGATGGGCGGCTACCACATGGGACTCCTCGTACTCTTCTGTTTTATCCTCATGTTTGGATCGATCACGCTCAACAATATGTACCTCTCATACTGGCTCAATCAAGGAAATGGAGTAAGTTCTTGAGATGATGGGCGTAGGGGGCACATTAACCCATAGCAGTACAGAGCTTTCTTGAGGTCTAAATTAATCATTTTCCTTCCTCAAATTGGCAACAACATTGATTTTTTTTCTGAGCTTACATACATGTAGTTTGAAAAAAATAAATATGGATATAACATGAACCAAAATGAATTATAATTGCAAAATTTTAATTAGAAATTGCCAATTTGAACACAGAAATAGTGATTATATATTTTTCACTGCATTGCCAATTCAAAGAGTTTAATGATTAGTTACAATTAAACTGCTGTTATTCGAGAACGCTACACCATATGGGAATGGTCTCAAAATTTTCAGTGAATTTTTCTCTTTCTGCTCATGTATGATATGTACTGCCCAGCATTCTGGACCAGCAGATACTGTAAAAGCATCTCCTATAGGAGACACTGTACCTCTATGGGTTAAGGGGAGGGGGAGGGGGGGATGTGCCTCAATATTCATGTGGTATTTAGTGAATGTAAGTGGGGGGTAAAGGAGGGATAGCAGCAAGGGTTTCATGAAGTGTCTTGTCAGTGATTTTTACCAACAACTGTTATAAGCTACTGAAATACTTGCATCTGATTGGCTGAGAGCAAATTTTTCAGTAAAATCACTGACAGGATGCTATGAGTATGATAGTATAAAAGACAAAGAAGAAAATGAGCAGTTTAAGATGGTAGGGAAATAGGTAGGCTAGATGTGAGGGTAGTTGGGCTGAGTATTCAAGATGGTAGTGGGAAGGGGGAAGCGGTGAGAGGTGGCAGAGACATTGCTTGGAGCAGTATAGGAATGGGAACAGAGTTTCAGAAGGGCAAAGATGTGGAGTGGGGATGAGAGGGGGAAAGGAGTGGCTTATGGTAACAATATGAATATTTATGGAGGAAGTGATGTAGATTTAAGATTACTAAGTACTAGTACACTGGTATTTGAAACATAAAGATAGAAGCATTGAAAACAAATGAGGGTGTAGAAGAAGTAGTAGTAGTAGCAGTAGTAATGATAATAACAGAAATCTTACATAATAATCTATTGTGAAACATAGTGTATATCAGGGCCCCGTTTCAGAAAACTCCTCGTCAATAACAAGTTGCAATAAATGTTATAAGCTACTAAAATCCTCGCATCCGATTGGTTGAGAGCAAATTTGTCATAGAAATGTGGCAGTTGTTACTGATAACAAGTTTTATGAAACAGGGCCCAGAATGTTGGAGGTATAAATTTGATTCTTATTCATTCCCAAGGAAGGAAGTATGTTTTGAGTGTTATGTTAACCCATTCGTGACAGGAATTATTTAAAGCCTAATTTGATCAGCTTTTATTCTTCAAATTGGCAACACCAACATTTTTATTTTATTGCTACATTTTCCTTATAAAATGTCATGTATCTGAAATGAATATAAATTGACAGAAATTATGATGAGAAGTCAAAAAGTTGCCAATTTGCAGGGGGAAAATGGTGATTTTAAACCTTCTATCACATTGCCAATTTAAGGATTTTAATGCTTATTTTCCTTTAAAAAATTTTCAGCATCAAACAACAAATATTGACGCAACCAAAATGGGCACAGTTTGTGTAGAATTTTTTGCTCTTTCTGCTCATGTATTTGGTATGTTTTTTAGGGCTTTGCATCAAAAGATATTAGGCCAAACCACAAAATGTGGACCTCTGTCACGAATGGGTTAAAGTGATTACACAATGGTTCTTTTTTTTGTCTCGCCCACCGGAGGTGAAGGCGAGACTAAGGGATCCAAATGTCGTCCGTCCGTCGTCCGTCCGTCGTCCGTCCGTCGTCCGTCCGTCGTCCGTCCGTCGTCCGTCGTCCGTCCGTCCGTCCGTCACAAACGTTATGAAAGATAACTTGGCAACCGTGACTCACTTTTCAACCAAACTTGGGTTGTAGATGCACTAAGGGGACCTGCATGTTATGGTCCAGTCAGAGGTCACATGGTAAGGTCAAAGGTCATTTCAGGTCAAACGTTAAAGTTTACGTGCAAGACTCTCTTATGACACAAAACTCTGCAACCGTGACTCACTTTTCAACCAAACTTGGGTTGTAGATGCCCTAAGCGGACCTGCATGTTATGCTCTAGTCAGAGGTCACATGGTAAGGTCAAAGGTCATTTTAGGTCAAACGTTAAAATTTACGTGCAAGACTCTCTTATGACACAAAACTCTGCAACTGTGTGACACTGTTCAATCAAACTTGGGTTGTAGATGCACTAAGGGGACCTGCATCTTATTGTCCAGTCAGAGGTCACATGGTAAGGTCAAAGGTCATTTCAGGTCAAATGTTAAAGTTGACGTGCAAGACTCTCTTATCACACATAACTTTGCAACCGTGACTCACTTTTCAACCAAACTTGGGTTGTAGATGCACTGAGGGGACCTGCATGTTATGGTCCAGTCAGAGGTCACATGGTAAGGTCAAAGGTCATTTCAGGTCAAACGTTGAAGTTTACGTGCAAGACTCTCTTATGACTCAAAACTCTGCAACCGTGTGACACTTATCTATCAAACTTGGGTTGTCGATGCACTAAGGGGACCTGCATGTTATGGTCCAGTCATAGGTCACATGGTAAGGTCAAAGGTCATTTCAGGTCAAACATTAAAGTTTACGTGCAAGACTCTCTTATGACACAAAACTCTGCAACCGTGTGACACTTATCTATCAAACTTGGGTTGTAGATGCACTAAGGGGACCTGCATGTTATGGTCCAGTCAGAGGTCACATGGTCAGGTCAAAGGTCATTACAGGTCAAACGTTGAACGGTTAAAGTTTACGTGCAAGACTCTCTTATGACACAAAACTTTGCAACCGTGTCACACTTTTGAGTCAAACTTGGGTTGCAGATCACTAAGGGGAAGTGCATGTTATCATTCTGTTGGACTTCACATGATAAGGTGAAAGGGTTCTTGGGGGACCTTCATGTTATAGTGGTATCAGAGGTCACATGGTAAGGTCAAAGGTCATTTTATATCAAACGTGAAAGTTTACTTGCAAGACTCTCTTATGATAAGTAACTTTGCAACGTCTGCTCCCTTTTTAACTAAACTTGGGTCATGGATGCACTTGGGAGACCTTCATGTTATAGTGGCATCGGATGTCACGTGGTAAGGTCAAAGGTTATTTTATTTCAAACATTACAGTTTACATGCACGACTCTCTTATGACACATAACTTGACAACTGATGGTCAAATGGCAACCAAACTTGGATCATAGATGCACTAGGGGTAACATCATGTTGTGGTGCTGTCGGAGTTCACATGGTGAGGTCAAAGGTCATTTGAGGTCAAACATTAAAGTTTACCTGCAAGACTTTGCGATATCAAACTTGGTTAGGGATGTACTTGGGGAAACCTTCGTGTTATTTAGTCACGGGTGGGCGAGACACAATCTTGCTATTGGCTTGTTTTGATATATGATCGAGAATAGAATTCTAAGAAGGATAACATTAAAAATTTGATGATTTTCAATCAAAATCAATGCATTTTGGCTAATTTTCTCATAAAAAGTCAAGAGTTGACCAAAAAAATTGAGTATGAGGTATGACGTCAAAGTGGGTACCCAGCTTCGCGCATTGCAGTTGTGCTGCGCACTAGACTGTACAATATGTATTATACCTTGCGTGCATTTTGCTAGAATTGCGCGACATGGTACCCATATTGACGTCATTTTGACGTCAAAGAGGGTACCCAGTTGAAACTGGGTCACAGCTGAGGGGTCAAAAATATCCTGAAATCTTAACACATTTGGGGGTTTCTTGGCAACACGACTTTTTTAAAAACTTTAGGCAGATGATTTTCTGCTAATGAAATCATGCTCTTTTAAATGAACTAATATTGTTTCAGCATTGGGTACCCCCTTTAAAGGTTATCTCCTTCATCATTCTGACCCAGATATACTGTGTATTCATTCCCTTCTCTTTTTTTTTTTTTAATCCTTGCAGACTGATCCTGATGGTGATATCGGTTTGAACCCCGATGCTCAGAGATACCAGTTGATCTACGGCCTCTCCCTCATTGTTATTATGATGTTTGGAGCATTCAAGAGTCTTGTCTTCATGAAGGTAAGGTTGTGTCTCTTTGATCTATAAACCTGTTTTAGAATTTACTCTTAATCCACTGATCACATTGGACTATTTGGAGTAGGATGTGAGTTTGTAGACATTTCAGTTCTGTAATTTAGCAGTATAATGAAAAATGCTGATAGGTTGATTTTGTATTTTTTGTAACACCAGAGAGATAAGTCTATCTCATTATTCCCAGAATGGGAATATTATTTGTATTCCAAACTATTCAACTTTTTGCTTTGTTTTATGTTTGTAGAATATTTCAGTATTCAATACACAAAATGGATAGTTATAAGTCATTTTCTGCTCCAAGTATATTTGTAATATTTTTTTAAGGATGATTAGCTTAGTTTACTCTTCAAGTGGTAAAGTATGTAGTAATATAAGCTACCCATAAAGGCTTGTTCAGATATGAGGCGACAAATCCCCGCAAAACTTCAGTCTACGAGTCTATGGGATATGAGGCAACGAAAAAAAAAATGTTGCCAAGGCAGGAGATATTTCATTGTCATCACCTGACCGCAAAAAGCTGTGAACCAATCAAATTTTTGAAAAGTTTGTGTAAAATATGTTGTCTTGAGTATGTCTGCACAACTTTTGACAAAACTCTCTTTCATTTGAGAGTTCACAATGTTAATACGCGTTCATTAACAAAAGTTTTGTTGCGCCATATCTGAACACTAAAGGTGCTTTCACACATGATGCAACAGTGTGGTACTACGCTGTGTCACCACACTTTTTCGTGTACAAGCCTATGGCAGGACACACTTTTTTTTTGCTGCCTAGATACACAAAAAATGCGCACCAATCAAATTTCTAAAAAGTTAGCACAAAAATTGTTGCCATGAGATTGCTTGCGCAAGTTTTGATAATATGCTCTCTTATTGAGAGTTGACGCATTAGTGCGTGTTCATTAGCATATGTGGTGACACAAAGTCCCAACATGTGTGATGACGAAACAGTGTGGCACCACAGTGTGGTACCACACTGTTGCATCATGTGTGAAAGCACCTTAAAAATGTTGCGGGGTTTTGTCAGGTCATATTTGAAAAAGCCTTGATTGTGTTTCTAAAATCTGTTCATCATATTTCTTACCAGGTAACATTGAAAGCTGCGTCTCATATGCATGACACTGTATTCATTAACGTCTTCCGCTCGCCAATGAGTTTCTTTGATACCACACCCACTGGTCGTATTCTCAATAGATTCTCCAAAGATCTTGATGAAGGTGAGGATTTTTTTTTTCATAGGTTCTACAGGCATGATGGATTGATCAATTTGATGAACAGTGGTGAAAATTTTAAATAGTTATTCTACCTGACTGCTAAGAAAGCATATGTATGCTTGTTAGTAGCAACCAGGGGACCAACGACTTTAAGTCCCCTCAGAAGGACTTGGTAATGAGGATTAATACCTTACCAAAGGGCATTAGCAAATCAACTTCATTTTGAACCTGGGTACTCCCGGTTACGAGACCACTGCTCTACCACTGAGCAATAGAGCCCTCCTCTAGACTGAAAGCTTAAGAATGTTTGTAGAGAGAAGTGTTGAGCTCAAAATAATGCAAAAATCAGCAAAGTGTACAAAATAATGTAGATCCAAAAATCAAAATAAATGTAATTTCAATTTTAAAAAAAACAGCAACTCATATACATGTATCTAATGTGAAGAAATGTGGGAACACTAAGGTAAGCCCTGCCAGAGAAATGGCACCTAAGTGGGCATTCCCACATCTCAGGAGCTCTGTTGGCTCCTCATAGAATGTCGTTACATGTGGCTCTCTGCCAAATATCTCTCAGCTATCTCCTCTGCCATGACACCAAGTAAAGCCTTTAAGAATAGCAGGGATGTTCTTTGTATTTTCAGTTCCAGTGCTAATCCAGTCACACAAATATTTCTTGCAGTTGATGTGCTGTTACCGTTCAACCTGGAACTCTTCCTCCAAAACGTCTTCCTCGTCTCCTTCGCCCTCATTGTCATTTGCATCGTCTTCCCCATCTTCATCGCCGTCATCATCCCCACCTTCATCATCTTCATCATCATCCTGCGCTACTACCGCAAGGGCATCCGCGACCTCAAGCGTATCGAGAACATCACCCGATCTCCGTGGTTTTCCCACATCTCCGCCACCGTCCAGGGTCTATCCACCATCCACGCCTACAACAAGACAGACGACTTCATCGTCAGGTTCCGGACGCTCCTTGATGGCAATGCCTTGCCTTACATGTACTTCAGGATGGCCGCTCGATGGGCGGGAGTTAGGCTGGAGACTCTTGTCATCCTCCTGGCTTTTATTTGCCATCTTCTGGTGGTACTCTACCACGGTGAGATCGACTCCTCGACAGCTGGTCTTGCTGTGTCTTACACTATTCAGGTAATGAGTGCTTTGTTGTTTAAACCAACGTGTGTGTTTACAATCACATGATAATCCAAGATTCAGTCCTAGTTTTATATCCATTGGACCCATTGAATACTGAATTCTCTTGCTCCCATAGGTTTAATACAGGGCCACCCAGTCCCAGTCGCCAATGGGTTTAAGATATGAGGTTAAGTCTTGAGTTGCAATTGGATTCTATTCTTAGTGTAGACTTAGCTAAAATCTTAGCTCAAATGTTGGATCAGGGGTTGAATTGTAATTTGGTCAGTAGTGTTAGAACTTCATCATGGGGTTATTTTATAGGAGCATATTGTACGTCACGCACTCACATCAGAGATCAACACATTAAAAGATTAGGGTCGTTCTTTTGATTTTATGAAGACATTAATATTTCATTTTGTAAGAAGTTCTCTTGATGTTTATAGCCTAGTACATGTATCCATACCATGTTGCTGCACATAACGAAAAAATGGTTGTATAATTAGTTTAGGTAAATCACTGATTAGTCAGTCATGTTATGTAAGTATTTTAATATTTGCTCTGTTCACAGTTGACTGGTATGTTCCAGATGTTGGTTCTCATGGCTTCAGAAACAGAAGCTCGTTTCACATCAGTAGAAAGGATCCAGAGCTACATGAAGGTGAGGAAGGAGAAAGATTCAGATTTGTTTGAAACTTTCTTCACCATCAAAGAAATTTCGAAGTATCATAGAGAGTTTGAATCTTAAAGCAAATTCACACATTTATATTTCTACAGGTATGTACGCTGTAGATGTATCTACTGAAATGAATGACATGATCAGTTTTTGATAATAGGAGCCAAAGTGGTGTTGTTTGTGTTATATGAGTTAACAAATTTTCCCTATGAAATTAATTGAATGTTTGAAGCCATAAATGTAGCATGCATTTATTGCAGTGAAATATGTTTTTTTTTTTAAACTCTTCTAACAAACCTTTGTTCTTATGAGATCATTTTACTTGTCCAACATCTTTGTATTCTTTTGATTTGAAGCACTGCTATAATGTCATGTTTAAGTTAGTTAATTTGTCTAGTCTAGTTTAATCTGTTAGTAGTTTTGTTTTCTACCACTCTCAGAAAATATGTGTCATTGGGTGGTGAAGATGGGGTGTGGCAACGCCTCAAGCATTAATCTTATATTGTCGTAATTTCCTTGTGTTTACTACTGTTTATTCTGGTCATGATTATACTATGTAAAGTGGTGAACCATGCAGAAATGATAACTAAATAAATAAATAAAATGAACGTTCAACGTGATGGTTCCAAGGAGTTTGTTAAATTGATCATGAGGTTCCAGTATACCACTGGTTTCTGAATTAAGAAAAGGTTAGTTCCTAATCTGTTGCTACGTTACCTTGTACCACATGCCACCACCACCACTATTTGAGACTCTTGTACTTTTGTTAAATTCTCCACCCAGAATCTTGTTGCTGAGGCACCAAGGGTGATCAAGGACAAACGTCCAGCCAAGAAATGGCCAGACCAGGGTCAGATCGAGTTCAAAGACTTCAAGATGCGCTACAGGGACGGGCTCCCTCTCGTGTTGAAGGGAGTCAAGCTGGTCGTCAAACCCATGGAGAAGGTTGGCATTGTGGGAAGGACGGGATCAGGTAAAATATAGAATCATTTCAGAATTTTCTCTTTTTTTTTTCTTTTACTTTTCATCAGTTTTAATGATTTCTTACTGATTTCTCAAAGGAAATGAAACGCTTGAATCACAGTCAACTTTTCTCATGAGAATTTTTAGATTCATATCTCTGTTTCGTTACTATGCATTGCTAGGATAGGTATATATTTCTTGCTAAAGATATATTTCTTTGACGATATTTATCACCATCAGCTTACATGTATTCCATATGATTATAATTCAATGAGATATTTGAAAAGATTGGAGATATGGTACCTTGCCCAACAAGGCATAGATACCAAGATACTGTAGCATAAATTATAAACAATTCTTTCTTTCTTTAACCCATAGAGGTACAGTGTCTCCTTTAGGAGATGCTTTTGCAGTATATGTTGGTCCAGAATGTTCGGCAGTACATATCATACATGAGCAGAAAGAGAAAAATGCACTGAAAAATTTGAGCCCATTCCCATCGCCGTATGGTGTGGCGTTCTCGAATTAGAGCAGTTTAACTGTTACTAATCATTAAACTCTTTGAATTGGCAACTCAGTGAATAATACATAATCACTATTTCCATGTGTCAAATTGGCAATTTCTGATTAAATTTGACAATTATATTTCATTTTAGTTTATGTTATATCCATATTCATTTTTTTCAAGCTATGTAAGCGTGGAAAAAAAAAATTTATTGCCAATTTGAGGATTGAAGATGATTAATTTAGACCTCAAGAAAGCTCTGTACTGCTATGGGTTAACAGGTTAAGCTACAATGTACATATAGATTAAGCCTCTTTTTCTGCATGGATCATGCATATACATGTACGTGGCCTCTTTCAAGATTTCTTTACAAGTTGTGAATATATACTGGTACTTTGTCCCTTTCACCCGCAGGTAAATCAACCCTTGGAGTTGCCTTGTTCCGATTGGTAGAGGGCGCAAGTGGACAGATCGTCATCGACGGAATCGATGTCAAGACAATCGGCCTTCATGATCTGCGTTCCAAGCTCTCCATCATCCCTCAGGACCCTGTTCTCTTCATTGGAACCGTCAGGTAAGCTTTAAGACAAAGTCTCATTAATAATTCATATGATTTATAATTCATATGATTTATACTGCACCATATCCACTCTGTAGAGTGCTCTAGGTGCAGTGTAAGATAAAGAAGTGAAAGTAGAGAGTAGAAATACAAGAAAAAATATAAAAATCAATGGGAAGCATTAAACAAGTAAGTTTTTAGACAGTGTTTGAATGAGTCAGGAGAACTGCAGTTCCTAATAACTAAAGGTAGAATATTCCATAGAGCAAGACCGGCTTGGGCAAACACTTGTTCCCCCCATGTTTTAGCAGATTTTGGGACAACAAGGGAACCAGAATTAGATGAACGTAAAGATCTGGCAGGAGTGTATTTGTGAACTAGACTTACTTTATAATGAGGTGCAGAACCCTTGACACAATGGAAAACTAGAAGTAAAATTTTGAAAATGATACAGTCTCTGACCTGCAACCAGTGAAATGATTTCAAAGTAGGGGTGATATGATTGTGTTTCTTAGACAGGGTAACAATGCGTGCTGTGGCGTTTTGGAGCTTATGAAGTTTGGACAACTGGGTTTGTGGTATATTAAATAATAGTGCATTTAATCGAGGTGAGAGGAATTCACCATCACTTAGAGTTCTCATTGTGATTATTTCAGTGGTTTTGGATGGTTGAGATATACTTGGTAATTTTGCTTTGTTTGTTTTGCTTTGTTTTCTTACTGTGATGCATCTAGGATTTGACTCTACAATTTGATTTCAGTATAACACACATTTTCTATAATCCCCCACCCGAGTTATCTTTGGCATAGTATTCAGCGGGTTAATATCCTCTTTAGTAGGGGAGGGGTTGGGTCATTGTGTTGTTGATAGATATTCTGTTTGAATTCCTCTATTGCTTCATGATGATGATGGTGATGATGATGATGATGATGATGATGATGATGATGATGATTCTCAGCATTTGTATGGTGCCATAGATCTGTTTTAAAAACATTCAAAGGCACAAGATGTTCCATTTTATTTTCATTTGTTTCTTTTTCTTTGTAGATATAACTTGGATCCATTCAATGAACACAATGACAAGGAGTTGTGGGAGGCCCTAGAGAGATCCTACATGAAGGACAGGGTAAGGACATCCAGGGGAGCGTTTCATGAAGAGTCCTACAGTAGTGTTGCATGTATCTCAAGTCATAGATTGTGTATTGAGCAATTGCATATATGCTCTAATAATTCTAAACACCATTACCATTGATGTGACATTTTGGGGTTCATATTGTGCAATTACTAACAAAAGACTCCTCAGATACATGTGTCCTCAGACAATTGCTAACAATTTGTCTCTTGACCAGTTTTAATAAGGAAAATACCACATAGGGTGATCCAATCATTTTCCTGTTGCTCAGTAGAAACAAAATCATACAAAACCATACCATATGAATGGCTATAGGCATGTATCCTGAGCAAAATGGACAGATGACACCTGAGTTTCTCAAAATTTATGTTTTTGCATCATCTCGATAAAATGGTGGCAGCAGTGAGATCGAAAATTCGAATTTTAGATATGATTCCATTTACAGCTACAAATACAAAAACACTTGCAATCATAACAATACTCACAATTATGATAACCATTATTTTCAATTACATTTACATAAATGATGCAACTGCAAACTTTCTGTTAAAGGTGGCAGCGGTGGGATTGAAAATTCAGATTTTAAGTACAATTCCATCTACAGTTAAAAATACAGATACATTCACAATCATAACAATACTCAAAATTCATTATTTACAATTACACTGACATAAATGATGCAACTGCAAAACTTCAGTTAAAGGTGGCAGCAATGTGATGTACCATTTATTTTAAGAGTGATTCTATCCACCTATACTATTCCAGTTGCATTTCCAAAAAGAAGTTGCAATTACAGTGACAAGTACAATTATGATCGACGTTGAAACGCAATGACAGTTGAGAAAATGTCTTACTGTGCTTTCAGCTAGAACTGCAAAGACATTGACGATTGCATTCACACTTACATCTGCATGTGCAATTGCAGTGACAATCACAAAATGTGGTTTAGTGATTTGCTATCGTGTATTGTTTCTTTTTAAAATTGAATTGATTGAATTGATTTATTTGTCAAATTCCAGTACCATGTACATAGTGGAAAAATTGCACTTCCATGTAGTAGAGGTTCAGATAAGCTTGACAGGATAATCCATGAAATCAAGTGAGCTGATTTAGGATGAACCTGTGTGTTATCATAAGACAAGGCAAAAATTAGGCTACATTTACAAACATCATCTGCCAGCCATTGGAAGTTATAAAACAATTCAATTGTCAATTGTGTTTGAACCTGTTTGAACATTTACAAACATCATCTGCCAGCCATTGGAAGTTATAAAATAATTCAATTGTCAATTGTGTTTGAACCTGTGTTCATTCTGTACAGGTTAGATGAAACTCACCTAAAAAATGACACGTTTTTCCAGCATATAGCAGATCTTTTGTGTTTGTGTTTTCTGGATTACAGATCAGTACCTTGGAAAGTCAGCTAGAAGCGCCAGTGACAGAAGGCGGAGATAACTTCTCAGTGGGAGAGAGACAGCTCATGTGTATGGCTAGGGCTCTGCTTAGAGGTAGCAAGGTAAGAGATTAGAGCCAGAAGGGCGTTAGCATTCTGAAGATCTCTTTTGATAAACATCATGTGAGGTGGACGTGTAAGACATCAATGCGTGAAAGAAAGAGGAACAAAGTCCTCCTTCAGTCAGTGGGCCTGGTGGGGGTGGAACAGGTTATTAGGATAAGTAGGCTTAGATGGTATGGACATGTGGCCAGGAGAGAGGCAACACACTGGCTCCAGAGGGCTTTAAACTTTCCGTCACCAGAAGAAGGCCATGTGGGAGACCCAGAAAAACGTGGAGGGAAACCATAGAAGAAGATGCCAAAACATCCGGTATCGCACACATGGATCCCACAGACAGAAAGCTTGGAGTGTAGCCATTAAGGAAATGAAATGTCCAACCCCACAAAGCGGGACAAATGGACATTAAATGCTGATAATGATTTATATCAGTCTTAAAAACTGGATGCAAAGAATTTGTAGCAAAGTGACAGCATAAAGAATGAGGTTGCTTTAGCAAAACAGCATGGTGCCAAAAGATGCATGAAGAACACAAAATGCTTATTTCTGTACTCTGTATTGTTATGTTGCCCTCAATCGACCGACCGTAAAATCCTAAAAAACAGGGTCGGGTTTTTCAATGTTTTTTTTTTTTTAGCTGACCCAAATATACAAACACACCATTTTTGTGAGAAAATCTCAGATTTGGGTGAAGAATTTGCTAAACTTTGTTTTCAATGGCTTAAAAAACACTTTTATATGCATTTTGACTGCGTTCTGCCTGCGTTTTCCCCATTAGAAACTCATAAAAAATGTCGAAAAACTTAACTCTCCCCCGTCACACAACTGCACATATTGCACATGAGTGTCGGCTCGCACGCATAACAGTTGCACTCCAGTGGGGTAGTAAAAAAAACAAAAAAATCGACCGACCGACCCAATTTTAAAATTTTGTGCATGTGAGGGCAACATAACAATTTTTTTTTGTTTACCTTATATTGGGAGAATTTGTTACAACCTCCATTTTTCCTTATTTCTTCTCAATGTATCATTTTTGTTTCTTTTACTCTTCAGATCTTGATGTTGGATGAGGCTACGGCAGCCATTGATACCGAGACAGACTCCTTGATCCAGCAGACTATCAGACAGGAATTCAAAGACTGCACCATGCTCACAGTTGCACACAGACTCAATACCATCCTGGATTCAGATAAAGTACTCGTCATGGATGATGGAAGGGTAAGAAATGGTCACCAGTCTCTTCTTGGGGAGGGAGGGGTTGTGAAGTTGGAGGGACTTATCCTCTCCTTTTTGCATTTCAGAACAGCTAAATTTTTGAACAATTTAAAACAAATTTGATTAGCCATTTGTAATGGATAAGGTTTTCTTCCTAACAGTATCTCTGTTTGATGTCTTTTTTACATGTAGCATACATGAAAAAAAAAAACTTTAGAAGTAAAAATTAGGAATTGTGTGAATGCTATATCTGTAGTTACATTTTCAGCCTAGTTGATTTTATACATAAGTTCACTTGCATGTCTATTTTTTATGTCCTGACAAGGAATTATAATAAACTAACCTTTTTTTTTTGTTTTAACAAAATTACATAAAATTATAACATTCCTCTTTTGATCAGGAACCTTTTATCTGTTGAGCACATACAGGGTGTTAACTCATAGATTTTGATACCTTTCTGGCTTTTGGCTGATGAATTGTTCTCTTGATGCAGTGGGAGAAAATGTTAATTGTTGAGTAAATGTATCAGTTTATGTGTAAATATTTATGGACGTTTGCTGTTTTTGCTTTCTGCAGGTTGCCGAGTTTGATAAGCCAAGCAACCTCCTGGCCAATCCTAACTCTATCTTCAGTGGTATGGTAGCAGCAGCAGAATCTGCCCAGAGAAGCTAAAAATTGGAGTACGACTGTGATTAAGTCAGCTTTAAATATGTACTTTACATGAAGTGGTATTCAGTAATGCTTGTCGAGGAACATTGCTATTGATCAGCTCCATGCAGAAACTTTTGACTTGGTTTCTTTTTGAAATTCTAGACTTGTCATATTGAAATGGGCTTAAAAAGTCTAAAAGAATGTGAGCAGGTAACTTGCTATACTGGTCAGATGAGCAAAAATCTTATGTCAGGTGGAATTATTATGCATGATTTTTTATTTCTAAGTTGGTTTTTTTCTCACAGTTCTTGTTAAGAATTTCCCCAAAGCTGCTCAGTAAAATAATACACATGTACATGGGGGATCTTGCATGTATGTATGAAATTCCTTTGTTTTCCTCTTCAGCGATTGATGGGAAGCTTAAATTTGAAAAAAATGTGGCCAAAAGTATGAACTGTGTATAGCTAATACTAAACACACATGTATGTGTTTTGTCGTTTCTTTTTTTACTAAAATGCCGACTAATGATCAAGTGCCATGTGTAAACAACACTTGATGTGATTATTTTGATCCATTGAACCATATTGCCAAAAATGAATATCTGCTTCTAACTAATCTTTGGCAATAATTTTCTTGTCTTTGAACTCAGACATGTTGCTTTAATAGTACAGAATATGGAGAGCTCAAACTGCAGTTAATCATAAGACAGTATCGAGAGTGTAGTGCAAGAAAGGGCTGTCTGCATGTTTTATTTGAATGAGATTTTGAAATTGAAATGATCCAGTAGAGAACCCATCGGTAACACTGGTTTCTACAGCAAACTTTGCTACAGCTGGGTATCACCCAAAATAGATATGGCTGTCTGCTTTAAACTAGTATGTCAGTGCAACAAATCTTTATTTCAAGATTTATCAAACTGCCAAAAATGCAATTAGCCCTTTGTTGCACTAGACCATTGATATTTTATTAGAATACTCTTGTTACATTCCAAATGTAACTTTTTTTTAAATCTTGCATTGTTTCATATAATCAGATGTGCCTTATGCAATGTGAATCGTTGACTGCAAAATATCAATGCTAGTTACAATCTACAGTACACCCTCAAATGCACACAGATACGGAATTGATTCTGAGACATGATCATATTTTACTTTCCATCATTCTTTTTCGCTCTAAGAAATTATGTTTGCAATTATATCTGAAATCCTACAGATTTACTGTCTGTTTTGATATTGTGAGAGAGAATTGAAGTATATTTTTGAAACATGTGATACACGGCAGTATTAGTGCATTTGATTCAGTCGTGCCGTCAACATTGCTGTATTTGTGTATCTGGAAATTTACTGGGCTCATGTGATCTACCTGTGCCAGTAAAAGTCGTGAGGTTTTCATTCCCTAGTTACTATTGAATAAGGGTTTTAAATCCTGCCAAAAATGAGTGTCATACACTAATTTCAGCTTATGAATGATTGAAATTGTGATATTTTTTTGTCATGACTTTTTATGGCCAGCATTTGACTACTGTATTATGCTGTTATTTTTGCTTGATTAAATTTTCGCTCCGAGGAACCCAAGAACATATTCGCGGGTTCTTAAATTTGCACTGCACAATAACTTACTCACAAAAGTGCAAGATTTGATTTGATATTTCAATACATATGAGATCGTGCTATATTTTCACGAGTTCTAGAATCTGCGCTTGCCAAAATGGTGCGAAATCCTCAAAAATTAATCTGCATTTACAGTATTGTGTTTATTCCATGAACAAAAAAAACTTATATTTATACATTCTTAAACTGTATAGTACAATCAACAAAACTGAATGATAAGTGGGAATAAATGCCAAAGTTATATTTGTATTTTCATAGAAAGTACATAATATTTATGTTCTTATTACGATGACTGTAAAATTATGATATAATCAACAAATATTTGTTGAATTATGTGTACATATTGTGATAAAGAGAAATTATCATATCAAAATATACATATAAAATTGTAAAAAGAAAACAGTTTGAAAGGTGCTTTCTTCAGAAATATAAGAGATAATAAATTATGAGAACAAGAAATGTTTGTTTTCCATGCATTTCATTATCACGTCTTATAACAGTATTCTTTTTCCAGTGTGTGCGTGTGAGTTTGAAAGATTTAAGGTACTTTCAGATATGAGGCGACTTTGTGGCGCCACTTATACTAATGAACGCGCATTAGCGTGTCAACTCTCAAATAAGAGAGCATTTTGTCAAAACTTGCACAAACAATCTCATGGCAACAATTTTCACGCTAACTTTCTAGGAATTTGATTGGTGCACATTTTTTTGTAGCCAGGCAGCAAACAAAAATGTGTCCAGCCGCGGTGACATTTTTTTGTCGCCCTATACCCCATAGACCTGTACACAAAAAGTGTGTGCACACAAAGTGGCGCCACAAAGTCGCCTCATATCTGAAAGCGCCTTTACTGGTCAATTTAATGACACATACTCAAGCAACAATTAATACTCAAATTCCCACACTAACCAAATTTCTTACTTCACCCTGGGACAAATACTATACTTAACCCTTACCCTACAACTTTAACAGAAGAAAGCCTAGAATGAAAATTTTGCCAGGTCAAAATCAGTAAATAATAACCAAACACGTGGAATATAACGAGTTGCAGCCAAAAATAAAAATGGTGACAAATTGCCCTACTATCAAAATTTCTCAATTCACTCCTCACTGCTAATACTATCAACATCACAAAACATGACAATATTATTACAACACGTAACACAGATTTAACTTGGTCATATTTTTCTTTTTTTATTGAACCCATTTAAGTGCATTTTGTTTCTCATATTTGTAGACTACACAGCATCTTAACAACTTACATAAATCAATAAGAAAAAAAGTAGAAGAAAAGAAAATCTAGCAAAAAAAAGTTAACTCTTTCACATTACTTAGTATATCCACTTTCAGAGTTTCAATAAACTCATTAGCATATCCATACACCAATCAAATCACTCTTTTCACGCATGAATTACAGACAAGGAAAAAAAAGTTAGATTTTCCTTTACCTCATTGCATCAAAAACATACACCTCACAATAGATAGTGATAGGAAAAGTTTACATCAATCATTCTCAAAAAAGTAGTCATTTTCAAAGTATACATCAATGTTTTTGTCACTGTCGTTTCATCACCATTGTCTATTATATGCCTCCATCACATAGCTAAGTCATATCTTCATATTATTTTCATAATTTTTATACACGTGCTTGAAATTTCAAATGTAAATATGCAAGAAAAGAAAAAGAAAACATTTTTCTACAGAAATACTATTAATAATTGTATACCCTAAATATCATAATTATCTATGAACATAATGATTTTCAAATCTTTCAGATACAACATACCACAGGATGTTCATAATCTCATAGAATTATAAGTTGCTGGAACTCACATGCAGAGCTTTCATTTTTCAATATATCATTTTCATAGAGGTTCGATTTTCTTGTGATGGCCCAATGCAAAATAGGAAGTGACTACCACAGGCAATGCTGTAACTTTTTTTCAGGCCTCGGCTATAACTATGATTCACGAAAATAATTTCTCATGTCATCAAAGATATTGCAGGTACATCTAGTCTTTCTGAAGTTCTTGACATAATTTCAACCAAATAGTGCACAGAACCTTCAACAGAATAAAAGCTCTCTAGAGCACCTTACCTGAGCTCTGCCCTGACATAGCAACACGGTTGTGAATTATACACTGTGAGAGAATCAACATAACCAAGTTTTGTGATCGTGCTAGTTTTCATTTTGACCAACACTGAGCCAACAAAGTGAGGATATAGAAATTTCTAGTGCAAATAGCTTGATGTTCAATGCATACAAAAATTACACATTCACTATGGAAAATAACGGCATTCTGTACTTGTGCTGCAATTTATGGAAGTGAAAATGTGAAGACAAGGATAGATATATGCATCAGTTGGTTCTGAGCTTGCATGAGGTTTGTCAATTTTACAGCACCAGCAGAGTTGGACTGGAGTCTGAATGGTTATATCACATCATCATAACAATGGACTACCAATGAATGAATGAATGAACGAACAGATCCGAGCTAGAGTGTATATATATCCCGTTACGTGAATACTTCAATGCACTTTACAATGTTACTAATATCACCCCTGATCACTAGATTTCTAGCCCACACACACGAGTGTGCACCATCTCCACTCCTTAGGGAGCATTGCTACCATTTTGCACCGTTGACATGCGTACAATATGCAGGGCAATGGCAATGGCCGGTCACGCTAGTCTGGCTTTCAGCAATCCTCCCAGGTACCCATTTGCTCCTGGGTGGAGAGTGGCAATGTGGAATAATATCTTGCCAACAGATGCTTGTGCACCAGCGGAACTCGAAATGCGAACCACGCGATTCGCAGTCCGCAGATGTATCAGCTAGCTTCTGAATGCGATAAGGAAATGTAATGCATCGTTTTAATGGAGTTAATACAAAACAAACATTTGACAATGGACTATATATATGTCCCATATTGACACTTACACCATAGACGACATAATACTAGGCAAACACATAAACAAAGAATTGCATTTTAAAGTAGGTCTGTGCTTGGAAAATGGTGACTTAACCTTAACAGACATAAAAAGAAAAAGAAAATGCAATTGTTCAACAAACAGAAGACTTTCATGTGCAGTATAAAAGTCAAACCAAATTAGATTTGCCCTTGACATCATTTAGCAAGCTATTAAAGCAAATGCAAACTGTACAATTGTACCTTTGATTACGGATACTGAATATGGCCAAATTAAGGCAACTCCACCAATTTATGTTACAATATGTAAGGGAAAACCTCGAGAAACACTTTTATCATGAAAGAGAACTTTGTGATCATTCGTGGGGGCTTGATAACTACATTGAATGAGATTCTTTGGTACACTGTACATCTATAATATATAGATTTCCTGTCATAAACGGTTACATTTGTAATTTGTATGATATATTAGTGATATATTCTAGAGATCTGTCTGACCCACCAACACACGTTTTCTAACTTTGCATTCTTCACTTACAACTTGAATACAGACAAAAAAATAATAAACAGTGAAAAAGAGGAAATTTGGATGCCCAATAGCATTTCTTTTCCCAAATTAAATAATTGTATGGATTCTCCCCAAAGTTCAAGAAAAACACAGCTTCAATGCTGTGGACAAAATATCATTTTCTTAATCATATGCCTATCTAATACACTAACATCATCAAGCACTAATCATTACCAGTAATTTTATAAAAGCTATCTATATTGAATGCCCTTTACATTCTAGAAGATCATGTGCACAGTGTATATTGAATGAATTAAGTTCTATATCCTGGCCTGTATATGAGCTTAATATATGTGTGTCACTTCATGACTGTTAGCCATCCTGCAAAAGAATCCTTTAGGTTACAAACTAGCATTTCAAGTTTCTGTGTGAACAGCTCTTTAAATTGAAATAGTGCAAAGATGCTCCCATCCTTTAGAGGACTCGTGGGAAAACTCTCCCATTTAACCAAGGACTGACCAGAACAGGGTTCTGTTTTCACAAAAGACACAACTCTCACTTCAGGGCCCTGTTTCATAAAACTTGTCCATCAGTAACAACTGCCACATTTCTACGACAAATTTGCTCTCAGCCAATCAGATGCAAGGATTTTAGTAGCTCATAACAGTTATTGCAACATGTTACTAATAACAAGTTTTACGAAATGGGACCCACATGTACTGAAACACTCCCATCTTTGCAGAGGAGATGTTGGACAGTCAACATGGTGATGTTAAAGGAAATGATCACATCTTACACAGAACATGCTTCATATTTCACCATGAACATATGGGATCATGCAGCCATCTCATAAGTACTTCTGTCTAAGTGCTAATGTCCCTAGTGTGCAGGATCCCTATCTGCACTCCGTCTCCGTCTAGCTGCATATGGCTCCACCGAATCTCACGAAGAGTCTTTGATGTGATCAAGGAATGATGCTGTTCCTATATGACCATACAGACCTTTGCATTCTTTCCTAATGGTGGAGTCAGTTCTCTCCATCGAGTCTCACCAGGAGTCTTTGATGTGATCAAGGAACAATGCCATTCCTATATGATCATAGAAACCTTTGCATTCTCCCTTGATGCTGCAGTCAGTTCTCTCCTTCCTGTCCCCTGTGAGAGCCTTTGCAGAATCCTGAGCAGTAGGGTATGTTATGACAACTGGAAGGACCATTGTTCTTCCCATGCGGCTACAGAGAGGTTCGCAGCCATGACATCCTTACTGCTTTAGTCCTGGAGTTTCAGGTCATTCACACATGTCAATACTGAGGGTAGTACATTGTTCCTGTCTTCTGAGAATTCGGAGCTTTTGTCATCATGAATGGAAGGACTGTTGCCCTTCTTGTATGGCTACAGGAAGCTTAGCAGCCGTGACTACTTTGGTGCTACAGTCACAAAGCTTAAGGTATATATGCATTTTACACAAGTCATCACAGATGAGAGGAAATTGTTCTATTCTTCTAGGGCTTTGGAGCCTTTGTTATGATAAATGGAAGGATTGTTGCCCTTCCCTTATAGCTATGGAAAGCTTCCCAGCCATAACTTCCTTGGTGCTGTAGTCAGGGAGTTTCAGGTAGTTCACACATGTCATTACTGAGGGCAGGAACTTGTCGGGGTCCTCGGAGCCTTCGAACATCTTACGGACGATTGTCAGAGGGGGGTTCAGGGAACGGAAGCCTGGAGGTAGTTAAGGGGATGAAATAGTAGGGTTAACCTATTACTGAAATAATGGTTGCAATCATTCTGCAATAATTTGGTGGCATAAATCTAATCTGAACAGGATCAAACAAAGCTAAAAATCATTTTAAAGAGATAATAATTGATCATTGGCTTAACTTACTTTAGAACAAGACATTCTCAGTTGGGTTACAGCTTTGATAGTTTAGGATTACGGTCAGGGATACGATTACAAACAATGTTGGGTCTAAGTTTGAAGGCCAGAATTCAATTCAGATTAAAATTTTAATTTTAATGTTGCAAGAGCATATTGGCATACAGTCGACGCAATCATATAAAAAGCATGAGTTATATAAAAACTAACTAATAATCATATATTACATTTATATAGCACATTATGCGAATTATTCAATCCGCTTTATAATGTTACTATAAGAGTAGATTTCAATGGGTTAATGGGGACCAATTGGTTTTTAATGATTTTTAGAGGAGAGTTGTCTTGTTCATACCTCCTACAGGAAGTTTGGGGCTTCCAGTGACGAACTGAAGAAACTCCCTCTGTTGACTATCTGTATATGATGCCATGAGCTCAAATAATAGCTTCACAGCTCGACTGAAAAGAGAAATTAGACGAAAAAAATTAGGAGACGAGGCACAGCATTTTACATTGTTAGAGATGGGGTGAAGTTGTGTCAGAAAGAATTAGGTTTCAAACAGACAATTAGACTGCTTGCATGAATGGAGAGAAATCAGATAAGCTATGCCTCTTTAGTTGAAATATTTGCTAAATGACAGCTGTAATGATGAATAAGCATAAATATTATTTCATTTACATAAATGCTGATTTCATAACTATACAATTCCAATTATCTATTATTCGCACCCTTTTCTTATTAAATACCATGCATATCATAATCTTTGCCAAATATTGTTGGGTACAGAAAAGTGGTTTCAATTCAGGAATTTGTTTGTATAAAGATGCATCTTTAAGGTGTAGCCGATTTTAGTTAGCATTGCCGGTCGGCCTCTTTTGGCTGCTTGTTTGCGCTGTTCGGCCAGGAACAAAGTGATTGGTGAACCTGATCTGTTGTTTTGGGCTGAATGGTCTGAACGGGTGATCAGGGGTGCTGACTGGTAGTGTAGCAGTGGTCAGAATTATGTAAATGTATACCCCAATATTCAAATGATAATACATGTATATGTTTTTTTGTATTATTTCTCCTTATTCTGATGGATTCCATGAACACATTATTGAAAATATGCAGTTTGTCTTTTGTCAACCCGACAGTTCAACAAAGGTTTGTATTTGAATATGTAATTTACCTTGAATACGTTTGTTAATTTTTTGTGAATGAGAAGGAAAAAGAAACTAGATGAATCCTCGACCACGCGCGGTCGAAATTTATGCCTCCGCAATTGCCAGATCGCAAATATATGGTACATTCATGTTGATTTTTTTATTTTCATGTATACAATGACATCTTTGACCTTGACCTTTGACCTTGTGACCCTCAAACCTCAAGTTTGAAGTTGAACCATCACAGAGTTGTTAAGTTATCACAATAACAAGCAATTGTAATGTATATAATGACCTCCATGACCTTTGACCTTTAACCTTGAGACCCCAAAATCTACTCAGATTACTGTCCCTCCCATAAGCATACATGTGCCAAGTATGAAGCTGCTCTGTCAAATGGTTGTTGAGTTATTGCGAGAACGGCCCATTTCTATGTACATAATGACCATAATGACATTATGCCTCCGGCAACCACCTACGGTGGGCGGAGGCATAAAAAAAATGGAAGAAAATTTAAAGATATTACTTTAATGTCATTTTGGTTTTATCTGTTTGATAATTACTGTAAAGAACAAATGCACTGTCATGCTCTCATTTATATAAAATGTCTTATGGACAAATTATTTCCACATAAGACATTTTGTATAAATGAGAGCATGACAGTGCATTTGTTCTTTACAGTAATTATCAAACAGATAAAACTAAAATGACATTAAAGTTTTAAAAGGTCCTCTTGATTTCATAAATATGTTTGTTTATTTTTAGCATATTACATTATCTGGATATTGCGATCATTCAGTGTTCTCATCACTCTACTATGGAGGGGGGGGGGAGTTCTGATGGACTGAAAAATGAAAAATGTCAAGAGCTTACCTATCATGTGTGTACCCATGATCAGGCCTGCAGCATTCTATTAATGTCTTGATATCCCAAGGCTCACTACGATTCCCACAGAACAGCTGGTCCAACTGATATGGGGAAAAAATTGTTAACATGTTTCAAAATTAATCTGATTTTTCTGAATTCACATCAATCACATATAACATCCTCATCCTCTAATGAATATCTTATCTTGGGTATAACTGTACAGTTTTTAAAAAGTGCAATTATTGCTAAATTAAAGAACTTTTTAAAAATAAAATATTAGTTTATCACAGGATGGGAATACGAATTCAAAGAGAATTATTTAGTAAGTCTCTTTTATGTCAATGCAAACATAATTAAACATATAAACTGTGACTAGCAACGATGATTTCACTTCTTCAAAAATCATGAATTTTAATGGTGTATACAATCGGGTAGCATACGCAAAATGTGTCATAATCATCACGAGATTGACCATTACAGCTGCAAAGAGTCATTTTACAGTACAAAAGTTGATGGCTACATTGTTGATCAATCTCCCAAACCAAACCGTTCTTGCTGTCTACATTGGGAGGAACTTAATTATTGGTTTCCAGCACTGATACTGTAATCAATGGAACAAGATCATACCTCTTCCCCATAGAAGCTTTGTAGATGAGAAAGAGGGAACACAGATTGGAACCCATCCCGTAGGGCTTCAAACTGCCTGGATACACCTTCATTCAGAGTCCAACGGACAACAAGCTGCAGGAGAGACATAAACAAATCATTAATCAAAACTGTGCTGAATGACCAGAAAATATATAAAGATCTTAATGCTTTTCTTACATCCCTGTCATTCTTTCTAAATCCCTCTCCCCAAATTTTTCAATCATCACAACTGATATTATATCTTTCCATGATGATGATGATGATGATGATGATGATGATGATGATGATGGTGATGATGATGATGACGACGACGACGACGACGACGACGACGACGACGACGACGACGACGACGACGACGACGACGACGACGACGACGACGACGACGACGACGATGATGACGGTGACAATATGTCACCATCATTTTCTCAGAATGGCATGTATGGGTTCAAGGATTTCTCTTTTGTGAACCCTGACCCACACGCCATTCCATCTTATCTTGTTCTATATCTTTATCTAGCTCCCTGATCTGTATGCATATCTTGTATTCATCTTTATGGTCAATGAATAATAATAAGGATGTTGATGATAATGACATCATTAACCCATTCGTGACAAAAATTATTTAAAGCCCAATTTGATCAGCTTTTATTTCTCAAATTGGCAACACCAACATTTTTATTTTATTGCTACATTTTATTCATAAAACATCATGTATCAAAAATGAATATAAACTGACAGAAATTATGATGATAAGTCAAAAAGTTGCCAATTTGCAGGGGGAAAATGTGATTTCAAACTTTCTATCACATTGCCAATTTAAGGATTTTAATGCTTATTTTCCTTTAAAAAATCTTCAGCATCAAACAATGAATATTGATGCAACCAAAATGGGCACAGTTTGTGTAGAATTTTTTGCTCTTTCTGCTCATGTATTTGGTATGATTTTTAGGGCTTTGCATTAAAAGATATTAGGCCAAACCACAAAATGTGGACCTCTGTCACGAATGGGTTAACTTAGCTCACTACAAACAAGTAAATGATCAAAGTGTGTCATCAGCACAATATTTGATTCAGATGACTAAACACTTTGTTTCCCACTTCACTCTCCCAGTATTTATTCTTAAAGGAGAATGCAACCCAGACATCAGTGTGCTTCCAGTGAATGAAGAAAAACAAGAAGAATAAACAGTGAAAATTTTGAGGAAAATCGGACAATCTGTTCAAGAGTTATGAACTTTGAAAGTTTAAGTAAATCCTTATTATGGGGATACTTAAATTGGCAACTTTGCCATCATCTGTGATGTCATCGTGGGCAACTCTCCATTCATTTTGTACACAGAATTCAACATTTTCTTTATTTTCAAGAGAAATAAAAATTCTTTTGATTTATTGTTTGAGTATGACATGGCTATATCAATTCTGCAAGCATATTGGGAAGAATTATGTAGATTCCTGACTTGAAATTTCATATAAATCAATTTTTTTGAAAAACTATGCACAAAATGAATTGAGAGTTGTCCACGATGACATCACAGATGATGGCAAAGTTGCCAATTCAAGGATCCTCATAATAGGGATTTACTGAAACTTTCAAACTTCATAGATTTTCCAATTTTGCTCAAACTTTCACTGTTTGTTCTTCTTGGTCATCTTTATTCACTAAGAGCACACTGATGCTTGAGTTGCATTCTCCTTTAAATTAACTCTTTATTTGTCATAACGGAAAATCAAAATATGCAGAGCTCAACTTTGTTTCACTAAACAGTAAAAAGTTAAGGATACCATCCATTTTAATGGGGTATAGGCTGTATTGAACACAATTTGTTTCATCCAATTACAATGAAATTGTTATTCATACTAACCTTGAGGTACTCATCTAGATTATGAATGGTGACGCCTATGTCCTTGCCTCCCTTCTTCAGTTCTATATGAGGATAGCCCGGCAGCGTGAAGTCTAGTCCTAACTCCTCCACAGGGCTACCATCGATGCTCAGTGATTCGAGGGCTAGCTGGAGACTAGCAGCAGTCTAGAGAGGACAGACATATGTATTGAATAGATGATGAATACAATGTGAGCGGAAAACATGGAAACTTAATATTCACTGAATATTCATTAATATCATATGCAGGTTGAGTGGGGTCTAACCCTAGCTCCTCCATAGGGCTACCATCGATGCTCAATGATTCGAGGGCTAGCTGGAGACTAGCATCAGTCTACGAATAAAAAGACACATTTACTCAAAATGCACTGAATGTCTATTAAACAGAAATTAATTACTGAAAATTACAGGCACATGCATAGATGCTCTAAATGTGGACAACACGTCCCAGAGATATCAGTTCTTTGACTATCCACATAATATTCCTTGAATATATATGTAATCAATAGATTCCTGAACACATTTGTTCTTCACAACATCAAAGGCTTCAAGGTACTTAATTCAGCATTTGTGTTCAGCCTAATTTCTATTACTGGACATTGAATATTATTTGCACATACACCCTACAATGAAGATGTACAGTATTTTCTGAAGTTTCTACTTCTTCAGATATGATGCGACAACCCCCCCCCCCTGTTTTTATGGTGTTCAGATAGAGTGTGGAAAACCACGGCAGTTATGTTAATGAATGGTCAATGCTCAAATCAAAGAGATTTTGTCAAAATTAGCGCAGACAAACTCGTGACATCATATCTTGCTCTAACTTTTTAAGACTTTGACTGGTCCACAGCTTTTTACCACCAGGGAGCAAAAAATGTGCCTCTTGCCTCGCGTTTTTTGTTTTGGTGGGGTTTTTTTCGCTGCCTCATATCCCATTCACTTACTACACGAAAAACTGTAAGGCTTTGTCGCGTCATATCTGAACAAACCTTAGGCTTGAAAGAAGCAGACTACTCAAAAGAATCCTTAGCTTACTGCACCTCCTAATTTCCACAAGCTTACCTGAGAGGGGTCATCCACCAGCCGCTGTTTCTGCTGACCAAGCTCTTCAAGCTGCTGGAAGGATCGCGCCAAGGTGCGGTCAATGTACTGAAGGTCAGACGAGGTCAAACTAGCCTCCTGCCCCAGGAGCCACTTGTAAAATGGCAGGCTAAGTGGAATGTCAATCTACAGAAAGAGAAATAGTTACAGGTGTACTGTTTCTGCACTGTTACACTGGTTTTTACTTCTAGAGACAGGGCCTTTGAAATGCATTAATCCTAGATGAAAGGCCCACCCTACAAAAAGATGACTGTTCTGAATAAATACAAAAACTGTGCTTATCATTCATCACAAACTATGCTCATGTGTTGTCAAAGCCATAACTAAAGTACCTATCATGGACAATTTCACCTGGACTTCCATCAGTTTCAATAATATTTGTTTGAGTTTTCACAACTTTGGTTTTGTTTATCTTTCAGCTTTCATCCAAGCATGTGATCAACAATTCTTTCCTGAACAGCCAATCAAAAAATACCAAGAAATAAAGATAAAGAAAAAGCAGAGAGAGAGAGAGAGAGAGAGAGAGAGAGAGGGAGATATAATAGAGACAGAAGGGGACACAAACAAAAAGAAAGCAGGGGAGAAAATTTGATAAAGAGAGAGACAAAGACAGAGAGAGGGGAAAGGATAAAGAGAAGGTGAGAGAGAGGGGGTAAGGAATGAGGAGAAAGAGAGAGGGGGAAGGAGAGAGAGAGGGGGAAGGAGAGAGAGAGGGGGAAGGAGAGAGAGAGGAAGGAGAGAGAAAGAAGAGAGAGGAAGGAGAGAGAAAGAAGAGAGAGGAAGGAGAGAGAAAGAAGAGAGAGGAAGGAGAGAGAAAGAAGAGAGAGGAAGGAGAGAGAAAGAAGAGAGAGAAAGGAGAGAGACAGAGAGAGACAGAGAGAGAGAGAGATAGCGAGAGGAGAAAGTACATACCATTCTAGAGTCCATAAGTGCCTTTGCTATGAAGCGTCCAATGAAGGTGAATTTGGACTTGATCTTGGCTACCACGGAAGCCTTGGCGTTGCGTCCAATGGGCGAGGGGAAGAGACCATGAGGTGAGTGGATGTACTTTACTCCAGCTTGCTTGCCTGTAAGAATGTGGGAGAAATTGAAAACATGTATTTATTCTGACTGTAGTAACAGTAGTATCTGACCTATAGGATGTCATGAGACTTCCAGGTGGAAGAAAGGCCCGTCACTTGGGGCCTGTTTCTCAAAAAAGTCATGAAGTCTAAATTCATGGTTAACCCATAGAGGTACATGTTGCAGAATCCCTTTTAACCCATGAAAGTACAGAGCTTTCTTGAGGTCAAAATTAATCATCTTCAATCCTCAAATTGGCAACAACTATTATTTTTTGTCCACTCCTACATAGTTTGAAAAAAATAAATATGGATATAACATGAACCAAAATGAATTATAATTGTAAAATTGAAAAAAAAATGCCAATTTGAACATGGAAAGAGTGATTATATAATATTCAATGCATTGCCAATTTAGAGAGTTTAATGATTAGTTACAATTAAATTGCTCTGATTCGAGAATGCCACACTCTACTTTACTGAAAATGGATTCAAATTTTTCAGTGAATTTTTCTCTTTCTGCTCATGTATAATGTGTAATGCCCAGCATTCTGGACAAACAGATACTGCAAAAGCGTCTCCTAAAGGTGACACTGTACCTCTATGGGTTAATGGGACGTCCATGAACTTAGACTTATTATGGCTTCGAGAAACCGGCCCCTGATCCCACTCCATTTTCTTCAAAATCTAGTCCTAGGCCATCATAAGATGAGTGGTGGTTCTTATGACTGACATCACTGCACATCGACAAGATTTCTCATCAGTAAATAAAAAGACTTTTCCAAAATCACAATAACCATGTTTTACACACAATAGAATTTCAAATGTAATGTCAGCATTTCTTGCAAATGAAAGCTAGTTGATCTTTGAAGGTGGAGGTTTACATGGTGGTACTGATAACTTGGATGGGGTTTACCAGTTCACCATGTGGTAAGTCCTGAAAAGGAATGTCAAGTTTGAGGAAAAGTGGAGAAAGTTGAGGAGGAGAATGGAGAGGCAAGATAGAGAGTAAGAGAGAGAGAGCGGAGAGTATCTTTCTAGGGAACGAGTGAAGTCTTGAAAAGGACTGTAAACCAGATGAGAAGACGATGAGGAGAGAAGACTCGACGTTCTGGACAGCTGGACTACACACTCCTGATGATGGACAGTTTTCAAGACTTACCACATAGTGAACCGTGAACCTCATCCATGTTATCAGTACCAAGCTCCTAGTAACAGTACAACAGAGATGATTGGGGGAGGGGTGGTTAAGTGATGGAAGGAGGTTTACCTTTTGGATCTGGTAACAGAACGGATTCTCCTCTCCAGAGATCAAGATCGGCTCGCTGGACCTCTCTTGACACCAAGGCATAGAACTCTAGGGTGGGGCCTAAACCAGTACCAACCTATTGGAAATAACAAAGTATGGGTACAAGAAAGTTTTGATTTATGAATTTAATCATAGCTAACAAATAACATGAAAGAACCAGACAAAATCGGTCAGATGCATAAAAGAATCCTTCACAATTGGAACAGCAGTTCTTCTAATTGCTTGAGAACATCTATGTTCAGTCAAACCTGCCTATAAAGGTCACACAAGGGAAACAGAACAAGCAGCCACTGCAGTAAGGCGGCTGTTAAAGGCAGGTTCTATAACAAGCATTTCTGCTTCAAGGGAGACAATACACATGGCCACTATATACAGGCAGCCTGTATGGAGGGGTGGCAACTAAGACAGGTTTGAATGTATTTCAAGCTTATCAAGAAGGATATCAATGTGCAAGCATATAAAAATATATCTATACCTAATCCCCACATCATTTATCAACAAGCACGAGGTCAACATATTCCTACTCAATCTAATCACATCAAGAGATAATTACCTCATCTTCATACTATATTTCCAGTACTGCCCCAGAATTAGTTCTATCAACATGCATGAGGTCAATATATTCCTACTCGAGCTAATCACCCTGACAGATAATTACCTCATCTTCATACTGCATTTCCAGTACTGCCCTAGAATTAGTTCTATCAACACACAAGAGGTCAATATATTCCTACTCAATCTAGTCGCCCTAATAGATACATGTAATTACCTCATCTTCATACTGTATTTCCAGTACTGCCCTAGAATTAGCTAAATCTTCCATGACTGATTCTGCTTGCCTCAATAGATCTGCTCTCGATACGCTTCTCTGTAAGAAAAAGAGAACAAACAAAACATGAACAATACAACAAAATGTATCTACACCAAATCTTTTATCTTGATATTAATCCTGGAAAGGGGGCTGTGAGACTTATACAGAGCTGAATTTTTTTCAGGTTTCTTGGAACATCACATAGGAACAGAGCACATACATACAACCTATACCATTACTCCACTGAAACATGCCAGAAACTCAGACCTTCAGTAATGGTACCCAAGATGCTTTCACATTCTGTATTTCATACTTTGAATGTGTCATCTTTCACATACAACTCATTCTGATTAGAATAAGTAATGTCAATTTAAGCATGATTCAGCTTCCTTTTGGTCAATATGGGAACAATTTTCCCTATATTCTTTAAATGCGAGTGTGGCCAAAGCGTTGTGATACATTTTACTCAATTCTCGCATTTCGCAATCACTGCGCCCTCATTCGGTTCAGTTGCGACAGTCACTCTAGCGCGTTAATTCTGGGAGATAGTTGACAACAGTACCGTCAACACCTTGCACTAATCGCCAATTCTGCTTGTATTTAAGTGATTACAGACTTTTAGCACTTCATATTTTCCATGGGCTCTCACTGCTAGTTCTACTAACTCATCTTTCTTCTTCCCTGCACTTAGGATCCCTCAGTCAGTTAAACATTTCCTCAATTGGTCAACACTCACGCGCGGTGTCTGCTATCTTGGAAATAGTTGTCGACCCGCAAGTGGGGAAATAGGCCTCTCATGGTACGGACAATGGTGGCGCATGCATTGTCAAACACGAGAATTGTATGCTTAGGAAATGACAGCTTTCTTTCCCAAAGTAGATGGAAATTTTCCAAAGATACATGTACTTCAAGCCAGTCTCTAGACATTACTCACTTTCCTCCTGTCCAATCTCGGAGCTACCCTTTCGCTATTTTCTGAAGTCGACATGTCTGGGTTATTGTCCTGCAGTCTCTGCATGGCACGATCTCTATCAAACGCAGTGGTGTAGAAGAGAAGCTGGCGTGTATCGAATGGTAGCAGGAACGGGCTGAAAGGAAAAAAAAAGGAAACTCATGAAATTGTCATCATATAACTTCATCCACTTCATGATACAGGACAGAGTCAACATTGAGAAATGGTAGCAGGAATGGGCTGAAAGGAAAGGAAGGAAGCTTATGAAATCATCACAGTTCAGGAGGCCATATCGTGTGCATGACTCCAGGACAACTAATCCTGCGCTACCAAACCCTATGGATAACCATCCCCTGCAAAACTTAGGTCCAAGGATCACAACACTCTTTCCTTTACCTCCCTCCACTCCTAACTCCCTCCACTCCTAACCCCCTCCTTCCTCCCCCTTCCCTCCTCCCCCCCTCACTTCCCTCCTCCTCCTCCCTTCCCTCCTCCCCCTCACTTCCTCCTCCCCCTTCCCCCCCCCTTCCTTCCCCCCCCACCCCTTCCTAATCACCCCTGCATCTATCCCCTCTTGACAATCACTCCCTGCATCACCAAAGAGGAAGTACTTGCTCTCTTTTGGAGGCATTGTTTTCCTAAGCGGTACTTAACCAAGAGATTGTTGGGGATTTGTTGTCCTCACACTTCTACATGTAAATGACATAAAAACAGGCACTGCACTTTGTGAGAAGAACATGATGAAAATTTGGTACATGTATACTGCTACACCTACACATCTCAAAGTAGAATGAAAAAGCTTGAATGTGGCCTTCTCTCCCATAGACTTCCAATACATTAATTTACATAAGTCTGCTAGGTGGCTGTCCTAGCTCTAGAGTAAAATACTTAGCCTAAAGTTTCAATTAATATATAATAATAATAATGGTGGCTTCTTATAAAGCACTCAGGTCTGTCAAGCGTGACGCTCGTGGCGCTATATACATGCAAAATACAGATTTATACAAATACAGTATAGAAAAAAGGGTAACAAATTATACTACATTAAGATAAAAATTGAATACCAAAGGTAGCTAAGTATTTTAATAAAGCTGAAAACTAAGTAAAATTGTGATTTGAGTATTGAATTTGAACACTAGCCCTGGAGATTAAAAATTAATTATCAATCATTCAGACAAACTCACCATGCCTGCGCGACTGCATTGAGCCATGAAGGTAGGTTGCCTGTCATTATAACTAAAGGATCCTGAAGCTGTCTGTTGGCCTTGGCTGAGAGCTTGCTGTTCACAAACTCACTGCTACTCACTGCCTGTTGTGGTAAAGCTCCCTGAAAAATATATAAATATGGATTGAAATTAAAACTGTCAGAGACCTTCTTTCTTACAACACTTCTACAGATAAAGATATCAAAGCTTTGGTCTTGTTTGTTGCAGTGTTTGCAAAAACTTCATATTTATCATCAAGTGTATCTGACATATTACATTAATATTGTTTTGCAAAGAACATGAAAAAGAAATATGACAACTCCACAGAAAAATTTACCTACACAAGTTACAACAATGCTTGTTGACCATGTTTCTTTTACATGTACATGTACGTTTCTTACTACTTTTTGTCATTCTACTACAGGAAGTATTACAACCAGGCATCCTTCCCTTTATTCAGTCCATATTGCAGAATCAATAAACGAGCATGTTGGTACCGGAACACAGGCATATTAAACGAGGCAGGTGACAATATCAGTGCATTTTTCTAAAAAATGCCATGATAGATACAAGCATTTTACAATGAGTCTTCATACAGGAATGGAAAATATGATACAAGTAGTAGACAAGTAGTATCACTGATAATTTTGTTTTCACATATATTCTTACCAAATATAGGTTATTCCAATGTCTGCTTAGACCATACAGGACCCTTAGCAGTGTGATGGCGGCACAGGAAGGGTCTTCTATTGGGACGGAACCAGGTAGATTGCACTGGAGGTACTTGTCAAGCTCCTTCAGTATTGGCGGACACACACCATCTGCAAAGCAACAAGAGTGCAGACTTCACCAACCTTGAAGTTAGTATTTCAATCATAAGATCTTCATAATGGAAGCTCCAGGAAGGCTGAATAAAACCTGATCTTGTCTTGCATTGTTCAGAGGTATCATTTCATATATTTAAATGGTTGTTTAAGTTCTTGAATCAACAACTGAGCGGAGACTATGAGAGAGAAACGAATGTTCATTTTCATTGAGAATGATAATTATTATTATTATTATTATTTATTTGACCAGATAAAAAAAAGCACAGGTACAGTACATCAATAGCAGCAGACAAATACATAATGAGAATGAAAGAACATGTAAGAAAGATCAGGGAGCAACAAGTGGGTCAGGGTGCACAAAAGTGAAGTACATCACTGTTGCCCGGAGGCATGTGCCCCCACACCTGCTACTCCCAAGACATAAGAATGTTATACATTAGCATCACTGTATGAAGAACTCCAAAGTCCCACATATCATCAGAACCAGAAGAGCAAACTCCAAAGGGATTCTATACAATTTTATCACCAACCTGACCCTCCAAAAACCTTCTGCACTGGCACGCCGTAACCCGGGGTACCGTCACACCCCGGGGTACGGCGTTGTGTAGCACCATCTCATGTCCATCAGAATACAATTATGCAATGTTGTCAGGCAACTTTCATGTCATAATCGACGATAACGATCCCAAAACCGAATTTCTTTCTTTTATGAAGATGTATGGCAAAAAATTTCTTAAATTTACTGAAATCTTCTTGAGGAAAACACCAAAACAATTATTTACACACGCTTTTGCTACCCAGGGAACAGCACTAAAAAAAAATAATAATTCAGCAAAATGGTGAATTTTTTGTTGATACCCCAATCACATGCATTTTCCAAGTTTCTATAAAAGAGAATTGGTGTACACATACCCATCCACAACTCATCGTGTTTCCTTCCCTTGGAGGACGACTTTGAGGAACTCCCTCCCTTGCCCTTCCTGGTGGTTGTGGTGGTGGTGGTGGTACTACTGTTTGATGCGGAGGACTTCTGGGTGGAGGTGGATCCAGCATCTGAGACTGGCCGATACCTGGAGAAAGAAATCAATGAGAGCAATTACTAACTCACCCATCATGCACTCAAGCAATACCCCCTTATTCAAAAAGTTAAATATCTTGCCAATACACAAAATGATTGCTCTTAGTTCATTCATTTCTATGCTGCCATACTTTGCCAAAAGGAAGCAAGTGACAAAAGTGACATTTCCTGTAAAAGAGCAAAATGTATCTTCCATTTACACTGATGTCAATGGAAGACTGTAATGTCTTTTCTAAGATATCTCTTAGCATGATGAGTGTTCATGCACAAAATTTGGCCCAGAGGAAAAGCACGCTATGCAAAATATGAAAATATAAAAAACTCAAATTTGGTTGATATGTCACTTGCTTCCTTTTGTCAAAGTAGGGCAGTATGTACGTAGTTAAAAGTTTCCTGCAAAATACTTTAATGTGTTTGTTCATTTTCATCTGCCTAAAGTATGTTTAACTTCATCATTAAATTCCATTTCATATATTGGTATTGAATATTAGAATAAGCTAGATCAATTCAGGAAAGCACTACTTTATCTAGATTTAAAAAGTTACGTAAAAAATATTTATTTAAGGAATAGTTGGCATGACTGGGTGTCCAAGTGTGGGTGGGGTGTGTGTGTGTGTGTGTGGTTGTGTGCATGTGGAGGTGCCGTGGTCAAGCGGTCTGAGGCGCTTGACTGTAGATGCGAGGATCGCGGTTCGATCCCCTGCACGGCACTTATGCCCTTGAGCAAGGCATTTTATCTACATTGCTCTTTTATAGTATATCAAATAAATAGAAATGCTATATGCATTATTGATACCAACGTGTGCACGCTTTTTTTTTTTTTTTAATCTTTCTTCTTTTTTTTTCTTCTTAAGCTTTGTTGTTTATGTATCATTTAAAAAAGGGCCAATCGCAAACAAGCCTCGGCTTCTACAATGGTCCAAACCTATTTCTCTAAGTATGATGCTTTGCTTTTATTAGTATGAATATTGGTTGAATAAAAGTGAATTGAACTGAAGATTACCGTAACCTCAAGGGTTGTGATCATAGCTCTGTTTCAACACTCTTCTCTGCTATGAGGGCTCATTCAGATACCTAACAGCAAACCCCCGCTTTTTTGTATGTGTGTTCACATATACACTGTAGCATGGTAAACTGCACCGAGGGTACAAATATACAAATACAAATATATTTAAGTAGTAAAACTCCATGAGGTATGCAAATTGGCAGTATCAAAGGAATCTCATAACTTCACACCAAGATATCCTACAACCAATATCAACTGCAAATAAACAAATAAAATCAAGTGACATGATGCAACTACTCACCATATCGTATGTGTCTTGATCCAGATACCCGCCCTGCCTAATGGGTTGCTCTCGTCGTCGGTATCCCTGTCGTCCTCAGAAGCACTGGCAGCATTTCCAAACTGCTTGATAGCCTGGTAGACCGTCATGTTGTAAGGGAGGACCTGCTCTCCGATCAAGAATTGTAGTTTGTGCTTGATGTTGGTGTTGGAGCTAGAGAAGGCCGTTGCCTGGAATGAACCATGAGAGAATGTGTAATGTTTCTAGAACATGTAAAGGTTCCCGTCTTTCATCGATGAGCATACCATACTCTAACAATGTTGCTGAAGCTTAAATTGAACAAAAATAAGAGAGATTAACCCTAAGGCACCTATAGCAAAATTGCAGAACATAGCCAATTGCCTAGTGTAGGGGACCTACATCATTAATTGGAGAACAAAGCCAAGTGCCTAGTCTATGGTTCATTATCCCTTAGTGGGCCCTAGTTTTCATGAATTCTGTAATGTGATTGGTCAATTTGTCTGAGAGACAATGCCGTATTTACCTTATTTAATTGGTCAAAAAGATCAAACCGGTAATATGAGCCCGTACCCCCTGTTTGATGTTTTGTTGTCGTTGTTGTTTTAATGTTTTGTAATGTTTTTCCATCGTTGTGCACATGCGCAGAGGCGATTTTCAACCACTGAATATGAGGCCGTATTCCGTGGAAGCTATGTATCTGTACACAGAGCCTACATAGCTTCCATACACTTACAATTTATGTGTGCACACACTGCACACATACAATGCATGTGTAGTGTGTACAACATTTACACCCATGCACACAGTGTTTTGTGTACACATACACACACAATGTGTATTGTATTGTATGTGTATTGTATTGTATGTGTATTGTATCATAAGTGTATTGTATTGTATGTGTGCAGTGTGTACACTTTAAGAGATAAAATCGTTGCACCCTGCTTGCTCTCACGGAATACGGGAAATATCTACGTTCTGGTTCCATATTCCATGAGGCCGGAGTATGGGAAATATCTACGTTCTGGTTCCATATTCCATGAGGCCGGAGTACGGGAAATATCTACGTTCTGGTTCCATATTCCGTGATCAAGCAGGGTGTAACTAATAGTATTTCAAGTCTCCAAATCAACTGAAAAAATGTATTTGAGTGCATCTAGTTCATATGAAATACCCTCCCCGAAAAGCTCTACCCAGCGTTCTAGGGCTTAACAGCTCAGGGGTTTGAAGAAAATAAGGATAACATAAGACCACATAATTAAAGCATTTACAGAATGGACTGACTGTTCAAATCCGTAAACGCTCTAAAGGCTTGTTCAAATGTGCGGGGGGAAATGGGGGGGGGGGGGGGGGGGAGTTTACGCATATTTTTTGTGTACAAAATGAATGGCAATGGTACAACAAATTATGTCTCGCACTTATTCACTTGCGTGTTGTAAAACAAGCTTAAAAACCCCTGCAGTTCCCCCCCCCCCCCCAATATTTGAATGGGTCTCCTCATGTGCACGTTCATCAACTAGTCTTCCTCACTACCTCACTAGTCTATTTCATGTTACTTGAGAGGATACTCAAACTGACAATATCTCTTCATAGAAGTAATACTTAAAGTCATATTTCGTATATAGTATAGTCTCAGTGAATTCATAAAATTCAAAGTAAAATGTCTTTTGGTGATTGGTGCACTTTAAGAAATGTCGAACTCCTAACTTCAAACCCAGATGAAACACAATACCTAACCATAACCCTAACCCTTAGCCTAACCCCAAACCCAATCATATCCTAAGCCTAAACCTTTCATCTTGAAAAAATGCTGATCCACTTCATAACTGATTGAATGACATCACTCAGACACAAAAACATAAAACCGGTAAATGATATCTATACTACATGATTATCTATACAAGGTGGTTTTAGGCAGCAATTATTTTCCACATTTTGCGTTCTCTGATTTCGCAGCAGTCAACATTATACCAAATTTTTTCTCTTCCAGGTTTCCCGCTGACTTTGTGTGTAAACTAAGCCGCAGGCAATATTAATGAAATCCGGTTTGAACCAGTTTGAAAAGCAACACAATACCATGCGCAATTGGATTCAGATCAGGCAATATAGGTTGGTACCGCATCCAACACTAGTTATTATATAATTATATAATATTGACTGGCATTAATAATATACCAACCTATATCGCCCAATCTGAATCCAATATTGCCCAAGCCGAAGGCGCGGGCAATATTGGATTCAGAGAGGGCATGATAGGTTGTATCTCATTCAATGCAGTCAATATTATTATTATCTATATCCCACAGGAAATTGATGAAAAAATTAATTAAAGTCATCTCTCCATGTAACATGTATATGTGCCTTAACTTTAGTCACAGGGCTTATACCTTTTATGATGTCATAATGTATTTGCGCACTGCATGTTGCGTATCTTTTTATTCGCGCACTGCATGCAGGGCTTGCGTTGCTTCTCAAACCGGTTCAAACTGGATTTCATGAATATTGCCCGCTGCTCAATTTACACGTAGAGTCAATGAGAAAACCCGGAAGAGAGAAAATATGGCATGATATTGACTGCTGCAAAATCAGAGAACGCAAAATATGGAAATAATTGCCACGGAAAAACGCCTCGTATAGAAAATAATTGATCATATTTACCACAGATTCATCAATCTCATCATCTGATGCATCGTCATCACTATCCTCATCATCCTGCAAGGTATAACAAGCAAGAAGATATCAAATGCATATCTTATAATGTTGGTGCCACCAAGAATACATAAATATCTAATCAAAAGAAGTATTTGTGATCAATTTCATATCTACACAATACATCATCTATGAAAGATCTGTACTAATGCATTGTAATGTAATGTGAACAAAAATAAATTGGAACATAAACTTCTTAAAACTACGAGGGTGCCGTTGCATAAAACTTGCTATTATAGTAACTTTGCCATCAATGGTAACTTTCATGAAATACTAGATTTTGATTGGCTGTTGAGCGACGTTACCATGGTAGTTACCATTGATGGCAAAGTTACAGAACTATAATAGCAAGTCTTTATGCAACAGCACCCAGAGCTTAAAATTACCAGGCTGTCATCAGACAGGTTGGATAATTCGAAAGAATTTTTCTTGCCAGATATATACTAGTGACATCCAGATTGAAATGAGACATAATCAGTATCAAAAGTGGATTCAATAGATTCATCTTTCCGGAGTGCATGTAAAAACATCCTGTATAAATCAATGAAATTTAGGCATTGTAGTAGGAAAGAAGGAAGGACAGATGAAGGAGAAGAGTATTACGGATGGACAGTCTGAAGAGATGGCTTGAGGATAGAGGAGTAAAAGATCAAGGGATCGAATTACTGGGGAAAGCCAGAAACAGACAGTTGTGGAACAGCATGATCGCCAAGGACGATAGATATGGCACCGAGAGAGAGAGAGAGAGAGTAGGGCAAAGGAGAGATTTGTCACCAAACAAAAATTCCTAATCTCACCTGTCTCATGCGTCCATAGTTCCTGACCATGAGGTACCTCTCGATAGCCTGCACCAGGGCCAGGGGATCGATCTTGACCGGCCCTCCTCTCCACTGCCGAAGGTTCGTACACTCCGGATGCCTCTGCAGCTGGCACTTGAGCTGATGGGTGTTGAAGAACTTCAGCGCCTGGGAGCCCCGGGTGCCCCCGGACGACCCCCCGGCTCCCGGGAGGTCGTGAACTTTGACCGGGAACTGCTCCAGGTGGTTGATGCAGCCGTTGATCTTGGAGACTAGGGCGGTGAAAGGGGGGTTCTCAGGGATCTCTAGCGAGGTGAAGGGAGGACTGCCTGGAGCCTAGACCACATTGGGGATATATGATATATTACACATTACATTGCAAACTGGAAAGCTAAAGTAATATATTGTATCATCACCAAAAACTATAACAATGAATTGTATCATCACCAACACCATTACTTACCCATGAGTACCGTCCTAGAGGAGAGGGGAGGAGAGGTAGGGGAAGGGGAGGGGGGAGGGGATCTTCTTGATGACACTCTTTATTCAACTCTTTCTGTAACTAACTAAATAACTAATTTCTCTGTCTTTAGTAATGCATTTTATCTATCATTTTCCTGCTTGGTTTGACCCCCCTTTGTACACTCTTAAGAATATCTAAATAATTCAACTTAGTAACCCATCTTAGGTCTACTTTCTTTTCTTTTTTTTTTTTTCAATTCAAAATATGGGGGGGGGAGGGAGAGAGGATCTTTATTCAAGTCTTTCAATTACTGACTCCAATCTTCTGTCTTCAGAAATGCATTTTATCTTTCTTTTTTCTGCTTCGTTTGACCCCTCCTGCACATTCTTCTGAATACCTTGATAATTCCACTAAAAAACCCATCTTCGGTCTACTTTCTTTCTTTTTTCTTCTTAGGATTCACAATAACTAATTTAAATCAACGTCCCATACTCACTGGGCATTGTAGGAATATATGTAGGAACCGCTGGAGTCTCAAATCTCTTGACACTGCATTCTGGTCACTGCTATTGGTCAGGTAGTCCAGGAGTTTGACCACTAGACCACTGTGTAGGATCTCGAAGGCGGAGATGTCAGAATTGGTGAGGATGTGAGCGATGCTCTCGAGCATTTCACATTCTTCGTCGCTCTAGATGGGGAAGAACGTAAGAAAGATATGTGGATGTGTTTATACTTTAATCCATATTTATTGTTCTGAACATGACAGTAGACCGGTTCGGAGCTGGGGCATGGTATGCACATGTGTAAAGATATCTTTTTAACCCATAGAGGTACAGTGTCACCTTTAGGAGACATTTTTGCAGTATCTGTTGGTCCAGAATGTTGGGCAGTACATATCATACATGAGCAGAAAGAGAAAAATGCACTGACAAATTTGAGTCCATTCCCATCGCTGTATGGTGTGGCGTTCTTGCACTAGAGCAGTTTAAGTGTAACTAATCATTAAACTCTTTAAATTGGCAATGCAGTGAATAATATATAATCACTATTTCTGTGTTCAAATTGGCAATTTCTGATTCAACTTTACAATTATATGTCATTTTGGTTTATGTTATATCCATATTTATTTTTTTCAAGCTATGTAAACGTGGAAAAAAATAATTTGTATTGCCAATTTGAGGATTGAAGATGATTAATTTAGACCTCAAGAAAGCTCTGTACTGCTATGGTGCAACATGTGAACCCAGAAATTTACACTCCCACAGTAATGGGATTTCTTTAAAGTGATCATACTGCACTGAAATGACTGCAAGATATACAAGACGAATTAACCCAAGTGGCCTGAAAACAGACTCATATGTTTCTAATAATATGTTACTTTTATATAATGCAATTATAATATATATAATGCAAATTATATAAAACAAAAGTTCAATGAACTTAATAATGTTACTAATAATACCCCTGATCACTGGATTTCTAGCCCGCATACGAGTGTGCACCATCTCCACTCCTTAGGGAACATTTCCAACACTTTGCCCTGTTCATATGCATCCATGCAGAGTAATGGCAAAGGCAGTCACATTGGCTTTTGGCAATCCCCATAGGTACCCATTTGCTCCTGGGTGGAGAGTGGCAATGTAGATTAAAGTCTTGCCAATAGATATTAGTGCTGCAAACCGAAGACAATGTGATCTACAGTTCAGGGATGTAAGCTAGACCACACCTCTACTACGATTTAACCCTTGTATTATAAACAAAAGGAGCCTGAAACAGAGAGGAGACGGGGCCTGGAAGGGGACAAAAGTCTGAAAATGTATATTCTTGAGTTACCTGTAGTGAAAGTTTGTCTGCATCAGTGCAGAGCTGATTGAGTAAGGTGAGGGCAGGGTGTGATTCTCCTTGGTGATCTGTTTGGCTGAAGTACTGACTGATAAACTGAGAAGCTGTAAATGGTAAACCAAAAGGAGAGGTTACAAAGTTTGCTTGAAATAGTGATGGGTTAACTCAGATGCTGAAAACCGATACCTGTAGGATATAAGGTGTGACTCAAGTACCGACTTTAAAACTGAAAAGAGAAAACACTTCAAAAATTCCTTAAGATCACCACCAAACATAAGTCGAGCAATTTTCAAGGAAAGAAATCTGAACTGAATAAGTGATGGTCTCACGTCCATTCACTTTCTCAGATAAAGTCTCATGAAGTAACAGCTCACATTAAAAAAAAGCTGAACATAACTTCTAACTAAATGTCGATGTGCATGTCTGTACTCTCTAGGCTATGAAAACAAGTGTACAGACATCTATTGATAATAACAAGCATTAAAAAATGACTAACTAAAAAAGAAACCATCTTATTTTTTTTTCTATTACACAAAACCTCAGCACCACCTCAAATGGATTTAAAAACTAGATGCTGAAAATCATATCCGCATCATAAACTTGTATATGTCTACAGAAATTGACATCATCATAGGAGTTTTCACAGCAACTAATAGGATCATCTCATAATAGATCTCTAAAAGAAAATAAACTAATAAGATCATCTCATAATAGATCTCCAAAAGAAAATAAACTAATAAGATCATCTCATAATAGATCTCCAAAAGAAAATAAACTAATAAGATCATCTCATAATAGATCTCTAAAAGAAAATAAACTAATAAGATCATCTCATAATAGATCTCCAAAAGAAAATAAACTGAGGTTATCTCTTGATGGAAACCCATACCTTGTTCCTTGATCCATGCCCTGACTTTTTCCTTCTGCGATCCGCTGGCATCCTTCTGCACCCCCAGCAGGTTCTCGCCCCCATGCCCCAGTATCCTCTCCGAGGCATAGCCCGTGCCACTGGCTCCGCCCCTCTGCAGACCCATCTCGCGCCCTGCTGCACTGTGCAGGTGGTGGTGGTGGTGATGGTGGTGATGGTGGTGGTGGTGGTGGTCGCTGCTACCCATGGCGGTATTGCTAGGGGTGTTGTTGGCAGAGGAGGAATTGGACGCACCCTTACCCCAGCGGGAGAGGTTGAGGCTGGCCAAGAAGGAAGAACGTGAGGAGGTGGATCCACTAACCATCTTGCCTGTATTTTCAAGAAGTGAAAACAGAACAAACACTGATGTATTTGGAAGACACCGGCTGAGTTTGAGGGTTGCAACGAATAACTAGAAGTAAAACTCTCTTTTATTTCAAGATAATACGTTAATGCATATCACTAGTGGCATATCACTAGTGCCATATGTTAACGCAAAAATATGCAAGTGTTTACCGCTGGATATATGCATGAGCCTTTAGAAGGTTCTGTTTGGTGAAAAAAATTGACAGCAGAGTATGTATCATGCCAGAGAATGTGACCTCCTAGACCCAATACCACAATATTACTAATGCACAGGGGTAAGCAATTTCCTGTGGACACTGTTCATACTGCAGGCAAAATATCGTGATTTACCGTAATATTGCAGTACTTTCCCTTTCACCCGTTATATTCGCATCAGCAATATTATGGTATTCTGTTCTATCGACAAGTCCCGCACTGCATCCTGTTACCCAGCGTACAATGCACATTCGGCTAAGGGTCAAACCCGTCGACGAGATGCTATGCTCCACTGCGCAAGCCGTATTATGTTCTGCCTATCACTCACCTGTTGACCCTTTGCCCTTGCTAACCCCTGTTCTGCCTCCACTGCTGCCTCCCACGGCCCTGGATGAGGGGGGCATGGGGACCGATACTGCACTCAGCCTGCCAGGAGGAGTGTCGATGGCCTCGTAGTGGTGGCCATGACCCCCCTGGGATGGGGACTCGTCGTTGCTGGCGTAGCGGTTGCTCTTCCGTCCTGGGCCTCGCTTGGCTGCTCGCTTTAGCTTCAGGGCATCGCTCAGACGTCTAGTGAATTGAGATTAAGAAATAAGAAGCAAATTAATTATTCATAGTATGCATACTATTTAACATGGGTACAAGCCAAGTTTTAAATGATCACTTGGAAGATCTAAATCTAGCAATTGACATCATGCATGACAGGATTGTTAAAACCTAACTCTTCAGGGTAAAAAATTCTTGAAACCTTAGTCTAGGCTCGAGACACTCAGGTTCCGGAAAACAATTAGCTGCAAAATTTACAACTGATTTGCGGTTGATCGCAACTTTCTTGCAACACCCCCTAAGCAACATGGTTTTAACTTCCCCTGTTCAACTCTACTTTAGACCAAACCTTTTTTTTGTAGAATACAGGTAAGAGTTCAAATCAATTAATGCTGACACAATGCCCACATACCCTTGAGGTACACCATCCGAGTCCAAGCCAACATTGATGTTGACCGTATCCCTGGGTGATGGTGTGTGGGTAGATGATGCAGATGAAGACGCAGATGATGCAGATGATGCGGACGAAGCGGAGGAGGCAGATGAGGCTGGGGTGGAGGAGGAGGAAGATGAGGAGGGGTCGGCAGCAGTGACCTTGGAGGCAGGGAACTTGTCCTTGACAGGAGGGGAGCTGTCCGCTGTGATGGCAGCCTCGGCGAGGTTCTTCACTTGATGCATCACACCTGATGAAAGTGTCAGAGGAAAATATAATCAGAATTTACCATTAATCATTGTACAACAAACCCAATTGCAAATTAATTAAATTTATCACACTCAAACAAAGACACTAACAGAAGCGTTACATCTATCATTAAACTAATATTAACCCATTTGTGACAGGAATTATTTAAAGCCTAATTTGATCAGCTTTTATTCTTCAAATTGGCAACACCAACATTTTTTCTTTTATTGCTACATTTTTCTTATAAAATGTCATGTATCTGAAATGAATATAAATTGACAGAAATTATGATGAGAAGTCGAAAAGTTGCCGATTTGCTGGGGAAAACGGTGGTTTTTAACTTTCTATCACATTGCCAATTTAAGGATTTTAATGCTTATTTTCCTTTAAAAAATTTTCAGCTTCAAACAACAAATATTGACGCAACCAAAATGGGCACAGTTTGTGTAGAATTTTTTGCTCTTTCTGCTCATGTATTTGGTATGATTTTTAGGGCTTTGCATCAAAAGATATTAGGCCAAACCACAAAATGTGGACCTCTGTCACAAATGGGTTAAACAAAGTACATGAGTATTGAGTCCTGAAAATGACCCTTAAAATAAAGTTATCAGAGATATCTGACAGCTTTTAGCATTTAAGTTGAAGTTTTAGCATGTAAGTTAAAGTTTAATGCAGAAGAAGGGCTCTGTAAAAACATGATCATCATTGTCAACATAATTAGTGCAGCCATCAAATTATCATCACAATCATCAATGTCATCATCATCAACTTCATCATCATCATCATCATTATCATCATTACTGTCAACATTATTATTGATTTCATCAAATTATCATCACAATCATCATCATCATCTTCAGCATTATGATCATCATCATCATCAAGTCAATGGTAACCATGTTGTTTTATGTTTTATGTGCCAACCCTTCACAAACTCTCCAGTGCAATATCCAAGCAACTGGAACATGTATATGACCTGATAAATGTTCGGAAACAATCAAGAAAAGACACTTACCTTCTCTGCGGAAGTAGATATGGAAGATATCAGGTAACTTCTGCATGAGGATTTCTGCCATCTGAAGGGCACCTACTACAACCTTGAGATCTTGAGATGAGAGCATGGCTGCTATGTGACTGTTAAGATTTAAAAAACAAAATGAAATCATCATCAACATCAAAACAAAACAAATTTTCATCGTACTCTATGCTTCAAAGAGAAAATTAGATTATCCAGTTAAAAGCATTATGAGGCAGAATGACAGGCCTGAAGAGCTATAGGCCCCTGATTGCTGATCTAAAATCATAATTTCAAAGCTTATCATCCCTTTGATTTTTTTCAATGGTATTATAATAATAATAATAGGAGAGAACAAAAACTATTAAAAGCAGAGTCTGCACTGCACTGGTCCCACAAATATCATGTGCAACCATTATAAGAGTGGTGATCCTTTCTTACCTGGATACAGCATGATTCTTCAGCATATCTTTCAGAAGGTCAGGTTTGCCAAAGTACACCATTCTTAGTAAGGCCTTCAAGCATTTATGTCTGACGGCAGGTCCAGCCTAATAAAGCAAAACAGGCAAACAAAACAGACTATCAGTGATTACAAATGCAATTATTTGCAACTATTTCAATTTTTTGTCAATTTAATCCTCTATGCTGCTCCCCCCACTCCCAAACCAGTGACTATTTAAGGATACTTAAAAGATTCCAAGTCCCCAAACCACCCCCCCCCCCCCCCCATAGCAGATGGTAGGATAACAATTGCAATTGTGAGAGTATCAAATGGATACTCCAAATCTTCATACTGCAATTGATAATGAAGTAACACAAATATATTATGTGAACAGGAACTTGGTAATTCCAGTGTTAAATGGCAACTTCAGGAAGTATGCTGAAGCATATCTTTTTTTTTCAATATTCTCTACTGTTTTCTCTTCTTTTCTTCATCTCAGCACATATAGACATTGTGATATGTGCCATATACATGTGAATACAGTATACAGGTATTATCATTATCATTTAGTATTTGTTAAAAATGGCTGCATTTATGGTACAAACTTTACGCAAAATGCCCAAATTTAAAGATCTAAAAATTACATTTTTGCAAAGTTGGTACCAGAAAAAAAACTAAAGTTGTCGTTGTTGTTCAATTGGGTTTTTACAGATGTGTATCAATCAGATACAATTATTTACGTCACCATCTGAAAGATGTGACTCAAGACTCGAACCTGGGTCCGCTGAACCAGTTTAAAACTTCCACTGCTAGCTGGATTACAAGCGCATGCCACAACACCCAGTTTTACAATATTGCAGTAGCCTATTGACAACGGCATTAACTGGACGAGACAACACAAAGGTCCATGTCTACTTACAGATGAGCTGTAGACCTCATAGAGAACAGCAAAGAGAGATTTGATGAATGCAGCAGACTGGTCACCGTCTTCTTTCATGAAGACTACCCTAGCATCTTCCTTGGGAGCTGCTACAGCTGAGGCTGCGAGCAGGAACAAAAGGCACACAATTAAAGACATACACTTACAAATGACGATGATTACTTGATAATAATGACTGATAATAATATCATAATTATAATAATAAACAATAATAATATATGGTAATAACAACAACAATAATGGCAAAAAAAATCTACTCATACTGTGCCCATTTTGGCTGTGTCAGTATTTTCATTTGATCTGGGTTTTTTAAAGGAACATAAGCACTACAATCCTCAGATAGGCAATGCGATGGAAAGTTCAAAATCACTTCTTCATGTAAATTGGCAACTTCTTAACTACTAAACACACTTTCTGTCAATTCATATTCACTTCAGATATATAAGAAGAACTAGATGAATCTTCGACCACGCGTGGTCGAACTTTATGCCTCCGCCATTACCAAATCAGAAATAAATGGCACTCATGTTGATTTATTGTCATTTATACAATGACATCTTTGACCTTGACCTTTGACCTTGTGACCTCCAAATCTAATGAGAGCATTGCCCTTTCCATATGCATATATGAGCCAAGTTCGTTGAACCATCAAATAGTTACTGAGTTATAAGAACGAACCATTTCTACATACATAATGACCTCTATGACCTTTGACCTTTGACCTTGAGACCCCAAAATCTAATCAGATCATTGTCCCTCCCATATGCATACCTGTGCCAAGTTTGAGGTTGATCGGTCAAATGGCTGTTGAGTTATGGTGAAAACGAACCATTTCTATGTACATAATGACCTCTATGACCTTTGACCTTTGACCTTGAGACCCCAAAATCTAATCAAATCATTGTCCCTCCCATATGCATACCTATGCCAAGTTTGAGGTAGATCGGTCAAATGGTTGTTGAGTTATGGTGAAAACAAACCAGTCCTATGTACATAATGACCTCTATGACCTTTGACCTTTGACCTTGTGACCCCAAAATCTAATCAGATCATTGTCCCTTCCACGTGCATACATGAGCCAAGTTTGAAGCCAATCTGTCAAATGGTTCTTAAGTTATCGCGAGAACGAGCCATTTTTATGTGTATTATTACCTCTATGACCTTGACCTGTGACCTTGAGACTCCAAAATCTAATCAGATCATTGTCCCTCCCGTATGCATACACGAGCCAAGTTTGAAGTTGATCTGTCAAACGGTTCTTAAGTTATCGCGAGAACGAAAACGGGACGGACGGACGGACGGACGGACGGACAGACGGACGGACGACCCGAAAACATAATGCCTCCGGCAACCACCTACGGTGGGCGGAGGCATAAAAATGCAGCTATGAAAGATAATACTGGTGTTGCCGATTTGAAGATACACTGATCAAATAAGGCTTCAAATAACTCCCGTCTATAATGGGTTAACATACATGGACTACGTAAAGACATACCAGATGAGGCACCACCAGAACCAGCAGCAGGATTAGGTCTTCTCTGGACCGGTCTAGCTGTGCCAGTATCTTCATTGATCTGCTGCATGGCGTTGAAGTCTATGGTGTAGGTCCTGCCCAGGGTGGATAGGGTTACCTCGTCTTCACCGGCTTGGTGGGCAGCCTGGTAATATGAAGAATGAAGGAGGGGGTCATTGCAAAGAAAACGATTGTGAGATGTATGCCACCACAACACTGATCTAGCGTAGTTCATTCAATATTAGTTCTAGATTTGCTTTTGCAAGGTCTGAATTGAAGTAAAGAATATGACTCTGTAAAGCCCACCGCACACCTACAATCCGACTGGTCTGTGACCGAGTGAGAGGAGATGTGACATCACAGCTCATCAGCTTGTGAGTAGCATACTAGTCAGAGAGAAATTGCAAGGGCAATCGTAAGGATTTGACATGTCAAATCTCTACAAATGGATCACACTCCCAATCCAACTTCCAGCCACTCAGACAGCAGTATTGATATAGTCAGATAGCACGATATGCGGTGTCGAGGCTTGTGACTGCCCTGTGATTCATCTCCTCTCACTCAGTCACAGTCTAGTCAGATCGTAAGGTGTGTAGTGGGCTTAACATGCAAACTACTGTATTCACCGGCGTAAACGCCGCAGCACCGCACAGGCCGCACCCCCAATTTTGACAACTCGTTCGGTATGCCACTAGTGAAACATGGAAGACCTGCATAGAAAGTTGTTAACCTGTTGACTATTGAATTCTAATATTTCCTATAGGTTCAATACAGGAACCATGTGGCTCAAGTAGGCAAAGGGTTATTACAAGCTCTAATGCTCAGTCCATATCCAAATCCACACCATTTTTCATCCTTAATGTCAGCTACTTCTGATACACAAGTTTAACAATCACATGACCAAGCTAAAATTCTTTATTGGTAAGTGGTCAAAAATTTTCTGTTTTTGTTGTCGAGCATTCTGCAAATATCAAACAGTTGCCTGTAATAATGAATCTTACAATTCAAATCGATCACATTCTTCTCCATGTGCAAATCTTCCCAAACAAGGAAAGGAAACAAATGTATTATAGTCCTTACCTCCACAATCCTGTTATCGATGCGCGTATACGGATGCCACATTCCCCTATCGTCTCTCCATTGCCATAAGGCAGCCTCTGTGATCTGGCTTGGAACCTTCTTGAGATACGCATCAACGGAAAATAACCCATCGCGGGGTAGTCTGGGCATCAGCTCACTGGAAACAAGAAAATAGGAGAACGGTTAACCCATTCCTCTTCAAATTGGCAACACCACTATTTTTTTTTTAATTGCTACATTTTTATTACAAAATGTCGTGAATCTGTAATTAATATAAATTGATGGAAAGTTTGTTGAGAAGTTAAAAGGTGCCAATTTGCTTCAATGAACAGTGATTTTGAACTTTTTTGTGTTGCCAATTAGAGGATCGTTGTGCTTATTTTCCTTTTTAAAAATGTGAACATCACACAAAACAAACAAATATGGGCACAGTAAATGTAAAATTTTTTGCTCTTTCTGCTCATGTATTTGGTATGTTTTTAGGGCTCTGCCTCAGAAGCTAATGGACCAAACCACACAATGTGTATCATCTGTCATGAAAGAATCAATGTACTAAATTTTTCTTTTAAACTTACATATTCATATTTAAATTACATAAACATGAGAATCAAAACCAGAGTATCGAAAGATGTAGACAGGAAGAAACGTTGCACAACCGACTTACCCAATTAGTGAGGTAATTTCGTATAGTTCCTGTGGACTTCTTGATACCAGCTGTCACACAATAATAAGAGAATTTAATCACATATATAACTTCTCAAACTATCAATCAGGGATGTTTCACAAGGAGTCAAGTTGGACTTAAAGTCGCACTTAAATTCCTATTGGCACACTTATATTACGCATCACCAGATGCGCACTGGCACTTACGCATGACTGTAAGTCCAACTTGACTCTTTGTGAAACACCCTCCAGATTTGTTAGTTACTGAAATCTTAAGACTTTTGACATTCAAATTACATGTGCACTGTCACAATATTGCTCTATACAGATTTAACCCATAGAAGTACAGAGCTTTTTAGAGGTCTAAATGAATCATTTTCAATCCTTAAATTGGCAACAACTATTATTTTTTTTCTACTCTTACATAGTTCGAAAAAAATAAATATAGATATAACATGAACCAAAATGAATTTTGATCGCAAAATTTAAGCGGAAACTGCCAATTTGAACGTGGAAATAGGGATTACATAATATTCACTGCGTTGCCAATTTAAAGACTTTAATCATTAGTTACATTTAAACTGCTCTAAATCGAAAACGCAACATCATACTGCTTTGAAAATGGAATCAAAATTTTCAGCAAATTTTTCTCTTTCTACTCATGTATGATGTGTGATGCCCAGCATTCTGGACCAACAGATACTGCCAAAGCGTCTCCTACAGGAGACACTGTACGTCTATGGGTTAAATATCTATCAAAACCAAAGGACACACAAAAGAGTTTCAAACTGGCAGCCGAGAGAAATACCACTCAAACTGGCGAACGATCTTTCAATAGGTAGAAATCATTACAGGACAGTCTAGCTCTAAAACTTTTTGTGTAATATTCGGGATTTCTATTTTCAAAGCACATCCATCAAATGACAAGATTACCATAAGTTTAAAAAAGATCAAGTCTTGTCATGAAAGGGACATTCAGATATATTCAGTAGCAAAAATCCCCACATTTTTTTTCAGTGTTCACCGTAGCATCCACACGTCAATTCCAAATAAAAGAGAGCTATGCCAAAAGTTGTGAAGCAAGAAAAATTGTGATGTCATACTTTATAAGAATTTGATTGGTCTACAACTTTTTGCCAGTAGGAGGCAAAAGATGTGCAGGATGTTTTTTGTTTTTGTTTTTGTTTTTGCTTTTTTTTTTCGGGGGGGGGGGGGGGGGGGGGGTTTGGGGGGTGGAGTTGCTGCCTCATATACCATTCACTTACGCGCAAAAACAAATAATGAAGGGGTTTACCGTAGGGTTTGCAACTTCAAAAGTGAACAAGCCTTTGTTGTAGAAAAGGCTACTTTCATAATTCATTTAAAAGCATCTTTATTTATTTTCCTGCATGAATAGAAACAGCTATAGTACAAGAAGGACAGTGGAGAACTCACCTCAATTTCTAGGTTAGCCGAGTCTGATGCTCCAATCAGAAGGTAGCTGATAGTTTCAGCAATATCTGTAATGATAACAAATATAGCATCAGAGTGCATATCAATCATAGCAAACAAATGTGTGCACAAATTAGCTCCCCTCCATCAGCCTCATGTCTTCATCATTAATGAACAAGTCTATATGATATGATGGAGTAACCTTAGTAATTTGATGATGAAGCGTATTTGTATTTCATAAAGAACTTCCTAGATTCAGGCAATATGTATAATTAGGTTGTACATTTTTCCCTATTCTGTAATAATGTCTAAGAATAAATGCACACTAGTAATCTTATACAATCATGATTTCATTATGTTTTCATTTTCATGTTTGTTCGTAGCCACAGTATTTCTTCATAAGTTGATTGTTTAATTCAAAATGTAAATAACAATTACCTTTTGTTTATAAAGAATATCAGTAAAACATGTCCCCAACATAGCAAGAGTCCAAATATTATCAGATTTCTCTACCTACTGTATCTATTAAATTGCTTCCTGATTAACAAAGATCAGTTCGGAGGCAGAGATTATACAGGAATTATGAAAATCATATTCACTGGTTTCTGAATAATCTATAAGGTACTACTTTTTGAATTTCTTCCTTTTTTCTAAAATAAATTCTGCAATTTATCAAACCTCACTACCTGACAATGTTATCAATTGGCTGCTCTAGCTATCAATGATGAATGACTTTGATAAGAAATAACAAGTATATCTTACTTTGTTTAAGAAGCTGTACAGCGAGGCTAGGACAGTTTGCACACATGAGTGATAGCATTCGAATCACCATGATAAACGTCCCTGTACTGATGATCGGCGGTGTTACCACCAGCTAAAATGAGAGACAAACATTACAATAATATAATAATAATCTTGTTTACCTAGCGAAGCCTCATCAGCTTCAGTGCTGTTCTTCCCGAGGGCCCTGCAATTTGCTATTGCTAGGTCCCCATTTACACCTTGGTCGAGTGGAACAATAGTAGGTAAAACATCTTGCCAAAGGATATTAATCACCCAGTGAGGATCAAACCCAGGACCTCTCATATAAGAGTCAAAAGCCTTCACCAATGGACCACGGTGCTCCCACTACTCCCATGTACGAATAAACAATCAAATGCTCCACAGTTGAATGAAAAATATCTTTCAAAATGCAGATATTTTCTAGATATAGAAGTAACAAAGATTTTCTCCTTTTCAAAGTTTTTTTAATCCAAGTTTTCTAATATAATCAAATTTACAAGATAAGGGAATTCAATATACCCTGCCCTACATATCTTTCCTTAAAACACATTATTCTGATTTACCTCACAACTCATATCATACTTGCCGAAAAGCCAACAAGTAACATAATAAGTAGCACTTAACATTAAAAATATATGCATATGAAGCCTTCAAAATCTACATGAAACCATAAAATAGTACCAAACAAGAGTTGTGGTTTCATTGCAGTTTTATTCTGCATACAGCATTTTTACTTCTTCTAAGGCTTTATACAGTTTTAATGTAAAGGAAGGAAGAACTCTGAACTATATGTATGCATTAAACTGAAATTTAGCTGTTCAGGGGATGCACTTATTTCTTACCCATTCTCTTTTTTTTTTTTTTTTTTTTTTTTACCATGGTAATGACTTGGTCTACTGAAACCCAAGATGCTATTAGGACATTCAATGATATTTTCTCTCCATTTCCTTTTCTTCCTCTTCAATCTAATCCTTCTCTTCCCTGTGACTCAATAGACTTGATTTTTTTCTCTCGGTCCTGTTTCCAACCCCTGCATTTCTCCACTTCAATATTTTCATGAATAATTCACTACCTTGATTATAAAACCGAAAGGATTGGAGGTTAGAAATAGATTGATCAACCTTTCCAAAGATTAGTCTGCCTGATGAAGTATCATACAAGACAGAAGATACTCAGGGATGCCAGTAAGAATTGATCAGAGGGCCTGAAAATCCCCTAGAATGAGCCATTTTCTACACAAACAAGGCTTTTCCATGACCTGAAAATAAACTGCCCATGGCCTGAATTCAAGCTTTTGCCTGAAAAGTGGCATCCCTGGCTACTGCTTTAACCTACCAGTTGTTGCAGATTGGTGAGAAGACCATGTTCAGCTATGAGCAGTAGAAGCTTTTCATCATTCTGGTAGTTGTCCACAAGACGGGCAAAGCATAAGCAACAGCTCTCTACTGACTTCTTGTCCTGGTGAGGAAGATTATTTTTCATAAAAAAAGTAAAATGTGTCATAGTGCTGTTTACACTGGCATAAAAAATTCAAGTTTTTCTAACGTTCGGGTTTTTCGTTGGAAGTTGCTAGGCAACTACCCCTAAACATTGCAAAAACCCAGAATCGAAAAATCCACCTCCGTAGTGTTTTTTTTCTTTTAAACTCCGACAGTGTTTCATTGGTTTTTTGGCAATGTAAACGCTCGCTCATGTCTCGCCGGTATTATTCGGGTTTTTGGTCACGTGGGACTTCGGTACAGTACATACAGCTATGAGAGGTCGCGCAGGCGCATCATTTGCCAAAAAACCTGTATGAGATTGCGTTTTTTTGGTACATGCGCTTTTCTTGTCAAAAAAAAAAAAAGCTCTAGGTTGTTCTGGCAAGTGTAAACAGTGGAACAAAATACCCAAGGATTTTAAATTTGGGTTTTTGCCAGGGTAACTGAGGCTCATTTAGAAATCTTTTCCTTTTTCTCCAAATCATTATTCTGGTTGGTTAATGCTGGTTGGTTGTTACCAACCAACCAAATGGAATTCTTCAGATCCCATACTCTGACAACATGGACACTAATTTCAATCCTTCTTCCATCAACACCCCCCCCCCCATGCAACCCTTTCAGGGTATACATCCTCCTAAGATCACTATGAACATGGCGGACAAAGAAAGCGGACAAAATAAACAACCCCTCATTCTACCCTTCACCATGGTTCTGGTAGTCAAAAGAACATCCCTTCATTGCTATTGTCTAAAATATGTGGAACAGGTGTCACATGCATATTCACCTGGAACTACATGATTAAACATAATAGCAGTGAAGGGATGTTCTTTTGACTACCAGAACCATTGCGAAGGGTAGAATGAGGGGTTGTTGATTTTGTCCGCTTTCTTTGTCCGTCATGTTCTTAGTGGATGTATACCTTTCAAGTCTTGCAGTATTTTCAAGTCTGAAAAGAAGTATTGTGAGTGGAGAAAGAGTACATGTACATTCTACTTTACAGCCATAGAACTAAACAGTAACTAAAGATCCAGAAAAAACATCATTTTACTTGAAACCTGAAGTAATTTCCCTATAAAAGACAAAATACTGCAAAAAAAAGGTTACAGTTGGCATCACTGCATCCTCCTGTAACCCATTCATGACAGAGGTCCACATTTTGTGGTTTGGCCTAATATCTTTTGATGCAAAGCCCTAAAAATCATACCAAATACATGAGCAGAAAGAGCAAAAAATTCTACACAAACTGTGCCCATTTTGGTTGCATCAATATTCATTGTTTGATGCTGAAAATTTTTGAAAAGGAAAATAAGCATTAAAATCCTTAAATTGGCAATGTGATAGAAGGTTTAAAATCACAATTTTGCCCTGCAAATTGGCAACTTTTTGACTTCTCATCATAATTTCAGTCAATTTATATTCATTTCAGATAGATAATGTTTTATAAGAAAAATGTAGCAATAAAATAAAAATGTTGGTGTTGCCAATTTGAAGAATAAAAGCTGATCAAATTAGGCTTTAAATAATTCCTGTCACGAATGGGTTAAACACAAACTGTCTTACCTGGTGCTGAAGTCTACCAGAGAGCAGGACTAATGAGTTGGAGACCAGATGGAATTCATCCGGTCCCATACTCTGACAACAGTTGGCCGCAACGGCCAAGGCATTTCGCTGGGCAGTTATAGAGAAGAACTCAATGTAGAGAAGACATGCAGAGAGCCCACCCTATGGAGAAGCAGCAAAGAGGAAATCATATGTTGGGGATTAAATCAACCTTTGAAGAAATTTTTGAACCATTGCCAAAAGTTCGAATTAGAAATATGAGCTTAACCCATTAAATATGAAGCTCGAGATTAACTAAGGCTAGGGTCTTTGGAAAATTAGTGTTATGCTGAAATCAAATAGTACTCGGCCAGTTTCGTGTAAGAAAAATGAATGCAATTAACGTAGACAAATCAATAGATCAAGTACAGTACAAGTAAGATTTGATTTGTTCTGCCACCAAGTTTTCTAGCATGTATCAAAGGAAATTGTTTTCAACCATAGTGCTTCTTTTTTTCATTTTCTACTTGATAAAACATTATTCCCATATCTTAATTCCACAAATCGAGAGCCCATTTCAAATTTCAAAAAGTAAGTAGCCTTTCTATGTCCAACCTAGTTGATGTAATATCAGCTGGTGACCAGCTAAAAAAAAGTTTTAGGCATAGAAAGTGATAGCAATGTGTAAATCTGAAATTTGCAATAACATTCTATTTCTAAGAATACAGTCAAACCAGTCTATCAAGGTCATCCAAGGAAAGAGAGGTGGCCACTTACAGCGTGTTTCTACTGGACTCCTCATATTACCTCGCATTTTGTCACCCGCATCACCTCGTATTTTACAGCTACCCGAACTGTTTCTACTCAGCAATAAAATATGTTGTGATGCGGGGTAATGGGAGGGAACTCGCAAAATGCGGTGAACCAGGATCATATTGTCACAGATCAGGTCACACGCGCACTGCCTTATGGGAAGGTATGATGCGGCCGGTAAGAATTCAAGACTTCCGGCATACCGCAAATTTCATTACCTGCTTTGTTTCTACTGAAAATTGTCCCTCACACTGCCTCGTGTCGACCACCTAGAAAGGTGGACGATGGATCACCTCGCATCACCTCGTATCACCTCGTATCACCTTGCATTACCTCGAATTAATAACATTCAGCAGAAACACGCTCAAAGACAGGTTTGACCGTACGTGTAAGTTACTTACTGCTTGAAGAATGGCTTTGCTGTGTCTTCTTGAAAGCATCTCTAGAGCTGTTAGAGATTGCTCGGCTACATCCATGCACTGGATCACTTGAAGCTAGAATGAGGAGAAGAAGAGGAAAGGTAACATGATAGATTACTGTATGAGCCAAAATTTTCGCGTACAGATAATTTCGCGAATCACAGGCTCGGAGACAATTATGCGAGCCGTTGATTTCGAGAGTGCAAGAGCAGTAGCAAGATGCGACTTGCAGTAAACGTAAAAAGCCTTATCGGCAGATCCAGGAGATTTTCTTTTCGCCATTACCATCACACTCATAGCTTGCGATAAACAAAAAAGGCTGTCATAAAACCTGATTTCTTGATTTACAGCGCGTTTCGGGGACCCTCTTTCTAACCATAGCAATAAAGTCCTAGGTGCTTTGGAAATATGGCACTGATTCCTCATTTTTTGTAGCAGAATTTGGCTTCTTATAGGGGTTTTTGTAGGTGACTACAATGTGTTTGCTCTATTCACAGCAAAAATATATAGACAGACAGACAGACAGACAGAAAGACAGGCAGACAGACAGACAGACATACAGACAGGCAGATAGACAGACAGACAGACAGACAGACAGACAGACAGACAGGCAGACAGACAGACAGACAGACAGACAGACAGGCAGATAGACAGACAGACAGACAGACAGACAGACAGGCAGATAGGCAGACAGACAGACAGATAAATAAATGAATAAATGGAACATAGGTGTCTTACTTTCTCCAGGAATACTGGGATAGCATCCATGACAACAGATGATGACCTAGGTAGAGCCTCCATCATGTAGGTCAATGCACGGCAGGCATGATGCATCTAAAGGTCAAGTGTCAAAGGTCAAAGGTCAATAGATGTTATGGTAACAATAAAAGACACCCTGGGCCCCGTAACACAAAGGTTTGCCATTAATCGCAAATTAAAAACAACCATTCTGAATGGTCCAGGGTCACCCTTTTGAACGAGATGTGCATGAAACAATGGTTTTGATTGGCTGTTACAACTTTGCGATTGATTGCAAATATTTATGTTACAGGGCCTTGGTATCACAGCACTGTTAACAATGATTCTCTATGTTATTTCAGGACAATTCATGCTATGTTTTAAAGATAAAGGCAAGTTCTGGTCATGAGATTGAATTGTGAAAGGAATTGTCTCAGAGTAATTGAGAAAGGTTGATTATAAAGCACTGAAGAAGTGTTGTATGCTGTAAGGTTTTGGAATTACAAAAATGATAAAAAAGTTAACTCAATTCTACTGAGAGTCACATGCACTGCACACAGAAATGCATGTATGGGACTACACACAAATGTCCGGCTGTTATTTAGAACAATCGTTTTCAGGGGACATTTCTACTATGATAATCTTCCTAACTAACATAAAGAGAATGAGAAAGCTCACACAATAATTTTTCAACTTTCCCAGAACTCCACCTTCTCTTTAAAGCACACATCAAACACACCATATGCATCATGTTGAGTTAAGTGTTAGTGCGAGTGCAAAAGATTTCAGCAGTTTCTTGTGAAGTCATATTTCAAAATGTGATGGCATTTGAAGAGCGAACCTTTCCTGAAATTCTCCTGAAGTTTCATAAAAAGAATAAGAATCTCACAAATCAATTTCAGATTTACTAGAAATCAACCTTCCCTTCATGGAATGCTAGACCAGGGTTCTCACTAGAAAATAATACACACACGGTTCCCCTCTGCGCAAAGCGTGGAAGTTTCAGAAGTGTTAAGAAATAACACCTAAAGTTAGGTGTGGCAGCAGTATATGCTATAGCAAAAAGATGAAAAATACTTCTTGGTGAGCAGGAGTTGTTTACTAATGGCATAATACCACAAATACATTGCCTAAAAAAAAAACAGTCTGTGACATTTATCATTAATGTTAGGAATATATACTCCAGTATTTTTTTTTACCCTTGCTGCCACGCATGGTGCAGCAATTTCACACATGGTTCCTCCTTGTCTGAAATCCTGTATACATGGTATTGGAACCATGGGTGTTATGTACTGCAGAGAACCATGTCCTAGACTGGAATTTGCCAGAGGAGTGTGATCAGTTCATCAGGGAGGGATATTTTCAAAAAATCCCAACTTTGAATGCCCGGTAAGAAATTAAGTGACGAGGTATGATGGATTACTTTATGGTTTATTATGAAGGGTGTCACTCAGTGTTCTGAGAAGTACATGAGTTTGGTTGTCATGGTTTCCTATTCAAATGCAAATCAAAGAAAGGTTCAATGTCACGGATGGACAAGACAGAAATTAGGTTTGTTACCTTCTAGTAATCTTTTGCTATTTCTATCCAAACAAATTGACCTTGGTGAATATTTTCAAGTACAAATGTTAGTCACATAAATTGGCTTCCCTATCATCCATTTAGAATTTGAAATCAAAGCCTTGATTTTGTAGGAGATGTCAAAATGGGGTGTCACAGATGGACATTTTGATTAAAAAGTGCCATTTTTAACAACATCCCTGCTGAAAATGGTTTGGTCCAAAGAAGTCCCCATCTCAGAACTTCTAAAGAAACCATATACAAACAATTTGAAATACAAAATAAAGTTGGGTAAAGTCTCTCAAGATAGGATACCATGAGTGTCATGGACGGACAAAATGTTGCCCTGAACTGATCACACTCGGAGAACACAAGCCATCCCCTTCACCCTGGATGTGCTGATGTGTGCTGTACTTACGATATCAAAGTTATGTTCCATGGAGAGGAGACTGATGAGGGCTGGGACCACCTGTTTGACGGGGAATCCCCCCAGCGTGTCCTCGTTACCCATCACCAGTAGTTGGCACATCTCAATCACGGCCTGCAGCTGTTGGCTCTCATCTCCGCTGGCCTGGAGGCCTGATAATAGCTGGTGAGCTTTGCTACCTGGCAGGGTAAAAGAAAGAAAAAAAAATCGAAATGAAGGACGAGTATCAAAGGTTTAAAAGTAAATCCCCTCTTGGCAATAAAAAATGATTGAAAAGTTTGCCGATGCATATTTCAACTTGGGTCTTTGTAGATAGGTGGCTTTTCAATACAGGTTCAGTCTAATTCAGTTTCCAGAGGGGATTCTGTAAAAGGAAACAAAGCACAGTGAAATCTGCCTTGGGTAACATCTCTAGAAAAGGACTGCCCGTCTACTATAAAAGACCAAATACTTCTGCTTCCCCGGGAAGCTTTCCTTATTGAAATATGTATTCAACAAACAAGCCTGTAAGAGTATTCTTTCTCCTTCAAGTGATGTGCTCTTTATACACATGTCTTGCTTTGAAGATAGACTGTTTCTCTACACAGGTTGTCAATGAAGCATGTTAGAAAGCACTCATCAGCTCTAGTCCCCATGCAATGCTGCAAAAGCTAGTTCATATCAGTGACCATATGATCATAGAGATGGAGCCTATTTTGGAGCACTAATTCAACCCAAACACATAAGTCCCCATGGGGCACAGTAATAGCTGGTGCATATGAGGTGCTGACATGCAGTATTAAATAGATGTGGAGGTACCCAGCGGGCCTCCAGAAGGGTTAAATGACATTGTACTTAACCCTAACCCTAACCCTAAACATTACCTTAAACTCAATTACAACCCTACTCTGAACTCTTAATTTTTCTACAAAATAAAACCTGATGCAACAGTCAAATGGACCCCATTTCATAAAACTATCAGTAACAACTGCCATATTTCTATGACAACATTGCTCTCAGCCAATCAGATGCAAGGATTTCAGTAGCTTATAACAGTTATTGCAACTTGTTACTGATAACAAGTTTTATGAAACGGGCCCAGAGCATCACCAACACACATAATATCTAATGTCCTTTGGCAAGGTATGAATCTACATTTGCCATCCTCCACCCAGGTGTGAATGGGTACTGGTAGAGAAGAATTCCTTGAATGCTGTGAGTGTCAACACTGGTAGCCTAGCTAAGCCAGGGTAATATTGGAGTTCCTTAGCACCTTCTCTGGTGAATATGTGCACTATAGCAATATCCAAATACTAATATTATATTAAGATATACTTACTAGCCCCAGTCCCCATGCTGCGCTGTAAGAGCTGATGCATACGAGGTCCTAGAGCGTTAAACAGATGTGGAGGTACCCCTCGGGCCTCCAGAAGAGCTAAAAAGCAAACCAAAACAAGAGAAAGATAAAGTCAGGTACAGGCATGATTTGTATAAATGATTCGGAGTTCAAGTACCACTGTGTCTTTTGGTATAAAGACATTACTCTACAATTGCCACTCTTGACCCAGGTGTAATACATGGGTACCCAGTAGGAAGACATTCCTTGAAATGGTAGAGTGGTGTAATAGCAGCCACGCTAAAGCTGGAGTAATGACAGTGGAGCACCAGGAGTGTCAATTTTGACAACGTATCAGGACAACTCCCCCGGGAGGACAACTCCCCCGGGGACTGGGGGAGCTGTCCTTGGGGAGTTGTCATCCGGGAAAAGTGTCCTGCGGGGAGAGTTGCCCTCGGGGGAGCTGTCCTCCAGGGGAGCTGTCCTCCAGGGGAGCTGTCCTCCAGGGGAGCTGTGCTCCAGGGGGAGTTGTCAGGTGGAAATCGTATCGGGGGAGTTGTCCTCCCGGGGGAGTTGTCCTAGAACCGTTTGACAAATACATGTGCCATACAAGAACCCACTATTATTATTATTATCATTACTACAATAGGGAGTGAAATTCAAGTGACAGGCAAATCTATTTAAGGTTAGCATCCTACATGTATGATTCAGAAAATAAAAGAATACAAAACTTTAACATTTCCTTACTTTCCTTCCAACATTCATAGACATAAGATGGAGAAATGTTTTGTGCCATTTTAAATTGTTTTTTTTTCTTCACAACAAAAATGTTTATGTGAAACCTGTACCTAATCGTAGAAGGGTTTACGGTTCACCATGTGTAAGTCCTGAAAGGACTATAGGTAAAGTGCAAAGAGATGGAGGTGAAAATGAGAGGCGAGAAAGCGGGAGAGATAGAGGGTAGAGTATTTTTCTTGAAACTGGGTGAAGTCCTGAAAAGGACTGTAAACCAGAGGAGGTGTGAAGGCTTGAGGTAGGTGAAGAGATGAGGAGACTTGGCTTGAGGTCGGCGGAGAGGTGAGTAGACGCTCCTGAAGACGGACAGTCAAGCTGCCCGGAACGTCGAGTCTTCTCTCCTCCTTCGCCTGCCTCGAGTCTACTCACCTCTCCACCGACCTCAAGTCTACTCACTTCTCCGCCGACCTCAAGCCAAGTCTCCTCATCTCTTCACCTACCTCAAGCCTTCACACCTCCTCTGGTTTACAGTCCTTTTCAGGACTTCACCCAGTTTCCAGAAAGATACTCTACCTTCTATCTCTCCCGCTTTCTCGCCTCTCATTTTTACCACTCTCTCTTTACACCTTACCTATAGTCCTTTCAGGACTTACCACATGGTGAAATGTAAACCCTTCTATGATTATCTGTACCACCATGCAAACCTTCTAACATCATCAAACTTGTACCTTTTTATCACAAAAATATCTGCAAATACAAGTACACATGTAAAGTAGTAACTCCTTGAGCATATATTAAAAAATATAAATATGTCAGTTTAGGTTACCATTATTTTAGTAATGGTACATAAAATTGTGCCTAATTTTGCGTCAATATATCCACCCAAAATGTTATAAAACAGGAAGAAAACATCTGTCTTACAATTGAGAATGCACAGCTGTCCTCTCCCCCCCCCCCCCCTCTCTCTCTCTCACACACACTCTCTGCTTCATTATATTTTATTTTTGCAAATTTCAATTTCTTTTTAATAGAGAAAATGTAAATATCACATACATTGTATAAATTGGAGTGAAGCTGGTTTCTCATCCTTCTGTATGCATAATCAAGATTACAGTGATCCTTCATGTTCGTGACAGATAACATTCAAAGCACATTCAGCCCACACAATAAAGCCTCGTTCACACATCATAAGTTAAACCACCTAAAAATACACTAATCCATATCAAGACAAGTCTATGTGAGAATAGTGAATTAAGTGGCAAGCCAGAGTGGAAAAATTCCTTGCATAAAACAAATGCACCTAGACAACTCATTTAGGTTTTACAAAATACAGAAATGAGAAGTGCATAATGCTTACACCATAGTTACACCAACATGACATACATGAGACCAACAATGCAACAAGAATCTTCATTATGAGTGGCTACGAATCGTTCCGTTTAGAGCTTGCTTGGAGTTAGGTTGGTCGTAAAACTGAGAAAATATATTGCTATCTTATTCTTCTGCCACCTTTTTTTAAAGAGGACTTACCACATCAGGTAAGAACGATGCTCATGGGTAATATCATTCAGAAATATTTATGAAGAATTAATGATAATATCACAGCATTCAAAAATATTCATGATGATTACAGCCTCTGATTACTTAGCTAATCCCCCCACATGGAGGTTGGCACGATGCCAAGGGGTATATATTACCTTGTAGTCTTGTAACTTCAGACTCGTCGGCGTCGCCTTTGCTGCCGGCGGCTAAGGCAGAGGCGCCTGTACTGGATCCTGCAGCTGGACATAATCAGAAAAAAAAAACATGATTTGATATTTTTTGAAATATCTACTTTCATTCAAGATGAATGATATGAAAGACTGAGGTAAGTTGCCGAACTAGCTCCATCAATTTTTTTTTTTTTTTTAAAGTATTAAAAACTACGTGTTTTTTTTTCTTTTTCATCTGATGTAAATATAATTATCCTTTATGAAATTTCTAAAACTTTGAGGATAAGTCTACAACGTGAAACATTTTATCAAGTGGATTTATATGGAAAAATAAACGAATGAGAGAAATAGCCTATTTACCCTTGACATGACCTTAAATGTTCCCTTGTCCATAAAACTCATGTAAAACACAAACGAGAGAAGAATTCTCATTTCACAATGGATGCGCCACCAATGTCCGTACCATGAGAGGCCTATTTTCCAATCACGGGTCAACAACTAGATAGCAGACACCGCAAGTGAGAGTTGACCGATTGAAGAAATACTGAACTGACCGAGAGATCCCAAGCACAGAAAAGAAGAAGGATGAGTTAGTAGAACTAGCAGTGAGAGTTCAGGGAAAATAGGAAATGTTACAAGTCTGTAATCACTTAGAATAGGAGCAGAAAAGGCGACTAGCACAAGGTGTTGAAGGTACTGTTGTCTACCCATCTCCTAGAATAAACATGCTAGAGAGACTGTCACAAGTAAACCGAATGAGGGTGCAAGAATTGTGAAATGCTAGAATTCAAGAAGACATCTTAAGTTACCTCAAAAAATATCCATATTCAAATTTCACTGTAAAGTTAGTGATGGCTACATGGGTCTCGAACCCTGGACCTTGTGAATGACGACGGGAGACACTTACCAGTCGCTCCCTGTGCTGACTCGTCAGATGCAGAAGGAGCATTAGTTGGGTTGGCGTCAGTATTAGCATCCCTTCCTGCGGTTCTGCCCTCCTGTCGGCCAGAGCCCCCTGACCCTCGCTTACTCATGCCCGAGCTGCGCCGGCTCCTGGTACAACACATCAGAGTAAATCATAATATGACATTTGAGGGATACTTCGAAAGATTAAAGTGAATTCTGGTCGCTCAATTTACAGTGCAACGGAAACTGTCTCCAAGCAACTGGGAAAGTAGATTATGTAGCAAATAACGAACTAGTATCTAGAGTGTGGTTTAATCAAATTGATAAGATTGGCCTATTCTCCAAAATGGCATATGCAATGCACACAGAAAGGAGTGTATGGAACCGCACACAAATATGGCATCAATCCATTAACCTTTTTTACAGACTTTTATTACAAGAGCCCTTTATTTACAAAGAGCTCTTAATGCATGTAATCGCCCCCAGAAAACCCCAACAAACTTTAATTACAACATCCTGGTTCAATTTCGGGTATCTTTGATGCATGTGTTACCATGGTAACTGCATCTATCGTCTCCCTATCTACGAACCTTGTGCTTGCACACGTTCCCGTGGTGGTTTCTGTTGCCCTCTGACGAAGAGAATCCGAGCGAGCGGTCGATGACCTGCCCTTACCCTTCCCTGGTCCAGAGAAACATACATAAAAGGGAAAGACATCCAAGAGACATGGTGATCATATAATAATACAAACATCTCTGCTGTCTCTAAGCACTTTATGAAAAAAATATATTACCCAGTCATCAGATTCAGGTTTGCCCGCACGCAATGTATGCACCTTCTCCACTCCGTGGGGAATGTTCTGGCCTTTTGCAGCTAACAATGCTACACAAATTACAAAGACACATCCTACCTAAGATGAAATTTTTGTGCACCTAAGCGATGAGACATAAAGAGTCAAAACTAGATTCGTAAGTTGTTACATACACATATGCCCGTAGACAACCAAATCACTGCCTTCTATTTTGTTTTTGAATGAAACTCAACTGCTTTTCTTTCATGTGTTTACCTAGAAGAAATCACAAATTTGCAGGTTTTTTCTTCTCCTTTATCAAGTGCCAGTATCTCGTATCATTGCTTGATTGGTTCATAATGACTAACTCACTAATGAAAATTACTTCTAAGCCAACAATTTGCAGATTTTGGAGATAATACCTTACAAATGCTGATAAACCCTACGGGATAATCAGAAATGCCTGGAGGAAAATACTGTTTTTTAAAGGGAAGAAAGGAAATGTTCAGACAGAAACACTGCTTGAAAAGATTTGAGAGCACTACTCCTCTCGCATCTTTCAAGAATACAGAAAGGAAATTAATTATCACTTTGGCTTTAGATGATCTAGTAGAGTAGGAAAATGGTAATAAATTTCAACCACATCCATGACCTTAAACTACACTATAAGTTTAGCACTTAACAAAAGATTATGCACAGTTTTGCTGTAAGTATAGTCTAACATTGTCCACCATTCATAAAAGATACATGTAGCAAGATCACGTGATATTCCATTCATCATTTCCTATGAATTTTAGTGCCAATATCTGACAGGAACATAATTTAACAGCTAACTCTGGCCTAAGCTGGGAACCCTGCACCCTGACTGTTCCCTGCTCAGTAATCGTGCCAACACATGTGCACGCATAGTGTGATGCATGTCAACATTGTTGGAGCTTAAGGTCGCTAACCCGAGATCAAAAATAGTTTTTGCCTTTCATTTGTTTCATATTCAATTTCATTTTTCAATGGCAGTGCCGTAAAAATCAACAACAACAACATAGGAGGAAAAAACCTTCAGAGCATCTTAATAGTTTTGCTACCATCTTGCTAGTATCTTACTAGTTTTGCTAGTATCTGTACATTTAGATGTTCCATCTTTAGATGTACCATTAAAAAAAACAGAGAAATCTGATGAATGATTTTTGATGACCTACCAAAACTGTACATAATCTTTGAAAACAAATCTGGTATGCATCATCATGACCACATTTTCCTTATCATTTCATTTCTGTTTTTTACCTCTCAATATATTAGCATTTTAAATAATTTGGATTCATTCTATGTCATAATTCAAAATAAGATAATAGTAACTTTGTAGCATCATTCAACAAATTCACTTGCAACTGAAGATCTTCAGAAGGGCACAACATCTTTGCATTTTTGAAAACAAATTTCTTGGAGCATAATTCCACAGCTTTAACTATTATCTATGTATAACTCATCTCATTTAGAAACACTACCATCATCAAAGCAGATGCATAAACCTAAAAATTACAAAGGGTGCTAAGATGCAACTTGGCAGAACATGTAGAAACATGTTCCATCTCAAATTTGTCATTTTATCCAGCTACGAATTCCTTTTTTTCCCTAGTGAAATCCAGAATCAGTACATGAATAGTGTATCCAGTGTCCTATATCTCATATTCTACCTGTTCCTACAATGCTTTAGAATTTTTCTTTTGAATATGTCCTTGAAAATCAAATAAAACAAATCAATGCAATCTTCAATCTCAAGTTTTTGTTTCAATTTCATAATCAAACTCAACCATTCATTGTTTACATTTTTCACTGAGTGTTAAGTATCAGAAGGGTTGCAGTACAGGAATAGCTACAGCAGCTTGACATGGTACTAGTTTATACCCACCTTTCACAGAAGCTTTGTGGTTGCTACTATGTCTCTTGTTCGGTTGCGACACAGAAGCAGATGAAGACTGCTTGGAGGCAACAGACTTGGCAAGTTTCTTATTGCTTTTCCTCTTGGCCTGTGCCACTTGCACAGGGTTTTTCTGTATTGCGGTTTTAGACACCGTCCCTTTGGCCTTCTTAGCGGGTACTTGGTCGCTCGGCGTAAGGCCTTTAGCTTTGGTAGCACTTGCGGTCAGATCACTTGCTTTGGTTTGGGGTGCACCACCAAAGGTCACAGTGTTCAATTTGGGCTCCTCTGACTTGGTAAAAGAGGTGGATAGGGTGGTAGTAGTCCTAAGACCGAGGCGGCGAGGGGCGTAATAGTCCAAGGCCTCAAACTGGTAAGGGTGATGTCTCGAGTATGAGCGTAAGGAGCGGGATGTTATGTTTATATTCACACGGCCACTCCTTGAATCACCAGACACACTAGGCTCAGAGCCCTCCGGCTCCCCTGAAGGGAGGGCTGCGCTTGTGAAAGAACTTCCAGCAAAGCAGACACTGCTGGTAGAGTCTGATAAGCTGAATCGACTTGATCCTCCGGAGAGGGAAGACCACGCTGAGGAAGCAGACGATGTGCTCCCACGTCTCCGCTGCTTAGAGTCCCGCGAGTGTGCGCTCTCGTTGCCACTCACGTTGTTCTGGACAGAATCCTCGCTCTGCAGCAGGTTGTGCTTGGAAAGCTCAACAGTCCTTTTGGATTTCTTAGGGATGTTGTGACGCTTGCTCTTAAGAGTGGTCACTGATGGAATGCACACTTCTTGTTTGTGTCTATTGTTCTTGATAATCGGAGAACCACTGGTATCGTCAGCAGTCAAAGCCTCCAACAGTGAACGTGATGGAAACTTGGAAGGTGGTGCTCCGTGACCGTCACTTGAAGCCTTTCTCTTGCTTGCACTGGCAATAGTTTGCTTCTTGCTGTCATGGCCAAGAAAAGGAAATAGATTATTACATTAAAGAAATAAACAAATAGTTGCCAAAGTGAATAAAACTGTCACACCCTGTAAACTTTGTCTTACAGAATATAAATCTTATAGGCCAGAATTAAAAAAGGTGGTTTAGATTTAGACCACAGTTCATGCAGATTTCATGGCGTAAGTGCGTTTGATTTAGTACATACACTTAGAAAGGTCCAATAATGAACGTGCATGTTTGGCATAGGGCACTAAATTCATGCACCTTGCTATGGTTTAGACTAGTTTATTCAAATGAATTTCAGTAAACCACAAGTTATATTTTAATAAACCATGGTCTAAACCGTAGCAAGCTAAATTCACGCTCACTGCATTGGTTTAGACGATGGTTTAGTTCAAATTGCTTTAAGTAAACCACAAGTTATAACTGAATAAATCATGGTTTAATATAACATGCGCTAACACTAATGACATGGCGTCAGTGGACCCAAATGTATAGTTTCTTTATACGCTATCTTCATCATGTACACACCCCTTTCTCTATGCAGTGATTCGTATCTGACATTTCTTCAAACAAACTTCGTATTATAACTTTCCTGTGGTCCACACAGGTTGAGACCTACCTAGACTTGATACAAGTCTCCTGCCTTGCAGATACCTGGTGCTTTGGATGGTTTGACAAGTCCTGTACAAGATTGGCTGCCGATGACCCTGCAATGGAGGCGGTGTTGCTAGCTGTAGATGTGATGGTGGTGGTGGTGGCGGTGGAGGAGGTGGCAGCGGTGGCAGCACCTCGCTTTGATCTTCGGTGTTTGGACCCCCCTAATTGGTGGCAGCTAGGGCTCTGGTCGGCCATAATAGGCACCGGTCCTGGGACGAGACATTCCCAAAGGTTCCTCAGGTCAGGCAAATGATATCTGCTCTCTGAAAGATGTGAGAATATACATTCAAATTAAAGATACTGCCACTAAAAGATATCCTATCAAGATTCCCCATTCAGATGAATAATAACTGCTCAGTGAAGATTCAGCAATATATTTCACAATGTACTTGATTTGTATTTCATTCAAAGAGTTAAAGGCCCATATTCAAAGAGGTTTCAATTTTAACCATGGCTTAGATTTAAATCATGGTTTAAATCCCTTAAAGCATAAAACACACATCTCTTCTTGTCCAATAGGTGGGCAATACGCATTCATACGATCACTTATGATTACCTACATATATGCCTATTTACTCTCATTTCTGCTTATTAACCCATTCCTGACAGGAATTATTTAAAGCCTAATTTGATCAGCTTTTTTCTTCAAATTGGCAACACCAACATTTTTATTTTATTGCTACATTTTTCTTATAAAACGTCATGTATCTGAAATGAATATAAATTGACAGAAATTACGATGAGAAGTCAAAAAGTTGCCAATTTGCAGGGGAAAACGGTAATTTTAAACTTTCTATCACATTACCAATTTAAGGATTGTAATGCTTATTTTCCTTCAAAAAATTTTGAGCATCAAACAACGAATATTGACGCAACCAAAATGGGCACAGTTTGTGTAGAATTTTTTGCTCTTTCTGCTCATGTATTTGGTATGATTTTTAGGGCTTTGCATCAAAAGATATTAGGCCAAACCACAAAATGTGGACCTCTGTCATGAATGGGTTAACATTAAAAAAAAAAATTTTTACATAAACCTCTTTCGAGAATACAGGCCAAAGAGTTTTTACCACGAGCTATCAAAGACCTTCCTACAAAGTTCCTGAGGATAGGTAATGAAATTACACTCTGAAAGAAAATCCCCAAAGTTCTTTTGTTATGTATTTCATCAGTACTCATGTAAACTAACTGCATAGAGTTACCTAGGCCAATATTCAAATCAATACCTAAAACAGAATTATGAATATTTGACACGTTTTTTTACTTAAGTATAATACATAGCCAACTTTGGTATGAATTTCATCATATGACTGAGTATTTCGTCCTATCGAGACAGCTCTGCTAACAGACTCAAGCTAATTTTTTTTTTTTAAAGTCTGGAATGGATAAGGATGATGGTTTCATAAATTTGCAATCAAAATATTATGAAAACAAATATGTCATACAACCCCTTCATTGCATGTTGCTTGGGATGGACTTTATGATGTAACAACAGTTATCAGCAAGTATTTTGCCATAAAGTCACCTTGATTAAGTAAATGAAAAGTTTAAATGTGATCTTGATCTAAATGGGAGTTAAGCTATTTTACTTAGCCAAGTGAAATGCTTTTTAAAATACCGACTGATTCCACACTCTAAATTTAACTAGGGCCCAGATAGCTAATGTGCAGTGAAACCTATAAAGACCACAGGAGGGAGACAGAGAAGCGATCTTTATGAGCAGATGGTCTTTATGGACAGATTCCTTTAATACATGTTTCAATGGAAAAACTATTCAAGGGAAACAAAAATTGTGGTCTTTCTATACAGGTGGTTGCTAAAGCAGGTTTGACTGTATTAAGGTATCAGGGAATGACATGATGATGGAGCTAATGGATTTTTTTTTCAAATTATCTCTAGATACTCCTCTAAGCTTCTCAGATTAGGGTGAATGACTTATGCTCTCTAAAACAAGAAAAAGTGGCATTGCTGTAGCTCTTAAGGTGCGTTCAGACATGATGCGACTTTGTGCCGTCACATTTTCTGTGTTCAGATATGATGCAACTATGTGCCGCCCTATGATGCCGGCACTTTATGAACGCGCATTAACGTGTCAACTCTCAAATAAGAGAGAATTTTGTCAAAACTTGCGCAAACAATCTCATGACAGCAATTTTTGCGCTATCTTTTCAGGAATTTGATTGGTGCACATTTATTTTGCAGCCAGGCAGCAAACCAACAATGTATCCTGCCCTGGCGACATTTTTTTGTCGCCCCATACCCCATAGACCTCTACACAAAAAATGTGGCGGAACAATGTGGTGGCATTAAGTCGCATATCTGAATGCACCTTTAGAGTGTTGAAAGCATTATTCATCCTCTGTGGTCCTCTAGCTCTGAGTCACAACTGACCCTTTGTGACCTGGTATTATCCACTCAAAATTTGGCATAGCATATATTTCAGGAATTGCATAAGATACTGTATCATAATTATGGTGATATGAATCTCTTCTGCTTAAACCCTGGCAAGCCAATGCAGTCCCTGGCAAGACCATAATAAGTTACATTTATATATGGTCAGGGGTCCTAAAGCTACGCGGGTCCTGAAGCTACGCACCCTGCAAATATCCGCTATGCGACGCGTTCAGTGCCAAACTACCGATATGACTGAGCAACGAGAACATCATCCAGGTTTTCAAAAAATATCAGCAATTTTCCTTAATTCCTTCCTTGTAATATTATAATTATTAAGAAATGGGGGTAAAATTCACACCAGTTTCAAAATCAAGATTTGCATTCACTTACATGTGCTTAGCTTTAGGACCCCTTCGTTTTTCTGAACAAAATTTGACACTGGCTTTATTATCCACTTGAAAATATGCATTCTTGGCATGCTTCCATCGTAATTTTCACAACAAATCAACTTTAGAATATGTAGAACCAAGATATAGAAAAGAAAATTGCATAAACCAATGATTTTTGTGACTTTTTAGCTGCTGAAAACAAAGCGCGTAGCTTTAGGACCCTCCATCATACATATAATAATAATAATAATATTCCGTTCTTGTATAGCGCATATCACGTTATTATCTAACGTCTCTATGTGCTTCCAAAGGACTTTGGATATTACTACCCTGGCAGCCCGGCAGCCTTTTACAGCGCACAAGCATTTCAAGTGCAATATAGTGCATAGCATGACTACTTTAATGCACTTTACGATACTATAGTGGATTTCTATCCTGCACACAAGTGTGCACCACCTCCACTCCTTAGGGAGCATTCCCACCATTTGCTGCGTTCGCATGCGACATGGAGGGCAATGGCGAATGTAGTCACATTGGCTTTCGACAGGTAACCACTTGCTTCTGGGAGGACAATGGCAATACAGATTAATGCCAAAGGACGTCAGTGCCGCAGCGGGACTTGAACCGCTAACCATGTGATCCACGGTCCAGGATGTATCCGCTAGACCATGACACCTAGGCTACAATTATCCACATTTGCTACTCTCAACCCAGGTGCAGTGAGTGGATAAGTGAGCAGGATTTGTTCCTTCAATACACTGTGCACTGATGAATGTTGCTTGGTCGTAAGCCAACAAACTAATTTTCAAATCTCCTTTGAAGTGCACAGAGAAGACTGCAACATGCCCAAGATCGAAACAATAACATCATTTCACAAAATGCGAATAGGCTATTACAATATCAAAACATACAACCACAGAAAAGACATTATGGGTGCATTAAATGTTTTCGGTATACATGTTGAACAGCCTCATTAGCACGCCCCCATTTTGCATACATTAAGGTTAATTTAGACTAATAACATTAAATTCTAATGGTCAATCATTACATTGCACCTCTATAGATACAAATTATGGGTTAGTTATTTCTGCCTAAGCACTATTCAGGCATATTTCCCCCTAGTGAAAGATTAAAGAGATAACAGAGAAAATACAACCAACATTAACAACGTATGGATGGAAGTACAGTATATAATGTATACCATGTATGTACATATACCTCAGAAATACAAAATAAGAAAAATATGCATTTCTCCTTTCCTGTGGATGCATAATACAACTCACAGACAAAGAAAAAATAGTACCAGAGTTCCCTTTTCCTTGTAGAAAACATTTCATGATTGTAAGGGGGATACCCTCTAGTGCCCTACCTACATTGGTAGTTTGTCTGTTCATTGTTGTTGGTTTTATACTGTTGTTAATGTTCTTGTTGCTGTTGTTCTTGTTGCTGTTGTAGTTGATGTTTTTAATCTCAGTTAATGTTCTGTATAAAGAGAGTCTAGTGTGCGAATCATACAGTGTAAAGTTCAAGATTTTAAGAAATTTATACAAACACTATTTGTCCAAAAATAATGTACATGCATTACCTCATACCTCAAGTATGTGTATATGAGTCTAAAGGCTCATACGTACAAGTGCTTTAAGAGTCTTAAGACACGTGTACAGTGTATGCTGACTGTCCCTTTCAGTCAATTTTAACTTATGATTATCCCATAGAAGTACAGAGCTTTTTAGAGGTCTAAATTAATCATCTTCAATCCTCAAATTGGCAACAAATATTATTTTTTTCCACTCTTACATAATTTGAAAAAAATAAATATACATGTAACTTGAACCAAAATGAATTATGATTGTAAAATTTGAGCTGTAACTGCCAATTTGAACATAGAAATGGTGATTATATAATGTTCACTGCGTTGCCAATTTAAAGAGTTTAATGATTAGTTACATTTAAACTGCTCTAATTCGAAAATGCAACAACATACTGCATTGGGAATGGACTCAAAACTTTCAGTGAATTTTTCTCTTTCTGCTCATGTAAAGTGTGTCATGCCCAGCATTCTGGATCAGCAGATACTACCAAAGTGTCTCCTAAAGGAGACACTGTACCTCTAACAGAACAGCTCTACACTGTTAAGCAGTTAACAAGTATTGACAATTCCTTTTCCTTTCACGCTGGAGGAAGCTTATAACAGTGTGTCATGACACCGGTCGTTTTGTCAACATTCCACACACGTACACCAAGTCTCTGTTTGTTTTTAGTCTTTTGTTTGTGTTTTGTTTCTTTGTTTCTTTTCATGACTGATATCCCAATCACTGTATACTTCTGCAGAGAACATTTAAATAAATTGTCAAAGCGATACTGTAACTGTGGAAAAATTTGCGCATTTCGCGTGGCACCACACTTGTACAAAAATAAAATGGTGCAAAATATTTTGTTTATTTGTCCACAAAGATGCGCGAATGTGTTGAACCCGGCTGAGCACAAAAAATTAATTGTGCAAAAATTTGCACTTTTACAGTAGTTGTTTAACCCATTCGTGACAGAGGGTCCACATTATGTGGTTTGGACTAATAACTTTAGATGCAGAGCTCTAAAAATCATACCAAATACATGAGCAGAAAAAGAGCAAAAAATTCTACACACTGTGCCCATATTTGTTGTTTGATGCTGAAATTTTTTTAAAGGAAAATAAGCATTAAAATCCTTAAATTGGCAATGCGATGAAAATGTTAAAATTACCGTTTTCTCCTGCAAATTGGCAACTTTTTGACTTCTCATCATAATTTCTGTCAATTTCTATTCATTTCAGATATATGACATTTTATAAGAAAAACGTAGCAATGAAATAAAAATGTTGGTGTTGCCAATTTGAAGAATAAAAGCTGATCAAATTAGGCTTAAAATAATTCCTGTCACGAATGGGTTAAAAATCAATGCATTACCTCATGTCCAAAGCCTCTTCTAACTGTACAAGTACCCTCTAGACGCAAGTAGCTCTTTCTTCAGTCTTTTTAAGGTATCAAAGTAAAGCATTACCATGTTAAGCAGGTTATACAGGTAACAGCAGTTCTTTTCCTCTTAATATACCACAGGAAGCTTACAGTGTGTCAAAAGATTAGTCTTTTGTCATCATTCCACACATGTTCACACGCATGCAAAGTTCCAATGCAGCATGCAACAATAGCCATGTCATGATTTCATAAGGTGGCACACATGTACACAAACCTGTGTAATTAATGCAGACTGTACATAACGTACATGCACATGTAAATGGCACTTGTCAGAGTGGGATAAATCTAACCATACATGTATTGTACATAATGAATCATTCTAAGTCCCATTTATACAGAAGGTTCCATATTCCATATGTTAAGTGCAGCTATTTTGGTTTATAACCACCTGGGGAGCATTTCATGAAAGGACTTGTCGGATGTTTTATCCGACAAAGTCTGTTTTATCCGACAGTTGCCATAGTAACGATGCTTCTCAGCCAATCATAATCAAGGAAAGATGTCAGATCTGACAACTTGTCAGACAACAAATGTTGATGAAACGCCCCCCTGGTCTAATACCAGTTGGTCTAATTCCCAGATTGTCTAACACCAATATGGCTAAACCCATTAGGTCTACTATCAATTTGGTCTAATTGCCGTTTGGTCCAATCATCACTTGGTCTAATACCCACTTGTACTAATTGTCATTTTGGCTAATGATCAAATGGTCTAATTGCCACTTCATCTACTTAGTTTTCCTCATTTCGTCTAATGACCATTTGGTCTATTACCAGTTCGTCTAATCACATAGACAAAGTGGCATTACACCAAGTAGGTATTATACAAAATGGGCATAGCCTAACTGGAAATTAGACGAAACGGTAAATGTGCTAAGTGGCATTTAAATCAAATACTTATTAGACGAACTGGTTAAAGACAAAATGGGATTAGACCATGTTGGACGAGACCCAACAGGCATTAGACAAAGTGGGATTAGACCAAGTGGCAATTCACTGCTATTTTTACCTTTCTAACGATAGTGTTGATAGGAACGACAGCCATATCACTGACCACATCCAAAAGTCTGCAATGACTTTCATCCTGGTCAAATGTTGAGGAGGGACCACAAACTTGGCAAATCAATGGCCTTCCTCAGTTCCATGAATGGCAAACTTTCAACAATTTATCAATTTCTTTGTGGCGTAAGTTTGCCAACTGACATTCAAGTCCAAGATATGTCACAAGTATTATGGACTTGTATGAATCATAGACAAGAATTGGCATAAACAACTAAGTAACATTTTGTCTGATCTAAGTTCCAGGCCAGGTATCAGCCTTGAAACAGTAATCAGAAAAATTCAAATATCAAATGTTGTTTATTGTAGGTAATTTACAGCTCTTTACGTGAAAAAAAATTCAAATCAAAACTAAAAAAAAACATTTATTTTCATCTATTCGATTGGCAGGATTGAACAATCATTTTTTCAAATATTACAATCTATTTATGGTAACAAAAATATCTTCCCATACCATGAACTATCAATTAACATACTTTTAGCATTTTATACTAGCAATACAATAGCAATATGGAAGGACATGAGGTCCCTGAAGTCAGACTTGTCCAATAACGCGCTACAGTTGCACATCATATGATCCCTCTGTGACTGTAATGTTGAAGAATTATAAGATATAATACTGTAAACATTACAAATCTTCCTGAACAAGTGTGTCTATGCCAATGTGAGTGGTAAAATTTTTAAAAATGCAAGGTATTGCAGTCTTGTAATACATGTTGCATATCATATGATCCCTCTGTGACTGTAATGTTAAAGAATTATAAGATATAATACTGTAAACATGAAAAATCTTCCTGAACAAGTGTGTCTATGCCAATATGAGTGGTAAAATAAAAAAAATGCAAGGTATTGCAGTCTTGTAATACATGTACCTCTGTCATGCTGCTATTAAAATCAGATCCATAATGTACCTACATGTATTCCATTCTTATTCTTTACCCACTGGGGCAATGTATTTTATTTGTTTGATCTCTTAACCCATTCGTGACCGAGGTCCACATTTTGTGGTTTGGCCTAATATCTTTTGAAGCAAAGCCCTAAAAATCATACCAAATACATGAGCAGAAAGAGCAAAAAATTCTACACAAACTGTGCCCATTTTGGTTGCGTCAATATTCGTTGTTTGATGCTGAAAATTTTTAAAAGGAAAATAAGCATTAAAATCCTTAAATTGGCAATGTGATAGAAGGTTTAAAATCACTGTTTTCCCCTGCAAATTGGCAACTTTTTGACTTATCATAATTTCTGTCAATTTATATTCATTTCAGATACATGACGTTTAATAAGGAAAATGTAGCAATAAAATAAAAATGTTGGTGTTGCCAATTGGAAGAATGAAAGCTGATCAAATTAGGCTTTAAATAATTCCTGTCACGAATGGGTTAATCTGTCTTGGTGGTCTGACTAAGTTATTCATGACAGAAATCATTTGAAGCCTTATATGATCAGTTTTTCTTCCTCAAATTGGCAACACAAGGATTAGACCTTTACTGCTACATTTTTCTTAAAAAGTCATGTATCTGAAATATAAATTGACAAAGTAAGTGTAAGTTAAGATGCTAAAAAATGGCCAATTTGCAGGAAAAACGGTGATTTCTACTTTCTATCTCATTGCCAATTCAAGGATTTTAGTGCTTACTTTCTTTTTAAAATTTCAGCATTAAAAAAAAAAAAAATAGGTACAGTATATGCAGAATTTTTTGCTATTTCTGCTCATGTTTTAGGATTTTTTTTTTTTTTAAGGCTCTGCATCAAGAGTTATAAGGCCAAACCACACAACATGGACCTTCCGTCATAAACGAGTTAAGAGGAAAAAAATCTGCTTCAAAACATACGTGTACAGCCTTGTGAATTGCAGATTCAAGTTTAAATGTTCACATTTAATGACATGTCAAATTGCTAAATCTCTCAATTTTTTTACTGCAACATTAATCTCCCTGTAATAACCACTTGAGCACAGTTGGTAATATCAGTGCTGGTTGCCATGCAATCTTGTAATGACAATATTTTACAATGTGTCAGGTTTATTATTCATAAAAACATGTGATTCCCTCTATACATACACGCTGTATGCTAAGTTAGTCAAGAGCAAAAGCCACTCATGAAAGAATATGGTGACCCTGCACACAGTGAATGACCACGATACGATGCCATATACATGTACATGTAAACCAAAGTCCCACATGTACATCCCTGTACAAGGGTGTTTGTAAAATGTAATACATGTAGGTTCCTCAATACAGGCTCATGCAACAATTGCTCTTCTCCAGGGCTAACACTCACACATGGGCATTCAAATCTAGTTTTGGACTCCCCCCCCCCCCCCCCCAAAAAAAAAAAAAAAAAAATGAACACTGCACTTCAGTATACACTGACCCTACAATTTCACCAGTGCCCCCCCTCCCCTATGGAAAAGAGTTAGTGTGTAACCATAAACCAAATTCCATCTATTTTCTAATCTCTATGTTCCTTAAAGGTATTGGCTAACTTTGTGAGTAGCTGATTTAAAAAATTCTAAAACTAAGATGAAACATGTGTATGATTTCTTGTATTTGTACTCAAAAACCCTGAAACCAATCATAATATGGAATGGAAAAGTGTAAGTTAGACGTAAACGGCGATTTTATTATCCTTCGTCTCACGAGACAATCACTAAGAGGACCACTTTGCTTGAATTTGAAAATGCCGTTATGTGCCTCCCGCCGCGTGATACGCCAATGCACACAGTACGGTAAGGTGAGTCACACGCGCATGCGCACTCCTTATGTCTATTCTGTGCAACCGACCATCGTATATTTTTCAAACATTGGTTCACATTTTTGATATTTAAAAATACTTCCTGTGGATATTATACTTTGAAACTTTCAGACTTGTATTTTTACACTATAACCCTTATGTTTATCCCATTTTCAAGTAACAAAATAAGATTTTTTTAAAATCATAACAATGTTAGCCAATGCCTTTAACCTCGAACCCAATCCTGATTCTGAATAGGGTACCCCCCCCCCACCTTAGATCTCTCACAACATAAAGCATAATTTAAATGCTGTAGGAGCAATGTTGAGTCACCCACAGACATGTAAATTTACTCTTCATGTACATGCACACGATATGTAGTCTATCTAAAAATACATGGCATGCAATATCTGTAAATTTCAATATTCCTTTAGTAATCATTTAACATACTTCTATTAAACGTACATATATTTAATTGCCAGCATCAGTCTCACATAAATTCCTGTTTTGGAGGGTGTGTCTTGGGGCTTTGTTTTGTTTTGTTTATTTCTTTCTTTCGGAGCATTATGTTTTCTTGCAGAATCATGCTACCTTGGCTAATATTGAATTGAATGCAGTACGTCTCAAACATGTACATGTATGTGGGCTCAGGAACTTGTATGGTTTACACTGCCTCAACACATCGTCATGAGTTCAGCAGTTCAGACCGTAGTCCATTCCTGGTTTGATCAATCAAGGGCAAATACCTCTGAATCAATACACATGTCAAGTATATGACATGGAGGTGTCATGGTGTAGTGGTTCTGTCACTTGACTCTTAATCAAAGGGTTGAGGGTTCGAATCCCGGCCTGGCACTAATGTCCTTTGGCAAGACATTAATCCACATTTGCCTCTCTCCACCCAGGTGTATAAGTGGGTACCCGGTAGGAAGAAATTCCTGTTAGCGCCTTGCATGGCAGCTCCTTCAGCCAGGGTAACAATATCAACTTTGTAGAGCGCAGTAGAGTATATGCATAGTAGCTGCGCTATATAAATGGACCATATTATTATTATTATTATTATAGCAAATGATGACCTTTCAAAAAGACACTGTAGAAATCCAAGTGCGGTATCTGGTACATTTTATAAATGTAACAAGTAAGAGTTAGGTTCTGAAAACGCTTGAATTTTCTGCATGTGGGCACAACGAGTTGACTAGTTCAATTAATTCACAAGTGCCTTTCATGTTTATTCAGATTATATCTGTACTTTTAATTTTTTATGCATATCTCGCTGGAACAACCTCCCGAGTGAAACTGTTACTTCCAAAAGTACCGATGTCTTCAAAACAAAATTGAATATGCAGAAGCCCCCTCAATACCAAAAGAAGGAATACCACCACTCTCATCAGCCCTGAGTAACCTGGCAGAGGACCTAAAGTTGATATAAGAAAACGATCCAAATAATGAGATAATCACATCAATGGAAAGCTTTCAACCCCCAAAATAACACTGAGTGGCGTTCAACCACAGAACAAGTTCAGAATGGTGAATTTAAGCGACTAAACTTCACCAAAATCTCGAAGTCAGAAATGCCGGGTCGCATGCAGAAACCTAGGTCTTCGGTCATGACGTCACGAGGGGGATTGCATGCACCGGTGGAAGAGAGTGGCAATGATGTGCCTATGTAAAACTGCATTCTTGTCAGAGCTTAGATTGCCATTGTAAATTCGTAAACGGGATAAAGTGAAAGATTTTCTGTTTTTATTTGAATGAAGAAACACGAAACAACGTAATCCAGTAGCTGATATCTTTTTTATATCGTCACAATTTCCTTTTTGTAGAGTTGTAAGGCGAGTTTACTTTCTCGGAAAACGAGGTTCAATCACCATTGTATTGAACCTGCACATACGAATAGTAAATGCTAAGACGGGTTTCGTTGGTGTGCAGGATCCATTATGTGAATCAGTAATTCCTAGAACTATGATCATATTTATCTTATATATATGTCTGAATGCCTCAAAAGGATGCAGTACACCTATAAAAACAGCAAAATATCAAATTTGATATAGAGATTTCCAGCAGCTGACGACGTCGTAGTTGAACGATATTCATCCGCGAGTGATGCGGCTCCTGCCTGAACGTTCTTGCAGAGAGCGGCTTCTCCACTGGAAGACCAGCCGCCTACACCCGGCGTTGGATTGATGGATATTGCGCTGGCATACATGCAAACGCCAGTACGTACACAACTGGGACCTGTTCATGAAAGTGAAACAAGGCAATAGCCATCATGTGTCTCGCCACGTTCATGTGCAATCCTTCTTGCAGGAAAATTGTGACAATGGACCTCATTTGACCTTTGACCTACATATGTGACCTTTGACCCCCCCAAAAAATAATAATAATAATATTGCAGTCCCTATAAGGCATCAACCATCCAAGTTTGCTACAAACAGGCTAGTGGTTAAAAAGTTACTAACCCCATTAGAAACTTGCATGTAAATGTTGACATTTGAACTCATTTGACCTTTGACCTACATACATGAACTATGCATATGATCCCCCAAATGACATTGAGGTCCCTATAGAGCATCTACCATCCAAGTTTTATTACAAACAGGCAAATGGTCGCAAAGTATTCAAGTTTCATATATTAGCATCACGGACGGACAACAGACGGACGGCAGACAGACAGACGCTGCTAAGGATCCTGTAGTTTCGCTCCACCTTGGTGGCTCGACAAAAAAAAAAAAAATTCAAGGCACTTGGGAAAAGCTGACTTTATAGTACATAAATTTATGTAATCTGGTGTATACCTGGGTCGTGTTGCATACAAAACTTACAATTTATGGTAACTTCCATGGAAACCTTTATTTGATTGGCTGTTGAGCAATGTTACCATGGTAGTTACCATTGACAGCAGAATTGATGGTAAGTTTTATGCAATGGGGCCCTGAAATCATCAAAATGGTTAACAAATCAATTTGATTTATCTGAAAAGCACATGTATGCAATGCACACTCAAGCTGCTGCTTGTCAAATTTTTATAGGGCATTTGAAGAGTGCTCAAGGGAACATTTCTTCTACATGTAGATGGCATTCTTCCTTAAACTCACATAAAGCGAATGAGAAAGCTCACAAAATCATTTTCTCATTTCCCAAAACTCAAGCTTCTCTTCAACCCATAGCAGTACAGAGCTTTCTGGAAGTCTAAATTAATCATCTTCAATCCTCAAATTGGCAACATTTATTTTTTTCCATGCTTACATAGTTTGAAAAAAATGAATATGGATATAACATGAACCAAAATGAACTATAATTGTAAAATTTAATCAGAAATTGCCAATTTGAACTTGGAAATAGTGATTATATATTATTCACTGCATTGCCAATTTAAAGAATTTAATAATTAGTTACAATTGTCTAATTCGAGAACGCCACACCATACAGCGTTGGGAATGGGCTCAAATTTTTCAGTGAATTTTTCTCTTTCTGCTCATGTACAACTGTATGATATGTACTGCCCAGTATTCTGGACCAACAGATACTGCAAAAGCGTCTCCTAAAGGAGATGCTGTACCTCTATGGGTTAAAGGTATATGTCAAGGGTTTTGACCCTATGACAATGCCTTCTGCCCTACTACTACTACATGATTTGAATCACTTCCAGTCCTCCACTGTCCTAGACATATGTACATGGCATTTTCTCCATGACCTCTGCATTCATTCACTGACATTTAGGCCCACGTTTGAACACACACCATTACAATACATTAAAGATAAAGGCAAGTTCTGGTCGTGAGATTGAATTGTGAAAGAAATTGTCTCAAAGTAACTGAGAAGGGTTGATTATAAAGCACTTAAGAATTGTTGTATGCTGTAAGGTTTCTGAATCGCCAAAATGATAAGATATTAACTCAGTTCTGCTAATAGTCACATGCACTGCACACAGAAATGCATGTATGGGATTACACACAAATGTTCGGCTCAAACACTTGGGCTGTTTTTTGTCATATTTTGAATGTCAGGGCATTTGAAGAATAATTGTTTTCAGGGGACACTTCCACTATGATAATCTTCCTAACTAGCATAAAAAGAATGAGAAAGCTCACAAATTATTTTTTACCCTTCCCAGAATAGTAGCTTCCCTTTAAGCATAAAGCCGAGACCTTTGACATCCTCATCTCACAGTGGAATAGAAAGCATTACAATACACTGAACATAAAGACTTATGACATCACAACTAACAACAAACTTGGCAGTCTGTATGACAATAAATAATAAGTAGAATAACAGAAAAATTGTCCACCTCAATTCTGAATTTCCAGAGCTGTAGTGGTAAGGCATGTGTGTGTGGAAGACTAGGGAGCCCTAACAAATTGTACAAGAGAAGAGAACATTTTGAAAATGATGAATCGCACACCGGCAGTGTTGGCTTGTTGCATTTCTCTGTAATAACATTCAAAACATATCAATACGCCTGATTACCATTTTAAACATCAACTCTTTGCATGCTCAATAAATTTTAAGGAGAAAATTATGAAAAATGTTCTTCTGACATTTTTTTTTTAATTCTACCTCTCTTAGTTTTGTATTGGTACTGCAATACTGGTAATTATTCTATATCACTTACAATGTAAGCACAATAGCTATATTTCAGTTTCACTGGTACAATGGTGAAGGAAAAAGCTAATCATTATGATTGTTTGATTTAATATATAATATAATATATCAATTTATAGAGCACAGAACCTATATAGATTATTCTTCTGTACTGAAGAACTCCTGATATGCTTAAAGAGAATAAGAATTAGGTGAAAAGATATGTTTTGAGCCTAATTTTAAATGTTTCTACAGTTGGAGATGTCCTAATTTCCAATTGTACATAAAGTAAGATTGTGCACTGATGCAAAAAACAATGCTCAAGGAGTTGAGGGAAAACACAGAAAAATGCGAAATTGTAGATTGCTATCAGCAAGCATGAAACGATACAGTAACACTTTAAGGGCTTTTACAAAAGAATCCATATGTACCGCAGTCAACAGAAGAAGTCGTCATGAGAATTATACTCCATGCAGTAAATGCCTTCAATGTATAAAATGAATTCAATGATTCCTGGCATACAAAACACATGTACAAACTACAATGGGCTCCATAAATGTGCCAAACGCATTTAAACCTTTTGTGTTGCATGTATTTGATAGCCAACGTGTGCCATTACAAATATAGGAAATAAAAGGATTCGCATTGCTACATTCTCTCCACAGGCACTTATTAACATTTTGGAAGGACATACGTACATGTAGTAGGAATTGAGCGTATGAAATCCAGAATATCCAGAAAATCACAAACATTGATATTTAATTGTTTTTTTTTTTTAATTGAAATTCTTACCAAACATCAAAAATAAGAACATTAGAATAAAATGAATGCTATTCAAGTTTACTGTACATTGAATAATCAACAAATTTAAAAATCATGAATACCATTACAAGTAGTGGATTTACCAGTAATTCAATGGAATTCCATAACTTTGACAGTGACCGTATAATATTCAGACTGCTTTTGAAAATGTATACTTTTTTCATAGGAGGTGGTGATCTTTTTAACATTTCCTACATCCTCAGAGAAATAACAAAATAGCTCAAATTTAACTACATAAATGTACCATACTATTCCAAGAACTTCCTTTTTGACCCCAATACAAGCATGCTATCAAAGATCTATGTTCTAATCTAATGTCTGTTCTTTCTTTCATTTGCCTGTCCATCAGAAATTTACCCCAATTTCCTAATCTTTGGTAATCCAAACCTTCCACATTACAGGCCACACCCTATAACCCTACGTACATATAAAGCAGACTGTGAGCATCAAGGAGGGTTACATTAGGAGATTAAAAGCATTTCCACTATCTAAGGTTTACGACTTGCCCCAGTTGTAAGAACAGGAAATCTTGGTTTCTTAATTTCAATATGCTATGATTTTTTTAAAACATTTCTTGAAGAAGCATAAAGAATTTAGCTTTTTCTTTCATACATGTATCAAAAAGCAGACCATTGAGGCCATGGGGGACTGGACCCATCCTGTTATTTCTTCCCTCTATTTATTTTTATTTTTCATTTTGTTTTTGTTGTTCTTGTTGTTGTTGCTGTTGATGTTGTTGTTGCTGCTATTGCTGTTATTAGTTTTGTTTCTCGCTGGTCGGATATAAGGAGGTGTAAATCAATACCCCTACATTCTTATGAACTCATTTTTTCTCATTCATTCAATTTGATTTTGTCAAACTTTCTGAGAACTGGAAACTCCTACCCTCTTTCACAAAATACTGGAGCCACTCCCATGAATAAAGTACTATGTACAGTAAGTGTCTTTAATCCATAGAGGTACAGTGTCTCCTTTAGGAGATGCTTTTGCAGTATCTGATGGTCCAGAATGTTGGGCAGTACATATCATACATGAGCAGAAAGAGAAAAATGCACTGACAAATTTGAGCCCATTCCCAATGCTGTATGGTGTAGCATTCTTGAATTAGAGCAGTTTAATTGTAACTAATCATTAAACTCTTTAAATTGGCAACACAGTGAATAATACATAATCACTATTTCTGTGTTCAAATTGGCAATTTCTGATTTAATTCAACCTTATAATTCATTTTGGTTCATGCTATATCCACATTTATTTTCTTCAAGCTACATGTATGTAAGCATGGAAAAAAAAAAATTTTTGTTGCCAATTTGAGGATTGAAGATGATTAATTTAGACCTCAAGAAAGCTCTGTACTGCTATGGATTAACACAATTAATAAAATTAGACAATGAAAATCCTTTGTATTTACATGAAGGGCATGAGGGCATGTTCAATGAAGAATCAGCAGAAGAAGAAGAACTGTGTAAATGTTAGTCCAAAGAAAATTGACAAATTACGCATGTACCTGTAGGTGTACAGCTGTGTGGGTGCACGTGTAACTACACTCTATCCATAATGTCCTTTCACAGTAAAAACATGTAGTCTTACATGTGTGTAGGTCTACAATGTACAAGTGTGTAAATGAAAGGTCAACAAGGACTGCTCATATTGTATAATTCCTGGCCAAAGATTTCATTATTTACCCATTGAGCAATATTTGATTTTAGTATTACACACATTTTCAAAACAAAAAAAAACCTAGCCAAAATTATATTGGGCTTAAAGTTAAAGTAATTGTCATTACTTTGATTTTTTTTTAATGCATAGCTACATGTGAAATTCATCAGGATTCAGGGAGAATACTCTGAATACTATCAATATTACATAAGACTTCCAAATTAAAGAAAATCCCCAAATAATCAACATTTCATAGGCTACATGCATAAGTTATGTCTCAAGACTCAGGAAGCCGAAGCACACAAATGTACATGTATAAAACAGGATATTTGTATCTATAGTTTACATACTCACACTACTCAAATTCAAGATAAGAAATACTGTAAATGACATAAAGCAGCATGTAACAATAGAATTATAATAAGATGATTGTTACATGCTGGTAAAGTCAATGACCCTCACATTGATGGCATTAACAAAAGGTACAAGTAGACCTCTATAGTCATAGATGTACGTACTGGTACAGCCATTGTTCATATGACCTGTACACATAGCACTATGTTGTTTGTTGCTGTTTATTGTTGTTAACATTGTTATAATACTGTGTTATGACATCACAATGAGTCAATAAAAATGGACTTGCCTATGGTGGGCCTTCATGCTTATGGTACTTGAAGGGTAAAGGTGGGGGAGGGGTAAAGGTGGGGGGTGGGGGATAAGCACTAAGATTAGTCATGTAAGGCCAAGTAATATCAATTCCTAAAGTAATTTTTTGTCTGGATATTTTCAAAATGAGGGAGTATAATGATATTTGCTATGTTTCATGTACATGAAATGCTATTTGATCAATTTTAACACAAATGTCGTTTTTTAGATATTTCATGTACATGTATAAAAGCACTTACATGTAAGAAGCTGAAAAATGTTAAAAATGCATGGCTTTCATAATTTTTATGGTCACCTCAGGACATGGAAAATCAAGGGTCATCTTTTGTCTGATATTGCATGCCTAATGATATGTCTTCAGTTATCTTCCAGTTATCTTTCAGTTGTCTTCCAGTTATCTCAGTTATCTGTTTTGTACTCTTTTTGTTCTAAAATTTATCTTCTTATTTCTGATTCCTATAAAGTGACATTAAAAAATGATGGATAGCAATGCTACAGTTAATGTTCCACTTTGTTCAATCATGACGTAAAAGGGGTTTTAAAACTTTTTACAATATTTAGTTTTTTAAACATCTGAAAAATAGTTAAATATGCCAAAACAATTTTTTTCACATTTATTTGCTGTTCAGTCCCACGTAAATAATTTCATGTACAGTTTCAGATTCTCCACGAAGGAGGTGCTCAAGAATCAAATTAATGGTAGAAAATCATGGCAATGCCCTTATGCCCGTAACCTTCATGTACACAGAGAAGACTACAGTGGGGAGTTATCAGTGTCTTGCTATGAACATTCAGCATGATATATGAATGAGGATGCCGTGGAAGTATGGGGAAGTTTAAATTCCCGAGGGTCAACTTCAGAGCACCATGTAGGGAAAAACGCTATGAATCAACCTACTGTGTGGAATATACAGTGTAGAAAGCACTATGGTTCTCTCATAATCCGAACTGGGGCCCATTGCATAAAACTTGCATTTGATCGCAACTCCTACAAATCAAACGCAAGCCCTTTCTGCGCACTTCTGATTGGCTGAAAATAAAGTTGCATTTGATTTTCCCCGAGTCGGTTCAAATACAAGTTTCATGTAGTGGGCCCCTGAACTGATAAAATGAAACATAAATTAGAAGATATTACGCACATAGCAACAGCAAGGCTCTACCCAGACCATATTGAACCATATTGTTGATCTATCCAATTCTTATCCAGCTGTGACTGTTTGAAGCAATTCAGCTTACAGCAGACAGTATCTTGCTGCAGCGTCAGGGCATAGGCTTTATATGTACATGTACATACTAAACCACCTACATCGCATCATTAGGTGCAAAGTTCTCCATCTAAAGATTTTATTGCTCTTGATTCTCTCTACACTTATTTCTCCAACTAACTATGGTCAAACCTGTCTTGGCTGCCACCTCTCTATAACATCCACCTTCCTATAGTGGCCACTAAAAATCGATTCCCATGGAGATCATATTTAAAGGAGAATGCAACCCAGGAATCAGTGTGCTTCCAGTGAACGAAGAAGAACAAGAAGAGTAAACAGTGAAAGTTTGAGCAAAATCGGACAATCTATTCAAGAGTTATGAAGTTTGAAAGTTTAAGTAAATCCTTATCATCGGATCCTTGAATTGGCAACTCTGCCAGCATCTGTGATGTCATCGTGGACAACTCTCCATTCATTTTATACACAGAATTTAACATTTTCTTTATTTTCAAGAAAACATTAAAATTCTATTGATTTATTGTTGCAGTATGACATGGCTATATCAATTCTACAAGAATTCTGGGAAGAATTATGTGGATTCCTGACTTGAAATTTCATATAAATCAATTTTTTTGAAAAATTACGTACAAAATGAATCGAGAGATGTCCATGATGACATCACAGATGCTGGCAAAGTTGCTAACTCAAGGATCCCCATAATAGGGATTTACTGAAACTTTAAAAATTCATAACTCTAGAACAGATTGTCCGATTTTGCTCAAACTTTCACTGTTTACTCTTCTTGGTCACCTTTATTCATGAATAGCACACTGATGCCTGGCTTGCATTCTCCTTTAAGATCCTATTTTTTGTTTCTCTTGGGTGGCCACTACAGACAGGCTTCAATGTAAATCTATCTGCTTCCCACGATATCCAACATCAACAACTACCCCATCATACAGTATAAATCCTACTTCTGGAGGGGGGGGGGGGGTGGTGTTTCACAGAGAGTCAAGTTGAATTTAAAGTTGTACCGGTACTTAAATTCCTAGTTGCATGCTGTATATATAACGCATCATCTCATTGGTCAGATCATGCTCAGGGGACGCGTGCTATTGGGAAGTCTATCAATGAGATTACACGTCAAATACCGGATATACTTTTACGCTTATACCCCATACAACTACCCTATCATACAGTATAAATCCTACTTTTTTTGGGGGGGGGGGGTGGTGTTTCACAGATAGTCAAGTTGAATTTAAAGTTGTACCGGTACTTAAATTCCTAGTTGCATGCTGTATATAACGCATCATCTCATTGGTTAGATCATGCTCAGGGGACGCGTGCTATTGGGAAGTCTATCAATGAGATTACGCGTCAAATACCGGATGTACTTTTACGCTTAAATACCCCATACAACTACCCCATCATACAGTATAAATCCTGCTTTGGGGGGGATGTTTCACAGAGAGTCAAGTTAAACTTAAAGTTGTACTTAAATTCCTAGTTGCATGCTGTATATAACGCATCATCTCATTGGTCAGATCATGCTCAGGGGACGCGTGCTATTGGGAAGTCTATCAATGAGATTACGCGTCAAATACCGGATGTACTTTTACGCTTATGCATGACTTGACAAAGAGTGAAGTTGAACCTTAACTCTTTGTGAAACACCTCCCCCCCCCCCCCCCCCCGGTGTAGAAAAACTAATTTCTGAAGGACAGTACACCCTCCCATCCCCCCCCCCCCCTCCACCCCATCACTCAAATTCCAAGACTGCTACAAAGTACATACATGTATACCGTGTACACTTGGCATACAGGATCTACATATATTAGTCATATGCTAGACTCACATTGAACACAGAAATACTAACAGTTGCAACGTACCTAAGTCTACATGTATACCTACATGTACATGTAGGTTGGTTCAATAAGGAAAAAAGGGAACTGATCTCTGCAAGGGTCACATACCATAGGAGCACATATCACATAAAACTTGAACGGCTAGAAGTAAAATCATAATCCAAAATGCCTAGTAAACAATATCCATTTTCACACATTCCAGCAGAGCATGCAAGAACTACACGTAAATTACAGTATGTTGCTACATGTAAGTTGTCCTTGTTTTCTTGTTTTCCTCTCTGTTCCAGAAATGCTTCATTTCTACTCATACTGTGTGCACCGTAGATGACAACTTACACAATTCAAAGCCTTTCATTCTAGGTAAAACAAAAATCTTTTTAAAGAATCATACTTGCTAACCAAATTTACAAAATAAACTGGTCCTCTGGTGCTCGACATGTAAATATCTGAAGGTGCCTTTCTGAAAATTACAATTGTCATGGGCATTCCTGGATTACTGACAACACTACACACATATAATCAAGGGTTTAGTGCAATAAAGGGCTATCTGCATTTTTGGTCAAAATGAGATTTCAAAATCAAAATGATCCAGTAGAGACCAGGAACCCCTTGGTAATAATGGTTTCTACAGCAAACTTTGCTGCAGCTGGGTATCACCTGAAATAGATATGGCCATCTGCTTTAAACTGCAGAGTGTCAGTGCAACAAATCTTTATTCCAAGATTGATCAAAATTTCTAAAAATGCAGATAGCCCTTTGTTGCACTGTACCCTCGATATGTTTAAAATACAGGGTGTGCTGTGCATTAAAGTTTAGCCAGTGATGCATAATGCAGAGTTCTTTTGTTACCAGAAAGCCCCCTTCCTCTATGTAAAGGGAACCCATCTTGGGGTGTTCAAAACAGGTCAAGGAAGTCCTCCTCTGGGACCTCGTTCACACTTGAAAAGTTATCCATCCGGATGATTGATCCCCATCAAACACAGGACCCGATGTTACACTCAGCTAACCAGTGAAGCATTCACCCATCTCCAAACATATGCTGTTGTGTTTGTAATTCTCTGCATATGGGTAATACCATGACCCTCTTCATGACCCCCTAACTCAATGTACGGGTAAAATCCATTTAGGGATATCATAACCAGGTCACGAAACTACTCATCTTGGTCCCCAATTCATACCTGAAACATTATCCATCTTGGACGATTGATTTTAATCAAACCGAATTCCAAGGTCACACATGCAAGTCAAGCCCTCGGCACGGGTTCTATGTCGAACAGCTACAGAATGTGCACAATGTACATGTACCAGGGGGTACATGTACAGGGTACCCCCATAATTAATGTATGTTCAGAAGAATTGCTTTTTACACAACATACTTTGACTATGGGGTGAGAAAATGTGTAACTTCCAAGAAATTGGGAAAATGTGAAATTTCATGTACAAAGTGAATGGGGACCAGCTTGCATATGATGTCATCAGTGTTGCTAATTTGCAGAGCCAAGAGTAATTTACGAGAAAATGTAAATGAGTGTAATTTTCTTATTCTTTGATGGATTTTGCTCATTTCTTTTTTAAAATGCAGTTCAAATTTATCTCCTTTTGGTGAAATAGTGAAACTTCTAGGGTGGACTTACCCTTTAAAGTGATTACACAATGGTAAGAAATATTTTTATATATGATCGAGAATAGAATTCTAAGAAACGTTACATTAAAAATATGATGATTTTCAATCGAAATCAATGCATTTTGGCTAATTTTCTAATAAAAAGTCAAGAGCTGACCAAAAAAAATTGAGGATGAGGTATGACGTAAAAGTGGGTACCCAGCTTCGCGCATTGCAGTTGTGCTGCGCGCTAGACTGTACAATATGTATGATACCTTGCGCGCATTTTGCTATAAGTGCGCGACAAGGTACCTACTTTGACGTCATTTTGACGTAAAAGTGGGTACCCAGTTGAAACTGGGTCACAGCTGAGGGGTCTAAAATATCCTGAAATCTTACCACATTTGGGGGTTTCCTTGGCAACACGACTTTTAAAAAAACTTCAGGCAGATCATTTTCTGCTAATAAAATCATGCTCTTTCAAATGAGCTAACATTGTTTCAGCATTGGGTACCCCCTTTAAGGGAAGAAAAATCATAGCTGAAGAGGTAAAAAATCAATGTGGAGTGAAACTAGAAATATGACTGAAGGTGATTATACCCCTGCCCCAATGTGTGTGCTAAATTTCCTGATCATTGCTGGAAAAATGAGGAAGTACATGTAGTTCAATCCACAATATTTCCCCCTGACTTAGTTCCATAACATGTTACCATGGCAACAATTTCTGACACATTCAAAATTTATATCTTGCACATCTTCACCACAAGACTAAAGTGTCTGCCAAATTTCATGGGCACTGCTCAAAAAGTGGGGAAGTAGTTCGATCCATGTTTCCTCAATTTATTGTCATATGCTGTTACCATGGCAACAGTTTCTGACGCATTCAAAAACATACATGTATGTCTTGCATATCTTCACCACAAGAACAATGTGTGTAGAAATTTCATGAGCATTGCTCAAAAATGAGGAAGTAGTACGATCGGCAGGGTTCCCCCAATTTATTGCCATGATATGCATTACATGTACGTACCGTGGCAGCGCAGTTTCAGCCACATTCAAAAATATGTCTTGCGCATCTTCACCAAAAGACCAATGTGTATGCCGAATTTCATAAGCGTTGCTCAAAAACTGAAGAAGTAAACCACCTTTGATCATCCCTCCAATCTCCCTTTCGAACCCCTCTCCCTATCTTTCCCAACCCCAACACCAACCTCCCCCCCCCCCCCCATTCTCCATCAACAGACATAGAACTACTGGCAGTGAAACCATTTCCTCAAAGTGGTCTCATGTTCAGATCTAGTAATATATGACAGTGTTCACCTTTACCTTTGTCTAGGACTCCTGCAGTGTCTGTAAGGATGTATCATGTCCTACTCCACATTCAACATCGATCCACCCAACCCCACAACCCCTCCTCTTTCTTTTACCCTACACTTCATCACATCTTACTTTAAAGTGATTACACAATGGTAAAAAAAATTTTGATATATGATCGAGAATAGAATTATAAGAAGAATAACATTAAAAATATAATGATTTTAAATCGAAATCAATGCATTTTGGCTAATTTTCTCATAAAAAGTCAAGAGCTGGCCAAAAAAAATTGAGTATGAGGTATGACGTAAAAGTGGGTACCCAGCTTCGCGCATTGCAGTTGTGCTGCGCGCTAGACTGTACAATATGTATTATACCTTGCGCGCATTTTGCTAAAAGTGCGCGACAAGGTACCCACTTTGACGTCATTTTGACGTCAAAGTGGGTACCCAGTTGAAACTGGGTCACAGCTGAGGGGTCAAAAATATCCTGAAATCTTACCACTTTTGGGGGTTTCCTTGGCAACACGACTTTTTAAAAAACTTTAGGCAAATGATTTTCTGCTAATAAAATCATGCTCTTTTAAATGAACTAACATTGTTTCAGCATTGGGTACCCCCTTTAATATTCACGAATACTATACATGTGGCTCCTGTGGGGGTGTCCATTTGTTGTTGTTTATCTGTTTGTTTTTATCTTACATGTATTTTCACTTCTTTCTTTCTCCGAGAGTACGAGATATTTAGCAGTTCCTTCGCAAACCAACATGCCAACAAGGGAACACTTGTAATATTGACAAAAATATTTCTTGAAATGTATAGCATGTGGTAGTTTCGGTTTGTTCATTTATTAAGGAACTATTCAAGTGACAAGAAAACAAATTTTAAGCAGATCACTTTTCATATCACATTTGAATTCTATGCGTGTGAGTACACTACACATATCTTACCCCCAAACCATGATCATCGACTTGATTTCTAGAAAAGCTGTTGCTGTAAGGCCCAAGTACAAACAAACTCTGCTTCTTTGGGGTTCTAACCTTCATTATATTTTGTGATTTATTTGTAAATTGTTTTTAGTCAAAGGTTAAAAAGGTTAAAATTGAATTAAAATGAACTGAATTACATGTAAATGCCCACATTCCCTCTGGAAGTCTCTATGCGTTAGGAGAGGCATTGTTTTACATATGGTGGCCCTGAAGTACGCTCGATCACAGGTCATGTGCGACGTGAATTTCAAATCCCAGGTCCTGAATTTTGCATCCCTGGTCCTGAACTTCGCATCCCAGGTCATGAATTTCGGGCCACGGGTCGTGAATTTCACGAGTGGGATGCAAAGTTCGCGCCACGGGTCACGAATTTCGCATCGCGGGTCGTGAATTTTACGACTGGGATGCAAAATTCACGCCATGGATCATGAATTTCACGCCACGGGTCATGAATTTCAGGACCTGGGATGCAAAGTTCAGGACCCGGGATGTGAAATTCAGGACCTGGGATGCGAAATTCATGTCGCACATGACCTGTTGTTGAGCATACTTCAGAGCCACCATATTTACATACACACACAACAGTGTCACTCAAGCTCAGCTGACTTTAGCCATCCCATACTGTACTTAGATTCTGTCAGTAAGTTATAATGTACATGTATGGTAGTATGTTACCATATGGATGCACATTGCATAAATTCTTTAAACAGGCTAATTACAGGCATGAAAATAGAGATATATTGTTAATTACACATGTGTAGGAACGTAGTTGAGGAGTCTTATTCTAATTCACTGCCTTTCCCAAATATTTTCTTGAAAACATGCAGAAGATTTAATCTTACAAAACACAAGAACTTTAGGAAATAACACTTCCTATACATGTATGTGAGAGGACCAAAACATGGAATCCCACACTTAAATTTACAAATAAATTAGAACAAATCATGCCATATTGTCAATGTTTGGAGTAATAGCAATCTACATGTTTATCTTCACAGAAGTAGTATTGAAAGTTGATTTTATTTAGTATGATATAAACTAATATGAAATCTCAAATACATGTATAAGAAGCAAAATATTTTGTAGTGACTGGTCTATATAAAAGTGGATCTAAATTTGAAAACAAGACTTACAGGTACTCTGTCAGATCATGTATAGATACATATCTGCCAAACACTTCAAGCCTCCAGATCAACTTCTGAAAAGATAACCAGAAATAGACACAACAAACATAATTAAACCTTTCTTAAAGGTCAGGGAAATAATGATTATTTCAGTGTAAGGGGATCTTTGCAGTTGTTATTATTTGCTGTTGTTGTTGTTGTTGTAGTTGCTGTTGAGTTCCCTTCCCCCCCCCCAAAAAATTTTTTTTTTTCAAACAACTCTTAGAAGCAGGAAACAACTTTCAGAAAAAGTACAAAAAGGACTACTTCTATACAGTAGTTCAAAGATATTTGGCATTTTAAATGTAGGTCTGTTTTGAGCTTTATGACATGTAGTATCAAATACTAATGCTATGACTACACTGAGGAAAAGTTCCAAGAGATTACAAAAAGCCAAGCTATAGACTTGCATGTGCCCAGTGCACACAAGTCCACAGATTTTAATGAGGTCCAAATTTTGTTACCGATCGCAAAAACCATAGAAACTACAATCTAGGCCCCGTAACACAAAGGTTTGTGATCAATCGCAAATTTAAAACAGCCATTCTGATTGGTCCAGGGTCACCTTTTCGAACGAGATGCGCATGAAACTATAGTCTTGATTCGCTGTTGCAACTTTGCGATTGATTGCAAATCTTTGTGTTATGGGGCCCTGGACCTCATTGAAAGAATGTTCATGGGAAGCCCTGCAAAAGGCATCAGAGAAACATCATATTTAAAGATGGCTCATGGATGACAAGAGATGGTCTAGTGGTAACATCAATGGTCAGCTCTTTGTCTTCGCCTACAAACCGATTCTTCACCTACAAACCGATTCTGATCAAACCCAGGTTCGAGTGGGAGTCATATCTCTCGGATGGTCGGTCCCAGACGTAAATAATCATATTTCTCATCTGCAGAAACCCAATTACACATACACAAACACACAGAGGCAACTCTGATTTGACCATTCCAATTAGTGGTCTATAGCGTTCAAGGAGGTGACCCACTTTTAAGTCTTATGCCAAAGCTCCACCCCAATATTTCACTAATGGGATCCAGAATAAAAGATTTTAATGTCATTGTGCACAGGGTCTATGACTAAATTCCGAATCTGGGGGTCCTCGGGTCACAATTTTGGCATCTGTATCAAACCCTACTTTAGCTTTCGGCTCCACATTACAGTTCAATTGATTTTCTTTTGTTCCATCAAGGCCTGTTTACACTTAAAGGCTTGTTCAGATATGAGGCGACAAATTCCTGCAACATTTTTAGTGTTCAGATATGACACGACAAGCCATCCCATTTATGCTAATGAACGCGCATTAACACGTCAACTCTCAGATACAATGTAAAAGAGAGTTTTGTAAAAATATGTACGGACATACTCATGACAACATAGTTTGGGCTAACTTTTTAAGAATTTAATTGGTCCACAGCTTTTTGCAGCCAGGCGACAAAAAGAAAAATGTCTCCTGCCTTGGCGATTTTTAGTGTAAAAGTCAATGGGGTACGAGGCGACAAAAGAAATATACTCTGAGCTTCATTGTGTCACTTCAAGTGAAGGACTTCCATTGAAAATTGTAAAACATGCCTTTCATACTGGGCCATCTCAAAGACATTTCTTTGATGATTGGCTTGTGTTTTAAATTCTGTGTGATGGGAAAGCAATTAAACAGTAGGCACATGGAAAGTAATTATAAAGCCATCTCTCTGGAAGAGCCCAGGGATTGTTGCATAATGGCGGTGATAATGGCGCACCGCACCGCAGCAGGGCAGCGAGGTGCAATAGCTAGACTAACCAACCAGAAGTAAGCCCCGTTTTTGTATTTTGAAATATTTCACAATTACACTAAACGTTTGTTTGGGTGAAAGAGGTTAACCAGTTACAAAACTAAGCACTCTGGACTGGTGAAACCCAAAGTTATCACCTAGTTCAAGTTAGGTCAACTTTGTGCCTTTCGATCTTTTATGGCATTTGTTCTGACAGGCTCGCATATCGAGTGTGCTACATACAAGCAAACAAGTCTTTCACAAATTCTGCACAACTTCATTTCTCCACAAGTTTCAGTTGAATGCCCTTTTCAATCATATCTTACTTCTTTTAATAGAGGGAAGAAAAATGAACATTAGATTATGCTTCCCCTCCCCCCCCCCCCCTCCAATATTTCTTTTAAAACCAAAAAAAGGCAACAGAACTGAGAATCCATTTGTGAAAGGGAAATAACATCAATTTTGTGGAGAGGAATTTGGGGGGAACTTTCATGTACTCCTTTGTTTTTCTTTGTCTTTGTATTATTATTTCTTCTTTTTCTTTTTCTTCTTTTTTTTAGCTTGTGAGCAGATCTTAAATGCATTATTTCCCCTCTGTAATATGCAACCTTATAACCTTATTTACGGCCAATTCATTATCTTATGATGTGCTTTGCAAGGCACTCAGACTTGAAACAAAATACATGCTTTTCAATACATGTAAAGGTGAAACTCTCTTACATTTGCTGTCATATTTTACTAAAAGTCTTCTTTCACAAGAAATCTCAACAAAAGATAAGGTCATGGATGGATGGTTGGTTATTTTACCCGACTGCTAAGAAAGCATGTGCATGCTTGTTAGTAAGCAACCAGGGGACCGACGGCTTGAAGTCCTCGCCGAAGGACTTGGTAATGAGGATTAATACCTTACCAAAGGGCATTAGCGCATCCACTTGGTTTCAAACCTGGCGGAGCACGGCATCGGACAAGGACACACACAAAATCTTTGCGAACCCACTGGTATCCCGGAAGGTAATCGTACTCTGCATACATAGACTTTATGTAACAGAGGTCAAACTTAAGGTTGACCTCAGTGGAGAGAAATGGAATTTCCAGGTGAACATGAAGCAAGAAATCATTGTTTTTTGGTAAGTTGTAAGTTGTCAAAATGAATATAAGAAGTAAAAGAAATAAATCAATTATTCAATTTAAAGATAATGTCATGTTTGTAGCTGAGAGTTAAGCTTCATCATGTACGAGATGTAGTCGTGCTTTATGTCGTGAGTTCGCAAGAATTTCTTATGCCGCTCGTTGCAAAGCGACAGCGCTGTGTAAGTCATAGGCGGCGATGCGGGTGGGGGGACGTGTCCCCCTCCCTTGATTTTTTCTGGGGAGATCGTCCGCCCCCTCGATTTTTAAAACTTTATATTTTTATTTTCCTATTTTGAGTCAGGTGACCATATTTAGGCCAACCACTTCAATATTTCATAGGCCTAAGGCAAAACGAGGCTTCTTTTTTCGGTTATTTTTAGCTTGCTCGCTTGCATAATAACAATCATCCCCTAGCTTCCACTTCTCTAAACAGATTTTCGGCGGTGACCCCCCACTCATTACATGAAATCGCTGCCACTGGTGTAAGTTATCAATTACCAGGCAAAAATAATTTGATAACACTAATGTTAGGTCCAGACTTCTGAGTAAAATTCACAACTATTTAGATTTAACTTCATTCATTTTGTGCTTTGTGGAGAGTCAGACTTAGAAGAAAAATATTCTGTCTTAAATTCAATTCTGTCTTAAATTCTATCTTTCGGTTTCTGAAAAGAAAGGAAAGCAAGTGATAGCTTGGCGATTTCTAACATGTGAACATACACGACTACGCAGTTGTTACACCATGCCGCAACATCAGGCTTAGCCGTATCATGTTGGACAAATTTGCCCGAAAGTGTCCCGGCGATTCAGCGACGACACACACTGATTACACGCAGGCCAGTAAGCGACACACAGCCCTATGGCACTGGCTATGACCTCTGCATTATCTGCGTTGCAAGCATCCGGCAAATAAATGACAATTACTTCACGCACAGACAAAGAAATCACGTTCAAACTCATCATACATTCAACAGATACGAACTAAATTATATCATCTATTTTTCTAAGCCATCCTCTTAACTTTTGGTAGCATTTAATGCACAGAAAAATGATATTTACTGCAAAGTTCTCACCTCATTCGTTGATTTTCTACGGAAATCCAGAAAAAGTAGTTTGCCGCCCTCTCGAGGCTGTATCTATCGCAATGCAGTGCAGTGATATGATGCGGATTGCTAAAATCAAAATCATTGCTATCATTTTAATTAAGAAAGTAAGGAATAATCACAAATTGTGTTATAAGAATATTAGATATGTCTAGGAGAACAAGAAGAAAGTATGATTAGGTATGCTCATTCAAATTGTTGAAAAAATTAATAAATGAGTAAATAAGTAGCACATTCAAAGGTTTCTTCTAGTCTCAGTCCCGGGTCTCAGTATAATGCTAACAACGACGCAAGTGATAAACAAAAGGGGTTAGGGAGCACTTGTATTGGTGTTACGAAAAAAAAAAAATGTTTTTAAAAAATCTATTCAGAAATAGGGTGTCATCAGGTGAATGTTGAGTTAATTTTTATCCATATTAATGTAATTGTTAACATTCTGCATGCTAAAAATTGTTTTAAGGAATATGAAATAGAAGGGGCGTTCAAGCTTTGTGGAGACGCCAAGGCTTTGCCCAGTGACGTAAATTGGATCACATTAGAACGATAGAGGGGCAGACGGTATCGATTTTTTTCCCCTTTTTTTAACGATACATATATATGCCGTGGGATATGATGGAAAGAATCTGGATCTAATCTAATCTCCTATCAAGACTGAAGTTAACTCCCAGGTCATATTATTGTGTAAACCCGATTCCATATTATCATCCTCTTTATACGTCCTATCGACAAAGAACCCGGCCCTCCTCCCCCCCCCCCCCCCCTCCTTTTTTTTCTCTCTCTTTCATTAAACAGTAGGTCTTTATACTTATGCCATGGGATTTGATGGAAAAATGGACTGGGAGCCAATTTAGACTCAAGTAAACTCCCAGGTCATATTATTGTGTAAACCTGATTCCATATTATCAACCTCTTTATATACCTCATATCTACAAAGAACCGTTCAACCCCCCCCCCTCCCCCCCTCCCCCTCCCTCTTTTTTTTTTTTTTTTTTTTTTAAACAATATATGCCATGGGACTTTATGAAAAGAATGGACTGGGAGCAAAGTAAGACTCAAGTTATCTCTCTAGTTATAGTATTGCGTAAATCTGATTCCACACCATGCATCAACCTCTCTCTCTTTACCGCTTCAGTAGACAAAGACCCCCCCCCCCCCCCCCCCCCGCTCCTACCCCCACACCCTCCCCCATCTCACACACACTCACTAGATCTATTCTGGGAAAATAAACGATTTAAGAAAACAATATGACGCAGCAGTCTTTAGCAATAAAATTAATTTCCATTGGTCGGAAATAGCTAAATGAAAGGAATGAATGCGTGTAAACGCAATTCCTAAACAAAAAAGTAGATCGACTGTTTTAAAGGGCAAATATAGAGTTACACATTAAGGAAAGCGACAAATCCATAACGGTAAAACAATTGTTTCATCCTGGATCGTAGATAATAGCTTCTGCTCTTAAAACTGGAGTGGGTCATCGGCACTGGTGTAGACAGGGGTGCCCAAGGGGGCCATGCTCCCCCGTTCATGCTGCCCAAAGAAAAAAAAAACTACATGTAACTATGATTTATGTATACCTATGACTGTGAAAAGATTTCACAACCAAACCAAGCTCCCAAAAATTGTACAGGAACAAAAAGTTATATTTTCGTCACCCAAGGAGGCGGCCAGAATCCCTTGAACAATCATATCCTTTACATTTTTGTTTTTGTTTTTTGTTTTTGTTTTGTTATGTTTTTGTGGGGGGTGTGGGTGTGTTTGTGTGTTATGGTTGTTGTTATTTTAATTATTTCTTTATTCTTTCCTTTCAGTGAAATCAATAGTGTACAAAAAAATTGCAATCCGAATGAGGTATGATTAAGTAAATGTACATGTAATTCAATCAAATCTGAGCTTACTAAAATATAACTTTTTAAAAAATTCTGGCGGTTTTTTTTTTGTTGTAGTTGTTTTTTTTTTTACTGTTCTCCTTTGCTTGGTCATTCCTTCAATTTCGCCCCCCTCCCACCCCTCCCCGTTGAATAATCCTGGTCAGCGGAAAACCCGCTGTGATTTTTGTTTTTTCTTGCACTGCCCCTCCCCCGCTATATTGAGTTCTACGAAAAAATGATTTTGGCTATAGGAATGGGGTATATTTCCTCACATAACTTCTCCCACCCACTCTCCCCCTTATGTATTTATGTCATTTTAAAGAAAATATCTATTACTTTCATACATGTTCCTCAAGCTCCTAATTGCTTAATAATCAATATTTTAGCATGGTTTGCAAACATAATGTGAAATACTTTATACAATCATGTAGCCTATAACAGGCCGGCACCGATCGTATATTTTCAAAATGTCGCATGTTCAGATTATTTGATAAGAAACATGTTGGAGACTGAATAGGATTTCAGAAAAGACAACCTTTTTTTTCTCTCTTTTTTTAAAAAACTTGATATGATGTTGCCACTTTTTTGAGGGGATAATAATAATGAGAATGGTCTTCAAAAGTGGGCGGGGGGGGGGGATCTTTTCCCCTCCCTCTGTATGGCTTTCTATCTCTTTGTCTCTCCCTCTCCCTTTCTTTCTTTCTTTCTTCTTTTTCTTTCTTTCTTTCTCTCTCTCTCTCTCTCTCTCTCTCTCTCTCTCTCTCTCCTCCCGACTCTTTCTGTCTTTTTGTCATTCAATTCCGATTGGCTTGTACAAACATTCCCTTGTCCCTGCATTGTTTTTATACTCTCTAAAAAAAAAAAAAAAAAAAAGAGTGAACGCGTTCACTCTTTTAGGGGTGAATTTCAGAAGAGAGTGCATTTAGAGTGAATTAAGAGCGAATTAAGAGTAAAAATTGTGATATTCACTCTTTATTCACTTTTTGAGTGATCCCTGAGGTTACCCCTCACAGAGTGAATAAAGAGTGAATATCACAATTTTTACTCCTAATTCACTCTTAATTCACTCTAAATGCACTCTCTTCTGAAATCTACCCCTAAAAGAGTGAACGCGTTCACTCTTTTTTTAGAGAGAGAGTAATTAGCTAGGTTGCTATGTTTATGATGATGATGGTCATCATCATGAATAAAAATAACAATCATCATTATCATTATCATCATCATCATCATCATCATCATCACTATTTTTATTATTATTATTACTATTATGGTAAAATTGTTGTTGCTGTAATTCTTGTCTTCGTCGTCATCATCATTTTCATCACCATTATCATCATCATTTTATTTTTACAAATCTAAAAGCAAAACAGAAATCAACAATCAAACATTTTGCCCAGTGAAATACCAGGTGTTCTACCATCTGAAGTAGCAGTTTATTAGAACGCCGCTTTAAGAAATGCATTTTTACATCTCTTTTTATCTTTCAAAGCACTTGTACTGACATGAAACGAATGAAATGGAAACAGAAAATCAAGAAACAAGACAGTTAGTTTATAGTTTTCCTATATAAGCGAGAACTGTTATGAAGAGATAAAACAACTATACCTTGACAAAAGTTGAATTTTGCCAAGGAAGCCTGAGGAACCATTGTCATCAATATGGTCAGGAATGAAACATTTTCACCCAAGAACTGTTACTTTTTTGCGATACAGACTTTTCCTGGTGGAAATTAGACAGAACTATAAGTTTTTTGTTTGTTTTTGTTTTTACACATTGTTGATCTGTTGCACATTCTGATTTTGAAAAATGGCTAAATGTGCGATATTTCTGAGTACGAAGCAATTTATTTTCTATCAAAAAGATGATTACTTTAAAGAATCACCCCCTGTACATGCCTATGACAAGTGGCAAAGGATGGGTCCACGCCGGGGGAGGGGGGCGGCGACTGGGGGGGGGGCAATGAAGATATTTTGCGCTATAACAGTGCAGTATCTTTCATGTTTCTTTTCTCCTCTCTCTTTGCTTCTCTCTATCTCTCTCTCTCGCTTTTCATTTATAATTTTCATCTTCATTTTCAGCTTACTCGACGACGACGAGGAGGAGGAGGAGGAGGAGGAGGAGAGGGCTCTTCACTCCCTCAGCCCGGGCTTGCTCCAGTGAAATACCACAGCTACCATCTGAAATAGTATTTTATCAGAAGCGCCTCCAGATCAATTCATTTTTCATCTTTCCCCCCCCCCCCTTTTTTTTTTTCTTTCTTTTCTTTTTTTTTTTTGTTTGTTTTGTTATGTCTTTGTTGCCACGTGCCGCCTCTCAGACTACATTTTAGGAGAAATGAAATAAAAATAAATTCCTATGAAAACATATCATGTCCTTTCTTTCTGTAACCAACCTCGCAGGGGCAGGGGTGTCTCTTTTCATATTTGGGGGGGGGGGACATACACACACACATAAAAAGAGGCTCAGCTTCTTTTCTTTTTTTTGGGGGGGGGGTGCCCTACTGTGCATATAGCTGCCCCGCCCTTGAAAAAAAAATAGGGGACGTGTCCCCCTAACACCCCCCCCCCCCCCCCCCCCCGAATGGCGCCTATGCGCATAGGTAGGTGTTATTGAATGTCATGTCAACAAATTATGACTCGCTCTTTTTCGAATGCTATTCCAGTTCTGGACGTATAATTTACTGGTTTTTTACCCTACTGTCTGCCCTGCTCTGTATAATACTTGCAACGTCGACTCGTACCGTACTTGTAGTAAATAGTGTTACCAGGATATTTTTAGCAACTCCTCTTTATTATGGTAATCATATGCAAACTAGACTATATGTTGTTGTCCAATCATCGAATGAAGGCTGTGTTGTCACGTGACTTAGATATGTGGCTGCGATTTTCCAGTGCATTATTTTTTTGCGCGATGATTTCGCTGCTGCTGAAATTCGGCAGCTCTCGCGAGGCTGCTTAAAAAGGAGGAAAGGGGTTTGGAATTCTTTATTTGGGCCTCATAGGCCACATTTCGACACTATTTTTGGATGAGAGGTAGAGGAAGTATTTAGGAACAAGATGCCGGTGCTAGTTTTTCTCATAGATACCAGTGCTTCGATGAATCAGAGGACACATTTGGGCACATCATTGCTCGACATAGCGAAAGGTGCCGTGGAGACATTCATGAAGGTATGGAAGCAGCAATGCATGTTGGGGGATCGATTAATTTATTTTCTACATTTTCTACATAAATTCTGGCTAAAATTACATAAAAGGAAAACATTGTGTATTTAGTGATTGATATGTCTGGCAGTTTTTCTTTCATATGAATTCTAACTTATTCCTAATGACATTCAACTGTGCGATTTCTTTTGTTTTGCTTTTTGTAGCTTCGCCTTCGAGACCAAGCCAGCCGCACTGATCGCTACATGTTGGTGACTTGCGACGAGTCACCGGCGACAATAAAGGTTGGAGGAGATTCTTGATTTCTCTCATCTGTCATACATTTCAGAAATAAATAGGCCAAGTTATGATTCCTTGACTCTCCCTCCACGAAAATATTTTGATAATATGTCATGATCTTCGCTAGGATCGCAAGAATTTGCGTCAAACCTAGAGCCAGATAAACTTCCTACACACAGTCATCCATCTTGTTTCAGACTGAAATTTGGCAACTCAAAACGAATCGATATAAAAGGTCATATGAATATTCATTAGTTGAAGTTAGCAGCTGGTAAATGCAGACACTTGTGGATTTTTATAAACATTTGACGTTGCAATAAGTTTTATGGATTTTCAGTGACAAAAGCTGAATTTCTGTAAATGCTTGTAATATTTGATAAAGTAAGACATTTGATAAGCATTGCATTTCAGTAGATTCTAAATGCTTAGTTTTGATCTAATTAATTTTTATGTTGAAAGTTTTTGTTTTGCTTTGCTTTGTTGACTTTGTTTTGTATTGTGTTGTTTTTTTTTTTCAGTTTTCTGTCTTTATCCCCAGTTTTAATCTTGGCTCCGAAATTGTCAAATTGTCATTACCAGTAATTAAGCAGAAATTAAGGGTGCCGGAATGTCAGTGATGTTGGATTTTTTGAATGGCAAGAAACAGATGTAGCCCAGTTTCTATTAAATACTTTTTGCAGCTGAACAGTGGCGTAACAGCCGGGGAGGGGGGCAGAGTGCCCCCTGAAGGATTTCAGCAGGAAAATCCACCATACCACCTTGAAAAAATTGGAAGGAAGGGAAAGGAAGAAAAAGGAAGGGAGAAAGGGAAAGAAAGAAGAATAAGAGGGAGAAAGAAGAGAGAGGGAAAGAAAAGAGGGAAAGGGAAAAAAGAAAAAAAGGGAAACAAAAGAAATGAGGGGAATTTAGTACCAAAACCCCGGAGCTTCCGGGGTCTCCAGTCCATGGACCCCCGCAGGCGCTTTGCCTCTGGACCCCCATCCAAGGCCCTAAGGCGGGCCCCTGGGCCCCACCCGCTATGGGCATCGCAACAAGCAACTCGCTGTGCAGGCTCACCTCCGCATATTCTAGACTTAGTTAGTTACCGGGAAACTTATGGCTGTGCCCCCCCCCCCCCCCCCCCCCCCCGATAACAGGAAGACAAGGAATAATTCAAAGGAATGTCAGAGCTTCGCGCTTCACGCGGGAGGGGGGAAACTCCCTCCTCCCTGTACCCTCCCCCCCTAGGGAGCGCACAAAGCGCACTCAGTAAGTGATTCACACGCTTCGCATGCTCACTACCGTCCCCCTAAAATGAAATCCTACCTATATGCAACTGATTCTAGAGTCTCTAGACCGAGTTACCGGGAAACTTTTGGCCCTGCCCCCCCCCCAATAACACGTACCTGTTATGCCGCTGCAGCTGAATTGTGGTGTGTCTCTGCAAACTGAAAAAAAAAATGAATGAATAATGAACATTTTAGTCTAGAGTTTTGTAGAAAAGAAAAAGATGAAACATTGAGATCTTACATGAAAAGTAAAGAGCCCTAAAACTATTAAATTAATCACTCTAAAATTATTACTGCTCATGAGGATAGTTAACTCTTAAAATTGTAGAAATTCTTATAGAAAATAATGAGGCAGATTGTTCTGTACCCCACTTCACTGCTCATATTACAGAGGGTGGGGGCACTACTGAATGCAATCTCTCTGAAACTGTCAACATTAAAAATTCAACAAAAATAAGAGTGTTTGCCATTTACTTTTATACATTTTTCAAAAATTAAATTACAAAATTTAGAATTTATGTGCCATTTTTAAAATTGGGAACCACTGTTACTTATTTTGTTTTTGTTTCTGGATGTATTTGTCATTTAGTGTACAGAGTCATGACAATTTATTAAACTGTCAACATAAAAAATTCAACAAAAATAAGAGTGTTTGCCATTTACTTTATACATTTTTCAAAAATTGAATTACAAAATTTAGAATTTATGTGCCATTTCTTAAATTGGGAACCACTGTGACTTATTTTGTTTTTGTTTCTGGATGTATTTGTCATTTGGTGTACAGAGTCATGACAATTTTTTTTTTTTTCAGATTATTCAAAGGGCAAATTTTAGGACCTCTGAAACAATATTTTTTTATTCAAACCACAAATAACTTGGTCATTGTCATGAATGGGCTAATAAGATCTAATATTAGTAAGTGATCATGTCAAAAATAGACCTGTTTACTAATGTCATGCATACATGTAGTTGTTGAACAAAAGTTTCCCTTGACAACTAAGAAGCTTGCCTTAGGCTTGCCTGATGTAGCAACAACTAATGTATGCAAACTGGATTCCATCTATTCTGATGCCATTATGCATAACAGGTGAACTGAATAGTTGGTAACCAAGGGTTCTGGAAAGAAACGTGCATAAATTTGAATACATTAGTAAACAGGCCATTAGGATTTCTTCTATTGTTAATGTCATGCTATAGGCTGGTTGGAAGGAGAACCCAGCTGTGTTCATGAGTGAGCTCAAGAACCTTCAAGCCACAGGTCTGACAACCTTGGGTCATGCCCTCAAGATGACCTTTGACCTCTTGAATGTCAATAGGCTTTACTCAGGGATTGACAACTATGGGCAGGTAAGTTTACAAGGGACTGTGTTAAACCTGTCCTACAGTATTTTCAGCATGTATGTCACGTATGTTCACTCACTACACAGTGAATGGGCGGTTCATGAGCGCGGTCTTTTGAATAATTAGGCCCATTGATATGGAAATGAACCTGATCCCTGACACCGGTCTCCATTGCCCGCAATGTAAAAGCTCACCTCCATAATGAGAATTTCACCCTGTTTTTCACTCCATTTTGCGTCAAATTGAACGATCCAAGCAGATCGATTTATTTTCCAATGCACATACACCGCAGTATCTATGTCATGCTAACATTAAGCTTGGAAAAATTATTCAGACGAGAAAATCATGTCAAAAATTTTGAAAAACAATCATGAATAAATTATCCATAATTTAACAAAATTTTCAAAATTTCATAGGAAAAATGGGAAAATTAGCATTTCTACATTTCTGGAACTATTCCGAGAATTCACATTAATTGTCAAGAATTTAGGTATTGTAATTTGTGCATATTTGCAGCCTATGGTATTGCATTTTGAAAGAGTGATATTGAAACAGACAGAATGTTATTTTATGGGTAAAAGGTGAAGATATTGTGCAGCATTGTTAAAGGGGGTACCCAATGCTGAAACAATGTTAGCTCATTTGAAAGAGCATGATTTTATTAGCAGAAAATCATCTGCCTAAAGTTTTTTTAAAAGTCGTGTTGCCAAGGAAACCCCCAAATGTGGTAAGATTTCAGGATATTTTTGACCCCTCAGCTGTGACCCAGTTTCAACTGGGTACCCACTTTTACGTCAAAATGACGTCAAAGTGGGTACCTTGTCGCGCACTTATAGCAAAATGCGCGCAAGGTATAATACATATTGTACAGTCTAGCGTGCAGCACAACTGCAATGCGCGAAGCTGGGTACCCACTTTTAAGTCATACCTCATCCTCAAATTTTTTTTGGTCAGCTCTTGACTTTTTATGATAAAAATAGCCAAAATGCATTGATTTCGATTGAAAATCATCATATTTTTAATGTAATGTTTCTTAGAATTCTATTCTCAATCATATATAAAAATATTTTTTACCATTGTGTAATCACTTTAAGATTACAATATTTTTTACTATCATCTTTTTAGGGACGGAATCCCTTCTATCTGGAGCCAGCTATCATCATAGCAATCACTGACGGACATAAACTATCAAGCAACAGTGGTGTTCAAGAAGAGGTAAATCCTTTCAATCATAATAATAATAAGCATAAATAATAAGCATTTATAATAATAAGCATAAATTCAAATTTTATGCTTATCAAAAGTCTGATTCAAGGAGAATAATTTTGTTGTTCTTGTAGTTTTTGTTGTTTTTTTCATCTCAGAGTAATGGATTGCCTCCAAAAGTTCCCAATCTCATTGGAATTTGGATTCAAGGAGAATAGTTTGGTTGTTGTTTACTGTCAACCTCCTAAATAGTCATGTATCATGTATTGCTTACAGACATGCCCTTTTTGTTTTCTCCTCACTCCTACCCCCACCCCCAAATTGTGGAGTATTCTAGCATACCCCAAGTGATTCAGGGTTTATGAAAAAGCTTGACATAACAACTCTTTTTGGAATTGTTTATTCTTCCATATTTATGAAGCAGTATTTATTTTGATCCCTAGCAGCAATAGATTCAGTCACAAAGGATTTTGCATGACCCTTATACATTGTGTAAACTGCAATTCTTCTTATGATTTTCAAGGATGTTCCTCTTTTGGATCTGAGGATAGAATAAATGTTTTCAGTTTGCCCAGGGTTTGACGGTTACATGATTGACTTCCTTTTTCCCTTATTTTGCAGTTGTCACTCCCAATGAGCCATGTGCTTCCTGGCAGTGAACTCACGAGGGAGCCCTTCAGGTGGGATCAGCGGCTCTTCGCCCTGGTGCTGCGTCTTCCGGGAGTCGCAGGAGAGAAGGAACGTATGGGACCCACCAGTAGTCTGGTGAATACAGATGACTCCCCCATCAGCAGTATGTGTGAAGTTACTGGAGGTGAGAAGAACCATTCACAAGACATACCATTATATAGGCATTTTGCACTTCCAAATTTTGCTAAGTCCAGTACTATCAGTGTCGCTGAGAGGGGCTTTAGCCCCACCAAGCCCCATATTCATGATGCCTTACTAAGTTAGTTGTCGACTAATTACATAGGTCAAAGTACACCGACTAGGTGACAACTAGGCCTATGAAGGTTTTATGGATATGGGCCCAGTAGTATTGGACTAAGCTTAGCCCACTTCGTTTTCATACTCACATTCAAATTCAAATTCAAGTGTTATTGATATAAAATCCTGACACTGAAGGATTATCGTCAAAATCAATACAAAGCAGAACAAAATTTAACAGAAGCATGTTGAATAATAAGAACAGAATACACTTGATTGTACCAAATGGTCTAGCCTGCTAGCCCCACCACATTTGATGGGGCATAGCATAATAAGATGGGGATAAGTGCTCAAGTTTTAACAGAATTGAAATAGTACAGTACAGTCATGATCTTAGGCAAGGTTACGAAATTGGTCCAAGACTACAAGTGATAGAGGCAGAAATTAAGAGGCTGAGATTAAGGATAGAATGGGGGGGGAACAAAGCAAAAAAAAGCCTTGGAAGTTTTTTATTTGGCTTGGAACCAAGTTGTTAACAAAAATTCCAAGCTTTTCACAATTACATGGTACCTGTTGTTTGTCGACTCGGCAGTGTATAGTTTATAATTGTCAAAATGGTAAATGCCATTTTCCATCCTGTGTCTTCAAACTTCTTTCACCCTTTCTGTTACCAGGTCGTTCCTACATGGTGAACTCTATGAAGACCCTGAATCAGTGCCTTGAGTCCTTAGTCCAGAAGGTCCAGAGTGGTGTTGTGGTCCACTTTGAGAAGGTTGGACCAGATCCAGTTCAACCCAATGGAGAGAGTAAGTATGCTTTATTACTACATTGCCTCTAGCTGGATCTCTAACATTGGATTGAAAACTAAATTTTGTTTCTATAACCATTTGTGGCCTTTTGGGGCGATGAGAATTTTTTTTGTTTTTTTTTTGCACAAATATTCATCTGAAGGACAACTTGGATGACAGTTTTAAGATTGAGATTGAAAAATTAAATTGTTTTTTGTTTATTCATTCATGCATCTTTATTCAAGTTTATAAATTTCTAGAAGAATTTTCTTTTTTCCAGAAGCAGTACAGTAGGTTTGACCTTAATTTATTGGATACGCTTTCATGGTACTAACCCATCATTGATTGATAAGGGAGTTGGGTCAGACCCTGATATAGGCCTTAGAGTGAAAGACCAGGAATGAGACATTCTTTAAGAATCTCCTTTATTCTTGATGGGTTAGTGGCCTGTGAGGGGTCCCCTTCTTAGCCCCCTCCTGGACCTTTCTTCCAAACCTTAGGCTTCCCTGAGCACTCAAGAATGACCATACCCTGATTTATGTCTTACAGTGAAAGCTGGTGGACGCCAGTCCCCGCAGCCTCCAGAGGAGGTGGACCGGGTGGGCACGCCACAGCCGCCGCTGGGTAAGATGGTAGCCTAGGCAACTAGGTCAAGTCTTCCGAGTGCCGTGTCAACAAGTCACCTGTTGAGAGCCAAAAGGACATTAACTAATGTGATCTGATGAAGAGTTAATGCCTTTTTGGTGCTTAGCATATATAGTGCCTTTTTTTTTTCTTTCCTTTTTCTTCTTTTTTTAAATTCATATATTCATTTTGTATTCACCCTTGTCTCCCAAAATTCAGGCCCAGTCACGTTGTAGCAATTTTATAAAGCAGACATTTTTGTACCGAAGCTTAAACTATGTGGCATAGGCAGAGGCATAACCATGATTTGAATATTTCATGTGTGTCAAAGTACCTCTGTAAATTGAGATTGATTGATTGATTGATTGATTGGATTGATTTATTGATTGGATTGATTTATTTCCACATGTTTGGTACATATACAAAAGAACAAACACTATAACAATGTATACGAGCTGGTAACGATATTGACAAAAAAATAGTAATAAGTTTATTGCATTATTTACAGTTGAGCAGATATGACAGTTTTAACATTACTGACAGCAAAAAAAGTATATAACATGTGAAAACAAGGGGCTTATTAAAAAGTGAGGCTTGTAATAGTAAGCCCCTACTTCTGCAAGATGCAAAGGAAAAGTTTATTACAAAAATTGTAATGACCAAGGCATTTTTCTCCACTGAGAGATTGCTTTGGTTCTTAATCAAGCGGATTGGTGAAATAACTGCATTTTTTTCAATGAAAGCATGATGTTTGACATGTAGGTAGAGTTTTTGATGCATAATCATGTTGGATATGGGGCCACTCATAAGGTTCTATGGGAAGTCCACCTTGGGGGGCGCATTGGCTCACTGATGGTTATTAAAGACAATTCCTCCACAAACACGGTGGCCTGCTTGCTTATAACCTTGAGTTTGGGCTGTAAAGTATGACTTTCGGAAATACATTGAATTGAACAAGAATTGTCTTCAGTGAGCCATCCATCAAATTTGCTGTTGAGTTGAACTGCACTTTCTGCTATTTACTCAAAAGCTAAAAGAAAAATAGATGAATTGAATATTTACATGTACTTTGCAAAACTTTTTTTTAAACAGTGCATGACTGAAATTTATTTCATTATATTGCCATGATACCTTCAGCAATCTTCAGTCTTCAGTCTTCAGTTATCTTTTTCTTGAGAATAAGTAACTGATTTATACGATGCACAGGAAATTTGAGTCTTTCCATATTTCTGGCAAAAAATAATGGCATCTCATTTTTTCCACATGTATCATGTGAGAGCATAGTATGGCACAAATTTTAAAAAAAAAGTAGGGTTAAATTCTTCCAGAGCTGCCAGCCTATTTATGGTTCATTGCATTTCAGCCCACACAAAAATGTGGCAGTTTATGGTGAACCAGAAAAAAAATAGATATCAACAGAATGAAAGGGAACATGGAGTCCTCACCACTAAAAATATCTTTGAGCTTTTTATTCTTTTATTCTCATAATTAAAGCAATTTGGTACCACATCATTGTAACATCAAGAGCAACATGAACATTTTTTTTTTCATATTTCTGCTCTCCCATTTCAAATATAGCTTTACAGAACCAGTTTATCCCTTGAGCGTATGCTGGGACCAAGTATTTTGGCTACATGTATTTGTAGTCTCATGTGGTCATGTGTGTGTTTTCTTACTATTCAACATTTTCTTGCTTATGAAGTTTTAGGTAATTTTGTTATGATTTTTGCTATTGATTGCAAACCTTGAAATATGAAACTATTTCTTATAAAAATATCTTTGTTATTTGCAATGGAAACAAAGTAACCTTTCAGATTGGTAGGTATGCAGTTATGGTTATCTCACATGGATTTGTAAAATTTTTTATCACTGTTATTCAACATCATATTCAATGAAATCACATCACATTCAATGAAAATGAAAACCAAAGAAATATTGTAAATGGCAGGGCGTAAACAAACTACTGGTAGGATTAGTTAAGGAAAGAAAAGCCAAATACGTTGGTCATGTTAAAAGGCACCAAAGATATGCTAGAGGGAAGATTAGAAGGAACTAGACCGAGAGGGAAACCTAGAATCAACTGGTAAGAGAACAGCAAGAACTGGAGTGGATTAGAACTGCAAGAGTGCACCAGAATGGCAAAAGACAGAGTTTTATGGAGAGATATTGCAATGGACCTCCGAACTGGGAGAAGATACCTGGATAGATAGATACATTGAACATCCCCCGAGGCATTGAAAGGTCTTTTTGGAAGCTTTGAATATTCATTAGGGAGAAAGAAGAGGATTTAATTAGGTAACACTATCATCGCAGGAGATTATTGATGAAATCCTGCTGAGGTGGGGATTCTTTTTCAACTTATTTTCATTTATTGGGAGATTTGCTTCGTAAACTGTAGGAGGAGAAGATTGCTTTTTTAGATTTAATGTCTGAATAAGAAGACGCCAAGTAATTTTATCTTTTGATATTGTTCTTAAATACAAAGTGCATGGAGGTAGAAGAGAAAAATGAATTCATCATTTATTGATCATTTGAAAGTATTATTAAATCAATCTAATTTTGTCACTTTGATGATGATCTAAATCAGCAATCTCAATCGTGATATGAAAGAAAATTAACCAGCCTGGTTGCTATGTTTGCAGATGCAATCGCCATAACTGGTGAAATGTAGGTTCTCTTTAATATCTTGATTTATTCTCATGCTGCGTAGATTACAGAGTGAAAGTGTTTTTCCTTACATTTAAAAAAAAAAAGAAGATTTTTTTGACAAGAAAAAAGGACAGGAAAAGAAACGTACATGAAGAGATTATGTGTTCATGTATAAGTAAATGTACTGCCTAGGTATTCATGTACATTTTATAGGCAGTTTTGACATTTTTGCTACAAGTGTTTCGCAGCTGAACTGATGCATGACCTAATACACCTGCTGAATTGCCTTGCAATGTTCCCTTTCCTGATCTACCCCCCTAATTAATACAAACTGTCATTTTTAAGAAACATTGATAGAGTGACATTTTATGATCTTGTGATACTTCATATACAGTGTGAAGCCTTCAAACAAACTTTATGTCATTGTACTTAAAGATGCTCAGTCGTGGGCTTTCATGGGGAATTTGACACCGTGGGTGCTTACCCAGTAACAGGTGTTGTCCATCACCATGAGTTTTATGACCAACAGACCTTATGTAATGCTCTGTATATTCCACCCTTTGCCCCATATGGCAAAGTCGTTATCTCACTTTCCCTGGCCTGAGAATGCCCGAAGCCGGCCGAAGAATGTTTGTGGTGGGACAGCTTGTTTTGCTGCACTCCAGAAATGTAGCTCTATTACAGGTATTTCCAGTGCTTTTCACAAAGTCTGGTGTCAGCAAATTGTGATCCACTCCCCATGAAAGCCCTCGACTGAATGTCTTTAATGTGCATGTATCTTCCATAGTATCAAACTGCACAAGACTGCATAGGCATAAAATGAGCTCTTTTCTTCAGCAGATTGTAAAACGTGTTCTACATCTACATGTATATCCCAGTGAAAGCATTCTGCCTGTGGCAGTGAAACGCTTAACCAATATTCCGTCAAACTGAACATTGAAGAAGGGATTTGAGGGATTTTGGTTTGGAATCTGGTATTCATTCTGATCTAATTGCATTAGCATTATCATGAGTGATGCATACAAATGGTTTTTTCCCTTCAGCAAAGAAGGGTGTTTCCCTCATGCTTCCCTCATTGTCGTGTGGTTTAGGTGCAGATTATGTAGTTTTCTTCAACTTATTCCAATCATGTTGATTTCTTCCTTCCCCTCTCTCTCTCTCTCTCTCTCTTTCTCTCTGTATCTTTTCTTTTTCACTGCTTCTCTTTTTTTTGCAGGGCTCTACAAAAAATTTTCTTCCTGCTTGCCCGTTGGGCAAGTTTCTTTGAAAATTGCTTGCCCAAAACATAATGATGCTTGCCCGAAAACATATCTCACTTGCTCTATTTCCATAAATTATGAAAATTCATGACAGCTTGAATTACATTTTGCGACATTGATATTACTTAGCCATTGCTAAAAATGTACTTGTACTATGAGCATTATATTAACTGATTTTTAAAATTTGTTCTCATGATAGCTTTGAGTGAATTTACTTGCCCTTTCGGGCAAGTAACCTCAAAATTCGCTTGCCCTTTCATGATTTTTACTTGCCCTGGGCAAGCGGGCAAGTGGGTTTGTAGAGCCCTGTCTTTGTGTTATTATCTGTCCTTGTACTGGTACCCCCTTCTCCATCTCCATCTCTCTCTCTCTTTCTCTCTCTCTCTTTCTCTGCATCTCCCTCTTCATTTTATTCTGTCCATCAGTAAATATCGTGTTTTCTAACTTCTGTCCCTATCTCTCCTGAAATACCCCCCTCCCAACCCCTACAAAATTCCTATTCAAGACAGAATTTTAGAAAGTCATCATGGCATGCAATTTCGCACTTGGGAAATAAACCCTAAAATAGTGAAGAGAAAATATCTTACTTTCTACGTGTATTACCGTGAAGTGTATTTAGCATTTGGCAATATTAGAGGCAGTGGTAGCATGATTGGTTTCATCTGTATTTTATCTATATTTGAATGTATAAATAGACTTTAATACCCTATGTTTTAAACATTAAAAGTCATTGGTGTGGTAATGAGCAAGTGTGAGAGCTAGAAGGGCTCTAACTCTACTCAAGCTCAGTGGTTGGAAAGGGGATGGTATAATTTTTCTGTTGTCTTTTTTGACCCTCTCACAATATGTCATGGCAAGTATGTTTTTTGTGAGTTTTGTTTTGTTTTGTTTTATTCATGTAGAACTCGTAACACTTAATTACCGCATGTACATGCATTTTTATCAGTGGACAAGTCATTATTTTTCATTGTCTTTCTTAATTTCAATCAAGGTTTGTATAATTAACCCCATCTGCTAGATTTTTTTTCCTGAAATTAAAGCTCGAAGCATATGTAGTCTGTATGCTTTAAATCAAATATCATCCAAGTAAAATCAAAGAGTAAATACTATGTGTCCTCATTTTATTCCACCAGCTGCATTCACAGCAGCACTACCGGAGCAAGAAAAACATTATTGAACCGTTTTCTCTTTAATAATACTCTATCTATTTCCACAGATGCTCAGGGAAACTTGACAGTGCCCGCTAACGGCAGAAACGGGGCTCCCTCGCCCACCCCACAGGACACGTCATGGTACAGCTGTCGCAGAATGATCCACGTCAGGCCCAATCCAAAGAGCGGGGTACCCATGGGACACTGGCCAATCCCAGAGACGTTCTGGCCCGACCCATCGGCCCCGTCACTGGTATGTATCAAGGCAGTATGCTTTGAACATGTGTTTTGTAGTGTTTATCTAGAATTAACCTTTTGAAAATTTGACCAAATATTATATTTACCTAATGAAAAAAATTGTAAAATTTATAAAGCATTTGTCATATGCCAATAGGTCATGTATGTCAGTACTGATACAAGTATGTTTATTTTAGCCTTAAAGCATGTTCTTGTTTGGTGAAGAAAGCTGGTCACATTTCATATTTTCTGCATGTAGTCTAATCCAGCATTTTCCAGCTCATTAAAAGATACATTATATTGTGCAAAATATCTAAAATCTTTTATTTTTCCTGCTTTTTTAATTGATTATGCTAAAGTTTTGTGGTAATCTCCCTACTGACTATTTTGTTCTAGCATGTTATCAGTTTTTTTGATGAGAATCTATTGATGTAACCAATGCAAGATTGTCTTAGACCCTGTTTACACTGTGGTGCTGGCCCAAATTGCGGTACTTGGACCCGCAATTTTGTGTGTTTACACCTAGAAATTTGGGCCGGCGTAAATGAAAATGTTGAAATATTTTGTATGGCATGCACACGATTGAATATCACCATTGTACTATGTCATAATGATAAGCGTAACCGGTGGACGTATACCGATATGACATCATAATAGTGTCTCTCGTGATGAATTTGGTACCGCATTTAGTCCCACTTGTGTTACACCAAAAAAAAGAGCCGGCCTGAGACTACCACCAGAGGTGGTCCAAAAACAGTCCTGCATTTGGTACTGTATTTTGGTTTTCATGCGTTTACATCAAAATTTGGGCCAGCCCCAAGCTAGATGTAAATAGGGTGTTAGTATTCCATATTGAGTATTCCATATTGAGTATTCCATATTGATGTGTTCTTCTATTTGATGGGTTATGTGTAGCCTCAGCGTGTGTCTCACCCAGTAGTGAAGTTCACCTGTACAAACTGTGAGCCTATGATTCTGGACCAACTTCCGTTCGACAAGTACGAGCTGGAACCATCCCCTCTCACTCAGTACATTCTGGAGAGACGCAACCCCAACTCATGCTGGCAGGTGAGATATTTTACTCCATTCACCTCCTTGCTATCATTATTTTTTTCTTTATTATTATTTATTTTGATTTTTTTTTTACTTCATTTATTTTGTGTTTTTTTTTTTTCACTTTATTTATTTTGTTCTCTCGCACCCTTCTCTCTCTCTCTCTCTCTCTCTTTCACTTTCTCTTTCTCTCTTTCTCTCTCTCTCTCTTCCATATAATTTGTCATACAAACACAAGAAATACCATTTATACTTGTCTATTTACCTGTGACCTGGGCCCCGTTTCATAAAACTTTTTATCAATAACAAGTTGCAATAACTGTTATAAGCTAATGAAATCCTTCCATTTGTCACAGAAATGTGGCAGTTGTCACTGAAAACAAGTTTTATGAATAGGTCCCTGGAGTGTCAAACCTGTATTAGTTGCTACTTCTCTGTTTAAAAAAAGTATCCTGTTTTTAGTTGTCACTTGCATTATCTCTCTCTCTCTCTCTCTCTGTTGGTAGAAATGTATGTCATAAAATCAACCTGTCTGTAAAGTCCTGACTACATTTCTTGGTGGTGGCCCTAATATACAGATTCTCTTTCTTACATGCAAAAGATAACCCTACCATGTTATTTTCTGTTGTCTCCTCCTCAGGTGTTCGTACCAAACAGCAACAAGAGCGGCGACATGATGGGCTATCCATTTGGCTTCCTCAAGGCTAGCTCCAACCTCTCCTGCGTGAACCTGATCGTCATGCCTTACAACTACCCCACCCTCATCCCGCTCCTGGACGACCTGTGTAAGGTCCACAAGCTGAAGCCGTCACAGAAGTGGAAGCAGGCCTTTGAGAGCTACCTGGCTGAAGTCCCCAGATACTATGCTGGGGTAAGCTTGTGTCTTTATTGCATTTAGCAATTTTTGCATTTCGCAATCCTTGCGCCCTCATTCGGTGCAGTTGCGACAGTTACTCTAGCGTGAGATGGGTCGATAACAGTACCATTAACACCTTGCACAAGTCGCCTTTTCTGCTCTTATTCTAATTGATTACAGACTTCTTACACTTCATATTTTCCCTGGGCCCTCACTGCTAATTCCACTAACTCATTCTTCTTCTTCCCTGCACTTGGGATCCCTCGGTCTGTTAAATATTTCTTCAATTGGTCAACTCTCACTCATGGTGTCTGCTATCTTCAAAGCAGTTGTCGACCCGCAAGTTGGAAAATAGGCCTCTCATGGTGCAGACGTTGGTGGCGCATGTATTGTGAAACGCAAGAATTAAAGTAGTTCCAGAATCCTGTTTTTATCAGTAGAATTAGCATGAATTGAATGACTGAACTAATGGGTGTAGTTTTAGCCTATGTCCTTTTTGGGTAAGCCTTCAAAAACTCCATGTCTAATTTCTTTGATTTGAAATGATTTTAGTTGGTAAATTGCAAGATTTTGGGTATACCAAGCTGTTGTAAATTATCTGCCCCCCCCCCCCCCCCCCAGCTATGCAGGTGTTCATTTGGGGGGTCCAGAACAAGTCTTGGGGGTCCAAATGTCCTGGGCACCTGCTAATGTCGAGCCCTGCTTATAGGGTTGAGGCCAGCTGGCATACCAAACCATACTTGACATTAGCTCTGTGGAATTCTCTGCCTTTATCTATTAGGAATGTAACTTCCTTTAATGATTTTAAAAGAGTCTTAAAAACATACCTTTTCCAGCAATAGTGTAATGTGATTTATTGTTTGTGCTTGTCCTCTTAGATAATTATGTAACCATACTTTTTTCTTTCTAGTGTAAAGCGCATAGAGGATTAAGGTTTAATTATTATGCGCTAAATAAATAGAAAGTTATTATTATTATTATTAGCTTCTTTCCCTCTGTTCTTCCAGCCTCTAAAAGTAGCTCTAAGACGTATGGGTGCACCCAACCTGATCCCTGACAACCAGGAGAACTGCTTAAGCTACAGCGTGGTGACGTACCTCAAGAAGCTGAAGCAGCACAGCAAGGTGGAAGGGGAGAAGTTAGCCAACCTCATTGCGAGCAGACCTAGGGCACAGGAGTTAGGCATCAAAGTACAACCAAGGTATGCTAAACTCACTGCTCAAAAAAATGAAAGTTCAGAGTAGGTCTTAAAAAATATTAACTTGGATTGGTATGTTCGTCTGACCTTTAGAGAATAAAACTAAAAATTTGGGTGAAATGCTAACTTTCATTGAGACATCTTGTTCATATTTTGCGATATACAGCCCATTGATGTAGCTTACTTGCATTTTTGCTGATTTTTCATTTTGGAGTCTGATAAGAGTTTTAGGGAAGAACATAGCCAGATCCAGTCCTTTGGACATGAAACGTTCTCATCTCAAATCCAAAGTAAGTCCAGATGTATTGATTTTTTTTCTAATTTTAACTCTACCAGGATGAATCAGAACTTACACCAACTGTAAAGTGTAAAGTTTTATGTTCCTTATTACTTTATTTGCAGGTCTCCACTGCGCTCTCTGGCAGCCAGACGTGACTTCCAGCAACTTCTCCAGAGTATCACCGGCGAGACCATCACGGTCCGGGCCGACAACAATGTCAATGAATTCCCCGGTTACATGCTACGGGCCAGTGACCGTGACATCCGACCTCAGACATACCGTAACCCCTTTGACATTCCTCGCAAGGAGATTCTAGATCAGGTGGTGAGGATGAGAGCAAACTTCCTTCAGATCACGTCCAACAGAGCAGTCAGGTTCATGAATGAAGGTAATTATGATGATGATGATAATAGTTAAATTTACGTAAGTCGAATCTGTTGGGACCACAAAAAATAGTTTGACTTATATGCAAAATCTGACTTAGGAAATGTAAATAAAACATGTTTTGTATAGTTAGGTAAAAAAAAATTGAATTGACTTGGAAAGTTTGACTTATGTGACCTTGAGTTATGCAAGGTTAGCTGTAGCTAAATTTGTATAGTGTTTAATACTACATTTCTGAGCACTTTACCCATAATGTTACCCTGGTTGTTGGATTAGATTGCTGTTCCACACATAAAATGCACCAAATGCGCATACCTAGTCCTCTGAGGGAGGCAGATCCTGCTCCAGCCAGGTTGCATACATTCGGTAACCCCTTCAAATTGGCAACAGAGAAAGACAAGGTAATGGCAGTGATTCCGGCCAGGTGCCATTTTACAAGCGCACACATGCCAATCTGACTACAATGACGTTCACTTCCTACCAGGCACCCATTTAAAGGCTGGGTGGAGAGCAGCAAACATGGATTAGTGTCTTGCCAATAGGTGCTGGGCTGGGATTTGAACCCTCATCCCTTTGATTGAGAGTCAAGTGAATGAACCACTACACAATGACACCTCCACAATTTGTTACTACTTGAGAAGGGCTTGAAAGCATGTATCTCTGCATATTTTTGTCTTTTTAACCATTACCTTGGCCTAGGCTCCTGCTGCCTCTATCAGCCCAAAGTTAGTGTCATGAAACAAGTCTTATCCATACCTAGATTGAGAAAGACAGTAGAAGATAGAATGCCACGTCTTACAACACTGGGTTGGAATTGAACCCTCAACTCGTTATTGGTGGGTGAAGCATTGGGTCCAGGGTTGAAGGATAAAGTATACTTTGTATATAAAAATTGACAAAAATCACTTGCCACTGGAGCATAGGTCATACAACCAGCTGCACTATGAGAAGTCTTCAACATTAACAACAAAAAAACATAAAACTGTGGTAATTTATTCACTTAATAATCATTTAAATTCAATGCATGAATGTCAATTTAATATTTTTCCTTCCATGTCTTTGCAGATAAATTCCACAACATTCCCATAGCCGAGATGGGTAACTACCAGGAATACCTGAAGCGCATACCTAGTCCTCTGAGGGAGGCAGATCCTGCTCCAGCCAGGTTGCATACATTCGGTAACCCCTTCAAATTGGCAACAGAGAAAGACAAGGTAATGGCAGTGATTATTCTGTTGGGGAGTATATTTTCTTTTTACTGTTAATGATTTATTTTTAATTCATCCTTTGTTTACATCATCTGTTCTGTGTGTCCTGTTTTATGCTTCTGTCTGTCTTTCTGTTTCTTCTCTTTCATCTATCTTTTGCTCCATTTCATTCTCTCTGTCTTTATGTCATTTTGTTTGTCTTTGTCAGATTTCTCTGTTTCTCTCTCTTTTTTTTTTTTTTTTACTTCATTCAAATTGATTTGCATCTCTTATTTAAGGAAAATATGAGTTGTTCTAGCTATCATTTCTCAGTCTATTCTTTGCATATGAATGGAAGAAGACTCTTATGGACCCTTCAGAAGTAATGCAAGCCTTTCTGAGAGCCCTGTCAAAGATCAGGGCACAGACATGAATAATACATTGGCTTCAAGTGATAAATGTCTGCACATTCTCAGCTGCAAACACACACATACTTGCTCCTATATATTTTCTCTGTCTTGATGTATTTGCATGTCGTGCAATCTTGACAACATACCGTGATCCTCTTCTCATTCCATCTTTAGAAAATGATGGTAGACGAGGCAGACATCAACGAGCACATGGCGGGCATACCTCAGAAACGGCGGACCTCCGACAGTAGCAACCTCTCCCTCAAGAAACTCAAGGGGGCGTCGCCACCCAGCCGTAGACCCACATCCCCGGCAGCCCAGGGTGCCCTGCTCAAGCAGCCCCTGCACCAGCTCGTGCAACGGAGAGCTCAGGTGGCAAGCGCCAATGGTGAGAACAAGGAGAACAAGAACTCGGGTGAGAATTTGACATATAAACATTCTACCAGTTGTATAGTACATGGTCATAATTATGTTTTCAAGAGAAAAAGGTTTGCATGTCTGCTAAGTGACATAAACTCGGGCCACATGAATTTCGTTATCTTTGATTGCTGGTCCGTCTTTAGATTGTCCTGCATGTAGAACTGCAAGTAGTAATTGTTTTTTTCACAGGTTAGTGGAGAAAGTTGTTGAAAGAATACAGAAACAGTCAAAAACTTAATTTTTTTCAAAAGAATTTCTTTGAAGTTATCATGATATGTTGTTTTGCATGTTAACTTTTACTGTCGTCAGGGTACATTTAAGTTGGAAAGTCTAAGAAAAATGGGGTTTGCATGTACTGTAGAGGACCAATTTGTTACTATTGGTTATTGGTTTGTTTTACCTGACTGCTAATAAAGCATGCATGTTTGTCAGTAAGCAACCAGAGGATCAACGGCATTTAGTTCTCTTAGGGACCTGGGCCAGTATTCGATTCAATACTAAGCCGTAATTTTAAGTATTTTACTCAATTTTCTGCTAAAGTAAAATACTTAACCCACTTCGGTATTCAGTTTAGTCTTTTGGCTAAGTATTTTACCCTAAATCTAAGACAGCCACTTAGCAGACTTAAGTAAATTACTTTAGAAGTCCGACTGGCTGGCGTGTAGTTTTCTCATAGTACACGCAGTCAATTTTATAACCACGCATACAATGCAACACCTTTATTACGTGTTATTTTGGATAGACTTTGTGATGTCTCGGTGGTTATCAGTAAGGATTTTGCGGCTTGCTGAAGTAAAAAACTTAGAAGTGATCTGAATATGAGTTAAGGCATTTTACTTAGCCAAGTAAAATGCAAAGTAATTTACTTACTCAATCTGTATATTGAATTGAATACCGGACCTGGTTTTGAGGATTAATACCTTACCAAAGGGCACTATGGCATCGACTTGGTTTCGACCCGGGTCACTAGATTACGAGACCAGTGCTCTACCTACTGAGCTTTCTATCATGCCTCCTTGCAACTTATATTTCTTTTTATCCTAGCTTCATCAACTCCAGAAAGGTTACCTTCACCGGATAGCAAACCGCCTGACCTGTCCATGTCAAGTGACGAATCGGGAGGCTCTTCAGATGAGCTTGTCATCATCATGGATGGCATCAATGATGAGGTTGCTATGGAAACGGGCAGCAATGCATCATCAGAAGATGAGACGACGCCCGCATCCTCGTCATCACCATCATCATCATCTCCTTTGGTTTCATCAGGGTCAACCACGTCAACAAATCATGTGGACTCGAAGAAGTCGAGCAAAACGAACAAAAATCGTAAGATGAGTAATAATAATGTGCTTCCAGCGGCTGAGCAGTCGAGCACTGCCACGTCAACAAACAATGCGAGGAATTCTTATCAGAGAACTGACTCAATAAATTCAGATATGGATGTGAATGCAGTCAATACCAGACTAAGGACAAGAGTTATAAGGGAGGTCAGGAAACCAGGCAAAGTAAGTGTAAGATACAGAAAGGTCTAGAGCTCTGTTTGAGCAGTAGGGAGGAGGTGACATAATCGGCATTGTACGGTATGCAAATTGCAGTTAATTCCTGATTTTCCACATGCTCCCTGGAAAAGGTTACTCTTGGTTTCCCTGAAACGTGCAAGAGGCTTTTGTGACATTGCAGCAACCGGTATATGCAAGGTGGATGAATTGAGGAGTTGCTTACCAGGGATTGTAAGAAGACACATTTTATAGATTCTTAAATGACTCATAAAATATTCAAAATTTTCTGTTTAACTTTCTGGCCTTTCTGTGTTGTACTATTTTGAGGAAGATAAACCATTTTCTTACATTTTCTGACCTTTTTTTCCCCTTTTTATATGAATGCCATGTTACAACCCCCCCCCCCCCCTCCCCCCTCTGCCTCTCTTACTAATTCCTTTTCCATTGTTTTTTTTGGGGGGGGATGATGATTCATTAATTAGATGTATTTACTATTATTGTATCATCAGGGGAGCGTTTCATGAAGAGTTTTGTCATTGATTTTCACGGACTAATTTGCTTTCAGCCAATCAGATGCGAGGATTTTCAGTAGCTTATAACATTTGTCGGTAATTTTCACCGATAAAACTCTTCATGAAACGCTCCTCTGGTCATCTTCCATCTCCCCAGATTTCAGGCATCTCTTTGAAGAACTCAACAAAGTCCAGGGGGACGTCGACACCAAATACCTCTTCATCCAGAGCATCATCAACGAGGCCAAGCGGTTCCGCCGCAAGACCCTCATCAGCATGCTGGAAACCTTCCGCAGTTCCATGGTGACGTTCGAGAAGAAGCACACGTTAGGAAACTCGGGATCAAACCACGTCAGGTAGCAGCAAATCGGCTGAATGTCCAGTTGCAACGCAAAACCATTGTCAGCTTGTTACAGACATTTCGAGGTTTCATGAACACATTTGAGAGGAAGCGGATGTTAGGAAACACAGGCTCGAATCACATCAGCTGGCATTGAATGGATCAGACATTGGATTAATTTGGGAACTGTGTAAAGACGGACAGTGCTTTCCAATTTCGTTTTTGTCACTTCCTGTCACATGCTTATTTATTTGCTTATTGTTGTAAGTTGAAACAATTCTTAATTTCCCTAGTTTTATTTTTCTTTGTGTTAATTCAATATTGTTGCATTTTTCGTCAACCTTTTCCTTTTTGTTTTTGCCAGAATTCATGAGAAATCTGGCACCTTTCTTTTAAGACCTTGTATTGCCAAAAATTTTCAAAGGCCATACCTGCAGTTGATTTCAAAAAAATGTTTTTATCCTGAAAAAATATTAGCTATTTTCATTTCCGCAATTTCCATTCTACAAGATAACAGATATTGTATGTCTTAATATTAATGGAAATAATGTCCCCTGAAATGCATTCTTGTTTCTGCCAATACTATGAATGACCAAATTTCTTACACATTCAACATGCTATTGAACTCTCATTTCACTTAATCCGTTGACTTCCGAATTCTCAAATTCTCATAGACTTAATGCAGGGACCATCCGGTTCCCATTGGCAAGGGGTTAATGAGAAAACTGTCACAGAATTATTTCCATGTAAGCATGTACAGTCAACTCTGCATAAGTCGAAGTCGCATAATGTCGCTGGGGCGACAAAACCTTGTATCTAAAAAATGTCTAATGTTCAGGAGAGCCGAAAAACATGGCTTCCTTAGCATTACAGCCTATGGAGGTGGTCAAGTTTCATTTATCAGTAGGGGCCTAACCTTTGCAGATGGGCATGTGAAGGTTTGAAAATACATTTTAAGTGTTCCTAGCAATTAAAGATTATGAAAAGAACTAAATTTCACCCAAAATTGAGATACAAGGTCTTGTCACCCCAGCGACGATAAGTCGAATAATCGCCTAAGTCGAAGGTCTGTACTGGGTCCCATTCCTTTATTTTCTATTGTTTTGACCCCTCATAAGTCAAATTTTCTCTAAGTCGAAGCATTTTCTTCAGTCCCAAGAAATTCGACTTAGGCAGAGTTGATTGTAGTAAGTTTAACTTTCCCTTTGTCCATCTTTGCCTTTTATTGATCCAGAGATGTGCCTTCTGCCGTCATCACAGACAATCTTTCGATTTGGTCAACCTGTTATGGCGATAAATCAGTTCACATCGGTATTCAAAGTTCAATGTGTTATTAATCCAGGAAGCTTTTCATTTCTTCATAATTATAAATTTGAAGTGATTTGTGCTTTGAGTTTGGAAAGAAATCCAATGGCCCAAATTCACAAAGGTGGTTCAAGCCAAGGGTAAGGTTTAAACCTCCATATGCTTACTAAAATAAGCGTAAATAAGAGCAAATTGCCCATGTAAGTTAGAGAAAACACATTTCAGTGAAAATTCGGTATAAAGAGGTCTGTTGTAACAATGTTTGTGATATTACAAGGTAACATTCTGGTCCCAGCTCTTTGCATTCTGTTGTTTTTTTAACCCGATATAACAAGATTCCTGCTATAACAAGGTAATTTTGATGGTCCAAAGGACCTCACTTGGACAGGATACTATTGCACATAATATGCTTGAAGAAAAAAAAACAGGAGGGGGTTTCTAACCGCTCTGTGGGTTAAACTTCTTTTTTGAATGTGGGCCACAGGGTTATGATGGGGGGGGGGTGTGTGTTAGGGAAGATGACGCTAGATTTTGATAATAGTGGGCAAGTCTAAGGTATGTGGTCATTTTGGTGTCACATGTATTGCCAGGGCCCTGTTTCATAAAACTTTTTATCAGTAACAACTGCCACATTTCTATGACAAATTTGCTCTCAGCCAGTCAGATGCAAGGATTTTAGTAGCTTATAACAGTTATGGCAATTCGTTATTGATAACAAGTTTTATGAAACGGGGCCCAGGTGTTATGGTATTACAAAACATGAATTGACATCGTAAAGGCTTGTTTACATACATGATGCAGAAAACCCCAGCAATAAACCCCTGCATTTTATTTCTATGAACAAGTGAAAGGGATATGAGGTGGCAACAACAACAAAATGCCAGGGCAAGTGGGATCATTTTTGCCTCCAGGTGGCAAAAAGGTGTTAACCCGTTCATGACAGGAATTATTTAAAGCCTAATTTGATCAGCTTTTATTCTACAAATTGGCAACACCAACATTTTTTCTTTTATTGCTACATTTTTCTTATAAAACATCATGTATCTGAAATAAATATAAATTGACAGAATGTATGCTGAGCAGTCATAAAGTTGCCAATTTGCAGGGAAAAACGGTAATTTTAACATTTTCATCGCATTGCCAATTTAAGGATTTTAATGCTTATTTTCCTTTTAAAAATTTTCAGCATCAAACAACAAATAATAATGCAACCAAAATGGGCACCGTAAGTGTGGAATTTTTTGCTCTTTCTGCTCATGTATTTAGTATGATTTTGAGGGCTCTGCATCAAAAGTTATTAGACCAAACCGCATAATGTGGACCTTCTGTCACGAATGGGTTAACCAATCAAATTCCACTACGCCCAAGTCCGCATTACCGCTACTTATACCCCAACGCTCCCGGCACCTGGCACCACAATTGGGTGTTGTGGTGTGCGCCTGTAATCCAGCTAACAATGGAAGTTATAAACTGATTCGGTGGACCCAGGTAAGTGCGAGTCTGAACCACATCTTTCGGATGGCGACATAAAAGGTGCGTCCCAGACGTAAAGTCTGTAAAAATCCAATTCAACAACAAACAACAAGCACCTACTCACTCCTGATGATGGGCAGTCAAGCTGTCCAGAACGTCGAGCCTTCTCTCCTCATAGCCTTCTCATCTGGTTTACAGTCCTTTTCATGACTTCACTTAATTCTCAAGAAAGATACTCTCTACTCTCTCTCTCTCTCTTATTCTCTATCTTGCCTCTCCATTCTTCTCCCCTCCGCTTTCTCCACTTTTCCTCCAACTTAAACGGTCCTTTTCAGGACAAACCTCATCCACGTAATCAAGACATCGCAAGTTTGTCAGTGCATTAACTACTGGCAAAACTCTCTTTGCCAGTATTTGGAATTGACAAGTTAATGCGCATGTCATTATCGTAAGTGGCGTGGTTGAATGCGTCATATGAGAACACTAAACAAAAAAATGTGGGGATTTGCTGGTGGATATTTGGCAGAGCCTTCAGTATCATTGCATGTGATTCATGTCTACTCCAGGCTTTGCACAGCTTGCAGGCTTGTAATATCAGCAGGGGTGAATTGCCATTTGGTCTAATCCCACTTTGTCTGCAACCAGTTCGTCTAATAACCATTTGGTCTAATTACCTCTTAGCCCATATACCATTTCTTCTGATTGAACCAGTTAGGCTATGCTCATTTTGTCTAATACCCACTTGGTCTAACACCACTTAGTCTATCTGATTAGACGAGCGGGTAATAGACCAAATGGTCATTATATGAAACGAGGAAAACTAATAAGATGAAGTGGCAATTTGACCATTTCATCATTAGACAAAATGAAAATTAGCCCAAGTGGGTATTAGACCAAGTGATGATTGGACCAAACAGTAATTAGACCAAGCTGATAGTAGACCAAATGACTTTAGCCATAGTGGTGTTAGACGATCTGGGAATGAGATCACCTGGTATTAGACCAAGTGGATATAAACCTCGGCAGGTGCATGACAAAAATAGGATGTGGCTCTTAAAATTTTAGACAAAATACCTTCGACATGACCTCGTGTAGAAACATGCTTGCCAAAAATTCAGGAGTATAAATCAGGGGGGTGGGGTGGGGCGGAATTATCTCTTGTCCCTTTCTTTGTATGCTCCCCATGTCGATACCTGTTCGAAATATGAATGTGATTCATGTGTTTTATTTTTTCAATGTTGAATGGGAATCATTACACAGGAGTATTGAATTGTATGTATGGAAAAATGAAAAGATGTTTTAGAGGAATTTATATTAAAAGAAAGAATATGCTCTCTTGCAATTTTCGGTTCTTGTCTTCGTTGCATTTTTTGTTCATTCCTTTCTTTAATATGCCCCTCCCCTGTTTCATAGAAGCAGGCTATGTTTCAGTGGAAAACATTCGTCCCTCGGATAGGGCTAAACAGAGGCCCCGTGTAGAGGAGAGTCGGTACCTTCGTATGGGGGAATAACCCACTGCAATATTCGAAGAAGAGTAGGGGGAAACCCTGGTGAAGTGGAACACCTGTACATCCCAAGAAGTTATATCGGGAGGAGAGACTCGAGGGTCACAGTGATTAAGTTTGTTTTTCCCCTCCCAGGTCTAGGTGACACCAAACACTTAATAATAATACATGTAATAACAATGATGATTAGTGTGTAACATAATTGGTTTCGGATCGATTGAGCATTGAACATAATCATTAGAGCACAGAAATGTATCTAGCATGAAAGTCGTTCAGTGATGAGTTGAAATATGACTCTACAACCATTGCATTTCCAGAAGAAAAAGAATGAGAAGAGAGAGAGGCAGAGAGAGAGAGAGCAGTGGGGGAGCAAGCAAATCAAATCAAATCTATTGAATCAACATCCACGATTTAGGATTATCATCACTAGTGAAAACACTTTGTACAAATAGATTGTTGAAATGAACAACCAAAAGGCAAAAATAGAAAGATAAATTTACAATGCAGTAATGCAGTGGTATGATAGAACAAATGAAGGAACATGAAACATCAAAACAATATATATGTAGACGTACATGTAGATCGCTCTACAAGCTGAGCCGCACCTTTTTCAAAGGGATCCTATCATACGACCTATTTGGAACAGCGCCATCTCTCGGTTATACGATGCAGTTACCAAGGAAAAACACATGCATGTCCCTGCTGTATTCATTACACTTGTTCACCATTCGTCAGTCTCTTCGGGTCTCGTCACTGTCGATGCTTAATACTATTTGGTAACTAAAATGATAATAGCCTTTTAATCATCATAGATTTCTAAATTCATAATTACAAACCATATTCACAACATGAAAGTACCCTTCTAAACCATTAAATTTTACATTAAATGCAATCTTTTTTTATAGTAAATGCCAGTTATGATGAAACTGCAATGACAGGTTTGAATAATAATATATGCTCCGTTGTCAATAATTATTACCCTGCGTCAATTTCGTACGCTAATCGGATACTGACCCTTTGAACCTAGCCCCAACACAATACCTAACCCTAACCCTAACCCTAACCTAAAATCCTCTTGGAACCCTGACCCTAACATATAGATCTCTAACGAAATAACATGAGCACTTTGTCACCAGAGCATAAAGCAGCCTGCAATTCCACAAGATATCAAAGTTTGGTGGTTTGAATTGCGGCCAAAAATGAGAAGTTATGATGTACCTACTTACGATTTAAACATCCCCCCCCCCCCCCCCGCCCCCGCCCGTTGAAATATCCACTCTTGCCTGTTATGCCTCTTTTACCGTTTGACCCCTTTGGAAGTAACTTTCTTTCTCGATGAAAGGGTAATTCCCTTCTGCAAGCTTTCTTACAACAGTTTCCCCAATCATGCCAATGAAATCGAAAATTCAAGGTAATTCACCGTTCAATAAGGTTATCACGTACCTTTTCCCTATTACCCGATTTCGTTGAAATTGTGAAAGAATGAAACTTTAAAGCCGCAGGGTTCATACTACAGTGTTTTCTTGTAATAGCTTCCTCCAACGAAGTTGAGTTTCGAAAATTCAAGATTCGCTTTTTATAAATCCTTCTTTTCAGGTGCCTTTGTTCCTATTATATCACCCATTTCGTTGTGCTTATCAACGAGTGAAATTTTAATGCCGCAGTCACACTGTGGTGCGTTCTTACAGCAGTATCCTCCAACGGAATTTGCCTTTTGAAAATTTAAGATTCACTCTTTTTTTTTTGAACCCTTACCCTATGTTTCTTTTCAGGTGCGTTTGTTCGCTATCATTCTGTTTCGTTGTGCTTGTCAAGGAGTGAAATTTAATGCCGTAGTCACACTGTAGTGCGTTCTTACAGCAGTATTCCCCAACGAAAGTTACCTTTCGAAAATTCAAGATTCACTTCTTTTTTTTTTTCTTTCAATTAATCCTGTTCTTAAGGGTATCATGTAACTTTCTGTTCAGATGCCTTCGTTCGCTATCATTCCATTTCGTTGTGATTATCAACGAATGAAATTTTAATGCCGCAGTCACACTGTGGTGTGTTCTTACAGCAGTATCCTCCAATGAAATTTGCCTTTTGAAAATTTAAGATTCACTTTTTTTTTTTTAACCCTTACCCTATGTTTCTTTTCGGGTGCGTTTGTTCGCTATCATTCCATTAATTTTCGTTGTGCTTGTCAAGGAGTGAAATTTTAATGCCGCAGCCACACTCTGTGGTGTGTTCTTACAGCATTTCTTCCAACGAAAGTTGCCTATCGAAAATTCAAGACTCACTTTTTTAAAATAAATCCTGTTCCTAAGGGTATCACGTACTTTTGTTTTCAGGTGCCCCTGTTTTCCATCGCCCCATTTCGTTATCACCCCATTTTGTTGTGCTTGCCAACGAGTCGACATTTTAAAGCCGCAGTCTCATGGTATTGCTCTTCAAAGCAAATGAAATAGGCTAATTAATAATCTCTGAAGTTATTTTGTCTTATCACATGACGCGTCATCTTATGCCAAACTTCTTGGGGAGTAGGAAACAAACATGAATATACAAACAAATAAATGGATAAATAGATTAATCAAAACAATAAATAAATAGATTAACAAAAACAATAGATGAATAAGACAAAGAAAAGATAAACATGATCACATGTTATAGAGAGATATCAAGAGTGAAGAGGGAAAAATTATATCCTGTATATTTTTCTCAAAAAGACTGAAAGACAAACTGACTGAAATACAAAAGTCATGTATTCTAAACAAATCGGTTGTATACTGGAAAGAAACTCACAATGACTTAGCAAAACGGTTCAATAAGAAATCCCCCTGAAAAGAAGATGCAATGTGATGAAAGCCGAAAGTCAACGTAACAGTCATGCAGATGATTTATAAAGATTTGCATCAGATGAGGTTTTATTTACTATACAATGTTAAAGTCTCGGTTTAGAAGTTTGCAACAATCTTTGCTTTTACTGTTACTGAGGTAAACTACGGGGTACTTTTCAACATTATCATCACCATCAGCTATAGCATGCGGCGATATTTTTATTTGATTTTTTTTTGGGGGGGGGGGTTGTGAGTGTAAGGGTGGAGGGGAGCTATGACTGGCGGGCCATTATTCTCAGGGGTGGGGGTAAAGTTGCTGTACGCAAGGGCGACCAGAAAAACACTTGGAAAGGGGAGTTTTTGCCGATTAAGGCCACATAAATGGAAAGACGTAAGGCGCGTCATACGATTATGGTGTCAAATAGGCAACACAAAAAAAAAAACAAAAAAAGAATAGGGAAAAGGGTAGACCCCTATATTTTGTTTAGTTTTTATGTGTATGTGCCAGAAAGGGCTGTGAAAACAAAATGTTTATTCGCAGAAAAAAAATTAAAATGTATAGGAAATATCATAAGGGATAGAAAAAATAATAAATTGCAAGAGCAGGTCAATAAGAAGTGCTCGTAATAATGCAGTAAATGAATGTCGAAAGTCTCAAGCACAGAAATAGAAGACGTCTACTATTTCTGTGACCTCAAGTCATGTGGATCAAGTGGATAATTTATAACGATTTCTCATAAGCCTACTTTCATTAGATGCGACACGTGGTGTTATTAATTTTGCTTAAAATGTTATTCAAGTACTACAGAGATATCTATTTCATCATTAACTTAGCTCATTTTGTTACATGTATTTCCAAAGAGAGTTTGGAAACAACATATCTAAAAATGACAATTATGTTATGAGTGTTTTCACCAAAAATAAAAAAGAAATACTATTTTAGAATAGCTTTGTTCGTAAAAATGAAAGATTGACTGAAATATTATGACTACAATCACTGAAAGGGGAAGAAAATGATTAAATTGATGCGAAACAAATCAAAGATGATATTCTCTCAGAAGAAGATGCAATACAATTACTGCAAATCGAAAGTCTCCTGTCATGGCGATTTGTCCCACGCGGCTTGACTTTCAATTACTTTCATTAATGCGTCTCATTAGGCAGTTTTGCAGTATTTTTTCTTTCATATCTTATCTAGGAACTATAGGACAGGGTAAATTTTTTAAATTCAAACCCCTATGTCGTTATTGTTTATGGAAAAACATTTTAAATGAGAGAGAGCTAGGTATTATGTAAAGACCATTGTTGGATTGTGTACGCTATCTTCAGTGATTATAATTCGGGTTTATATTTTCAAGGTATTTTTCGTATTTCCAAAATAATATATATTTGTCGCCTATGTGACCCATGAGCAGTCAGATTTGCAGGACACTATTCTTTGGTAATAGCACAGTTTATCAATGTTGTCTCTTATTTCGATAAAGTTTTATGGATTTTTTTTTTTTTTTTTTACTATATCAGGGGGATATATTTTCTCTAAGCGGTCATCACACCACGCACGTGCCTTGCGCGGTATAAAAATACCCACCAGAAAAGAGTAATAGGGCATTTTATCATATACTGTATAGTTAAGATATAATTATTGTACAAGACTAGAATTTGGCAAGTGTGGTGCCTCCCGTGCCCCTTTCTCTCATTCTTCGCCTTGAAAAATCCTCTTTCTTCACTGGCACCTGATATTCATCTTTCCACTTCTCACATTCCTCCTTCTTTCATGTCTCTCGTGAATCACTGACCAACACGAGGGGGGATACCCCTTGCACCATGCAGTATCACATTTCAGGAAATCAATTAGCACAAAATTTATTGATCAGTTTCGAGATGCTATCGATCGTACATCCTTCTAAACTTGGCGCGGCTACGTATCGCCTGATTTCCCAATATAATCATAAGCAGGATTTGATACTCGATGGATACTTTGGTGGACATCAGACAATGGCTTAATGCCGTCATAATTCCGGAAAGGCCCCGTCATTGACCAATAATGGCACCTGATATCCAGGATATAAAGTTGGCAATTGGTCAGTTATGTTATGCTTACTCTTGTTATTAATTGGCTTGTAACTGTTGTGTACGAAACCAGTAAACAGGGTGGCTATAAAAAGAAAGTGATGGTGAAAGGGACTAAAAGAGAGAGAAAAAAGGAGAGAAAGAGAGAGAGGGGAGAGAAAAGGAGAGAGAAGGGGCGGGGAGGAAGAAAGTGAAAGGGGGCCCTTTTTGAGGATCTGTGAATGATCATATCAAATTAAACCAAATCATATTACATCAAATCAAACCAAAACAAACCAAACCGAACTAAACCAAATCAAATCAAATCAAACCAAACCAAATCGAATCAAATCAAATCAAACTATATGAAACCATATCAAAACAAATTAAATCAAATCAAATCAAATTTACCATATAAATCAAACCAAATCAAATCAAATCAAATTAAATATATGGCGGGAGGCATACGGTCGTGTACATGTTGAAGTTTTATGGATTATGTAACAACATTATATCATATCTGTAGATACTTTTACCTTTTCGTTCGGCCTTTTGAACAATTCATTTTAAAGAATGATTATGCTGAATTGATGATAATCCCAAATTGTGGATTCTGTTTCAATCAATTTGATTTGATTTGATTTGATTTGATTTGATTTGATTTGATTTATTGTCATCCACTCAGTAAGATCGGTACCTCCCCCTCCAAATCCATTGATGTTAGCGCCCCCTACAGTTAGGCCCATATACGCTTCACCACTGAACATACAGCATTTTTATGCCTTTCTAGTATCAATTAATTTTTCTTTTCTGAACGAATTACATCCTCAGAAGATGCAGACGTTAATGAATTCCCAAATAATGTCTGAAATTCTTTTTTCTTTATTATGACTGTAAAGTTGTTTGAGCACGATAAAAACTACTTAGCGTAATTTCAAAAGCCTGTTGTACTGCCCATAGAATCATGTTCTGATTACGTAATAAGCCATTGTAAAGTCCGCACATTTTTAAAGGTGATAGACAAGGCTATTGAAGTTGATTTTTCGAAAGTAGTTTTTATCATGTTTTGAGCTCGTTATTTTTCTTTTCTGATTGTAAGTATCTACCTCGATATCAGATTAATTTAATCGTTGTAAATTTATTAAAAGCGGATTTCTTTTTCTTTTCGGATCATAAGTTTCTACCCGATATTACATTCCTTTAATCATTGTAAATTTATTTAAAGCTGATTTCTTTCTTTTCTTTTCTGATGATAAGTTTCTACCTCGACATCACCTTCCTTTGATCGTTGTAAATTTATTTAAAGTTAATTTTTTTCTGATCATAAATATCTACCTATATCACATTCCTTTAATCGTTGTAAATTGATTTAAAGCTTTCTTTTTTTTTCTTTCTGATCATAGTTTCTACCTCGACATCACATTCCTTTAATCGTTGTAAATTTATTTAAAGCTTTCTTTTTTTCTTTCTGACCATAAGTTTCTACCTCGATATCACATTCCTTTAATCGTTGTAAATTTATTTAAAGCTTTCTTTTTTCTTTCTGATCATAAGTTTCTACCTCGATATCACATTCCTTTAATCGTTGTAAATTTATTTTAAGCTTTCTTTTTTTTTCTTTCTGATCATAAGTTTCTACCTCGATATCAAATTCCTTTAATCGTTGTAAATTTATTTAAAGCTTTCTTTTTTCTTTCTGACCATAAGTTTCTACCTCGATATCACATTCCTTTAATCGTTGTAAATTTATTTAAAAGCTTTCTTTTTTTTCTTTCTGATCATAAGTTTCTACCTCGATATCACATTCCTTTAATCGTTGTAAATTTATTTAAAGCTTTCTTTTTTCTTTCTGATCATAAGTTTCTACCTCGATATCACATTCCTTTAATCGTTGTAAATTTATTTAAAGCTTTCTTTTTTTTTCTTTCTGAACATAAGTTTCTACCTTGATATCACATTCCTTTAATCGTTGTAAATTTATTTAAAGCTTTCTCTTTTTTTTTCTTTCTGATCATAAGTTTCTACCTCGATATCACATTCCTTTAATCGTTGTAAATTTATTTAAAGCTTTCTTTTTTTCTTTCTGATCATAAGTTTCTACCTCGATATCACATTCCTTTAATCGTTGTAAATTTATTTAAAGCTTTCTTTTTTTTTCTTTCTGATCGTAAGTTTCTACCTTGATATCACATTCCTTTAATCTTTGTAAATTTATTTTAAGCTTTCTTTTTCTTTTCTTTCTGATCATAAGTTTCTACCTTGATATCACATTCCTTTAATCGTTGTAAATTTATTTAAAGCTTTCTTTTTTCTTTCTGATCATATGTTTCTACCTCGATATCACATTCCTTTAATCGTTGTAAATTTATTTTAAACTTTCTTTTTTTTTTCTTTCTGATCATAAGTATCTACCTCGATATCACATTCCTTTAATCGTTGTAAATTTATTTTAAACTTTCTTTTTTTTTTCTTTCTAAACATAAGTTTCTACCTCGACATCACATTCCTTTAATCGTTGTAAATTTATTTAAAGCTTTCTTTTTTCTTTCTGATCATAAGTTTCTACCTTGATATCACATTCCTTTAATCGTTGTAAATTTATTTAAAGCTTTCTTTTTTCTTTCTTTCTGAGCATAAGTTTCTACCTTGATATCCCATTCCTTTAATCGTTGTAAATTTATTCAAAGCTTTCTTTTTTCTTTCTTTCTGATAATAAGTTCCTACCTTGATATCACATTCCATTAATCGTTGTAAATTTATTTAAAGCTTTCTTTTTTTTCTTTCTGATCATAAGTTTCTACCTTGATATCACATTCCTTTCCTCTTTCTCCTTTTCAGCCCCCTCCCCCGTTTCCCCTTCAGTCTCACGAACCATTTCCTTATACATTACAACAGTAAACACTTAATGGCAGAAATGCAATTGATACTTTTGTTATGTATTGTCATTTCAAGATGAACAATATGATTATTTATTTATGATTACATTTAGTTCACAAATAATATCAAATACTCCTACGTAATGATCAGTTTTCTTTGTTACAATTAGTTTTCTTTGTTACAATTTATTTTTATTGTCTAAACTATGTTGATTTTTATCACTTCAAACTAATTTCATCGCAGTCAATATGTTTATGAATCTATTTTAATGTAATCAATTTTTCCTCTTCCCTTTTCCTCTTCCTTGAGTTTTGATTAACTCTACTTCATCTCCCCTAGTCTGCAAGATCTGTTACCATAGTTACCTAGCATTCAATTCAATTCAATTCAATTCATTTATTTTTCCTCTTTCAATTTTTCATATTTATAATGATGGTACAGTTTATATATTCACATATTAACATACATATAGATCAACTTGCACAATACAATGAATTAAAAAAAAAAATTGAAAGGGAAGGAGGGCCGACTAAAAAGCAGAGATGGTAGGGTGTAGGCCCCCTGTTAAAAGTAATTATAATGAACTATTATTTTATGAGAAAAAAACAACAATAACAATAACTGATTCAGTAATTACAAAATCATTTTAAGACGCAAAACAATGATAAATATATACATTTAAAAAAACATTCAAAGTACACAAACATCAAAGTTGCACAAAGTCACGCCACATTTTTACAGTTCTTCCACTTTCGTTGTTTCTATTTTAGTTTCTGTGATCATAATCAAAATTATCGTTTGTAAATGCTTTTTTTTCTTCAAGTATCTTACATTCTCCTTTATAAATCTTCACTCTGAAAAAAATTCCGAGCCAGGCTTGACCCGGAAAATAGTCTGTTGGGGCCACACTCCATTCCGGGTCAAAAATGACACGGATTAAAGTAAAAATAACCAGGAATAAGGTCAAATTTGACCCAGAAACAAGTCTTCGTGACCCTATTCCCGGTCATTTTTTGACCCGGAAAGGAGTGTGGCCCCAACGGACTATTTTCCGGGTCAATCTGACACTGAATTGTTAAGAGTGTTCTAGACTATCAAAAGCACATTTTGATCATTTTAAATGGAGGTTGTAACCCCCATCAAAATATCTGTCTATAAGTTTATTATTTGGGTTTTTTTTTCATACAGTAATGTTCGCTGTGAACTCTTTTTTTGTATTTCATTTTCATTTCCTGTCTCTTTGCTACTCAAAAAAATTGCTAGAATCTTGGTAAATTTTATATATAACTTTTTCCAGCACTCTAAAAATAAAAGCTCACCAGAAATGTTTTTGCTTTTATAGAAAGGAAAATAGCCTTATCAACATAATCAACAAATAAAGGATAAAATTGAAGGAAAAAATATACCAAAAAAGGGTTTCAAATAGAAGCAATTTTGGAAAGTGATATTGATCTACATAAAAGTGAATGGAATAAAAATTCTTCTTCTTCTTTTTCTTCTTCTTCTTCTTCTTCTTCTTCTTCTTCTTCTTCTTTTTTCTTTATGAGGACATTTTCTGCTTACTCATTTGCAAATGCTCACTTTGAAGGCTCTCAAAATTATGTAACGCAGTAAATCAGTGAAAGTCGAAAGTCTTTTAAGTCACGTAGAATTCAGTGCGTTCTCCCTTTCTTTGTTTATTTCTGTTATGTTTGTCACATCTCTAACAATGCATACTCCCTTCAGTTTGTAAATTGCCTTTTAGAGAGCTATGTTACATAGGAATACAATAAATGATTGGATTGCATCATGATCATGATGATTTTTTTTAAAAACACATACTAATCATAGCCCAATTACAATAACAATTAGCACATAGCTATCTATTTCTGACTATTCAATATAAAGAATGATGAGAAAGGAAAACTTAGGCTATATAGACAGAGTGATAGATGAATAATTACTGTCACAAAGTTCCGAAATGTCAGACATGGTTTCCGGTAGGGGCGAGCTGGTCATCGGAGAGTCTGGGGAGTATGTCCCACGAGCCGCTCGATGTGTCCAGTCGAGGGGCGGTCCATGAAGGGGGTGATTTGGGGGCCGAATATTATAGGTTGAGAGGGGCCGATCATACTGAAATGCCCCCAACGAATTAAAGCCCCAGTCCGTCTCCGGCTTCCGGTTATGAACGCTTACGTGCATAGCCCATCGCCGAATCGATCAGTTTTTGCCATCATCTCACGTGATAATTTACCCCTCCCCGAAGATCTAAGCGATTTTAATTCTTGATCATGAAAGCAGATTCACTTCACATTGCACTTAAAGCTGTATAGAAGGCACTTAGAACACAATAAACTTTCACTTTCTCAGACATCAAACTCTCGATATCTTTTACATTGAGCAGAGGCGTAGCCAACGGGGTGGGGGGGGGGGGCTTTACGTAAACATTTAACCTTTTGTACTATTTGTATTTACTGGAGTGGAAATACTCTCTTGAGATGTTTGTATTAAAGATAAAGTTTGATTCTGGTTGTGCAATTGCATTGTGTAAGAAATTGTAGGCCTATCCAAGAACTGAAAATGGTATACATTTAAAAAGGTATCGAGTGTGATGGTTTGGAATTATCAACTCCATAAGAATTCCCCCACCCCCCTCCCCCCCCCAAAAAAAAAAAATAATAAGGTAGGGGCCTACATAAATTATGAACCGCACGCAGAAATGGGTAGATCGGACCACAAACAAAATTAATGTGGCATGAAAGTTCGACCAGAACATTTCAGCATTTCGAATGTTAGGGTATTTTTTTAAAAAAGGCAAAAAGAAGTCCATGGTACTCCATTTCGAATGCCTGCTCTAATACCTACCTAAGTGGAGGTGCTGCTGATTTGAATTTTTGTCACATACTGTATATAATGGGAGAGATGAAATATTCAGACTACATCCTTATTTTCCCCCTTTTTTACGAATATCCGCTCCTTCATTAAGCTATGAACTTATTGCACACCCCTCGGAATATTAAACTTTCGACATTTCCCCTGTGGAACGCCGCCCCCAATAAAAAATGCCTTGACATACCCATACAATATCAAAAGGTCATGCATAACCGTGAGTGATAAGCACGACTATTTATGGCAAGTTGCTGAGAACTTCAGCTCAACTTTCTGGCGGAAGTATCAGGGAGAAGTTGGATTCACATTGGTGATTTCATGGGCTTCATTCAGTTTTACGTATACATATATATTTTTTTTTGGGGGGGGGGACACTGTCCTAAAATTTGCTTGTAGCTGATAAGGAAAAAATGGCCCTCAGCTTAAAATATTTGGGGAGGAACATACACGAAAATTTGCTAATAAACAGAATGAAAAAGAAAAAAAAAAGAAAAAAGAAAGAAGAGAAAAAAAGGTCCTCAGCTTAGTTTTTTTTTTTTGGGGGGGGGGAGGGACATATCCAAAAAAAAATTGCTGACAAATTTTTCTCAGATGTATTTTTTCTAAAATTGGGGGCATATCCTGTTGGCCTTTGTCTTTTTCCAAAGTTTTGGGGGACATACCCCACTTTGTCCCTTCACCCCTAAATATTTGTTGGGGACATAACCCTCTGTCCCCCCCCCCCCCCCCCCCGATTGACGCCACGGGTGATTTTATAGATGTTTTTAGTATGTTGTTCGTGATTTATTGCTACAGGTGTCGTTACTATTTTGAAATGGATAAAAAAACGCAATCAAGCAAGCAAAAAGCAAGTGAAATATTCTTCACCTCATCCAAAATAGGAAATCAAGGAAAAGTTGTAGCCTATATCGCTTTTGCTAACCAGAAGTTAAGTAAATTGCGAAATGATCATTTCGGCCTTTCATCACACTGAGATATCATCCGTTGTTTGAAACCGTGAATACATTCTCATGATCATTCCCCATGTGTTCATGCACAATTGAAATCAGTTTATTATTATCATTATTTTATCATTATTATTATTATCATCATTATCATCATTATTATCATTATTATTATCATCATCATTATCATTATCATTATCAAAAAGTATTTGCACCTTCGTCTGGGAGGGGCAAAAAGTGATTCTCTGCATTAACGTTTTATCCGAGGGACGGAGTGTTTACACTGCAACATAGATGCGTCTGTGTGAAACAGGGAAGGGGCACGTTAACTCACCACACAATCTTCAGTCGTCCGCCTGGGGTGGATGCGAACAATTGGTGTACTGATGGGGGGGGGGCAAAAAATTCAAAGACGGTTTATTTCTAATTCGATACCAGTGATTTACAAATGTTGCTGAAATGACCTGATTTTTCGAAGGGGGGGGGGGGGGGGGTCTTCACTTTTTGCCACCGGTGGTGATGCGGATCGGATATTTTGCTTTCCCCCTCCCCCCCCCCCCCCAAAAAAAAAAGTTATTGCTCATGACGCCACTGATATTCGAAAGGCAGACTAACCGACTGCGACTGAGCGACCTTGTCTACTTAAATGCATAATATTTTCGAAGTTGACTATCTAATACTCTAGCAAATATATACCCAATTGACAATTACGCAATGTGTTTTCGCGTGAAGGCGAAAAGGAAATTACATGTAGTTTTGAAATAACGGTTTCATTTTCAATGAGCTAAATCAGTTATTTGAACTGATTTCTTTTTTCTTTTTTTTTAAATCTTTTAGATTGACCTTTTCTTTTCCTGCTAAAAATACAGCAATGTGTTGAATGTACATAAAATGATGCGGTATATGTTACAAAGGAGGCGAACAACCGAAAAGCAAAGCTTGTGTTGGGTTTGCTGAAAAACTCCGGGACAACTCGACCCTAACCCTATGGCTATGATTTGGGGCGGGGCCGAGTTGTCCAAAGTGCCGAGTTGACTGGAACCCCGCTGAAGACATGATGGCAATAATAAGAAGCATATATAGTATTAAAAGAGCATCGCCATAAACATTATTTGCGCTAACAGAATCTGATGAAGGAAATTGGAGTAAGAATGAAGATAAGATAGATTACAACTATTTGGGATTGATTTAGATTAGGTTGAATAAATTTAGCATACCCGGCCGGGGTCACCGGATGAGATGTCCATCCGGATGAGATGATACCGGCAGATGTTTTTCAATACAAAATGACAAGAAGTGTGCTCCCCATCACGCAGCTAGAAACTCCCGTCTATGAAGTGGGCCTATTATTATTAAAAGAGAAGTGTTAGAGAAACAAATTGCTCACTTGCTACGCTCACTCGCCAGTATGGAATAAGCCCACTCATTTTATTAAGAAGGGGCGGTGTCACCGGATGAGATTTCTTGTCATTTTGTATTGAAAAACATACACCAGTGTCGGTTCTAGGACAACTCCCCCGGGAGGACAACTCCCCCGATACGATTCCCACCTGACAACTCCCCCTGGAGCAAAGCTCCCCCGGAGGACAGCTCCCCCGATTGCAACTCTCCCCGGAGGACACTTTTCCCGGATGACAACTCCCCTGGGACAGCTCCCCCAGTCCCCGGGGGAGTTGTCCTGATACGACCAGTGTCATCTCATCCGGATGGATATCTCATCTAGTGACGCCAGCCGTGGGGAAAATGCCCCTAACTTCTCAGGGCCAGCTGTTTTTCATTTGGTAACACATAGCGTAGCCACGATTATTCAACAGGGGGCCAAACGTGAAGGATGGACTAAGCGAAGAAGTTTTGTATGTGTATGTGTGGATCTGCGTGTGTGTGTGTGTGTGTGTGTGTGTGTGTGTGTGTGTGTGTGTGTGCGTGGGAGGGGGGGTCATAGGTAATATGTAGGGAAGACTTTTGTCGGGGCGGGGGGGGGGGGGAGTGGTGGCTCAACATTTTTATAATAACTGATTTCATTATTTTTCTGTTTAGTTATATATGATTCATGTTTATATTAAGTTATTGAAAAAAAGTTGAAATATGAAATGTGAAATGTTATATTATTTTGATTTGAAATGTGAAATTAAAATGTGAATTTTTTGTTGATGAAATCAGAATAAAACAGTACGGAAAAAGTGCACCTTAATTCATAGTTGTATGTAGTTTCTCTTTGTTCTGGGGATGAATAGCCCCCCCCCCCCCTTCCACCCACCTTTGTGTATCCCTGTGGTTGCATGGTAACATGTTTTACATAATCGATAAAGGTGCCAGTTTACATGACGATAGCTTGCATGGATAAACTGAATACAGTATATCTTGAATTTAAGCCCTTTGTTTTCTCGAAACTGGAAGTTTTTTCCTTCGATTATTATGAAGTAGAATCCTAGGTCTACGATATATCCACCCACGCTTAGATCGCGTGCTATTAAGACGTCCCGGCATAATTATATACAAGAATGTGGGGAAGGTCTTAAGGAGTTTGTGCTTAGGCCTATAACTTACTTTATATGTATTTCAAACACATTGTTATTGTTTCAGAAGGAAATAATTGTGACTTTCTTCGAGACACACTTGCTTGAAAAGACGCCCCACATGGAGACTATTTTTTTTTTCATTCTTTTATTACAAACGACAAATCTTTAATAAGTTATACAGAAATAATACAAATTACACGTAAAGACAATCTCATTCACATTTCAAAAGTATTTGCTCTAATTATGATAGCTAGCTAAAGAAAAAGCGAAACAGAAAGTAAGGTATAATTTACAAGAGTGTCTGTAATGTCGTGATAAGTCTCTGGTCTACTTGGCAGGAAAACATAAACTGCAACAGAAAGCTATTACATGCATTTTATTACTGCATGTAATGGGGTCCGGAGAGGTCACAGTAAATAAAAAATTTCCGTAAAGGATACCGTAAAATACTGTATCATTTACAGTAAGTTAAGTACTTTATTTTATTGCTCTTTACAATTATACCGTAGAATAAACAGTACAATATGCTGTAAAAGAAAAGAATACAGTAAATTACTGGTAGTCCTGCTGCTAGTAATTGACAGCACATGTATAAACTCTACAGTACTGTTTACAGTGTACAGTAGGCGTGAATAAATATTTGGGGTGAGAAATGCAGGCTTGAAATAATTTTAGCCATAGGACAATATCAGTTTCGCCTACAGAAATAGCTTAGCTGCAATTCTATTTTTTTTTTCTTCGACTTCGCCGTTTAAGAAAAATTGCGTGAAGATGCTTTACGTGTATTGAAGAAAGCATGTAAAATAAACTTGACTCATTATCATCTTATTTATACAGCATAAGCAAATTACAAGCACTGTAGTGTACAAGCACATTAATACTTACAATTTAATGAAAATATACGGAAAATGAAAATATATGCTCTCTATATATACATTCGCATATGTACAAAATAATGTAGCAACATTCTACATCAAAACTGATTTATCATCAATGAACAATCGTCATTAAGACAATACAGTCATTTTTTAACGAAATGTAAAACTTACAATTCGTCACATCAGTATACAATCATGCCTTATAAAGTTAACCATTGTGTATGATACATAAACATGTTGTTCATTGCAGTACTGTCATTCATACATGGCAGTAACTCGTTGGCAAGATCGCGAACAGTTGAAAATATATGTTTAAAAAAACATATGCTTTGGTAGATGGAAGATATAGTACTTATTATTTAATAAAAAGTCAGTCGCAATTTCGGTGAAATTATTTTTTTTCACAATTTTTATTCACTATTTCCTTAGATCAACATGCTATTCAAGAAATAAGGGTATACATACCACATGCGACATTGGACTAATAATTATTTTGACTTGATTTGATTCCCTATGATATATTTTTATTTGTACCTCGCAATAGTCATAATACTGATAAAATGAAACACATTACAGTCATTTCCTGACATCTTGCAATAACCGCGAGGAGCTTCTACTAATATATCCTGATGACCGTTTTCGCATGGTTTGGCAAACGTTTCTTGGCATTCACAAGAAGCGGTAAATCTACACAATGCAGCTAAGAAACCCAATCCTCTACTCTAAAAACTAAAACGCTGATTCGCCACTTAAAGGGGTGGAGGAGTGACCACATTTTCAAAATGTTAAATTAACACTTTGAACATGCTGGATTCAACACTGTGCATGCTTAATTCCAACCTTTATAGTGTTGAATCCAGCATGTCCAAAGTGTCAATCTATAAAATTTTCAAAATGTAGTCACTTTCAGTGGACTTCTCCATTTCCAGCAAACTGATACGCTTGTTTAGTTTTAAATTGCAATGTTAATTGATCTATTCATTTTGAAATTTATAATTTTGATGTTTTATATTGCATGTATTCTTCTGTAAATATTCAATTTCGTGATTTTGTATTTATTTTGTTGGAAATGAGAAAAAAAAACTGAAACTGAAACTGAACTCTACCATTCTTTTAAGCGGTGATTCAACATTTTAGTTTTAAAGTGTATATATCGCCTGTGTCGAATGACGTTATAAAAAGACAAGGAAATATCTTTGCCTATGACGATTGTATTTCATGTCACTTTCATTACACTAGATTAAGTGTTGTCTCAGTATATTATACATGTATAGTATGGATATAGTTGTCATACATTCCGAGACATCAAAATAAAAGCATCAAAATAAAAGCAAAGTATCACACACTTGTACATTCTGACAGGCCTGATGTATCGTCAGGAAATCATACAGTACGTCTACGTCCAATATACTACAACTAATATATCAGGTTGTACGCCTACTAACTATACTGTCTTTACTGTTAATGGTTGGAAATGGATTTCGTTTCTGAAACAAAACTATTCCCTTCAAACAAACCTACGCATAATTCTGAATATCAGATGACTGAAATAAGATCCGCCGTTACTCGGTGGTGGGAATATCTTTAACGGATTGAGGCCGTCCAAGTTAAACCCTACTTTTGGTCTACTAACTTTTCTTTATGGGTTCTTCAAGAAAGACCCATATTTCTTTTCTTTACAGAAATATATATAATAGGTGTGATAACACCCCGTTACAAAAAGAATATTTTACAGAACGCAGCTCCACATCTCTTTAGAACTTTCTTTGGATAGGTCCTTAAAACACTTCCCCTTTTCTATACAATATTAAGGTGTGATAACACCCCGTTACAAAACGAATATACAGAACGCAGATTGTTAAAGTGTGATAGTTCCAATCTCTTTAGAATTCGTTGGAATTCTATTTACTTTCACTTTCCCACAGGCCAGATTCTGCTGTGTTATTCTCTTGTTTTCTCTTTCTTCTTCTTTCCGATTTAAACTAGACATCTAACTCTTCTTTCCAAGTGAGGGACAGGACCTACATCAAATATAATTATCCTTAAATATAGGATAAGATTTCGTCACAAACTTTATAGCTACTGCTTTGGCCTATAAACCTTACTTTGCTCAGGGGTCGTACATAGCTATATGCTCGCAACTTAAACGAATTTCCTTATGATGTTTCGGGCCTGCGCTAACAACAATAAAAGGGAATTTCCTTTCCTTTCTGCGTGAAATAATAGCAAAATCAGACACTTTGTGTCAATTACTCTACACATTTCCTGAAAAAACAGTTCTGAATATTGCACAAAGGGAATTTTCCTCCTTTTCTTCTAAGTTACATTAACTCGTCTTGATTTCCCGCGCAAATGCGCAAGGAGCTAAAGTTCAACTTGTTGCCGCAGCGGCGCCGTGATCGCCTGACGTCGAACTCAGCATGTAAACCCCAAAGAAGGTCCTTCCACTGGTGGTTTGAATGCGCAGTTTGCTGTCGGACACGCTGACGGTGATTTTATCGCCCTTGGAAAGATGGAAGACCCCACCATGGTACTTGGTTGAGTATTGTTCGAAAGGGATGAGGCTCTCCATTAGTGGGACGTGGTTGCGATTCGTTGAAGAACGCTGCGAAGGACAAAGGGAAGTGAATTATGAGTTTAGAATCGTTACAAAGTTTAAGATCGACCTGTTAGCTTACAATGTAAGAAATCAAAAGTGTCTTGCTTTAGAAATTAAACCTTAAACAAAAAGGGTTCTTTTGGAATGTATATGGGACAGACGGCGTTAAGAAGTCCGTCCAGGATTCGAACAATTGGGGGGGGGGGGGTGGTTTCGCGAAATTTACCATAGAAATGTCAAGAGGAGAAGGTGGCGGCGGAGGAAGAGAACATGAGAAAGGGAGAAGAGAGAGAGAGAGAAAGAGAGAGAGAGAGAGAGAGAGGAGGAGAAGAAGGAGGAGGAGGAAGATAATGAGAGCTGAGAGAAATCCAAGATGAATAATTACCATAGGCAAGTCGGTTCGTGCCCCGCTCTCCGTATCAGAGTAATAGATTTGGCTGTAGACGTAGTAATAGCCAGGCTCAATGATTTCAATTGCATAACCTCCGTGGAAGTTAACGTTGTGTGTTGAGTTTACCGTCCAGAAGTTCAAGCACCCTATCATAATTTATAAATGATCAAAAGAGAAGTGTTATTTCATCTTAACAAAATTATATACAGCCAAAATTTTCGATCAAGTTTAAAGACATACACAAGTCATATCAATAAATACAGATGAAAGCTGTACTGCAAAGGACAATTTAAGTACAAAAATTATTTTGCCCCTACAACTGGTAATACGATCAAGCAAGCATTGCTGAAAAGGAAAAGTTGTTCGATGAAAATTTCTTCCTTTCGCCCTCCCGGCCCCATACATGTATTACGATAATTTGAGCGCTGTGGTAAATGAAACATAATTATTGAAAAAAAAAATATATTCTAAGCTATAGACCAAACTTTACATTGTAAGGAAGGTCTGAAATGAAATGAAATGAAATGAAATGAAATGAAATGAAATGAAAGAGAATATTTTGTCCTAACCTAACTCTCCGTCGTTCCCTCGAGGTCCACTATCACTGCCCACAATATGTGCGAAAGCTAATTTCGCTGCTCCCTCGTCATCTTTCTCTCCTGATAGTGGTGGCCTGGTTGTTGCGATGCCATGCGGAGGGAAACGGGCACCGTGGTGGCTCGCCGATTGCTACACAAGAACAAAGACAAAATGGAGAGGAAAACTAATCAATAAGTTGATTTACAAGCAAATGGCGAAGGACAATATAAAATTGTTACTTTAAAAGTGAAAATGTGAAGGTGAGTTTGAAAATGGTCATTTGCTCTTTCTCTCAAGGGAAGGCAAAGATCGGAAAACCGGTATAAAAATGGCCTCCGTCTCTCTCTCTTACCAACTCAGGCGCTGAAGCCGATTTTACTTCTAAACGTTAAAATAAACATTATCTACACATTTTAAGTGAGGAAAGGCTAACTAACTGTCCATCCATTCTGTTCTATTTCAGTGATGGATGTCTATTCAAAAGCAATAGCTAGTTAGGGTCGAGTCTTATTAGTTCTGGGGGGTGTTTCATAAAGCTGTTCGTAAGTTACGAACGACTTTACGCACGCCTGGTGATATGTTCTTGTGCTAATGTTAATGATTGAGAATCTGATTAGCACCCAAGAACATGTTCCAGTCGGGCGTAAAGTCGTGCGTAACTAACTTACGAACAGCTTTATGAAACGCCCCCAGTACATCTTCAAAACTGAAAGCTGTCATCCAAACAATGTAAAGGGTATTGCGAAGGTTGCTGAGTTTTTGTCAAGTTTGATGTTCAACAGAATACTAAATCGCCAGCCTTTTCATCAAAAGGTTTCAGTCTTTCTCATCACGCGTGGAAGCTTATCGTAACGAAAATACTATGGGATATCACGCACGAATTTCATTTTGATACAATAATCAACAGTAAATAAATATGTGTTACTATGGTGGCGTGGAAAAGTACCTAAATGTGCAATCGGAAATATGCCTCACTACACCCATGGGTATTCCCGTCAGTTCTATTGAAAATGCTCATTGATTCGTTGTACCATACACGAGGAACCATAAAAGCTACATCGGAACAAACATGACAAAGGACAAGGTTTTTCACAGAATGGTTTATGATATACATCATTATAATCTAAAAATAGGTGGCATTTATCTGTTTGAACAGTAGTACCTTGTTTTTTTTCCATGAAATTTTCTGATTATATTTGTGTAGGCTGATAAGAACGCACCAAGTGCTTGATTCTTTGAACCAAAGTTTGAATTTTCGTAATGTTTGGTGATAAGGGTAGATTATTACTGAACACCGACAGTTTAACAAACTTAAACACTGCATGTTGATGATGTTGAACGCATGCAGATATCAAACAATTTCCTAGTAACTTAACAAGTCAATAATGAGGTCATGGTGATGAGCACATCGATTGAAGATAAGTATAAACTGCTTTAATAGTAAGATTCTATTTTCACCCCGTCTATCTCTCTCTCTCTCTCCCTCTGTCTGTCTCTCGTTCTCTTTTCTCTTATAACCATCCCATATTCCGCCTAATCACTTTCTCCATCTCTCTTCCTCTTCCTCTTCTCTCCCACCGACCTACATCTCCCTCGCGTCCATCTCTCTTCTTCTCTCTCCTCTCGTCCTCTTTCTGAATTATATTTTCTCCTCATTTTACAATATCAATTTACCGGATTGAATGTCTCCTCGACCGTTCTGATCTCCGACGCTAGTCCATGGCGCTGCACGTACAGATAAAAAGTAAAACAGGAGACAAGCAGCGCCAAAAAAGCGACCACGAAACACACTGCGATGGTGCAGGCAGTGGTGTTACAGGTACTGAGCTGTTTAGCGCGGGAACTGAGTTTTCTCGACAGCTGTCGCCTGAAACTCTGGTGTCTGTCAAGATGATGCCTCTCCGACATCGTCGGGAGCCATACGGAGCTGGGGCTGTCAACGTCACTGATACGGACTTCGGTGTTCATCTTCGATACGGTGGTCGGTGATGATCGACTGACTTTGGTCCAGAGCTTGCGGAACCACGAAAGCATTGGAGACGGTTGAAACTGCCGCTGAGAGACTCTCTCTCTCACCGATGATGGAAACTTGGAAAGCGTTCTGGTTTGAGTGGATTTAGAGAGAAGCGGTTTTTACCAGTAGGATGAAAAAAGAACGGCTTACTTCGTTCTCGAGAGAGTTTCTGTTGAGAAGTACACACTTCAGAGTTAAGAGTTCAGAATTAAGAGTTGCAAGTTTAAGAGCGCCAAAATGAAAGTTAGATGATGCTTCTCTTGAGTGTGTGTGTCCGCATTGACGGCTTCATGAAGAGTGAGTCGATGAATAATCTAATCAATCGATTTAAGTCCTGGTCCTTTTCTTTTTTTTTCTGCGAGGTCTAGGGCTTGGCTATGACTCACGAGGATCCCTCGATATATAGGAATTGCGAAATACGCTTTTCTGTCGGTTGAAAATGGACGCTGCCTTTCCGCGAACGGTGGGGAAAACCACAATCTCTCAATTTAGATGATTTGGCAGAGGAAAAAAATGCGGGTACGACTTTGTGCTTACGTTAAAGCTTTGCATTCATGAAGTCGGCTGTAAAAGCTTGAAAAGTTCGAACAGGTTTTGAAGACTTTTATGCTTGTCGAGTTAAGCTACAGTAAATTCGTACTAGTGTTGCACAGAAATATCTTGCTTTTTCAGATTCTGAATGACCAGAAATTGAAGAAAAATACTGCCTCGCTGTCTTGGTAGAAGTGGTATTGCTGTGGATTCTGCTGAAGTGTTCAGTTGTATTCTGTCCAAGCAGGATAAGCGCCGCTTTTATAATGAGTTGAGCTGAGCACGCAGCGTGTGGAAAAACCACGGGGAATCCCCGTTCTCGTGCATGCGTTAATACATGTACATAGTGTGCGAAAACAGACCCCATAAAGAAATCGGACTCGAACCAAAATCGTTCATTCTCTATATTCCTTTCGAGTATCTCAGCGCTTCTCATCATTTAAGAAAGGCACATGACTTGCGTTAAAAATTATCACTTTTAGTTCTTTTATGCATTGGCTTATAGTTATAATCAAGTACATTATGAATGAAGCGTCCAGGGTTTCCCTGAAGGGATAGGGGCTGCATACTAACAGCTGTGACCGTCATGACGTCACTCATAGGCATGCGCATTATGTTCCACGGAGACATATCCACTTTTTCCCCTTTGTTCTGATTGGATATGAAAATAGAAAATATTCATATAGCGAATAATTCTTAAGTACACTATTTATGAACTCTTCACATGACGGTGAAAAAATAACAAAAGTCATGTAATCGAAACCCTACCGTATACGCAACTACTCTGTATCTCCACTACTGTCTGTCCGCCCTTTCCGCATCCCCCCCCCCCTTCTCCATCTGGTCCTCCCCTATTTTCTCTCCCTGCCCTCTCTCTTCCAATCTATTTTTCTTTCTTTCTCTTTCTCTCTTTCTCTTTGCAGCTCCCCCGCTGGTACCAGGCATTCTCCCTTCAGACTATTACTAGTATCATTCAACATGTTAGATGCATTTATCTATTTTGCTGTTAACACAATTTATTAATTGAAATCACACTCGTCTCCGTATGAGAACTTCATGACATCCGTTTCGAAGCCAACACCATAACTTCATGATAGCTCTCTCTCTCTCTCTCTTTCTCTCTCTCTCTCTCTTCCACTTTATCGATACCAATTTCTCCCTCTCTAACTCTGTCTGCTATCTGCTTTTCTTTTTTTTTCTTCCATTACTATTGCATCTTTATCCTTATCTCACTCTCCTCTTTATTTTCATTTCAGTCTCTATCTCTCTCTCTCTCCCTCTAGCTCCAACACTCTAACATTTTCTGCTTTTCTCTGAACAATCGGTTTCCACTGCTATTGTAACTATATTTATCCCTATCTCACTCTTCTCTTTTTCAATATGCCTCTAGCTCTCCAGACGTCGTTTTATTCTTTTTTTATCTCTCTCTCTCTCTCTCTCTCTCTCCATTTCCTCACTCTTTCTCATTCTCTTTTAAGTTTTATTCTCTCTCTTTCTCTCTCTTTCTCGCTTTCTCTTCCCCTTTCTCTCTCTCTCTCCCTCTCCCTTCTTCCCCTCTCTCCCTTACATTTACTGTCACTTCTATCTCTCTCTCTTCCCCTTTCACCCTTCTCTCTCTCTCTCTCTCTCTCTCTCTCTCTCTCTCTCTCTCTCTCTCTCTCTCTCTCTCTATTGTGAACCATTATCATTAAAAGAGATCCTATACGTCATATTCTACAACAGAAGACTATACTTCCTTCCTCTTGAGCTATTTTGAGCTTAACATCCCCGGATGTACTTGAGATCACCATTAGGCTTCATCCACCAACTTTCAATCAAACGACGCGTTTTACGTCATAATGAAACTCGCCAATTACAAGGTGGTCTCGTTAAGGGCATTTTCACGTAGCACTAAAGAGCGTGTAAGTACTCTTCACAGCGATTGTCTGAAATGAAAGGGAAACTGAACAAAAGTCCCAGGACAAAACAAAATACTCTTGTTTATTCCGGGCGCTATTTAGCAAGCTTTACTTTCGGTTTAACCAGATCATCACATTTTATTTCACGAATGAAACAGCAATCGTTGACATGAGATTTTCAAGGACAGGGAGGGTGCTGACATTGATGTTCACTGCACTTTGTTATTATTTCCGAGATTATTTGGTTTTGTTTTTATTTATCCCCGATGACCTTTCAAGGTTATTTACGTTATGGGAGGAACGTACGTATATCGGACAGTTTAAAAAGTTCATTATGCCTTCCGCACATTGTTCTCCTTTTGGGAATAACTTTAAAAAGTTAGTTTGAACATGATTTGCATGATTTGCAGTGCTAAACCAAATACCTCATCCGAAATACTGAATGCTGAGTTGTCTTTGTGTTCATTTCCCCGAAACTTGAACTATTGCGTAGTAGCAGTAGTAGCAGTAGTAGCAGTAGTAGCAGTAGTAGTAGTAGTAGTAGTAGTAGTAGTAGTAGTAGTAGTAGTAGTAGTAGTAGTAGTAGTAGTAGTAGTAGTAGTAGTAGCAGTAGTAGTAGTAGTATAGTATTGTTTCCGTTCCGAATTTGAAATACCTGCACCATATTATAAACGGTTGGATATTAAACCCAAAATTCAGCTGTGCCTTGCAGATACGAAACAGCTGGTCTTCCGTGGGGTCCATGAAGGTAACATCAAAATCAGATATTACATAATATACATAAATAAACTGTTAAAATAATCAAATAAATTAACTTTAAATGTATACAAGAAGATACAACACATAAGACTGCATGAATATGGAATAATGTAAAAAAAAAAAAAAAAAAAAAGATATGACATGAAGAATAAACAGAACACAACGATATAATCTATGAGGATAGGAACACCCCCATAAAAATAAATAAATGAATAAAACAAAACAAAAATAGTATGAGCTATTACTTGATACTGCATTCATTTTCAAACAATCTTCCGAGGTCTAATTCCATTACAAATAATAATTTCAAACGATTACCGTTCGTAAAAGTAGGGAAAAACCTTCAGAGAAGATTCTTTTATTGATAAAGATTCTTTTCTTTTCTCTATCGTGATGTAGTTATACACGTATGAGCATTTCTCAGACCATTACAATAATAATGTTTTTTTTTTTTTAAACATATAATTACATTATTCATAACACTTTCTTAACCATGCCTTACATCATAATATATCCAATACCAGGGGCGGCACCAGGGTATTTTGATAGGGGGCAAGATTACCAATAGGTGAGATTATTTACGTGTTCAATGACCAATAGAGCTTTAAATAATTGCATGACCCAGCCCTCTCTTTCCCCATACTCTTCTTCCTTCCTTCTATTGTTTTTCTTCTTTTTTTTCTCTTTATTTTTCTTTTTGAATGAATTGAAAAATCATAGGGGGCCGTCGCTCCCTTGTCCCCTGTAGCGCCGCCCCTGTCGAATACTCTCCTTGTGTGATAGGCTTCAAAACACTTGCCAGTGAGATACATTTCAAAAGACGCACTATTTGCCTGAGGAATAACTCCTCGCAAATGTGGCATCCTAGCATTCAATTTCACTTTCTGAGGAGACGTGGTATATCTTCCAATCATAGTTTCTCTAAAGATTTTGAATGAAGTTTAAAACATTCAGATTTGCCCAGTTTCACTTTTTGAGGATACGTGGTATATCTTCCAATCATAACTTCTCTAAAGATTTTGAATAAAATTTGAAGCATTCAGATTTGCTCAGTTTCACTTTTTGAGGAGACGGTGTATATCTTCCAATCATAGTTTCTCTAAAGATTTTGAATGAAGTTTGAAACATTCAGATTTGCTCAGTTTCACTTAAAACTTTTTGGTTGAGTTGACTTTGAATTAGAAGTCAAACTTAAGCATCGGATGTTAAATGCATTGACCTGTTTAATTGTGGGAATTGATTTGAACTCGAGCTTCTCTGACCTTGAGCTAGGCTTAACTTCCATTTTGTTAAGCTCAATCCATTTCAATGCCGTTCCAATATAAATGGTCATGTTTACAGCTTCAACTCCATCTAGATGTCATGTGACTTTGCTATAAAAAAAGGGGGGAGGTCTGCGAAATTATTCTAAAATACGTATTATGCATTTGTCCTGAAATGACTCCCAAATAAAAACATTAAAGATGACAACATAAAGGCTGGTCGAATATTATTATAGGAGAAAAGAAAATGAAAGAAATGATGTGTAAGGGAGGGAAGGGAATAATGTTTTGGTATACATTTGGGTTCCCCTAATATTCATACACCTATACATACATTATTGTAAAAATATTCAAAAGGTTCTTGGTTCTTTGTTCTGGACTGCCTTTGATAATATTATTGTTTCAGCAGGTCCCAAGAATCCATTCAGAAAACTATATCGAGAATTATTGGGATGATGATGACGACGATGTTGTTGTTGATGATGTTGATGATGTTGATGATGGTGATGATGGTGATGATGATCATGATCGCGGTGGTGGTGGTGGTGGTGGTGGTGGTGGCGGTGGTGGCGGTGAGTGTTTTAGAGATGTGACTTGGTCAGTATTGTTGTGGGCAGTTGTTTGGAGATGTGCTGGTCTGCTGGATAATGGTGTACGATTATTTTATAATTACTTTATAAACAAAATAACAATTTAAGTTTAGAATATTTCAAGGGTTGTTAATTCTATCTACTACGTGATTTAGCATATTTAATCATATAGCCATGCAATCATAATTATCAAACATGATTGTCTACTCAATACAATCTAACAGGGTGTTAATTTCAGAAAATGAATAGTAAACTTTCAAATTAGGGTTGCAGTGGCTGCACATCAACTGGAAGCAGATCTGACGGATTTCCTTTGATAATTTAAAGTTTATAACCCGACAAATTTAGTAGCACATTTGACAATGTTCGAGCTCTAAATTCATTGACACAGAAGCTGTATCCAACCACAAACGACCAGGTACAAAAGCTTTCTTCTAAAAAAAAAATAACATTCCATATCAGTGACATGTTGTGGAGAAAATGTCTTTACAAAACGTAGGGTTCTGACTCATGCTTCTTTAAAGTAAACCGCAAACAATAAAAGGTAGATTTGGGGTAGACAGACTTTGAAACGGATGATAGAAAGAAAACACTCATTGTGCATGGGATCCTTGGAGCAAATCAAACAATGTTACCTCAACTGGACGATCGATTAAAGCTCAGAAACCCAGTCAGTTTGTCAGTTTGTGAATTAAGACCATATAAGATATCAATTAATTTGTCCACAGTTTTTTGTTTAAGGATATTTTTCAATTTTCAGGTAATATCAATTTCTTTTGAAGCTTTTTGCTAGACGAAAATTTATGAACTGTTTTAGAATACTATCATAATTGCAGTTTGTGTTATATACGATGATTGTAATTTGTATCATGATTGTAATTTGTATCATGATTGTAATTTGTATCATGATTGTAATTTGTTTCAGGAGAGAAAAGAATAAATACCGATTATAAAGAATAAATACCGATTATAAATGAATAAATAAATAAAAACAGCGGTGGTTGCGATTCAATAACCCAAAAAACAACAACAACAAAAACATAAATTTCCAACCTAATTAATTGATGTGAATTCTTTTGACATGAAGTGTTAGTGTAATGTCATGCTGTATACAACTCTCATTGTTATTGTTAAGTTTCAATTTTTCCCCATTTTGTTGGAAAAAGAAACAAATGAAATGAAATGAATTGAAAGCAAAAAGAGAAAAGAAATGTGCGAAAGAGAGGGGGTTGTGTGTGTGCGTGTGTGTGTGTGTGTGTGTGTGTGTGTGTAAAGGGCAAATTTTAAAACGTAATAAATTGATAAAATCCGACTATTAGCAAAAGTATTTTTCCTCTTAATAAAATGACACTCAGAATTTAAAGATTTCATTAGGGGTTGGGCATTAACAAACATAGGCCTACATACTTTTGTATGTTAATGCCCTGTTAACCCATTCGTGATAGGAATTATTTAAAGCCTTATTTGATCAGCTTTTATTCTTCAAATTGGCAACACCAACATTTTTCTTTTATTGCTACATTTTTCTTATAAAACATCATGTATCTAAAATAAATATAAATTGACAGAAATTATGATGAGAAGTCAAAAAGTTGCCAAGTTGCAGGGAAAAACGGTGATTTTAAACTTTCTATCACAAGGCCAATTTAGGGATTTTAATGCTTATTTTCCTTTAAAAAAAAATTCAGCATCAAAGGGCCCCGTTTCATAAAAGTTGTTATCAGTAACAACTGCCACATTTCTATGACAAATTTGCTCTCAGCCAATCAGATGCAATTATTTCAGTAGCTTACAACAGTTATTGCAACTTGTTATTGATAACAAGTTTTTATGAAATGCCCTGTTTATATAATATGACATTACACAAAATCCAGGCCAGCCATCTCAACCCTGACCTTATCTGCTTATAGTTGTGTATCTCTGCAATAAAGCATTTGTCGCCGGAGTGCTATGTCGGGTCACAACCGGCAAGGCATGCAGCAAACATGTATTGCACAAAACATTGCAAGGGTGTATTAACCCTTTAGAGTGTGTCACACAATCAGCTCCTTCTTGAGGAGGTGAGAGGCATGACTGAGTGATATTCAGTCAAACAAACAAACAAACAAACAACGTTTGATTCCGTTTACAGATATTTAAAAGCCAAGCACGTAAAGAGAGTTGTTCTCATAGCTAGAGGATCTGGGGTTCAAGACTAAGTCGATTCGCTATGATGATTCTAGGATGATTACCACCCCCCCCCCCCCCCTCAATCACTCCTTCAGGCTGTGGGGGAACTTTCGAGGAAGGGAGGGGGTAATAATTGCCCTAGTGGTAATCGTCCTAGGGATAATAATTGTCCTGGGAAGAGTTGTGTCCTGACATGCGCTAATAAGTCCATGGTGCATGACTTTCCAAGAAGAGGATATTTTCGTAAATCCCTATTTTCCACTTTCTCTGTCTTTTCTCGAATTTCCTGATTAGTGTTTGAAGATTTTTAAAAAAAAACTTAATTCCTTCTGTAATTTTCAAGTTGCATCCTTAAAGTGGTACAAAACGAAATCATTTTGCCATATGTTCAACTATGTATAGTGGAGTAAAAGGGTGTTGCTGATGTAAAGGTTGAAGTCATAACTTCGTAAATATTATAATTTTAAATGAAAGTTAGTCCCTAAAACGTGTTCTAAAAGCTCTTAAAATATTCTATTTTTAAGTTGGAACAACCAAATCGGATTCTAGAACTCAGCGATTCAACAAAGGTAAAATCAGCGAAATTTCTCAGACTTTTAATTTTGTTTTATTTATGTCTTCACATTGGGTGCATTCATTTTTTCATACACGTATATTTCTAAAAAATTCTGTTATGATTAACTTAAACTTTATCACAACAACTTTAGTCCGAATTTTATCGAATTGTTCATTTCCAAATCTTGATTTACAGTGTCATTTCGGCTTGCGATGCCTGCCCAGGTCTAAAAAAAAATCATTTTCACCCGAAAATCGAGAGTTCAAATTTCAAATCAAGTTTTATTTTCAAAGTAATGACAAAACATGTAATATCTTTTCTGGTATCAGTTTGGAAATAAACTTTCTTTGAACCTGAAAAATAAAACATTGAAAAAGAAAACCACTGTGCTTTCGATTTAAAAAGAATATTATCAGTTACCAAACCTAACATCACTGGCGTACTGCAGAGGGGGCTTGAGGAGGGGGGGGGGGGTCAGCCCCCCAAATGAATTTTAACCATAGTTTATTTTCAATTTTATATTAGTGATATCACACGAATTTCATTACTTTTCTCTCATGTAGACTCCCTTTTTACTGTTAAGTAACGCATTCACAATTTCCCAAATAGCATGCATAGCAAGGTAGAAAACACTCATAATATCAATACAGATGTGAGTATTATGATATAACACTTGGTTTTATCTGTTTATCTGACAATGGATTCAAACTCTGATAATGAATATTCTTAGATTTACCAAAATTAGACACGGACTATTAGTTTGTAGTCCCAAATAGTGTTCTTTTACAGAGTTGCAACCATCAATACTGCAAAAAAAAAAAACTCCTTTACCATGACGGGGAGTGCACTTGCGTAGCTAAGGGGGGGGGGCGATGGGGGCGGTCACCCCCTCCAAAACGCTAACAAAAAAAAGAAAGAAAAAAGTAGAAGGGAAAAAAGCGGGAGCGAGAAAAGAAAAAAGGTAAGAGAACGTAGGAAAGAGCGGGAGCAGATAAGGAACAATTCAAAGAAACGTCGGAGCTTCCGCGCTTCGCGCGGGAAGGGGGAAACTCCCCCTCCCTGCTCTCTCCCCCTAGGGAGCGCGCGAAGCGCGCTCACTACCGCCCCACTAAAATGAAATCCTAGCTATGCCACTGTGGAATTTGGAAATAAACTTTCTTTGAACCTGAAAAATAAAACATTAAAAAGGAAAACCACTGTGCTTTCGATTTAAAAAGAATATTATTAGATACCAAACCTAACGTCACTGGCGTACTGCAGAGGGGGCTTGAGGAGGGGGGGGGGGGGTCAGCCCCCCAAATAAATTTTAACCATTGTTTATTTTCAATTTTATATTAGTGATATCACGCGAATTTCATTACTTTTCTCTACATGTAGACTTCCTTTTTACTGTTAAGTAACGCATTCACAATTTCCCAAATAGCATGCATAGCAAGGTAGAAAACACGCATAATATCAATACAGATGTGAGTATTATGATATAACACTTGGTTTTATCTGTTTATCTGACAATGGATTCAAACTCTGATAATGAATATTCTTAGATTTACCAAAATTAGACACGGACTATTAGTTTGTAGTCCCAAATAGTGTTCTTTTACAGAGTTGCAAACCATCAATACTGCAAAAAACTCCTTTACCATGGGAGTGCACTTGCGTAGCCAAGGGGGGCGATGGGGGCGGTCACCCCCTCCAAAACGCCAACAAAAATAGAAAGAAAAAAGTAGAAAGAAAAAAGCGGGAGCGAGAAAAGAAAAAAGGTAAGAGAACGTAGGAAAGAGCGGGAGCAGACAAGGAACAATTCAAAGAAACGTCGGAGCTTCCGCGCCCTCCCTGCACCCTCCCCCCTAGGGAGCGCGCAAAGCGCGCTCACTACCGCCCCACTAAAATGAAATCCTAACTACGCCACTGTGGGACTGAAAACCCTGGTACACCACCGCATCACACCCTCTCCATGCTCGTCCCTTTTATTTCATAGTGTCTTTGTCTGTATTATTATCATAAGTAATAAAGTATTTTGTGTAACGCTGGCATTTGTTTGAAACTTACGAAGGTTATATGGGCTGCACGTTTTCATAATCATGTTTTCAAGTTCATGAAAAAAAAATCTTTTCCGGTCGGTAGGTTCATGACACACTTATCCATAATCATGATAATAGTACATGTCATCAAATTTGATGTTTCATAATGCATGTATTCTAATTCAAATGTTAATTTTTCATGATATTTACTTCTATTGTTGGAAATGAGAAAAAAAAAAATTGAACTGAACTGAAGTTGGTATTTCCTTTTCAGGTTTTGCAGATTGCACATTTTTAAGTCGAAATAATGAAAAAGCTCCGTATCGTGAGGGGATGGGCACCCCGGCTCGGTCGCTACACTCCCTCAGGGTTGGTCGCTTCGCTCCTCGCAAAGATTGAGCCCCTCCAAATATTTTGACTCATTACGCCACTGCCTAACATGGATTTGAGGCTATAAATATACATTTCTTTGAATGAAAAGAAAGTAAATATAATCTTGTTGGAGGAAGGAAGAGCCGACGAAGGACTACCTGGAATTTTTAATGTCAAAAGGAAACATTTTAGTTTGTTTGTTCTTGTTTGTAGATAGACTATTTTTCAACTCCCAGGATGCATTGCCATGAAGTGCAGTTTATGAGTATGATGAGGTTTGTGACTGATATGGCATACGGTTAAAACTTGAAGAATGAAATGAGGAAAATGTTATCACTGGTTCACAGAGTTAAATCTGTGCGTATGTATATCGAAGGTTCCCCTTTTTTTCTGTCGTTTTCTCCACATGTTACAAGCTTTGTTTGTTCAAAGAAGAAAAAAAAATAATACATAATAAGTCATTAAAAGGTTTTTTTTTTTTAACAATGCATCTTCAACAACACCACTGACGAGCAACATGTTGGGCGTGATGGGATTCACCTAAACAGAGCCGGGCAACGAATCCTGGCAAGCAATCTGAGATGCCTCATCAACTGAGAGAACAATCCAACAGCACAGTTTCATTTTCGTCTTTAGTAGAATCAGTTGTAAAAAGAGCGAATTCTGGTGTGAAATTTTTTTACAGATATCAAAGTTGTATGGATCAAAAAACAAGACGTATTCCATATTTGCTCTTATTCAGTGTTTATTTGACTCTGGTTAACCCTGCATGGTATAGTAACATAAACAAATCTGATCAAAGGAAGTTGAAAATTATACAGAACAAAATGGTGAGATTCATCAACTTTTCTGGTCCCAGAACTTATGTTGGCTACATCGAACTCTCCGAAGCTGGTTTTCTTGACGTCAACTAAAAATCAAAACAACTTGTATTGCACCACGTGCATAAAATATATCATAGTAGGTCAAATCATTATATTCGATCAAACTTTAATCTTGCTACCGACTTACATAATTATAATACAAGAAACAGCCATTTCAACTTCAATTTACCAGAAAGAGTGGGTAGTATCGGTAATTCGTTTTATTACATTGCCATAAAACATTGGAATTCTCTTCCTAATGATATAAAGGGAATAGAAAACTTTGTTCATTTTAAGAGGAAACTGAAAGAGTATCTTTCACCTGAAAGTCAGAGGGAAGAAGCGAATGATATGTTATATAGTTGAAATAGCCTGAATACAGACCACGTTCTTTTCTCTGCCATGCATGAATACTTTCCTTATTGTATATAATATGGTTTTTTACGTTTTGAAAGATTCAACATATTCATTCCCCCTCCTTCCCCCTTTTTTCCCTATTCTACTTCTCCTATTTTCTTTTTCTCTCCTTCTTCTTCTTCTTCTTCTTTTTCTTCTTCTTCCTTTCACTTTTCTCCTTCTTCATATTCCTGTATAAATTATCATTACTATCATTATATAATTATTATTCCTGATTATTATTCTGCGTGTAAATATTACAATTTTAACTTATTAATTATTTTGTTCATAATATCGAGGACCCCACTGGAAATAAGCTTTTGAGCTTTCGTGGGTTATCCTGGTCAAGCTTACTGATCTGTTATTCTTCGATTTATATATCCATTGTTGTGTTTTGGAGACTTGGCAAATAAAATCAATCAATCAATCAATCAATCAACTGCGATGGCGTAAATATTCATATTATTTTGAATGACGGCGTCGTAAAAACAAGAACAATAACAATAGCATCTATGCGCTGCTTACAATGGGTGTTGCAAGAAGGTTGCAATCAATTGCAAATAATTTCTAATTTTGAAACAAGCGTTCTGATTGGCTCAGAGTCTGCCCCTTTAAGAAGACATGCATGCAACAATGATTTTGATTGGCCAGTGACAATCAGTTGCAACTTGCAATCGATTGCAACTTTCTTGCAACACCCCATATACAGACACACATTTGTCAAACAAAATTCCAAAAAGATTTGAGCAGAGTCTAACTCTGCCAGTCTCTGGCATGTGTAGGGGCATGCATACAACAACTCCATAGAGCTCAGTTAGTCTCATAGTTCAGATACAGACTCATATGTGTTTCGACTGAGCCTTTGTGCCTGCACACTAATGGGGTGTTGCAAGAAAGTTGCAATCGATTGCAAGTTGCAACTGATTGTCACTGGCCAATCAAAATCATTGTTGCATGCATGTATTCTTAAAAGGGCAGACCCTGAGGCAATCAGAATGGTTCAGAATGGTTGTTTCAAAATTAGCAATCATTTGCAATTGATTGCAACTTTCTTGCAACACCCCATAGGATTACATCGGTAAGCCACGCCCATCTATCCCTCTCTATTTGTTTGTTTGTTTGTTCTCAGGGGAGGGGTGACGGGAGGATTAGAATGATGAAAATTTCCCTCTTTTAATATACGCTCTGCCGTACATCTCATTCTCTTCATGCATCTTCTCTCTCTCTCTCTGTCTCTCTGTCTCTGTCTCTCCCTCCCTCCCTCCTCTCCCTTTATCTCATTACCCATCTAAGCTCGTGTATGACAAAGATTCTTATTTCGCAGATGATGTATAACACTTTTCATCTCATCATGCATCTGAACATAATTATCACAATCATTAGGTCTATAACGTGTAAACACAGTGAACCAAATTTGCAAAGTGCAGTTTTGTAGCGTTTTGTAGCTGTTTTGTATTCATTTACTGTATTTTGCAGTTTTGTAGCCGTTTGTATAGCCGTTTTCGAGCCGTTTTGTAGCCGTTTTCAAAAGGGCTACAAAACGGCCCTAAAAGAGCGGAAAACGGCTACAAAACCGCTAATCTGCTGATTCTGCTTACTGTGATAAGTTATGCAGTTGGGGATGAAAAACTCAGTTAAATTTGTCTTAAAGACGCTAGGTCGTGGGCTTCAAGGGGAATGGATCATAATAATTTTGCTGACACCAGACTTTGTGAAAAATACCTATACTAGAGCTACATTTCTGGAGCACAGCAAAACAAGCTGTCCCACCACAAACATTCTTCGGCCTGCTTCGGGCATTCTCGGGCCAGGGAAAGTGAGATAATGACTTTGCCATAATGGAGAAAGGGTGAAGATACAGAGCATTACATAAGGTCTGTTGGTCATAAAATTCACAGTGATGGACAACACCAGTTACTGGGTAAGTACCCATGGTGTCAAATTCCCCATGAAAGCCCACGACCTAGCGTCTTTAAAGAGATCGGACAGCACAAAGACTCTTGATGAAGACTGTCTACCGTGATCAGCTATACATGTATTCCCCCCCCCCCCCCCCCCCATGAAGGAATGTGTGTTGTAGAATGTGAAACATGAAACATATTCGTTTAGATTTGCTTCTACGTGGAACAGGGACCAAACTCGACATTTCGTGTACATTATTCGTTTATTTATCTGTTTATTCATTTATATTAATTTACTTATTAATATGCATTCATTCATTTATTCATTTATTTTTATTTAATCATTTGTTTATCTACTTGCTTATTTATTCCCACATAAAAAGAACACATGATGCATATTGAACACTCAATATTGTTTATAATGTGGCTAAATATTATTGTAAATTATATACTTTATTGAACTGTTTATTGCATTATTCATTATGAATTTTTCAGACTTGAATCATGGGATAAATCCATATCCCTCCATTGTACCATAATGTAGATACGTTTGGGCACTCAGGGGGGGGGGGGGAGGGGGGGGGAGGGGGGGGTGCGCAACTTCACTGTTTGCCGGTCCCGGGCGCCATAATGCCTACCACCGGCGTAAATCCACTTTGAGGAGTGGGAGGGGGGGGGGGGGGAGTGATCGACTTTTTTGCCGATTTTTTTTTTTCTGTCGAACTCACACTTAAGTATAAACACACACCCTCACCCCCCGCACAGAGGTCCCTGCACACATTTTTTTTTTCATTTTGCGAGCGAGCCAAAAAATAACAATTTTTCTAGTTTTTGATCGCATTTTCAAATAGAAATCCTATTATGATGGTCGTTTATGACAGATTATTAAAAATTTTCCTAACTGATTACTCAAAATATAATTTCTTCTTTAAAAAGTGGGGGTATATTTGTACACACTATCCCTCCTCTCAAAAAAGTGGGGATATCCCCCCCCCCCCCCCCCGGATTTACGCCAATGCTCAATACGCCACTGAAAACCTTTATATTTCTGGCTGTATCCTTCCGAGCATACAATTAACACAGACATCAAAATTCAACAATTTATCAAATCAAGCCTCCACAAAGTCACCGGATCCCTTTAATTGGATCGCTGGCCTGGATTTTGTGTAATGTCATGATCTGAAAGTTGCAACTATACCAAGAACAGAAATCGGGAATCGATCCAGCTTCCTTTTCATTTGAAATTGAAGTGTTTGTTTTATGGAGGATTAAATGCGGAAAAATCGGGTAAATGGCACTGAAACCATCAAACAGACGATTATCAGTTAGCTCTAAAATCCCTTTTTTTAGGGGAATGGCCGTAATTTCTTCGTTGGAAAACATTTACTGTGTCTTTGTTTTTCTTCCACTCCAATAGCAATCTACCAGATTTCATAGCCCTGGGGTGTTTCATAAAGCTATTCGTAAAGATACAAATGACTTTACGAAGGACTTGACCATGGCAAGCCAAATGGGATTGTTCTCAGTCATTGTGCATTGCATCAGCTGAAGGTGAAATATATAAACGTAGATTAACATTACTACTGCTTACAAACATTTTTATTGCGAAGTACTGTATATTTTTTGCCACAATTTAAATTAGACTATGAGAAATGCAGTCACACTTTGTTAAAGCGGTAGGAAAACTTTGGGCATCCCATTTGGCACTTCATATTCAATTCGATCATTAGGTCATGCGTAACTGCACGATCAGCTTTATAAAAAACATCCCGTGCAGGGTAACTTGAGGAGGCGCGGCATTTGATGGAGCAGTCTCCTAATACGGTGACCCGAGTTCGAACCGTAAGTCGGTGTGCTAGTGCCCTCCGTTTACCAGGTCCCTCGGAGAGGATTTTAAGCCATCATTTCTCTGGCTGCTCACTTACAAGGATTCATCCTTTCTTAGCCATGTTAGCAGCAAGGTAAAAGCCAAAACCAAACCAACCAACAAATGCATTTTGGAAACACAATTACATGTATATAAAACACGGTTTTCAAACCCTGTTCCACGATAAACAGTTGATATAGTTATTTTTCCCTAAAGAACTAAACTTTGGTTTTGTTCTGCAAAGAGCCTTTTAGTGATTTTATAACTTTGTTTCAAAAACAGGGTTTTTTTTTTGTAAAACAAAAATAAAAGAAAAAGAAAAGAAAAAAACTCTGGACATAACATTGTTTTGAACTTCAAAAGGCTGATCTTGGCCTGACAAAGAAACTATATATAATAAACACACCTCATCATTATAAAATGCAATAACATTCCCACAGCTACGTGTATTTCACTATGATTCTCGTTCAAAACACACAATAGATTTTTTTTTTTAATCCGTAGGGCCTCAACACAGCGACATATTGATATAATGAGGCGGTAACCCAATACTTTATGCGTGATGTAATGGGGTTCTTATACAGGTTCTTTTGGAATTCAAAATATAGTAATGTAGTGATATGGCTTTGGTAGGCATTACAGGTGTAATTGTACATGTATGTCATACCAGTTGTATTCTTCCAAGTTGTATTCTTCCCAGTTGTGCTGGCTTTTGTATTGTTAGGCCTTTTACATGTAGGTCACTTGTACTTGTCCTCTTTTCAGGTGCATTGCATTCCAAAATGTAGTAGAGAGTAGGAAAAGTTGGGTGTGGCTATTTAAACTGGGAGGATAATTTTGTGTGAGGGTTGTTGGACTGTAACAGTTACAAGTAGTGTTAGAGGTAGTAGGTGCAGAACTGAGAAGACAGAAACTTGAGAAAGGAGTACGTCTGGTATTTGATAGTGGCCATTAACAAAACTGAGAAAAGTTGAATTCATTTTTTTTTTTTCTATTTGTGGATGTCCTGCTGAACAGTTTAACAACTGTGATTGATTTAAACATATTTTTGACTTGATTGGCATCATTCTGCAGAACTACTATTATTTTCAATAAAGACTGGAGTCACATGCATTTGAACTAAAGATACCTACGAATCCTGCGTCCTTCTTCCACGTCTCATTATAGTAATGAGGTTTGGATGAATGTGCACAGGCGTTTAAAGATAAAACAATTGGACCAAGATTATTATCAAAATGTTTTCTTCTTTTAAATCCTTTTTTTTTCTTTTTACCATGAGTTTTGGTCGGACCGACACGACTCGATGCAAAACCACGGACCTACAGCAAACTAATCATTCACATGAAAGATTCTTTGCGGCCAAAAGCCTTTCAGCTGTATCAAATGTCATTGACTGGAATATACACACTCTTAAAATTTTCCATGCAGATTGACCCGGAAAAGAGTTCGGTGGGGCCACATCCCGTTTCGGGTAAAAAATGACCCGGAAAAGGTCAAAAATGACTTGGATTAAGGTCAAATGTGACCCAGAAACGAGTCATCATGGCCCTGTTCCGGGTCGTTTTTTGACCCGGAACGGAGTGTGGCCTCAACGGACACTTTTCCGGCTAAGATTGACGAGGAATTTTTAAGAGTGCAAATCCTTTTGTTATAAATATCATAATATAAAGATTAACAAATAATGAATGAATGATTGTTCCCGAGATGCAAACGGTGACCAAATCATTTACTAGCAGAATTGCACCATTAAAAGTTACACGAATGGCGTAAATCCTGGGGGATGGGGGTATAATATACTTTTAGAGAAAGGGGGTGGCGTGTACAAATATACCTCCCCACCCCATACACACACACCCTCACCCTCACACATTTCAAAAGAAGAAATAATATTAAAGTCAATCAGTTGTTGATTTTTTTTTATAAATCTACCATAAACGACGGCAATATAGTAAAGTTTCTTTTTGAAATGCTATAAAAAGAGAGAGAGAGAGAGAGAGAGAGAGGATTGGAAGGTCCCAAGAGCGTTTGGGGGTGGGTGTAGGGGTGTGTGTGTGTACTCGTGTGTGAGTTTGCGCTAGAAATTTCGGCGAAAGATTTCGGTCACCCCCAACGAACTAAAACATAGTTCTGTGGTCACCCCCCCCCCCCGCCCCACTCCTCGAAACAGATTTACTTAACGCCGGTGCCACAATCCTCTGTATTACGCAATATCGCCATCCTATGGTTCAAAAGTTTACTTCTTTAAAAACAGAGTAATCATTCGCACGTATACTCAATGAAAATAGTGTGAACCTACTAGCTTGAAAGTTGATAGAAAGGCACGAACTTTTTATAGGCATAATTAAGTCAGGCAACGATCTGTTTATAGATGACTCATAGGGGAATACCCGCAGTTAGCTATGCGATCGATAAATTGATTGCGTCATAATCACGAATCCATGCTAGACTAACCAGTGGTTTGCAAGCCTGTGCAACCTCTAAAATGAGCATAAAGGGGCTAGTAAGCAGGCAAATTCTGCATGAATGCTTTGACCCTTTCTACCGTAAGTCAGTTGAGTGGCAACATGGTAACACTTTCAAAACAAGGTATACATGGTTTAAAAAACCAGATCCTTCGAAATTCGAATAATAAACTGCTAAGATACTCACTAAGAACAAAAAGGTTCAATTTTGCACCCTAAATGCAACAATATGCTCATCTTTTTTTGTGTGCAGTCTTGCACCCTACATTCAAAAGGGTGCAATTTTTTATTTTTTTTTTGGGGGGGGGGGCAGCAGCCCCAGGGTTTTTTTCTAGGGAAGCACCAGCTCATATACACCTGCAAGTTGTCCAAGTATAAGGAATTACTTTTTTTTTTTTTTTTTTTAACTCCAAACAGTGTCCAATACGAACAGCTTTATGACACCCCCCATACGCCTCTGAGACTTTGATTATTAACCATAGACCTGTTTAATAATTTCATGCATAGTAACCAAAACAACTAAAACTTACCAGAGGCTTTCCAAGCATAGCCACAACTACTGTATACAAACCGGATTCCATCTATTCAGATGCCATTATGCATAACAGATGAATGGAATAGTTTGTAACCAAGGATTCTACAGTGAGAAACGTGCATACATTTGAATACAATTTGTAAACAGGTCTTTTACAGAAGCATTATATCTTTTATACAGGCAAGCATCTTCCTGTCACACTTCCATATAACGGAGTACTTGATATACGGTGGCATTGTAAATCAGCTTGATTAATAGGTCTGGGATTCCCACCTAGCTATCGGGTGTCCCATAATTATTATAAAGCGGAACGGTGGATTTTCAGTACTTTGTCTTCAAAAAGTAGATAAATCTTTTACATCAGTGGGTAAAGCATTTTCTAGCGAAGAGAATGATGCCAAGATCACTGAATTTGGTGAAGTAATTTTAAATTCTTTGCCCGTTTCTTAAAATACAGTCATTTTACAATTTTGCAAGTTTTTTTGCGACAGATGGGAGCAAAAATTGTGTCGGGAATGGCCTTTCATATGGGCTGTTTTGTTATTAACACGCATGAATGGGCTTCCCTCAAACATCGTTTTATGAAAGGCCATCCCGACACAATCGTCGGTCGCTAAAAAATTAAAAAATGACGGTATTTTAAGAAATAGGAATAGAATCAAAATTACTTCAACACATTTAATGATCTCGGTATCATTCTCTTCGGTAGGGGATTCTTTGCCCAATGATGTAGAAAAAATTACAGAGTTTTTGAAGGTAAAGTACTGAAAAACCGCCGTTCCTCTTTTTTCTAGGACACCCGGTATAGCTGTCACAAGGACTGCATTTTTATAGACTAATACTGCTTTCACACCTAGGTACGGTCGCTGCGACCGGTCGCTGCGACCGATGAAATCATAATGTGAAAGCATTTCATCGGTCGCTGAGTACGGTCGGTGGGTCGGTGAGGTACTTCAGCGACCGATCGCGACCGATGCAAGCTAGATGTGAAAGCACATCGTACTCAGCGACCGATCGGAATGCAATGACCCCCCATACATGCCTACGCACTATCTCTACTTCCGCTTCCGGCTAGGTCAGCTATACAGCGACCGATCGCTCTGGGCCTGACCAAATTTTGACGGAGGTGTGAAAGCACGTCCGATCGGTCGCTGGGTACGGTCGCAGCGACCGTACCTAGGTGTGAAAGCAGTAAAAGTTTCATATCCTACTGTCATGCGCCGTGGAATGATTTTTATTGCAAGTGTGTTAATCAGATAATTAAAGGGCTCATCAGTTTTTATTAAAAGGAAAATTGTGTTTTTAAGCCTCCTTTCTCTAGTCTCTAGTGGGGGATCTTGTCACTGCCCCCTTCTCTCCCTCACACCCCCACTCACCCCCCTCCCCTCTTATTTCTCTTATAGTATTCAATTCGCTTCTGTGTTCTTTCTTTTGGCTATATATCTACATGGTATATTATAAATAAAAAAAAAAAACAAAATAAAGCAGAAACAAAAAGCTACAACAAGACAAAATAAAACAATCTACACCTTTCCTCTACGTGTAAATCCACCCACTCTATTGAAAGGCTGGTGGGACATCTTAAAACCATATTCCCCCCCCCCCCAAAAAAAAAAAAAAAAAAAAAATCAAATCGTGCAAGGACCCTTTTAAAAATCTTGTTGCCCCTTTCTAACACTGTATTCCTTGATCAGCGGGCCATTGGAATATACCATGGTATAAGGCAATGACCACTAAATTGGGCACATAATCCCCTAATACAGGAACCGCCGAGTTTCAATAATAGGCACAGGTTAACCCATCAAAGGAGAATGAAACCCAGGCATCAGTGTGCTTTTAGTGAATGGAGATGACCAAGAAGAGTGAACAGTGAAAGTTTGAGCAAAATCGGACAATCTGTTCAAGAGTTATGAATTTTGAAAGTTTCAGTAAATCCCTATTATGGGGATCCTTGAGTTGGCAACTTGGCCAGCATCTGTGATGTCATCATGGACAACTCTCCATTCATTTTGTGCATAAATTTTCAAAAAAATTGATTTATATAAAAATTCAAGTCAGGAATCAACATAATTCTTCCCAAAATGCTTGCCGAATTGATGTAGCCATGTCATACTCAAACAATAAATCAAACAAATTTCTATTTTTCTTGAAAATGAAGAAAATGTGAAATTCTGTGTACAAAATGAATGGAGAGTTGTCCACGATGACATCACAGATGCTGGCCAAGTTGCCTATTTAAGTATCCCCATAATAGGGATTTACTGAAACTTTCAAAGTTCATAACTCTTGAACAGATTGTCCGATTTTCCTCAAACTTTCACTGTTTACTCTTCTTGTTCTTCTTCATTCATTGGAAGCACACTTATGTCTGGGTTGCATTCTCCTTTAACCCATTCGTGACAGAGGTCCACATTTTGTGGTTTGGCCTAATATCTTTTGATGCAAAGCCCTAAAA
>CM057169.1:4567419-4580488 GCA_029962745.1 Echinometra lucunter | reverse complement strand
AAAGCGCTTTACCATGGGAGTGCACTAGCTTAGCCAAGGGGGGGGGGCGATGGGGGCGGTCACCCCCTCCAAAACGCCAACTAAAAAGAAAGAAAAAAGTAGAAGGAAAAAAAGCGGGAGCGAGAAAAGAAAAAAGGTAAGAGAACGTAGGAAAGAGCGGGAGCAGACAAGGAACAATTCAAGAAACGTCGGAGCTTCAGCGCTTCGCGCGGGAGGGGGAAAACTCCACCTCCCTGCGCGCTCACTACCGCCCCACTAAAATGAAATTCTAGCTACGCCACTGTGGCAGTTGGAAATAAATTTTCTTTGAACCTGAAAAATAAAACATTGAAAAAGAAAACCACCGTGCTTTCGATTTAAAAAAAAGAAAATCATCAGTTACCAAACCTAACATCACTGGCGTACTGGAGAGGGGGCTTGGGGGCGTCACCCCCCCCCCAAATAAATTTTAACCATAGTTTATTTTCAATTTTATATTAGTGATATCACGCGAATTTCATTACTTCTCTTTACATGTAGACTCCCTTTCTACTGTTAAGTAACGCATTCACAATTTCCAAAATAGCATGCATAGCAAGGTAGAAAACACGCATAATATCATACAGATGTGAGTTTTATGATATAACATTTGGTTTTATCTGTTTATCTGACAATGGATTCACACTCTGATAATGAATATTCTTAGATTTACCAAAATTAGACACGGGCTTTAAGTTTGTAGTCCCAAATAGTGTTCTTTTACAGAGTTGCAAAACATCAATACTGCAAAAAACGCTTTACCATGGGAGTGCACTTGCGTAGCCAAGGGGGGGGGGGGGCGATAGGGCGGTCACCCCCTCCAAAACGCTAACAAAAAAGAAAGAAAAAAGTAGAAGGAAAAAAAGCGGGAGCGAGAAAAGAAAAAAGGTAAGAGAACGTAGGAAAGAGCGGGAGCAGACAAGGAACAATTCAAAGAAACGTCGGAGCTTCCTAAACTCCCCCCTCCCTGCACCCTCCCCCCTAAGGAGCGCGCAAAGCGCGCTCACTACCGCCCAACTAAAATGAAATCCTAGCTACGCCACTGTGGGAGTGAAAACCCTGGTACACCACCGCATCACACCCTCTCCATGCTCGTCCCTTTTATTTCATAGTGTCTTTGTCTGTATTATTATCATAAGTAATAAAGTATTTTGTGTAACGCTGGCATTTGTTTGAAACTTACGAAGATTATATGGGCTGCATATTTTCATAATCATGTTTTCAAGTTCATGAAAAAAAAAAAGTCTTTTCCGGTCGGTAGATTCATGACACACTTATCCATAATCATGATAATAGAACATGTCATCAAATTAGATGTTTCATTATGCACGTATTCTAATTCAAATGTTTATTTTTTATGATATTTACTTCTTTGTTGGAAATGAGAAAAAATATAAATTGAACTGAACTGAAGCTGGAATTTCCTTTTCAGGTTTTGTAGAATGCACATTTTTTAGTCGGAAAAATGAAAAAGCCCCTTATCGTGAGGGGGGAAAAAAAAAATAAAACATTCAACAAAGAAAACCACCGTGCTTTCGATTTAAAAAGAAAATCATCAGTTACCAAACTTAACATCACTGGCGTACTGGAGAGGGGACTTGGGGCGTCAGCCCCCACCCGCCCCCCATAGTTTTTTTCAATCTTATATTAGTGATATCACGCGAATTTCATTACTTCTCTTTACATGTAGACTCCCTTTCTACTGTTAAGTAACGCATTCACAATTTCCAAAATAGCATGCATAGCAAGGTAGAAAACACGCATAATATCAATACAGATGTGAGTTTTATGATATAACACTTGGTTTTATCTGTTTATCTGACAATGGATTCAAACTCTGATAATGAATATTATTAGATTTACCAAAATTAGACACGGGCTTTAAGTTTGAAGTCCCAAATAGTGTTCTTTTGCAGAGTTGCGAACCATCAATACTGCAAAAACCCCTTTACCATGGGAGAGCACTTGCATGACCGAGGGGGGGGGGGGGGCGATGGGGGCGGTCACCCCCTCCAAAACGCCAACAAAAAAAGAAAGAAAAAAGTAGAAGGAATAAAAGCGGGAGCGAGAAAAGAAAAAAAGTAAGAGAACATAGGAAAGAGCGGGAGCAGACAATTCAAAGAAACGTCAGGGGAAATTCCCCCCTCCCTGCACCCTCCCCCCTAGAGAGCGCGCAAAGCGCGCTCACTACCGCCCCACTAAACTGAAATCCTAACTACGCCACTGTGGGAGTGAAAACCCTGGTACACCACCGCATCACACCCTCTCCATGCTCGTCCCTTTTATTTCATAGTGTCTTTGTCTGTATTATTATCATAAGTAATATTTTGTGTAACGCTGGCATTTGTTTGAAACTTACGAAGATTATAAGGGCTGCATGTTTTCAAGTTCATGGAAAAAAAATCTTTTCCGGTCGGTAGATTCATGACACACTTATCCATAATCATGATAATAGTACATGTCATCAAATTTGATGTTTCATAATGCATGTATTCTAATTCAAATGTTTATTTTTCATGATATTTACTTCTTTTGTTGGAAATGAGAAAAAAATAAAAAATGAACTGAACTGAAGTTGGTATTTCCTTTTCAGGTTTTGCTGATTGCACATTTTTAAGTCGAAATAATGAAAAAGCTCCGTATCGTGAGGGGATGGGTACCCAAGCTCGGTCGCTACACTCCCTCAGGGTTGGTCGCTTCGCTCCTCGCAAAGATTGAGCCCCTCCAAATATTTTGACTCATTACGCCACTGCCTAACATGGATTTGAGGCCATAAATATGCATTTCTTAGAATGAAAAGAAATTAAATATAATCTTGTTGGAGGAAGGGAGAGCCGACGAAGGACTACCTGGAATTTTTGATGTGAAAAGGAAACATTTTAGTTTGTTTGTTCTTGTCTGTAGGTAGACTATTTTTTCAACTCCCAATATGCATTGCCATGAAGTGCAGTTTATGAGTATGATGAGGTTTGTGACTGGTATGGCATACAGCTAAAACTTGAAGAATGAAATGAGGAAAATGTTATCACTGGTTCATAGAGTTAAATCTGTGCGCATGTGTATTGAAGGTTCCCCCTTTTTTTTCTTTCATTTTCTCCACATGTTACAAGCTTTGTCTGTTCACAGAAGAAAACAGAATCAATACATAATAAGTCATGAACATTTTTTTTTAACAATGCATCTTCAACAACACCAATTCTATTTTTAAGTTGGAACAATCAAATCGGATTCTAGAACTCAGCGAATCAACGAAAGGTAAAATCAGCGAAATTTCTCAGCCTTTTAATTTTGTTTTGTTTGTGTCTTCACATTGGGTGCATTCATTTTTTTCATATATTTCTTAAAAATTCTGTTATGATTAACTTAAACTTTATCACAACAACTTTAGTCCGAATTTTATCTAGTTGTTCATTTCCATATCTTGATTTACAGTGTCATTTCTGCTGGCGATGCCTCCCAGGTCTAAAAAAAAATATCATTTTCACCTGAAAATCAAGAGTTCAAATTTCGAATCAAGTTTTATTTCCAAAGTAATGACAAAACATGAAATATCTTCTTTCGTATTAATTTGGAAATGAACTTTCTTTGAACCTGAAAAATAAAACATTGAAAAAGAAAACCACCGTGCTTTCGATTTAAAAAGAAAATTATTAGTTGCCAAACCTAACATGGATTTGAGGCCATAAATATACATTTCTTAGAATGAAAAAAAAAGTAAATATAATCTCGTTGGAGTAAGCAAGAGCCGACGAAGGACTACCTGGAATTTTTGATGTGAAAAGGAAACATTTTAGTTTGTTTGTTCTTGTCTGTAGGTAGACTATTTTTTCAACTCCCAATATGCATTGCCATGAAGTGCAGTTTATGAGTATGATGAGGTTTGTGACTGATATGGCATACGGTTAAAACTTGAAGAATGAAATGAGGAAAATGTTATCACTGGTTCACAGAGTTAAATCTGTGCGTATGTATATCGAAGGTTCCCCTTTTTTTCTGTCGTTTTCTCCACATGTTACAAGCTTTGTCTGTTCAAAGAAGAAAACAAAATCAATACATAATAAGTCATGAAAAGTTTTTTTTAACAATGCATCTTCAACAACACCATTGACGAGCAACATGTTGGGCGTGATGGGATTCACCTAAACAGCCGGGCAACGAATCCTGGAAGCAATCTGACACTGCTTTCACACCAAGGTACGGTCGCTGCGACCGGTCGCTGCGACCGATGAAATTATAATGTGAAAGCATTTCATCGGTCGCTGCGACCGATCGTTTTGGTCAAAAACGATCGGTCGCTGAGTACGGTCGGTGAGGTACTTCAGCGACCGATCGCGACCGATGCAAGCTAGATGTGAAAGCACATCGTACTCAGCGACCGATCGAAATGCAATGACCCCCATACATGCCTACGCACTATCTCTACTTCCGCTTCCGGCTAGGTCAGCTATACAGCGACCGATCGCTCTGGGCCTGACCAAATTTTGATGGAGGTGTGAAAGCACGTCCGATCGGTCGCTGGGTACGGTCGCAGCGACCGTACCTAGGTGTGAAAGCAGTATGAGATGCCTCATCAACTGGGAGAACAATCCAACACCACAGTTTCATTTTCGTCTTTAGTAGAATCAGTTGAAAAAAGAGCGAATTCTCGTGTGAAATTTTTTTTTACAGATATCAAAGTTGTATGGATCAAAAAAACAAGACGTATTCCCTGTTTGCTCTTATTCAATGTTTATTTGACTATGCTAACCCTGCATGGTATAGTAACATAAACAAATCTCATCAAAAGAAGTTGGAAATTATACAGAACAAAATGATGAGATTCATCAACTGTTCTGGTCCCAGAACTCACGTTGGCTACAGCGAACTCTCCGAAGCTGGTTTTCTTGACGTCAACTAAAAATCAAAACAACTTGTATTGCACCACGTGCATAAAATATATCATAGTAGGTCAAATCATTATATTCGATCAAACTTTAATCTTGCTACCGACTTACATAATTATAATACAAGAAACAGCCATTTCAACTTCAATTTACCAGAAAGAGTGGGTAGTATCGGTAATTCGTTTTATTACATTGCCATAAAACATTGGAATTCTCTTCCTAATGATATAAAGGGAATAGAAAACTTTGTTCATTTTAAGAGGAAACTGAAAGAGTATCTTTCACCTGAAAGTCAGAGGGAAGAAGCGAATGATATGTTATATAGTTGAAATAGCCTGAATACAGACCACGTTCTTTTCTCTGCCATGCATGAATACTTTCCTTATTGTATATAATATGGTTTTTTACGTTTTGAAAGATTCAACATATTCATTCCCCCTCCTTCCCCCTTTTTTCCCTATTCTACTTCTCCTATTTTCTTTTTCTCTCCTTCTTCTTCTTCTTCTTCTTTTTCTTCTTCTTCCTTTCACTTTTCTCCTTCTTCATATTCCTGTATAAATTATCATTACTATCATTATATAATTATTATTCCTGATTATTATTCTGCGTGTAAATATTACAATTTTAACTTATTAATTATTTTGTTCATAATATCGAGGACCCCACTGGAAATAAGCTTTTGAGCTTTCGTGGGTTATCCTGGTCAAGCTTACTGATCTGTTATTCTTCGATTTATATATCCATTGTTGTGTTTTGGAGACTTGGCAAATAAAATCAATCAATCAATCAATCAATCAACTGCGATGGCGTAAATATTCATATTATTTTGAATGACGGCGTCGTAAAAACAAGAACAATAACAATAGCATCTATGCGCTGCTTACAATGGGTGTTGCAAGAAGGTTGCAATCAATTGCAAATAATTTCTAATTTTGAAACAAGCGTTCTGATTGGCTCAGAGTCTGCCCCTTTAAGAAGACATGCATGCAACAATGATTTTGATTGGCCAGTGACAATCAGTTGCAACTTGCAATCGATTGCAACTTTCTTGCAACACCCCATATACAGACACACATTTGTCAAACAAAATTCCAAAAAGATTTGAGCAGAGTCTAACTCTGCCAGTCTCTGGCATGTGTAGGGGCATGCATACAACAACTCCATAGAGCTCAGTTAGTCTCATAGTTCAGATACAGACTCATATGTGTTTCGACTGAGCCTTTGTGCCTGCACACTAATGGGGTGTTGCAAGAAAGTTGCAATCGATTGCAAGTTGCAACTGATTGTCACTGGCCAATCAAAATCATTGTTGCATGCATGTATTCTTAAAAGGGCAGACCCTGAGGCAATCAGAATGGTTCAGAATGGTTGTTTCAAAATTAGCAATCATTTGCAATTGATTGCAACTTTCTTGCAACACCCCATAGGATTACATCGGTAAGCCACGCCCATCTATCCCTCTCTATTTGTTTGTTTGTTTGTTCTCAGGGGAGGGGTGACGGGAGGATTAGAATGATGAAAATTTCCCTCTTTTAATATACGCTCTGCCGTACATCTCATTCTCTTCATGCATCTTCTCTCTCTCTCTCTGTCTCTCTGTCTCTGTCTCTCCCTCCCTCCCTCCTCTCCCTTTATCTCATTACCCATCTAAGCTCGTGTATGACAAAGATTCTTATTTCGCAGATGATGTATAACACTTTTCATCTCATCATGCATCTGAACATAATTATCACAATCATTAGGTCTATAACGTGTAAACACAGTGAACCAAATTTGCAAAGTGCAGTTTTGTAGCGTTTTGTAGCTGTTTTGTATTCATTTACTGTATTTTGCAGTTTTGTAGCCGTTTGTATAGCCGTTTTCGAGCCGTTTTGTAGCCGTTTTCAAAAGGGCTACAAAACGGCCCTAAAAGAGCGGAAAACGGCTACAAAACCGCTAATCTGCTGATTCTGCTTACTGTGATAAGTTATGCAGTTGGGGATGAAAAACTCAGTTAAATTTGTCTTAAAGACGCTAGGTCGTGGGCTTCAAGGGGAATGGATCATAATAATTTTGCTGACACCAGACTTTGTGAAAAATACCTATACTAGAGCTACATTTCTGGAGCACAGCAAACAAGCTGTCCCACCACAACATTCTTCGGCCTGCTTCGGGCATTCTCGGGCCAGGGAAAGTGAGATAATGACTTTGCCATAATGGAGAAAGGGTGAAGATACAGAGCATTACATAAGGTCTGTTGGTCATAAAATTCACAGTGATGGACAACACCAGTTACTGGGTAAGTACCCATGGTGTCAAATTCCCCATGAAAGCCCACGACCTAGCGTCTTTAAAGAGATCGGACAGCACAAAGACTCTTGATGAAGACTGTCTACCGTGATCAGCTATACATGTATTCCCCCCCCCCCCCCCCATGAAGGAATGTGTGTTGTAGAATGTGAAACATGAAACATATTCGTTTAGATTTGCTTCTACGTGGAACAGGGACCAAACTCGACATTTCGTGTACATTATTCGTTTATTTATCTGTTTATTCATTTATATTAATTTACTTATTAATATGCATTCATTCATTTATTCATTTATTTTTATTTAATCATTTGTTTATCTACTTGCTTATTTATTCCCACATAAAAAGAACACATGATGCATATTGAACACTCAATATTGTTTATAATGTGGCTAAATATTATTGTAAATTATATACTTTATTGAACTGTTTATTGCATTATTCATTATGAATTTTTCAGACTTGAATCATGGATAAATCCATATCCCTCCATTGTACCATAATGTAGATACGTTTGGGCACTCAGGGGGGGGGGGGGAGGGGGGGGAGGGGGGGTGCGCAACTTCACTGTTTGCCGGTCCCGGGCGCCATAATGCCTACCACCGGCGTAAATCCACTTTGAGGAGTGGGAGGGGGGGGGGGGGAGTGATCGACTTTTTTGCCGATTTTTTTTTTCTGTCGAACTCACACTTAAGTATAAACACACACCCTCACCCCCCGCACAGAGGTCCCTGCACACATTTTTTTTTTCATTTTGCGAGCGAGCCAAAAATAACAATTTTTCTAGTTTTTGATCGCATTTTCAAATAGAAATCCTATTATGATGGTCGTTTATGACAGATTATTAAAAATTTTCCTAACTGATTACTCAAAATATAATTTCTTCTTTAAAAAGTGGGGGTATATTTGTACACACTATCCCTCCTCTCAAAAAGTGGGGATATCCCCCCCCCCCCCCGGATTTACGCCAATGCTCAATACGCCACTGAAAACCTTTATATTTCTGGCTGTATCCTTCCGAGCATACAATTAACACAGACATCAAAATTCAACAATTTATCAAATCAAGCCTCCACAAAGTCACCGGATCCCTTTAATTGGATCGCTGGCCTGGATTTTGTGTAATGTCATGATCTGAAAGTTGCAACTATACCAAGAACAGAAATCGGGAATCGATCCAGCTTCCTTTTCATTTGAAATTGAAGTGTTTGTTTTATGGAGGATTAAATGCGGAAAAATCGGGTAAATGGCACTGAAACCATCAAACAGACGATTATCAGTTAGCTCTAAAATCCCTTTTTTTAGGGGAATGGCCGTAATTTCTTCGTTGGAAAACATTTACTTTGTTTTTGTTTTTCTTCCACTCCAATAGCAATCTACCAGATTTCATAGCCCTGGGGTGTTTCATAAAGCTATTCGTAAAGATACAAATGCCTTTACGAAAGACTTGACTATGGCAAGCCAAATGGGATTGTTCTCAGTCATTGTGCATTGCATCAGCTGAAGGTGAAATATGCAAACGTAGATTAACATTACTACTGCTTACAAACATTTTTATTGCGAAGTACTGTATATTTTTTGCCGCATTTTAATTGAGACTATGAGAAATGCGGTCACACTTTGTTAAAACGTCAGGAAAACTTTGGGCATCCCATTTGGCACTTCATATTCAATTCGTTCATAAGGTCATGCGTAACTGCACGATCAGCTTTATAAAGCACCCATGCAGGGTAACTTGAGGAGGGGGGGGGGCATTTGGTGGAGCAGTCTCCTAATACGGTAACCCGAGTTCGAACCGTAAGTCGATGCGCTAGTGCCCTCCGTTTACCAGGTCCCTCGGAGAGGATTTTAAGCCCTCAGTCCTCTGGCTGCTTACTTACAAGGATTCATTCTTTCTTAGCCATGTTAGCAGCAAGGTAAAAGCCAAAACCAAACCAACCAACAAATGCATTTTGGAAACACAATTACATGTATACAAAACACGGTTTTGAAACTCTGTTCCACGATAAACAGTTGATATAGTTATCTTTTCCCTAAAGAAATAAACTTTGGCTTTTTTCTGCAATGTGCCTTTTAGTGATTTTGTAACTTTGTTTCAAAAATAGTTTTTCTGTGAAACCAAAAGAAAAGAAAAAGAAAAGAAAAAAACTCTGGACATAACATTCTTTTGAACTTCAAAAGGCCTGACAAAGAAACTATATATAATAAACACACCTCATCATTATAAAATGCAATAACATTCCCACAGCTACGTGTATTTCACAATGATTCTCGTTCAAAACACACAATAGATTTTTTTTTAAATCCGTAGGGCCTCAACACAGCGAAATATAATGAGGCGGTAACCAAACACACTTTATGCGTGATGTAATGGGGTTCAAGTTATACAGGTTCTTTTAGAATTCAAAATATAGTAATGAGGTTTGGATTAATGTGCACAGGCGTTTAAGGATAAAGCAATTGGACCAAGATTATTATCAAAATGTTCTCTTCTTTTAAATCATTTTTTTCTTTTTACCATGAGTTTTGGTCGGACCGACACAACTCGTTGCAAAACCACGGACCTACAGCAAACTAATCATTCACATGAAAGATTCTTTGCGGCCAAACGCCTTTCAGCTATATCAAATGTCATTGCCTGGAATATGCACACTCTTAAAAATTCCGAGTCAGATTGACCCGGAAAAGAGTCCGGTGGGGCCACACTCCGTTTTGGGTCAAAATAATGACCCGAAAAAGGTCAAAAATGACTCGGAATAAGGTCAAATGTGACCTAGAAACAAGTCATCAGGTCCCTGTTCAGGGTCATTTTTTGGACCCAGAACGGAGTGTGGCCTCAACTGACTCTTTTCCGGGTCAGATTGACGCGGATTTTTTAAGAGTGCAAATCTTTGCGTTATAAATGTCAAAATGTAAAGATGTAACAAAATAATGAATGAATAATTGTTCCCGAGATTCAAACGGTTATAGCGGAATTGTACCATTGTACCATTATTCTATAAGTTACACAAACAGGGCCGCAGGCAGAAATTTTTTCCTGCGGGAGCAAGAAGCGTAAAAACTTTCAAAGAAACTCTAAAGCGAGGGAAGGAAGTGACCGAGCTTGTCATGGGGACGCTTTTGCATTCCAAAAAGTGAAATTGAAGGATTTGGTGCACACTTTTGGCGAATTTTGTGAAAATTTTCAGTAATAAAAATGTAAGTTAAGTTTTCAAAATTTCGGGGGGGGGGGCAACTGCCCCCTGCCCCTCCCCCTGCGTACGGCCATGTACGCAAACCATTGGCGTCAATCCTGGGGGATGGGGGTATATTATGCTTTTAGAGAAGGGGGTGGCGTGTACAAATATACACCCCACACACACACACGCACACATCCTCACACACACACACATTTCCAAAGAAGAAATAATATTCAAGTCAATCAATTGTTGCATTTTTTTATAAACATAAACGACGGTAATAGTATAGTAAATTTTCTATTTGAAAAGCTATCAAAAAAAAAAAATAGAGAAAGAGAGGATTAGGAGGTCCCAAGAGCGTGTGGGGGTAGGTGTAGGGGTGTGTGTAAGTGTGTGTGTACTCGTGTGTGAGTTTGCGCTAGAAATTTCGGCGAAAGATTTCGGTCACCCCGCCCCACTCTTCGAAACAGATTTACGCCGGTGCCACAATCCTCTGTATTACGCAATATCGCCATCCTATGGTTCAAAAGTTTACTTCTTTAAAGTAACAGATGAGTAATCATGAGCACGTACACTCAATGAATAGTATAATGTGAACTTACTAGCGTGAAAGTTGATAGAAAGGCACGAACTTTTTATGTGCATAATTAAGTCAGGCAACGAAACTGTTTACAGGTGACGCATAGGGGAATACCCGCAGTTAGCTATGCGATCGATAAATATCCATGCTAGACTAACCCAGTGGTTTGCAAGCTTGTACAACCTATAAATGAGCATAACAAGATGCTCACAAAGGGGCTAGTAAGCAGGCAAATTCTGCATGAATGATTTGACCCTTTCTACCGTAAGTCAGTTGAGTGGCAACATGGTAACTCTTTCAAAACAAGGTATACATGGTTTAAAACCAGATCCTTTGAAATTCGAATAATAAACTGCTAAGATACACACTAAGAACAAAAAGGTTCAATTTTGCACCCTAAATGCAACAATATGCTCATCTTTTTTGATGCAGTCTTGCACCCTACATTCAAAAGGGTGCAATTTTTTTTTTGGGGGGGGGGGCAGCAGCCCCAGGGTTTTTTTTCCAGGGAAGCACCAGCTCATATACACCTGCAAGTTGCCCAAGTATAAGGAATTACTTTATTTTTTTTTAAACTCCAAACAGTGTCCAATACGAACCCCCATACGCCTCTGAGACTTTGATTATTAACCAATAGACCTGTTTAATAATTTCATGCATAGTAACCAAAGCAACTAAAAACTTACCAGAGGCTTTCCAAGCATAGCCACAACTACTGTATACAAACCGGATTCCATCTATTCAGATGCCATTATGCATAACAGGTGAATGGAATAGTTTGTAACCAAGGATTCTACAGTGAGAAACGTGCATACATTTGAATACAATTTGTAAACAGGTCTATTACAGAAGCATTATCTTTTGTACAGGCAATCATCTTCCTGTCACACTTCCATATAACGGAGTACTTGATATACGGTGGCATTGTAAATCAGCTTGATTTATGGGTCTGGGATTCCCACCTAGCTATCGGGTGTCCCATATAAATCGGAACGGTGGATTTTCAGTACTTTGTCTTCAAAAAGTAGATAAATCTTTTACATCAGTGGGTAAAGCATTTTCTAGCGAAGAGAATGATGCCAAGATCACTGAATTTGGTGAAGTAATTTTAAATTCTTTGACCGTTTCTTAAAATACATGCACTCTTAAAAATTCCGAGTCAGACTTGACTCGGAAAAAGAGTCCATTGGGGTCACACTCCGTTCCGGGTCAAAATGACCCAGAATAAAGTAAAAAGGACCCGGAATAAGGTCAAATGTGACCCAGAAATAAGTCTTCATGATATTCTTCTGGGGCATTTTTGACCCGGAACGGAGTGTGACCCCAATGGACTCTTTTTCCGAGTCAATCTGACCCAGGATTTTTAAGAGTGCAGTCATTTTACAATTTTGCAAGTTTTTTGCGACAGATGGGAGCAAAAATTGTGTCGGGAATGGCCTTTCATATGGGCTGTTTTGTTATTAACACGCATGAATGGGCTTCCCTCAAACATCGTTTTATGAAAGGCCATCCCGACACAATCGTCGGTCGCTAAAAAATTATTAAAAAATGACGGTATTTTAAGAAATAGGAATAGAATCAAAATTACTTCAACACATTTAATGATCTCGGTATCATTCTCTTCGATAGGGGATTCTTTGCCCAATGATGTAGAAAAAATGACATAGTTTTTGAAGGTAAAGTACTGAAAAACCGCCGTTCCTCTTTTTTCTAGGACCCGGTATAGCTGTCACAAGGACTGCATTTTTATAGACAAAGTTTCATATCCTACTGTCATGCGCCGTGGAATGATTTTTATTGCAAGTGTGTTAATCAGATAATTAAAGGGCTCATCAGTTTTTATTAAAAGGAAAATTGTGTTTTTAAGCCTCCTTTCTCTAGTCTCTAGTGGGGGATCTTGTCACTGCCCCCTTCTCTCCCTCCCCTCTTATTTCTCTTATAGTATTCAATTCGCTTCTGTGTTCTTTCTTTTGGCTATATATCCACACGGTATATTATAAAATAAAAAACAAAATAAAGCAGAAACAAAAAGCTACAACAAGACAAAATAAAACAATCTACACCTTTCCTCTACGTGTAAATCCACCCACTCTATTGAAAAGGCTGGTGGGACATCTTA
>CM057169.1:4522419-4562419 GCA_029962745.1 Echinometra lucunter | reverse complement strand
GAGAAATACCCTATTTGATAATAATTGTGAAAGGTTTCCGAATCGTATTTAAAGGAAGTATTTCACACGGCGTGAAACACAAATAATATCCCATTGTTAGCTTAAGGGCTTTTTGGGAAAGAGACATAAAACAAAATGAAACCCGTCGTGTCCTCGCTTTTTTATTTCTATTTTTTCATCATTATCAGGTTCTTTTCTTTTTTTAAAGTTTATTTTTCCTAAGTAATTTTTCATTCTGTAACTACAAGTAAATTGCTGTTTCATTAATGTGTGCAAATCGCCTTTGATATCCTCTTATGTCAGCTATAAATTTTGTAAATAACATTTCGTCAAATATATTTTGAATATAAAAATATAATAAATATTTAGTCCCACCTGCTCATAATTCACCGAAATTTGCATTCTCTGTTGTAGTTGTTGCTGCTGTTATTGTTGCTGCAGTTCGGCGTTTTGGCACGATTCCTATACCGACCCCACTTCGTGCAAGTATAAATTTAAAAATATATATATTTGGTTATTTGGAATTTTACTTTTCACGAGGTGTCCATGCACATGTCATGCGGCAGTGACGGTTCTTGATTCCACGTGCGATTTTCTGGGGTTGTGTCATCTATGTTCTTTCCTATTTCCTTTTAAGAAAAGCCCCATCTGTTACTGTCTTCAAAGTTTTGTTGAAGACTCACCTTTTGTCAGAAGTTTCTGATAATCGGTAGTTTTGGGGTTCTTTTTTTACTGTGTGTCTAAGCAGTAGCACTGTCGGGAGCTCTGTTACATCCAGCGCAGTATAGAGTATAATTATCTACGGTACTAACTGCGCTATATAAATTTATCTAATTATTATTATTATTATTCATATCGGTGTACAACCCTGAACTCTGCACTATTATGTAGTGTAGAGTCCAGTATACAGGCCCGGTTCTAGAACATTTTTTTTGAGGCGGGGGGGGGGGGGGGGCTATATTGGTGGCTTGGATGGTTGTAATGTATTAATAGAATATATATGAAATTAAAATTGCAACTATATTGTCCTATTTTTTGAGGGGGTGGGGCTTGAACAACTTTTTGGGGTGCTTGACCCCCCCCCCCCCCCCGCTCCCCTATTATTACTCATTCAAAATCTTCAACGGAAGGAACTTTTCTAGGTTCATAAATGTCGAATCGACTATAGAAAATAAATTAACCTTCCAGCGGCAGACAGCTACGTGTACATAAATTCATTTGAAGGTTGTGTCCATACGAACATGTCTTTCCTATTCCATAACCACGCACAATTATGTGCATCTAAAGTCTGTGTCGACAAATAGATCTTTATCGTAATTCTAAAGAATTAGCCCCATTCAAAACTGTTCACACGTCAATAGATATTGCAGTATACCCAATCATTATTGTGTCCGGATATAACTATGTATCCGAACAGATGATTTCAAAGAACAATTTGAATAAGTTAGATTCATTATTTGAGGAATCTTTTAGCACTTAGGGTGTAGAATGTTATGAAATAACGGCAATTCAATATTCGCAGTGATTGGTTCTGTTTGATGCATATTTCCCGTCAAATTCTGCGACAAAAGTGAAGGCATTTTTTTCTTCTGTTTTATCTATTACTATTTTTATTATCATTATTATTATTATTATAATCATTTGTTATGACTCGCAACACCTCTTTCTTATAGAAGCCCATGTCCACCCCGCGTAGGACTCCTTCGTTACACTAGTACTATTAACGCCGTTGTTTTGTTTTGTATTTTTTTCTTCATTTTTTTTTTTAAATTAACGTATTTTGAGCCCAAAACCCCGTGTCCACCAGTATCTTGTCATAGTGCTCAACACAACTCCATTAGTCAGGCCTTCATTATGCCGTCTAAAATTTGTGAGATTGTAATTCGAGATTTTATAGTAAAAGCTCACCTTTCACACTTTTGTAGGATTTGCTGTTAAACAGTTATGTAATTCCTACTTCCACCCGATTGTCAGTCTTGTAAATTTTGTTTTAAAGTTGAAATTCAAACACCGACATTTTAACGGATACGTGCTGTGGTAACGTTGTTGATTTGTATCATTATCAGGGGCGGAGCCAGGGTATTTTTATAGGGGGACAAGATGATTCACAGGTGAGTTTATTTACGTTTTTAATGAACAAATAGGGGTAGTTGAATGACCCAGCCCTCTATTTCCCCATACTCTTCTTTCTTCTTTTCCCTCTTTTTTTTCTTCTTGTCTTCTCCTTTTTTTTTTTTTTTTAGCCCATTCGTGACAGGAATTATTTAAAGCCTAATTTGATAGCTTTTATTCTTCAAATTGGCAACACCAACATTTTTATTTTATTGCTACATTTTTCTTATAAAACATCATGTATCTGAAATGAATATAAATTGACAGAAATTATGATTAGAAGTCAAAAAGTTGCCAATTTGCAGGGTAAAACGGTGATTTTAAACTTTCTATCACATTGCCAATTTAAAGATTTTAATGCTTATTTTCCTTTAAAAAATTTTCAGCATCATACAACGAATATTGATGCAACCAAAATGGGCACAGTTTGTGTATAATTTTTTGCTCTTTCTGGTCATGTATTTGGTATGATTTTTAGGGCTTTGCATCAAAAGATATTAGGCCAAACCACAAAATGTGGACCTCTGTCATGAATGGGTTAAACTTGAAAAATTATGGGGCGGTCGCCCTCTGCCCCCCATAGCGCCGCCACTGTTACATGTTAACCCCAAAGCGTTGATATCAGTCTAGCGAAAGTGCAGTAATCAACTTACAAAAAAAAAAGAAAAAAAAAAGAAGAAAAATAGAAAGATAAATAAAACAATGAAAAAAACAACAATACCCAAACAAAGTAACACGTAAATCCGGAGGGGCGGAAGTGCTCTTCAAATTAGTAAACAAATTATAGGACTTTGTTTCGTTCTTTTTTTTATGGCATTTACATTATGACATAGATTTACACATAGCCACATATATGTACATGAATTTTTATGTCAATTAGGGAAAGTTATAGTTGTTTTCGCTTCCGCTGTGCTTTCACTCTTAACATATTCTTTTTAGTTTCTATACCCCCCCCCCCGTTCTCTCTCTCTCTCTCTCTCTCTCTCTTTCTCTCTGACTAGAAAGGGCTTATTACTAGTATCCGACATATCGTGTATGTTTCGAATCCTTCGGAGAAACCCTTGTTTGGAAAGTACTCTCTTCTTGTTTCGATTCCTGTCAGAATAATTTGCATGATTATAATCACTTCCGCCATGCATGCCACGGTAAAACGAAAAATGCGAACATGTAAAGAGATGGATAGAAGATTTGATTGATAGATAGAATGACAGAGAAAGAAAATGAAAACATGATAGACAGATGAACGAAATACCGACAGAGGGGTAATAATCCGAAAGAGATGAGAGTATAAAGATGAAGCTGAAAGAGAAAGAGAAAGAGAAGGGAGAAGCGACTGGGGGAGAAAAATCAGAGAACACAAAGAGAGGAATTCGAGAGGAGAGAGAGAGGGGGGGAGAGAGAGATGGAGAGAAAAGTTGAGTCAGAAAGGTAAAAGGATGGTGTGCCACGGTGTATGAGAGAACAACAACAAAAAAAGATGAAATGAGAGAGAATGGGGGGAGAGAGAGAGAGAGAGAGGACAGATGGAGATTCAAGAAAGGAGAGAAAGAGGACAAAAAGTAGGAAAGAAATTGAGAAGAGACAGACATTCAAGCGCGAGGAAAGAGGCCAAAGAGAGAGAGAGGGGGGGGGGGGAGAATGAGGGGATGAGGAGGATGGGGGGGGGGGGGGGGTAAGAGATGAAGGTAGAAAGGGCGAGACAGATATTGGGGAGATGGGGATTCAAGAAAAGAGGGAAACATGGAAAGATACTAGAGTACAAGAGAGGGATGAAATAAGAAAGAAATGGGGAAAAGAGACAGATAATAAGCATGGATAAGGGTGTGTGCTAGAGAGAGGAGGGGGAGGGGGGGAAATGGGGTGAGGGAAACAGAGAGATGGAGAGACAGAGATGGGGATACAAGAAAAGAGAGATAAAATCATGAATACAAGAGGTGGAAGGAGAAGGAAATGGTGAGAAGAGAGAAAAACAAAAAGAGCAACAAGAGATAGAGGCCTAAAAAGAAAAGAGAGAAAGAAGAGGGATGGAAAGGGAGGGAGGGAGGGGGCAAGAGGGGAGGGAGCAGAGGAAAGAAAGAACTGTGCCTGTGAATCGCCTAACAGTTACAGCACTTATAATCAACAAACACAAGGCATGGTTAAAGGTAGTAGCCCACATTTGCACAACATGGTTTCAGAATTTGAAGAGAAATAAGCCAATTTCAATTTTAAATGACAGATATCTATGTAAAACTATCATGTTATCAAATTTACAATATTCTAAAGAATAAATGAAAAATGAATGGTTTTACTCTTTAAGCATCAGGAAGACGCCTTTACAAAACAAAGAAAATAAAAGAAAATTTGCGTTGAATATCTCCTTCTCAATCCTAAAAGGGAATGTACTGGGATCTAAAACTTTACGAGTGTTCTTCTGTGGCTTAAGGCAATCGAAAGTAAAACTTTTATGCACATTATTTTGGTGCCACTTGCAAATGTGGGCTACTATCTTTAACACCATCAGAAATAGTACAGTCCAACAGCACAAAGAATACTAATAAACAAACACATATCTGTTTTGAATGCATAAATATACATATTACATGTACACTTTAATGGCTTCTTCACTATATTTTTCCCCTCTTTGGAGAAAAACAAAAACAAAAACTGAAAGCCACATTTTACTGCATTTTTTTTCTACAAAGCTGGTTCATATACATTATATACAAGAGATATTGAGAATAAAGTTACAATTTTAAAAAAATGAACAACCTGCCAAAGGATATACAATGCAAATCCAATGCTTGAGTTGCAAAGCCTTTGCATAAATAGGGTCAGAATAATGATGCAGATTTCAAATTAAATTTACGACATCAGTGAAAATACGACTCTGAAAGAAATCAAATCAATAGGTGGGATTACAATGGATAATTGAGATTGAATAGAAAATGAAACACAGGAATTTTCTACATGTTATCTCTGAAATCAAAATTACTTTAAAATTCAATCAAAATTGATCATTTGGACCTAGAAAATAAGATGAAATTTCTATTTATCTCATAATGGCCTCATTTTTCATGCAGACATACCTGACGAGTGGGAAAAGGTTGAATGCTTTTGTCAAAATAAAAAGTATTTCTTTCTCAATCGAATTGTACATGTTTATTTCAATTTATTTTCAAGATGCATTTTAAAAAGAAGTTTGAGTTCATTTTCATGATGCATGAGTTATTTTCATGATACATTTTAAAAAGAAGTTTGAGTTCTGGGAAGAGGTAAAAGAAAATTTGTGAGCTTTCTCAGTCCTTTGATATGTTCGGAAGAATATTATATTAGAAATATCCCCTGTAAACGATTACTCTTCAAATGCCCCTGTATTTGAAACATGACAAGAAATAGTTCAAGTTCTTTAGCCGGAATATTTGTGTGTAGTCCCATTCATCCATTTCTGTGTGCAGTGCAGCTGCTTTTCCACAAGATTTCAATCATTGTGAGCATTTCAAAACCCCTAGGTACTCATCTTATTTTATTTACTACTCAATGAGGGGGGGGGGGGGGTTTACTTGACCTGAATTAAACTTTTTATAGGCTTATAAGACATAACTACAAGTAATTAGGCTGTTAGTTGTCTTGGGGGGGGGCACTCACACATAATGTCACACAGGTATGTGCTGCTGTGACGACCCCCATTTTCAACCTTCTCAGGTTGCTCTCATGATATGAGATTTTAACTAACCGCACCTCAATTCGCTTCCAACTCGCTCCCTATAGATATGCGAAAACAATGCGCACAGCCCAGGCCCACTGCCCGGGAACACTCACTCCTTAGCCTCCCAGTGGGGCCTAGCGGCAAGCTCAGCTAAGCCGCCAAAACTTTGGAAGACCCGACTTGGGCCCGGGCCCGGACCCGCGCATATCGATCCAGGCTAGCGATAGCCTGTTGTCTGCGCCATATATCCATGCCTGCCTCACCGGTCAATGGCAATATATACAAACCAAGCTCCCTAGACCCTCCAAAATGGGATTTGGCAATTAATTCTTAGCTCCTTAGACCCTCCAAATTAGCTCTGCCCATGAGCTCTTTAGCTCCCTAGACCCTAAAAAAATGGGTTTCCTCAATTAGCCATTTAGCTCCTTAGCCCCCTGTTTTGAGACTGGCAGAGGCACACCCACATCCAAAAAAAAATTGAGTGCCCCCCCCCCCCACCCCAGGGGGTACTTGACCTAAAATTCAACTTTCCATGCTTCACTGACGATATGACACAGCTCAAACATATGAACTTTTTGATCTCCATGCCATATGGTATCTCATCACATTAGATCACTGACACTTCTCATGTTTTCCTGGTAACATTGTGTTTTTTTTAAATTCCTTATGGCAGGATGGAAATTGTTCTCTATCAATTCTTGGAAGGCTTACTCAAAACACCAACAAACAAGTTGAGTTTTAGTCACGTGTTTACCTTGTAAAGGAAACTGCCTCCCTAACTACTGGGAAAAGGAGATTATTTTTACATTAAAAAAACAACATACTGCGAGATTTTAGAATCATCAAATCGATATGAAATTTACTAAATTTTCCCCCAAGGCATATGTAACGCACAGAAAGATTATATGGGACCACACACAAATGTGGTATGAATGTTTGCCTGAACACTAGTCTTCAGCTAATTCTTGTATGATTTTGAATATGAGGCATTTGAAGAGCAATCCTTTTCAGGGAACCTTTGTAATATGGTAGTATTTTTTAACTCTCAGAAGAATGAAGAGGCTTACGAAGTATCTTTAACCTTACCCAAAACTAATCAAGCTTCGCTTTAACATTGGGAAACTAAACTGTAGTTGATACACATGTAAAAGTACTAGTACATCAAATTTCACTGACACATATCTTTTACACAAATAATTACCTCCATTCAAAAACAAACAAAAATGCTTCAACATGATAATCATTCTGATCTGGTGATTTGAATGTATATGTTTTCAAAACACATAAAATACTTTATCAGTAAGTACTTGGAAAAGAAACATTTCAAAATTGAATGATATTTGTGAGACATTTGATGCACACTGTCCTGAAATATTTTGCTACGATCCAAGGAAAAAAAGACTACTTGTAGAGCCCTTCTAATGAACACATTATTAAATGCTTTTTGGGCAAGAAGATGATGTTTAGGGCCAGCCAGTCATAGTAACTCCTTGATAGTTAAATGAACAAGTGTATCATAACATATAGCACCTTTAAAAATTAACGAATTTGCTGCATTTGCTGCAGTTACCGTTGCTCCAAAGGCAACGTCAATGACGTCGTCGCCATTGAACTAAGTGGGTCAAGGAATGGGTAAATCAACGGAACCCCATGAGCAGCTCCAAAATTCAACATGCCAAAACCTTCCGACTTGGTCCTATATCCTGAAACTTGGGTTTGTAGGTCAGGAGGTCGTACAACCTCAGGTCATGTAGTGTACACTGTGCGGTGGCCTTAAGAAATTTTTTTCCACCTCAAGTTGAATATCAAATGAATGAAAGGCATAAACAGTTTAGATCTCTTGGCCAGGGACATACATGTAAACCTCTAACAACACCAACATGCATCACACAGTGCCTGCACATGTATAAAACCTGTTGAGGGTTATGTGTATGCTACAAGCATACCTATAATGAAGCACTGTGATCGTTGTGTGTACGAAGTCGTTGGGGAGGATGGGTTCTAGCTTAGGGTTGAGTGTAGCCTTTAATCATGGCGGTTGGCTAGCTCTTATCTTTCCAGCTCTCTCTTCTAAAAACATGGAGAATACATTATGTCTGTGATTGCAAGACTAGTCAACACAGCGGGCAGCTTGCTGCATGCCACCTATACTCACTCATGAGCATGTTGTTGTTTTAGTTTATTTAGAGCCTTGAAAGTTATACAATCAACTAAAACAACAACACCAGGACAAGTGAATGAAGGCGGCATGCAGCCAAGCTGCCCGCTATGACTAGTCTTGCAATCACAGACGTAATCCGTGCGTTTTGAGGACAGCAGAGGTTAAGAGCAAGAAAGAGCAAAGAAAAGAACTAGCAGGCAACAGTGATTAAAGGCTAGGAGAGTGTAGCCATCATCTTGCGTTCATTTCAGATAATTACACTGAAAGTTGACAGAAATCATGAATGGAATATCATATGATCTCACACATGTATATTTGTCTAAATCTGGAGATTGGTACACTCATGGTTCTCACTAGAAAAAAATCCACACACGGTACCCACTCTGCGCAAAGCGTGGAAGTTTTGGAAGTTTTACGGAATAACACCTAAAGTTAGGTGTGGCGGCAGTATATGCTATAGTAAAAGGATGAAAAATACTTCTTGGTAAAGCAGGAGTTGTCTACTAATGGCATAAAAGTAAAAATACATTGCCAAAAAGCAAAACAATCTGTGACACTTAACATTATTGTTAGGAATATATACTCCAATATTTTTTTACCCTTGTTGCCATGCATGGTGCAGCAATTTCACACATGGTTCTTCCTTGTCTGAAACCCTTTACGCATGGTATTGGAACCATGGTGCTATGTACTGGCGAGAACCATGGGTACACTTAAACCATTTTACATAACAAAGACCTACAGGGATGCGTATTGCAAGAAAAACATGTCATAAGGTAAAGCTTAAAGTTCCAAATGATCTATATCCAAGATTTATCATTTTAAAGCCCATACAGATTAGCATGTGTGGCACACCTTCATTTTAAGCACATCTCTCTTAAGAGTCTATACAGAGATCTGCAGCATTAATTCAGAGTTTCCTTATAATTTTCACCAATAATGAGCTGTATATGCTTACACAACTGAAAGCACTCCCACACCCCCAAAAAAGAGAGTAATAATAAATAAACATGTTCTTTTGTTGAAAATAATCAATGGAAAATGAAACAATGAAACATTTTCAAATAGTCAATGAAAACCGAAATACTTATTTCGCCTTTATAATACTCATAGCAAGAAAATGTCCTTACATTCTGCACCAAGGAAATGATGATTAGACAGAATACAGCAGACTGACCATTATTCACATTTTGCTGAAGAGCTACTCCACCCTAATGTTGACAGTGGCATATCCGGGTGGGGGGGGGGGGGGGGGGGTTAAGGGGGACATGAGCTCAGAGCGTAACTTTTAGGGGGTGCAAAAAAGCAAATTCAAAAGAAAAAGAAAACAGAAAAACAAAAAAACATACTGACCAAGCAAATAAAGATTCAAAACTTTAAGTTTTTCATTTTTTCAAATTGGCATCAGAATTTGGAAGGGGGCGCAAAAAAGCAACGGCAAAAGCAAAGCAAAAAAAAAAAAAAATCTCCTGACCAACAAAAGAAAGATTCAAAATTCGAGGTTTTTGAATTTTTTTCATACTAGCATCAGAATTTGGAAAGGGGCGCTATTTCAGCACTTGCTCCGGGTGCCATTTTCCCTAGCCACGCCACTAAATGTTGAATCATGTATGGAGACTTTGCTTTGCACAAAAATTGTGATGATTATGCTAGACATATTCAAATGTAGGCAAGAAATGCTTCATTAGAACCCAATGAATAAAGTCCTTAATACTCAAGACATTCTGAAGCATGGATGAGTTTTGAACAGGATATGAGCAAACAACAGACCTTGGTTACACCTAATAAACATACATCAAATATAAGTCAAGTTTTGAACGACATCTGCAGTGATCTAAAATATTTTGGCAATTCAAGAAAAAGATCTACAAAATTGAGATTACATTCATAGGCCCAAATTCACAAAGGAGGTTCATTTTAAAACATGGCCTAAACCATGGTTTATGCAAATTTAAAGTACGAGTAAATACTTAGAGATGTGAGCGTATAAAAGCTTATGACTGCCTGTCCAGTGGACAAGAGAGCATGCGCCTTTTATGCTTTTGGAGGTTTAAACCAGGTTTGAATATAAACCTCTTTTGTGACTTTGGGCCACAGTGTTAACATGATTGAAGACCAATATCTGGCAGTATAACTTTTTGCATCTTTTTTGCATCTTCCACCATCTCAGGAATTCCATACTTTGTTCGAGAATTGAGAATCAACATGATTGAAGCATACCATACTCCATACCCATACATAAAACACAAAACAAAGTACAGTATATCACTCCAAGTACATATATATACAGATAATTCATAACAGATACAAACATATAACCTTTCACCTTTGACCTCAAATGTCTTGGGTCACGTAATCAATCAAGTCTGTGACCTGCAGAAGGTCATCCTCCTCCTCCCCTTCACCATTTACCGTCCCTCCGTTTGCACTGCCATTAGCACCCCTCTGTCCCGGTGGAGCAGCCCCACCATGAAGGCCCCCAGCACTGGCACCACCATTCACTGTGGTTGGAATGTAAGACTGTCCCATCTGCGAATGGGGGGCCTGTTTGGTAGTCCTCACTTTTTGGCTCACAGCCTCATCCCCGCTCAACCCCGACGCCGATTCATCCTGGTTCTCTTTATTTGAGTCCTGAAATCGCTCACTCTCATTTTCATCCGATTCCGTGCTCTCCCCAGCCATTTTTTTATAATCGATCCTTGTCGACAACTTGCGAAGAGAGGACCTCTGGAGCTCAATGCTCTTCTTCTTCTTCTTTTTCCTCCTTCCAACATCACTATCACTATCACTTTCAATTCTTTTCTTTGATTTCGTCTTCTCTTCCTCCTCCTCCTCTTCCTCTTCATCGTCATCACTATCGATGCGGAATTTCCTCTTTCGCTGAGTGTAATCCTCATTATCTGAAGACGATGACGGAGTAGGGGTTGGGGACTTGGCCACCTTTTTCCTCTTCTTTGAGCGACCCTCGTCGCTATCAGAGTATTCCCGGTATGAAATGACCTTTGCTGCAGCTTTCCGTCTCCCGCCTGACGTCCATTCATCCTGCTCAGAATCACTCCCTGTCAACACAAAAAATAAAATATCAAGCTCATTTCCATATTAATAATTGAAAATAAGAAGATCATGAGACAAAGGCCCTTGGACTTACGGTCCAATGATGAAATGGAAGGTTTATTTAAACTATTATCCATACCTTACATCTCGACAGCAGACTATGTTCAGCATCATCACTATCATCATCACCATCATTATCATCATCATCATCATCATCATCATCATCATCATCATCATCATCATCATCATCACCATCATCATCAGCATCATCATCATCATCATCATCATCATCATTATCATCCTCATCACCGTCACCATCATCATCACCATCACTATCAACATCATCACCATCATCATCATCACCATCACCATCATCATCATCATCATCATCATCATCATCATCGTCACCATCATCATCACCATCACTATCATCATCATCACCATCATTATCATCATCATCATCATCATCATCATCATCATCATCATCATCATCACCATCACTATCATCATCACCATCATTATTATCATCATCTCATTACCATTATCATCATTTCATTATTATTATCTCATTTCTTACCAGAGTAGCTCCCAGCTGAGCTTCCTGAATAATAGCTGCCTTCATTGTCATCTTCAGCGGAACTGTAATACCTCACTCTCTTCCTCCCTCGCTCGCTCTTCCTTCTCGGCATGTCAGCATATCGTCGACTTCTCCTGGAGCCTCCACGCCGTCTCGATGCGCGACGTCTTGAGGTCAAGAAGCTGTCATCACTTGCATCGGAGTAGTTACTCTCTTCTTCTGCCGACTCGCTATCATTTTCACTGTGGAAAGATTGGTTGAGCAGGGGAAAGTTAATTTGAGGAGTATAAAAGCACCAAAATAAATATTCATACAATCACTCTTGCTATTCTCTCATTACGTCTTTTCCTTTTCCAGCCCTATGTACAGGCACCTTGCATATGATCAAACTACAACAAAAACTTAGAGAACATGATATTTAGGATAATCTATGAAATTTCAAAATGCGATAAGACCCAAATTGGATGTTGTCCCATGTCAATATAGGTTAACAAACTACGAATCTGGGAAATCTTATTTCTTGAGAACATTTTCTTGCCCATTTGAAAGCTTTCATACTCCTCAAATACCACAATTAACGCATAAAAGAATCAATGGAGTTTACCACAGGGGTTTGCCGCTTCATATGTTAACAGACCTTAAAGGCATTGGCTAACTTTGTGAGTAGCTGATTTAAAAAATTCTCAAACTAAGATGAAACATGTGTATGAGTACTTGTATTTGTACTCAAAAACCCTGAAAATAACCATAATTTGGGATGAAAAAGTGTAATTTAGACGCACACGGCGATTTCATTATCTGTCGTCTCACAAGACAATCGCTAAGAGGACCACTTTGCTTGAATTTGAAAATGCTGTTATGTGCCTCCCGCCGCGTGATACGCCAATACACACAGTACGGTATGGTGAGTCATAGGCGCATGCGCACTCCTTATGTCTATTCTGTGCAACTGACCCTCGTATATTTTTCAAAAATTTTTCCCAGCTGAGCTTCCTGAATAATAGCTGCCTTCATTGTCATCTTCAGCAGAACTGTAATACCTCACTCTCTTCCTCCCTCGCTCGCTCTTCACATTTTTGATATTTAAAAATACTTCCTGTGAATATTATACTTTGAAACTTTCAGACTGGTATTTTTACACTATAACCCTTATGTTTATCCCATTTTCAAGTAACAAAACAAGATTTTTTAAAATCATAACAATGTTAACCAATGTCTTTAAGAGACCTACACTTTACCTTTCCAATTTGAAATCTTCACTGTTCTCATCCTCGCTAGACCAGTCCAGATCATTTAGTCGTCTCTTCTTCTTTCCTCTCCTCTCTCTCCGCCTTTCTTCAGCCTCTTCCTTCGCCTTCTCCTCCTCCTCCTCATCCTCTTCCTCCTCCGCTCCCATGATCGTGGACATGTCTTTCCCTCGGTTGACGCCCCATCGGGACTTGTACTCGTCCACTGCTGCTTGGCAGAAAGGAGGAAAACAACTGCCTTAAATCTTACAATGATGATGTAGTAATGAAAGCTACAGTAATCGAGAATGCAAGTGGTAATAGGCTCCAAGGCCTGAAAAGTTTTTGAGGGTTAAAATTATGTACGCGAAGCGGTCCAGGAGCTGTAGGGTTTCAGATGAAATCTGCCGCAAACTGAACCTATTGCAGGGATCATTTTTTCACACAAGTTCACTCCAAGTTTATAGGTAATTTTCATTTCATAGACGCTCTAAAAAATGGAAAAAGCAAGAATATTCAAGCCGTGTATAGCCACAACTCTGGCGTCCCTGAATAACAATAATATTGAATGATGATAACAGTGATGATGACATGGATGGCGATGGTGTCAATGATGGTGCTGATGATGGTGATAATGGTTAGGGTGATGATGATGGTGGTGATAATGGTATTGATGGTTTTGGTGGCGATGGCATGAAGGAGGTGGTGGTGATGATGATAATGTTAATGATGATGTTAATGGTGATGGTGTTGATGGTGATGGTGTGGAGGGTGGTGGTGGTGGTGGTGGTGGTGTTGTTGATGGAGATGGTGTTGATGATGGTGGTAGTGGTGGTGGTGATGATGGCAGTGATAATGGTGTTGATGGTGGTGGTGGTGGTGGCCACTGGTGGTAGTGGTGGTGGTGGTGTTGATGGTATGGTGATGGTGTTGATGGTAGTGATGGTGTTTGTTTGGTGGTGGTTTTGGTGGTGGTGGTGATGGTGGTGGTGTTGACGGTAGTAATGGTGTTGATGATGGTGGTGATGATAGTGGTAATGGCGGTTGTGGTAGTAATCATGGTGGTCATCATATAATCATCCATTTAAAGCAAATGAAATCTAAAACAACCCTGAATCTATTGCTGTGTTGCATCTTTTCAAATGGTGAACTCAAAGGCTGCTAGAAGTAAACAGTCATATCTAATTGATATATGTCTCTGCAAACCTAATCACAAACACATCCCTCTAAAACACTTAAGGATGTCCTTATCCAATGTAAACTCAAATAAAAGTGTTCCTAGCATTCTCAGAACATTTAATCATATTTTAATAACAAGAATCTAACCTTTTTTATGTTCCTCCACCTCCTCATTGATAGCTGACTTGATGGCGGAGTCAAATTCATTGAAGCTGTAGTCTATGGTCTTCCGCGATCTCTGTGGCCTTCGGCTCACGACCTCATAATCATCTTCATAGTCGGGCACAACAAAGTCACTCCGAGATCGACGAGACCTGCTCCTGTGTGATCTATGATGCCGTGAGCTCCGTGATCGTCGACTTCGCGAGCCATGTGATCGGCGTGATCTTGAGCCATGGGATCGGTGGTTGCGCTGGTCCTCATCGTATTCTATGGCTTCTTCATCTTCCTCCTCCTCCTCCTCCTCTTCTTCATAGTCATCCCGTCTTGATCGTTTCTTCTCAGCTCGCCTCTTTTTCTTTGCAACAACCATTGTTTCCTGGAGCAACGAATCACACACAGCTAATCAAGTAAACAAATATTCAACAAAGATGATGAGGCCCCTAAACACAATGCATAGTCGAAAGGAAGTCAGTGATAAACCAGTTTCATAACTCTTCATATGTTCATACTGATAAAAAATAATGCATATTATATTCGTATATCTTGTTTGAACTCTTAAAGGGTAAGTCCACCCTAGAAGTTTTACTATTTCAATAGGAGATAAATTTGAACAGCATTTTAAAAACAAGCCAATAGGAAGATTGTGTCTCGCCCACCCGTGGCTAAATAACACGAAAGTTTCCCCAAGTACATCCCTTGCCCTAACCAAGTTTGATGTCACAAGAAAGTCTTGCAGGTCGTAAAGTTTGACCTAAAATGACCTTTCACCTTACCATGTGACCTGACAGCACAATAGCATGAATGTACCCCTAGTGCATCTATCACCCAAATTTGGTTGCTATTGCAGCAACATGTGCCAAGTTATGCGTCATAAGAGAGTCTTGCAGGTAAACTTTAACGTTTGAAATACAAGAAATGACAGAGGAAAAGCAAATTCAAGAATTTGAAAACATCTGTAACATATGACCTCCAATGACCTTTCACCTTATCATGTGAAGTCCAACAGAATGATAACATGCACTTCCCCTTAGTGATCTGCAACCCAAGTTTGACTGAAAAGTGTGACACGGTTGCAAAGTTTTGTGTCATAAGAGAGTCTTGCACGTAAACTTTAACCGTTCAACGTTTGACCTGTAATGACCTTTGACCTGACCATGTGACCTCTGACTGGACCATAACATGCAGGTCCCCTTAGTGCATCTACAACCCAAGTTTGATAGATAAGTGTCACACGGTTGCAGAGTTTTGTGTCATAAGAGAGTCTTGCACGTAAACTTTAATGTTTGACCTGAAATGACCTTTGACCTGACCATGTGACCTATGACTGGACCATAACATGCAGGTCCCCTTAGTGCATCGACAACCCAAGTTTGATAGATAAGTGTCACACGGTTGCAGAGTTTTGAGTCATAAGAGAGTCTTGCACGTAAACTTCAACGTTTGACCTGAAATGACCTTTGACCTTACCATGTGACCTCTGACTGGACCATAACATGCAGGTCCCCTCAGTGCATCTACAACCCAAGTTTGGTTGAAAAGTGAGTCACGGTTGCAAAGTTATGTGTGATAAGAGAGTCTTGCACGTCAACTTTAACATTTGACCTGAAATGACCTTTGACCTTACCATGTGACCTCTGACTGGACAATAAGATGCAGGTCCCCTTAGTGCATCTACAACCCAAGTTTGATTGAACAGTGTCACACAGTTGCAGAGTTTTGTGTCATAAGAGAGTCTTGCACGTAAATTTTAACGTTTGACCTAAAATGACCTTTGACCTTACCATGTGACCTCTGACTAGAGCATAACATGCAGGTCCGCTTAGGGCATCTACAACCCAAGTTTGGTTGAAAAGTGAGTCACGGTTGCAGAGTTTTGTGTCATAAGAGAGTCTTGCACGTAAACTTTAATGTTTGACCTGAAATGACCTTTGACCTTACCATGTGACCTCTGACTGGACCATAACATGCAGGTCCCCTTAGTGCATCTACAACCCAAGTTTGGTTGAAAAGTGAGTCACGGTTGCCAAGTTATCTTTCATAACGTTTGTGACGGACGGACGGACGACGGACGGACGACGGACGGACGACGGACGGACGACGGACGGACGACATTTGGATCCCTTAGTCTCGCCTTCACCTCCGGTGGGCGAGACAAAAATGAGCAAAATCGGTCAATCGGTTTACATTTTCTAGTAAATTACTCTCGGCTCTGCAAATTGGCAACACTGATGACATCATATGCGAGCAGGTCTCCATTCACTTTGTACATGAATTTTCACATTTTCTCAATTTTCTTGAAAGTTACACATTTTCTTACCCCATAGTCAAAGTATGTTATGTAAAAAGCAATTCTTCTGAACATACATTGTCTATGGGGGGTTAGAAAATGTGTAACTCAAATTTATCTCCTTTTATTGAAACAGTGAAATTTCTAGGGTGGACTTTACCTTTAACCACTTTCCAATACTAAAAAAATTAAATACCACTAACTACAAATTTAATTCATCAAGGGACTATATAACAAGGTAGACATAACACAATGTGTTCAAGCCCTCAGACATGGTCCTGTGCGAGAAAACTGAAAAAATGAATGTCGTAAAGAGATCAAAAAAATGCATCTCCTCCATTACCTTGCGTAACCTTTCAGAGATTTAACAAATTCAAATACTGTTCTTAAACAAGGAATAATACAGGAGAACCTGATGGAGTAATGGAGTGATAGTTTTGTCCGTCTGTGACAATGGTAATTTTATGGAGTCCAGTAGACAACCAGGACAACCAAAGTTCATCGAATTTCAAATCCTTCAATGATAACCTTCAAAATGAAACGTAAAATAGCTCGCCATGATTCATCACTGTTTTTTTTTACAGGTCTTCAAACTTTCAAAATTTGTCAAATGTCTGATCAGGCTCAGGAGCCAAAAACTTGACAACAAGTGATGACACAGCAAATCATACAGAGCAATTTAACCCATTCATGACAGAGGTCCACATTTTGTGGTTTGGCCTAATATCTTTTGATGTAAAGCCCTAAGAATCATACCAAATACATGAGCAGAAAGAGCAAAAAATTCTACACAAACTGTGTCCATTTTGGTTGCGTCAATATTCGTTGTTTGATGCTGAAAATTTTTAAAAGAAAATAAACATTAAAATCCTTAAATTGGCAATGTGATAGAAAGTTTAAAATCCTGTCATGAATGGGTTAATCATTCACAGTACAACTGATCAAGTGATGACAGCTCCTGTACTTACATCTGGCAATATGTTGATGGCACACACATCTGTATATTTGTATTTCAGCTTTCTTTCATCCCTGTATGTTACATAAAAATGATTGTTACATTATTATTTTCAAAATGGAAAAAGTGAGCAAATGATCTCATCTCAAATTTAAAGGAATTCCAAATATAGTGATTTAGCAATCATTTCTAATTTTAACCTACTTGGATAATAAAAACTTACAACAACTGAGCAAATAACATGATACCAATACCAACACCAACAACACCACCAATACCACTACCACTACTAATAACAACACTAATAACAATGTTTCTTATAAAGTGCTTTAACAGTCTAAACTGACCAAAGCGCCTATTATTTCCCCAGTCACCGGATTAAAATAAGAGCTGAAAAACGAATTTGAGCATTACGGTGATTAAATCTTTTTATTGCTTTTTGTGAACAAAAACAAAAACAAACAAAACAAGCTAAAAATAAAAAGCTCTTTGGAATGCGTCTGAGTATCATTATTTTGATTTCTATATCATTTAGGCTTTTGTTAATTACAGCAAACTACTTCTCTGAACCTACCCGGGGTAATAATATTTCCGTAAAGCACTTAGAGACACCCAAGATGTATTAAGCGCTAAATAAATCCAGAACATTATTATTGAATTGAATTGAATTGAATTGAAAATGGTTTTATTAAAAAACATCATACTTTGCAGCAAAATTAATTGCTGAATTGTGCATGATATACAAATTAAAAATAACTGTAAAGGTACTTATTATCTAAAAACATTAAAATAACATGGACGTGAATTATAGTATGAATAGCAATTACTCTTCCACAAATATGCAAGAAGGGGATAGTGATACAGACTGGTCAGAAGAGAGAAAGAAAATTAGAGAAAGAGAGAGACAGAGAGAGAGAGAAGGACAAAAAAGAAAGGAATAGAGAGAGAGAGAGAGAGAGAGGGGGGGGAGAAAGAGAGGATGAGTTTAACAACTTCAACAGTTCAATCTACGGATTAATTGCATGATCAGAAAAGGTACAACGAAGCAACTTTGTGATACAATACTTGAATGTTTACATTCAAGTATTGTATTTTATTACTAATATTATCTACCCATGAATATGTAATTTCTTTCTACCTTCTTGCTATCCTGTCCTTCTTTTTCAAGTCAGCATCAAGTTCCTCCAGCTTTGTTTGTAGATTAACAATCAGTTCTTCCTGGAGGGTCATACAAAGAGAGAAGACAATGCACTTTCTTTGAAATCAGAATGGATTTTTTTTTCATTAAAAAATACTGGAAAAACCCATCAATGCTAAATCAATTAGAAAAAATTTGTGAGTCTGCTTAGTGATAGAAAGTTAAGTGAATGAAACACTAAACAACAAAGCTCACATATAAACACTGACAGCGACAAATTCTGATTCATATGCATTACATTACATACAAGACCAATCTAGCCCCCCCCCCCCCACCATGTCTCTCTTATTCTACACTTGGCTAAAAGCCATTATCATCTATTGCAGATCTATCAACAAGACCAAACTAGCCCCCCCCCCCCCCCCCTCCACCCACCATGTCTCTCTTATTCTACACTTGGCCAATGGCCATTATCATCTATTCCAGATCCAACAACAAGCATACTGTACACGTGGGCCATATGCCCACTGCCAACATACAAAATACTAATGACAGATGAGACTTTATTGCCCTGGGGAGTGTTTCACAAAGATTTAAGTCTGACTAAAAATCGCACTTTAATTCCCATTTGCATGTGGTATATAACGCATCACCTCATTGGTCAGATCATGCACAAGGGGCGTGCACTACCGCGTATCCATCAATGAGATTACGCGTTAAATAACATGTGCGCATTGGCGCCTAAGCATGACTTTAAGTCACACTTAAATATTTGTGAAACACCACCCAGGAGTCACATAAACATCCGACTTCACAAAGGAGGTTTAAACCTCCATAAGTGTATTGACCCATTCGTGACATAGGTCCACATTTTGTGGTTTGGCCTAATATCTTTTGATGCAAAGCCCTAAAAATCATACCAAATACATGAGCAGAAAGAGCAAAAAATTCTACACAAACTGTGCCCATTTTGGTTGCGTCAGTATTCGTTGTTTGATGCTGAAAATTTTTAAAAGGAAAATAAGCATTAAAATCCTTAAATTGGCAATGTGATAGAAGGTTTAAAATCACCATTTTCCCCTGCAAATTGGCAACTTTTTGTTTTCTCATCATAATTTCTGTCAATTTATATTAATTTCAGATAGATGACGTTTTACAAGAAAAATGTAGCAATAAAATAAAAATGTTGGTGTTGCCAATTTGAAGAAAAAAAGCTGATCAAATTAGGCTTTACATAATTCCTGTCACGAATGGGTTAAAATAAGTGTAAATAAGTGCATTGCCTACGCGCACACTTTAAGAAAAAACGACTGGACCGGATTCTGTGCACACGAACACTTACATGTAAAAAACCCAGATGATTTAAACCACCCCATGATTTAAACTTTCATGAATTAGGGCCATTTTCGTGACCCCCTTGTAAAAGCTAGTGTGCATTATTTTTGTCTTGTAACTCACAAATTCACATTTGGGCAGTGGAACATACATGTACTAATACTTTGTACAAAATACTAATGATAGACAAGACCCTACTGCCAAAAAAACATGAATTAACAACTGCCTTAAAATTAGTGTGTATTATTTTTGTCTTGTAACTCACATGTTCACACTGTGGGCACTGCCAACAAACTTATGGTCAATTACACTTGGGAAGCACAAAATTAGCTAATTTCAGATTTATAGTAAAACAATCACATTGATAGTCCTGAATAGTCAAATCCTTCAGCTACAAATAAAAATTCCACCATCTTAATTATTAGTGGTATAATGCATGTTTCATTTTTCATCAACACAACACTTTTTCATTATTTGAAAGTGACACCATTTTCTTGTAATTCCATTACAGAGGGACATATACCATGATATCATGAATCTAAGTAAAAAATTGTTGTACTGAAATAGTTCAGGTGAAAGAATGAGTATATTTGCAGAGTATTAAATGGTGAGAAGGGGGGGGGGGGGCAGAGTATAAAATTAGCACACAAACTCTGAAAAATGTGAGCTACAAATCTCTGACTTGTAATTCCATACCCATGGAATTGCCCTTATACTTCATACAAAATACTAATGATAACTGAGACTACTGGCCGACACATAAATTCATAACCCTCTTAAAACTAGTGTGCATAATTCGGTCTTGTAACTCACATGTTCACACTTTGGGCAGTACCAGTTTCCATCTGGGATGGCCATGAGGGGTGGACGTAAACACGCAGTATGAAATCCAGAGTCACACTTATCACACAGCAGAATCTAAAGAAAAAGGTGAACAGTCACATAAATTTAAGAAAAACCAGTTAAATTGTTAAATTGTTAAATGGTGGGTTATTTTTAACTGACTGCTAAGAAAGCATGTGTATGCTTGTTAGTAAGCAACCAGAGGACCGACGGCTTTAAGTCCCCTCCGAAGGACTTGGTAATGAGGATTAATACCTTACCAAAGGGCATTAGCGCATCCGCTTGGTTTCGAAACCGGGTACTCCCGGTTACGAAACCACTGCTCTACCACTGAGCCACAGCGCCTCCTCAGCGCCTCCTTACCAGCAATATCCAGCAGAAAAAAAAATAATAATCATGAGAGGTCAACATAGACATGCTGTATGATATCAGAGTCAAACTTATCACACAAGAAAATCTCACCGTAAATAACAATGGGAATGAAAATTAATAGATGAAAATGCCACTAAACATTTCAGGATATTAGCAATATCCAGCAGAAAAGAAGAATTCATCTCCTTATATTCAATAAACAGATTTTCATGAAAATTAGGGGGAACACATAAAACTCCTATGGGCCAATAAGATAATGAATACTGTAAGTATCTAGTACAATTTCCTGTCCCTCACTATTGTTTTAATTTGGCTTTTTTTGTATGTTTGTCAATGATTTTGAGGTTAATCCATAGCAGTACAGAGTTTCCTGAAGGTCTACATTAATCTTCTTTCACTCCTCAAATGGGCAACAATTATTTTTTCCCACTCCTCCAGTTTTAAAAAAACTATAGTTTGAAAAATGAGATGGAGGAGATAAATTAACAAATTCAACCTAAAACCACCAATTCGCACATGGAAATATAGATGAAACATTTTACACCGCATTGCCAATTTAGAGTTTTTAAAGATTAGCTACAATAAAATCTCTCTTATGCAGAAACAGCACCTTGTACTGAATTAAGAATAAACTCAACATTTTCATCATTCTGGGTCAAAAGATACTGCAAGTATCACTAAATGGAAACAAAACATGTATTCACAAAGTTACACGTTTGTTCGTGAATATCAAATTCAAGTATGTTGTTTCAACTTTCGGAAAAGAAATTGTTTAAAAATAATTCAATACTAGCATTCATACAGTCAAACCTGCTTCAGTGACCACCTGTACAGAAAGACCACCTGTATATAAAGACCTTGCTCATAAAGACACTCTTCTTGTCTCCCTTGGGCGGTCTTTATGTATGGGTTTCACTGTACAGTGATTCCTTTAATACATGTTTCAATGGGAAAAACAATTTCAGAGAAACAAAAATTGTGGTCTTTGCACACAGGTGGTCTTTCTATACAGGTGGTCACTCAAGCATTTTGGACTGTACTTTGAATCATGATAGTGATAATTACCCAACGTGGATGGTTGTACAGTCCACATTTACAGCAGGGTGTGTCATCATTTTCTTCAGAGATCCAATCACTGTCATCGTCCATTTTATGTTTCTTCTTCCCTCCATCCCCGTCTTCTTCGTCCTTATCCATTTCTACTATCTTTGAGACGGCTTTCTGTGATGCCTTCCGCTTCGGAGTGTACCGAAGCCGTCTCTTCTTGCGTTTCTTCTTCGCTGTTCGCACTCCTTTCTTTTTTTGAACTTTCTTTCTGCCATACTCGTCATCGTCATCATCATCATTGTCACTTTCTTCCTCCTCATCCTCCTCGTCCTCTTCCTCGTCTTCCATGATTTCTTTGGAAAATCTTGTCTTCTTGTTTTCCTTCTCTTCGTCATCCTCCTGGCTTAAACCTTCATCCTGACTCGTCTTCTCATCCTGACTTGAAAATTCAACTTTCTTTCTTGGTCTTCCTCTTTTCTTTGGGGCTGGTTTGGGTTTCTTAACCTCTGCTTCTTCCTCCTTCTGCTGCTTGGCTCTCCTTGGCCTAAGAGAGCGCAGTCCTTCCTGCTGCTCCTGTTGTGTTTCTTCCACTGAGCCTTCTTTCTCTTTCTCAACAGTGTCATCCTTCTCAACAGTGTCATCCTTCTCAACAGTGTCATCCTTCTCCACAGTATCCTCCTCCTTTTCTTCATCTCCTTCTTTCGTGCACTTCTCCTTTTCCCTGTCACTGCTCTCTACTTCTCCTTTCAAACCTTCTTCAGTCGGTGCATCAGTCTCCTTTGATTCAGTCCCGTCTGCTGTAACATCCTCCTCCATCTTGGGATCTTCCTCTTTCGATCGTTCACTCCTTTCCTTTCCATCTGTTTGGTCTTTCAAATCAGTTTCTTCTGTGCATTTGGACTTCTCCTGTACCTCATTGCTTTTCTCATGCTGTTCTACACCCGACTCTTTCTCGTCTTCTCTCAAACAATTCTGATCTTGCTCATTTGTGGGGGTTCTCCTGTCAGCCTTCTCTTGACCATCATCCACTTCTGCTCCCTTGCTATCTTGCTCCTTCTCTTTCACACCATCCAGTTTCCTTGATTCTTCACCTTCTGTCTTCTCAACGATTACTTCAGCAGTACCCTTATTTTCAGCCTCCTCTTGCAAATCAGTCCCTTTACATGCCTCAGTGTCCCTATCTGACTCCAGTTTATCTCCCAATATTTCAGTCCTACATGTGCTCACAGCACTTTCCACTTCCGTTTTCTGTTCTTTCTCCTTTGCATCTGGCGAGGTTGTTTTGTCCAAGACTTCTGCACGTGCTGAACTTTCTCCCTCTTTTTGTGAGGCCTCTTGAGATTGCACTGCCTTTCCTAACGCCGAGTTGTTTTCTTTGTGCTTTGCCTCATCCTCCTCTATTTTCCTACCCTCAAAAACACTTTGTGAGTCACTCTCTCTAGCCTTCATGTCCTTCAATCCTACATCATCTTTAAAGTGTGTTTGTTCAGCCACTTTCTCTGTCCCTTCTGACCCTCCTACAAGCTTCACAACTTGTGCCTGACCGTCTTTAGGCTGTGAATCTACCCCAGGATATGTTGCTCCCACCTCCTTCTCTTTCTTTTCCTTTTCTCTCTCAAGCTGGGTGGGTGTTGTCTCCCAAGGCCTCATGAACAAACTAGTGGTGGGTGTTCTTGCCCTTGGTGATGCCTGACTAGGGATCAGAGATGGAGTCGACAGTGCAGCCATCGGTTCCGCAGCAAGGGTCTTTGCTGGTGTGACAGTCACTGCAGGAGCACTGGGTGATGTCAGCTCTGGTGCAGAAGACGGTCTGGGTGTCCTCTCAGAAGCTTCCTCAGTTGCCTTTGGCTCTGATACAGTTTTTGACTCTGGTAAATCTTTAGAGGTTGTACAACCTTCAGGTCTGTCCTGCTGACTATCTTTAGTCATATCATTACTACCAATGTCTTTAGGTTTTTCTTTCTCCCTCTCGCAGCTATTGTCTTTACCAGATACCTCTTCTTGTGACTTTTTCCAACTATCAGCTGATTCATTCCCACTCAATTTGTTTGATTCTCCCGATTCTCCAGGGCCCTCTTCTCCTGAAGCCACCTTCACATCTCCATCCTTCCTAACACCATCAAACTCTTTCCCTTCCTTGTCCTTCTGGACCGTTGCTTCACTCTCTGATGCGATCAACGCTGAAACTGGCAAGTATCCTTTGCCATGATCGCCAACTTTCACAATCACTGAGCCTCTGTAGGGAGGAGCTTCCTGCTTCACTTTTACTTCTTCCTTTTTAACACCGACCAATCTTTCATCAACATCCATCTTTTCTTCTGAGTCCTTCTTAGCAGTCTCCTCAGCTTTGATCTTTGTATCCTCTTCAGATTTCAAATTAAGACAGTCACTTTTTGTTTCAGAATCCTCCGTTTCCATTTCTGTTTTCACTTCCGGCTCTTTAGCTTTAGAGTCACTGGATTCCATGGGCTCCTCTTTTATTTCATCTACCCTATCGTCAACTTTTTCCTTCTCCTCATCCTTCTCTCCATCGGTGGTATCTGTTTGTTCCTCCTTCACTGTGGTATTCGATGCCTCTGACTTCACTGTCACTTGCGGTATCACTTCAGCCTCCATTGTTGTTTCAGATTTTACACCATCCGAGTCGGTTTCCTTCTTAAATGACAACTTCAGACGGAGTTTGGCAACTGGCAAACAATATACGCGAAAAACAAAATTACAAACTGTATCAACAACAACAAAATTTGTACTGATCCAACCCTAGGGGCAAGAGGAAATGTCAAATAAACATATCATTATCATTTATCAATAAGTTATACTGGGCATCATTCAAGACTAGATGTTCCATAAAATTAACATTTGATGACAAATTACTAAAAAACTCTTTGAAATAATGTACCAGCATTAAATTTTGGATAGATTTGTTAATTTTTTCTCCTGCATATTCAATGTACGTTATTTTTTATTTTATTTATTATTTTTATTCTTTTTTTTTTTTTTGGGGGGGGGGGGTCTTGCAAAATCAATATTTTAACCTTCCAAAATTTACGCTGAAATTCACCAGAAAACATGATCTAAAGCATTATCTCTTTATGCAAGGCAGACAATACGAGACTATGTTCAATCAGTTTCATGCCAAATTTCTTTTTGTTACCAAAACTGTACATGAGCTTTAATGCCATTCTGGCTTTCAACCGACACGATATAAATTACGAGTTCTTTGGATTTCTTACTTTCTTCCTTGATGTCAAGATCAGTCTCCTCCTCGTTGGTCACCGATGTTGTGGTCGACTCCGAGTCGTCTGTCTTGAGTTCTAAAGCGGTCAGCTTGTTTGTGCCTTTTCTCAGCACAGCAAGAAGGCCGGCCAGATCATCTCGATCCCTAAATAGATAAGAATATCCAAGTTCAGTGAAAGATTACTCAAAGGAGAAGAGATAAACAGAGGAAGGCCATTTCTAAGAGGTCAAAGGCCTTTATTCAAAGGTTCTTTGAGTGATCATTTCCCTAGGAAAAACTGCTGAAGGGGAAAACAAAATATCTGGGCCACTATTCAATTCAATACTTAAGTCAGAAATATGAGCATTTTTCTTAGTTTTTTTACTTAGATAAAATACTTAGCAACATTTGGTATTCAATTCAATACTTTGGCTCAGTATTTTACTCTCAATCTAAGACACCTACCTAGGAGACTTAAGCCAATTTTTTTGAGGCCTTGACTGGCAGGCATAGGTTTTTATACGCAGTCATCATGAGCTGCGCAGAATTATAACATAGCGTATTTGAGCGTATTTGATGCGGCATGTTAATTGCCCATTGAAAATATGACGTCATAGTACTTATCAGCAAGAATTTGGGCTTTAAGTTGGCTTGCTAAAGTAATATTCAAAGTATAAAATTGAATATGACTTAAGCAAATTTCTTAGCCAAGTCAAATACTTAGTAAAAGTTTTACTTAATCCAACTATTGAATTGAATACCAGCCCAGGTCTTCATACACAGCTGGTTTACACTGTATGTCCCTAAAGCAGGTTTGACTGTAAATAAAAAAAAAAACAAGTTAAAAAAATCAAATCACCTATTTCTTTGTCAGACTGCCATCAGATTTACTTGTCAGTTTTGTTGCAGTAAAATTAAAAGACAAAAATCGAACTTTTTTCACTTTCTAGCAGTAAATCACTGTCCACTCCTGCATTTTTCTTTTTTTCACTTTTGGCTCACCATTAAAAATTGGAGTTCTGGGAAAAGTGAAATACCATTTGTAAGCTTTCTTATTCTTTTCCGGTCAGTTAGGAAGAATTTCATTACAAAACAGTTCCCCCCAAAAGGACTGCCCTTCAAATGCCCTTACATTTGAAATATGATTAGAAATATCTGAAGTGTTCTGGCCAAGCATTCATGCCAGCTTTGTGTGAGGTCCCAAATAAGTTTGTTTTGTTTCTGTGACAATGCAAGTGCCCTAGGGAGAAAATGGATAAATTTCATAAAAATTCAATAATCTCACACTTGACGCCTGTGTTTATGTATACAAAAGTAATATAATTTTCCAAATTGCTTTGAAACAGTTTCTTTCGAACCGGAATCATATGACCAGGGGAATGTTTCATAAAGCTGTTCGTAAAGTTATGCATGACTTTACGAACAACTTGAATATGAAGTAGCCAAATGGGATGCCAAAAATTTTTCCTGACGTTTTAACAAAGTGTGACTGCATTTGCCATAATCTCAATCAAATTGTGGTAAAAAATATAATTCGCAATAAAAATGTTTGTAAACAATAGTAATGTTAATCTACATCTGCATATTTCATCTTTAGCTGGTGCAATTTATAGTGATTGAGAATCCTATTTGGCTTGGCATATTCAAGTTGTTCGTGAAGTCATTCGTAACTTTCTGAACAGCTTTATGAGACATCCCCCCTGAACTCTGATTTATATTTAAAAGGATAGATATCATAAGTTATGAAAGACACAGAATCAAGTAAGGGTTTCTAATTTCTGATAAGACTTACTGTGATACCATCTGCCAAGTAGAGTTGTCTATGTCATCTTGCTCTTCTCTGTACACTCTGATGTTAGCATCATGATCCTGAAAGAGATTTACAATATGAAACAATCACCTCAAGTCTTTAACCCAATCAGATATTAAAGTATTCTATCCTGTTTTCTAATAACATTATAACATTATGTGCATCTACATAACAAACCTCTGAAGTCTTCAAAATTCTTACCAAGTAATCTTTTCAGCTCATTTTTTTAACTTCCTGTTCATTTTCTCTATTCCACTTACACCCTTTATTTCTCTTACATTTTGCCTCACTTATTTTTCCTTTCTTCCAAGATTATCATTAACTTTATTCTTCTTATCTAATTTACATTCTCGAAAATCATGATAGTATACAAATATTGACTGCTTTAAGGGGCATGGTTGGAACTATAGCCCAAGGTGATCTCGAAACTGTACTATGTCCCGAGATGAAGTTGAGGGGCATAGTACAGTCTCGAGATCACCGAGGAGCTATAGTTTTAACCATGACCTGAAAAATAAGCAGTCAATATTTGTTTTTTATACTGCATCCCACTTAATTTATGCTAAATTAAGGCATCAAAATGAAGTTGTCGTGCTACCGGTCAGAGAAATTGAAGTAATTAAATTTTCACAATGTGCAAATATATAGATACGCGCGTAAGATACTTACGCGCATCTTACCCGGCCTACTTCTCTAGAGCTAGCGCGTAACAAACCATGTACTTATGTATTGTACACGAAAGTTGAACTATCATGCCCAATCAATAGTTTTTTCACTATATGTCCGGCAGTCAGCTAGCGGTTTCCATGAATGCCTCTTTGACCAATCAGAGGCCTAGAATCTTAGTATAGTGTATATAATAAGTTATATTTTCCATCTTGATCACTGGTAATTTTCAAGAAAAAGCACTACACAATAACACTTTCAAGTTAATTCAGATTATGGTACACATACTAATAATAAAGAAGATTTACAGTTGGGTCCAGAAGTTTACATACGCCTAGCCAATTTCACACAAAATGTTCACTTGCCAAAATCAGAAAATATACTGTATCTTCAGAAATATTTGTGCTATCATAACACATTTGGTATTAAACAAAAGAGCTTATCATCCTCTTTCAAATGACTTATATCTCACTAAGTCTACAGTATATCTCAGTATGATTTTCTTCCAAATACCTGATATTTGGGAAAAATTTCATATTGATTTATACCAAAACATTTCATTTTTTTTCTCACATCTCCTCCCCAAGAGCATTTCAGCTATGATATTTTGTGTAAACTTAGATGAATGGAACAAATATGAGTGATAAGAGGGTGAAATTATACTGGTTTTAAGAAATAATAAGCAAAAATATAAATTGTTTTTAATCCAAGATGACGTCAAATTTCGCCCAAATTTTGCCAGAAGTTTATTTTCAAAGAAAATCGCACTTGAATGCATTTCAGTCCTTATGGCATGCCAGTCAATAGTTAGAGCATGATAAGCTCTCTCAGGTGATATCATAATTTGTCATCATAGCACAAATATATCCGGAGATGGTGTAGATTTTTATGACTTTTGTCAAGTGAACATTTTTGAGTGGAATAGCCAAGGTGTATGTAAACTTTTGGTCCTCAATGGTATAGCCATCATTTCAAGCCTTTCAAAGTGGTTTTTTGAAAAATAACATGTCATTTTTATTCATTTCTGTTCCATTCATCTAAATTTACGGCAAGAAGGCAAATTTGAAATGCTTTTGGTAAGGAAAAGTGAGCAAATATTAGTTTTATGACTGACATGATTTTTTGCCCAAATATTAGGTTTTTAGAAGAAAATCTAACTGAGATATATCCTTCAGCACCAATGAGATACCAGTCAGATGAAAGAGCATGATAAGCTCTTTTGTTTGGTACCTAATTTGTTATGGTGGCAGAAATATTTCTGAAGATACAGCAGATTTTCTGATTTTGGCAAGTGAACATTTTGTGTGAAATTGGCTAGGTGTACATGTATGTAAACTTCTGGCCCCAACTGTACTTTTTAACAAACAGTAGATGATTCAAAGATTATCATGCCTATACAAAGATTAACAAAGCAGATCCAGAACAAAAGAAGAAATACCTTTTGAAACCAATAGACGAGTCCCATTTTATCACGTCCAATTGGCTGTATTCTCAACGTCTCTGGTTCCATCTCATTCACGGCGACCTTGAACTTGGACTTTGACTCGTCAAATTGGCTATCGCATAGAAACTGTTGAGGATGAAACAAGAGCAACTAACAGTTATGTCTTTTAAAGTCAATAACACAGTATTTTACAGAGCTACTAAATTGTCTTAATACTAAAAATTAAAGTTCTTCCATTGATTTTACAGCTAATATGAACTTGGACTTTTGACTCATCCAATTGGCTGTGGCATACTGGTAGAAACTGTTCAAGATAAAACAAGAGCAACTAACAGCTATGTATTTTTAAGTCAGTAACACAGTATTTTACAGAACTACTAAATTGTCTGAATACTTAAAATGAAAGTACTTCCACCTCGTTTACAGCTAACATGAACTTGGACTTTTGACTCATCATATTGGCTATTTCATAGAAACAACTGTTGAAGACAAAGCAAGAGAAATATCTATATCCTTTTTTTAAGGTCCACATCATAATTGTACTTTACACTATTGTCAACTTCATCCGAGTACTAAAAGCGGAAGTTTTTCCATCTCATCCACAATGATCTGGAAATTGGGTTTTAACCCCCCCCCCCCCCTGGCTTACACACTGAACTGTAAACCCATTCGTGACAGGAATTATTTAAAGCCTAATTTGATCAGCTTTTATTCTTCAAATTAGCAACACCAACATTTTTATTTTATTGCTACATTTTTCTTATAAAACATCATGTATCTGAAATGAATATAAATTGACAGAAATTATGATGAGAAGTCAAAAAGTTGCCAATTTGCAGGGAAAAACTGTGATTTTAAACTTTCTATAACATTGCTAATTTAAGGATTTTAATGCTTATTTTCCTTTAAAAAAATTTTCAGCATCAAACAACGAATATTGACGCAACCAAAATAGGCAAAGTTTGCGTAGAATTTTCATCATAATTTCTGTCAATTTATATTCATTTCAGATACATGACGTTTTATAAGAAAAATAAAATAAAAATGTTGGTGTTGCCAATTTGAAGAATAAAAGCTGATCAAATTAGGCTTTAAATAATTCCTGTCACGAATGGGTTAAAGATAAGCAGAGTATAGTAACATCCGATGTTGGGTCCTCTCTATAACATAGCCAACGAAACGTTGCAGTTTAACTTTACTTTTGCCTATTTAAAACAAGGATTGTTTAATCTCATCCACAGATAACTTGATCCTTGTCTTTTTGCTAGTTTCATGCACATCCTTTTTAATTTGGGAAATCGCTTAGAGTATGACTGTACTGTTTTACTTGATGGAGGCCTGAATGAATGTAGTCTCACCTTCAGGAGACCGAGCTTTGTTTCTGTTTTACTCTGTGTGTACCCTAGGGTATCCACCTCCCATGCAGCCATTCCAGAATAGTAGCGGCTTATCTATAGGAAGAAAAAAATAAATAAGAGGGTTCACAATGAAAGCAAGTATACATCTTGGCCCCGTTTCATAAAACTTGCTATCAATAACAAGTTGCAATAACCGTTATAGGCTACTGAAATCCTTGTATCTGAATGGCCGAGAGCAAACTTGTCACAGAAATGTGGCAGTTGTTACTGATAAAACGTTTTATGAAACGGAAATAGGATAATCAACAATATGACATTATCAAAATTGTGACAGGAAAATTTTCAAAAACTTTAGCCGATACTTCAGAATGTTTTGAGGCAGGCAATTTTCTGGAGGAAATTATAATTTCATCTGAAACGAATGACTATTGAGGGTAAGAAGAAGAAAATGAAGGAGATAAAGAAGGAGGAAGAGAAGACAAAATATAAAAAAAAAAAGAAAGGAAGACAAATGCAGAAGAGGAGAGGAAAAAGAAGAAAACATGACTAGAGAAAGAAGAGAAGAAGCAGAAGCAGAAGAAGACATGGAAATGATTTCATTCATCCAGAAACATCAGTTTTAGATATAGCTTCAATCCATTCAATTAAAACCTTTACAAATCAATAAAACAAGCACAGAGCACATGTCCTTCTTGTTGACTCTCTTAATCCTCACCTTCACTAAATGTCTTTCCCATTTATCGGCATTCACATTTTTCACAAGTCGACGCATCAACTTGAGGATCATCTCTTTCAAAATGGGAACCTCTGGAAAAGAGAATTTGAGAGGTTGAAAACTTGAGACATTTTATTAATTAACATTACAGGTAAATACAACATTTATATTAAAAGAAAGATGCTCCGAAGGAAAGCTGGATAAATTGGATTTTTCAGCCAATGGAGAAACAGGTTATTTTTTCAAAAGCATGTTTATTTGACAATAATGCCAAATTGTATTATTGTTACGGCTCATCCAAATGCAGTGGCAGTCAGCATTCTTTGACTACACTCTACACGCTTCAGCCCTGAGAACAATGTATGGTCCAGTGATCCCACTGTTCTGAGCTAGAGTGTTAGAACGTAGTCATAGAATGCTGACTGGGTCTGTACTAGTAAGAGGGAAACTGTGGCGTGGGGGATTTCCGATGGGGGTAACTTTTCAGTGCATTGTATACACACAAGTAAATGAGCATGTCACATTTTATGTGCACTTCTTTGTTGCGTCATTGCCATTATATTCATTCTGTAAACAGAAAATGTGATTAAAAAATAATCCCCCCTCCTCCCCCTCCCCCCCCCCCCCCAAGCAACCCATGCCATGGTTTCCCCTCCTCCTCAAAAGTCAACTGTGCTGTGCTGTGGACTAGATTAGACTCAATTAGTTACCAAAACTTTCTAAACTTTCTCACATTTACAGAAAATCTTCAGGCAACATGAAATGGTAATCCAGGTACATCCATGCATCAATCTAATGCCATGGCTAAATGCTGAATCGATGCACAGATTCAACATAGGTTTAACACAGCACACAGGCACAGACACAGTGCAGTCGACATGACACAGTCCCACTCGTTTCACGTCAGAATCACCAACTATTTTCTATTATACAGGAAAATTTCTTCATGATCGTTCCTTACCAACTTTTGTTTCTTCGATCGCTTCTTGTAATTCAGGTATTGTGAGGTCGGGGAGCTGTAACATCTCGCCGTAACGCTCCAAAAAGGAGCAAATTACGGCGAAATCGGGAAACTTATGCACTGACGCCATTGCTCTTCGTACCCGAGCTTGTTAAATCTATTGTGCATGTTTATTAGAGAATTAGTCTTTTTGACAGTCAAATTAGTGTCAAAAAGCATACATGTTTTATTCAAATACTAATATTTAGTATAAACACAATATCAAATTTTAATTCAAAATTAAAATATTTTATTGATGACTTTAAACTTCAAATTTATGAAAATAAAAATGGTAACTTTTATAAATATTTAAAAAAACACTTCACAAATATGCGAGCGGCTATCATTTCTGTGGTCTTTTTGCAAGACTTAACGCACGTTTTTGAGATCGAGGACAGGGAACTTTATACCGACATCTTCAGTAGACAGCTAAACATACAGCTAAAGGACATTGGCGGTTCGGGGATGGGTGGGGATGGGGTGGATTGAGACTGAAATTGATTTTAGAAAAATTTTGATGTGTGAATGGCCCATTCATTCTATATCACCCGGCCTTCAGAATCACAAATCAACCGGCCATTGAGTATAAACTGTATAAACTATTTTTCGGCAGTGCTATTAGGAAAATGTTGTGTTTCCATTTACACAAACTTTGGATCCTGAAAGGCCACAAGCACCAGAAAAAACAACAACAAACAAACAAACAAACAAACAAACAAACAAAAAAACAACAAAAAAAGCCCACAGAAGCAAGCCCATGTACAATGAGTCCCACTTTATTTTCTTTTAAGAGGTTTTCAGACCCCCCCCCCCCCCGGCACATGGCAGGGGACAAAGGCGTAGGTAACGTGGGGATGGGGGATGCATCCCCCCACACTCTTTGAAGTGGATGTATATACGTGTGTATATGAATAGGCCAATGCCTCAATGGGGGAATCGTCCCCCAGGTATGAGGACCTAAGCTAGCTGTCTATATACGCTAATGGCGGGGGGGGGGGGGGGGGGGCTGACACTGGGCAGGGTCCAGTGGGCAGCTGAGCCTCCTGAAGCCGTTTTTGCGAGTCTGTGGGCAATTTTGGGATCTTTTTTTTTATTTTTAATTTTGATTATCTTTTTAAATTTTTAACCAAAACTGTGGGGGCTGCACCCCCAGCCCCCACTTCTGCGTCCCCTGAATAGCAATTGCTTCATATGAGGATTATTATATTATTGTATTGTAATCATTATTATCACATAACTATTATTCTTATTCTGATTATCATTTCTTTTGTTTGATCATACCTAATATGGTAAGCACTATATAGGTACCAATCCTGCAGACGCAAGCTGAAACCCTAATCCTAATCCTAACCCTAATCCTAACCATAACCGTAACCATAACCCTAACCCTAACCCTAACCCTAACCCTAATCCTAACCCTAATCCTAATCCTAATCCTATGAATATTTAAGAATATTTATGAGCTTGCGTCTGCAGGATTGGTACCTATTTAGTGCTTACCACATAATATATTCACTTTATTTCATATGTGCTTAAAAAAAAAAGAAATTATGAAATATATTATGACAGTATTATTACTGCAGCTCTATGTGACTCTGATTGTTGTTGTTGTTGTTGCTGATGTTATTATTATCCTTCATCTTCATCAGTATACTACTTCTGCTACTACTATTATACTGCTAATCCTACTATACTGTAAAATGAATAATTATAAAATTGATAATGACAATAACAGTAAAGATAATAGTAATGATAATGATAACAATGATAATGATGATAATGATGATAATAATTATAACAATTATAAATGAATAATAAGAATAATCATCATCATCATCATCTTCATCATCATTAGCCTATTATCATCATCATCATAAGTGAGAGACAGACAAACTTAATTTTAAGACTCGAGTCATTGCCATTTCATTCATTTGGAGTATACTTGGAGAACTACGCGATAAATATATTTTTATATTCTTTGTGTTGTTTTGTTTTAATTGTCTCTATTAATTAACAATGTGCCATGTACGTCAGAAGCAGAGAATGGGGGAATACTCAAAATAAATGAAAAAAGTAAATTAATAAATGAGATAAGAAAGTAAATCAGAATTTAGTATACGAATAATTAAAATAAGAAATAAACAAACAAGCAGAAATTCCGGACAAAGACTGGCTTAACTATTTTTTGTTTTGTGTTGTTTCGTTTTTTAAATTATTTTTGTTTCACTAATTGTTCTTGAGAGGAGGCTATTTGTAAACTTCGAGGGGCGTGATAAATTTGGTGAACGGAACAGAGCTCGTCTTGTTTACCGAAGTAATTCTAGAAATTCTATTTTTAGAGTTGAAGGAGTAAATCAGGCAACTCTGTAAATCATGCTTTCAAGGCAAATCAGAAAAATAGGAGCTCGGGTCGCCTCTGTTGCCTTAAATAATGGCGTACTGCAGCAGCAATCGGCCTGCAGGTATCTATCCTTACATTACCCCTTGTACGTACGGGGATCCGCTGGCCTGGGAAAGTTCAACGAGCCGTTATCTGGCATGGAAATGCCTCGAGCTGGAGGCATTGCTACAATGATGCGACTTCCTTATCAGAAGACCACTGAAGGTTTGTCAGACTTATTTATCTTATAGCATGCCTCTTAAAGCATTATTGTCATGATGCTTTACTTATGTCATTTTACCCCAACATATTTTTTTTTCAGCAAATAACTTAAAGTTACAATTGATTTCCATGCAATGGCATGAATGGGCACATGATAGGATTCTGAAAAAGTTACCTGTTTTGGAATATGGAATAATCATCTCTCTTTCTTTCTCCCCTCTCTTTTTTCTTTTGTGCATTTTTGGAAGAACAACTTCAATATCTCATTTTGACTATAACTGCATGTTAGCTTTATCTCGCTTTGATAAAAGCTCTGAGATTCATCTCAACAGTTTTATCTTCATTTCTTTAGCAGCTGGGATGATGCCTCACTTTTTAAAGTTTTTGCATGTTAACATTTGAGACATAAACAAAATGTACAGCAATTGACTTTTCGAATGTGAGATAAGTTCAGTCATATCTAAGGTTAAATGCTGCTGTAGCTGAAATGAGACATTATTTCCTTTGTGAAACATTTAACAAATTAAAGGGAATAGAAACTGAGAAATCATGGAGAAAGGCAGGGTGATCTCGGATGAGAGAGGGGGAATGCAGTCGGCCGCTCGAGTTTCAAGAAAAGGGATAATCCATTCTAAACAACTGTGATTTATTGCCGTACGTGTTTCAAATTTCGCGCAGTGAAAAAGCTAATAAACAGCTAGTCATATGGAAAAACAATTACATGGCCAGCTCCCTGGGAGAGCCTAAGGGGTGTTACGTAATCCGCGGCGACGACGTGTCAGGGAAAGGCAATAGAGTTTAATGGCTAGACTAACAAACCAGAAGTAAACTATATTTTGTATTTTGAAATGTTGGAGCATTATACAAGACGTTTCTTCGAGTGAACACGATGAGACCTGTTAAGAGTCTAAACACTTGGAGCTGTTGAGAAATGTGAGAACCCGAAGTGTATGACTAGGTTGAGTTCGGTAAACTTCGTGCTGTCCTAACTTTTATCGCATTAGTCCGACGGGCTCGCATAACGGACGGATTATAGTGTACAAGTAAACAAGCTTTTTGCAAATTCGTTTCCCCCATGATTTCCCAGTTGCTGGCCGCTTTAATGAATGTATTCAAGTGTAAATTGCAAAATTTGTCAAACATTTAGTTATAGACACTGAAAAAGAAATAGTTTGAGATATTTTATTATAAAAATGTTATTTTTCATGTATTTTAAGGTCTGGATGTTTGTTTTGTTGGGATCCCCCTGGATATTGGTACTTCAAATAAATCAGGAACCCGGTATGGACCCAGACAAATCCGCACAGAGTCTGTCCTCTTGAGAAATAACAACAGTATTGGTGAGAGATGATGATGATGATGATGATGATGATGATGATGATGATGATGATTTTTATTATTATTAATTATTATTATTAATTATTATCATTAATTATTATTACTATTATTAATTTTTGTTATTATTAATTATTATCATTAATTATTATTACTATTATTAATTTTTGTTATTATTATTATTATTATTATTATTATTATTATTATTATTATTACTTATCTTTTCTCTTATTACTTAACGTATATTATTTCAAACATATATATAGTATTAAACAGATCTGTGCCACAAACAGTGAACTTATAACTTTTCTTCCAAACTCTGTTACTTTAGTTGGTAATATGGTTTTGAACATTTGATCATCTTGGAAGTGCATCAGTGCATCGCCAAAGGTTTGAATTTGAAGTTGTGTCATCTTGAAACAGTGAAGAAGAATTTGCTTTTTCATTCCATAAAAATATGGAAAATTCATTACTGTGCAATATAGACATTTAGCATTTGTTATTAGGCAAGTCAATTTGTAAGGCAAATTTGCCCCCTTCTGATGCAACCCCAAACGTCTTCCATGTGGCCCCTGTTTTTTTTTTCTTTTCTTTAAGAAAATTCATGTTCTTCTACATGTAAATTCACAAAGAACATCTGAGCGAAATTGAGGGCTAGCATTATAGCAATGGATAAGTCAAAGTTTGGTAATTGTAAAATTGTACACTTCTGACAAACAGGTGCTGCACTCTTTGAGTCAGTGCAGGTCACTGAAAATCACTTGACTTGAACATCTAACTGCAAGTCAGCAGTGAATACTCTCTGTATGAAAATGAAGAATATCACCTAAAGGATATATCAGTTAAATGTCCTGTACATCTTCTCTTTCAAACTAACTTTTCAAAACTTGCCAAATTCTAGAAGTGGTACAAAGCTTTGAACTTCTTGTCTCTAGGTGCTGCCCCTTTTGAGTCACTGCAGGTCGCTGACATCGGGGACGTGAACCTTAACCTCTATGACCTGAAGAAATCGTGTGAGATGATTCGAGAGCAGTATGCCACCATCATTGCCAATGGATGCAAACCACTCACTCTGGGAGGGGACCACACCCTGACATACCCTATCCTACAAGCAATCAAGGTATTCCTTCACCTGGGCCCCATTTCATAAAACTTGTTATCAAGAACAATTTGCAATAACTGTTGTAAGCTACGGAAATCCTTGCATCTGATTGACTGAGAGCAAATTTGGCATAGAAATGTGGCAGTTGTTACTGATGATAAGTTTTATGAAATGGGGCCCTGGTGAAGAATTGATCTAAAGTCCATAGATTTCATTTTATCACCTCTTCGTGCAAGTTCAGTATTATTTTGTGAAAAATGTGATATTCTTGAATTCCAACACAGAGAGGACACGAGATACCTTTAGCCGCCTGGGATCACCGGCGTAAATCCACTCTGAGGAGTGGGGGGGATGATTGACTTTTTTGACGATTTTTTTTTCTGTCGATCTTACACTTAAGTATAAGCACACACCCTCACTGACCCCCACAGACCCCCCTACACACATTTTAATATTTATTTTGCGAGCGAGCGAAGCGAGTGAGCCAAAAATAACCATTTTTCTAGTTTTTAATCGCATTTTCTAACAGAAATTCTAAAATATGAGCGAGCAAAGCGAGCAAGCCAAAAATAACCACTTTTCTCATTTTTAATCGCATTTTGGAATAGAAATTCTAAAATAATGACGAGCGAGCGAGCCAAAAATAACCACTTTTTTGGTTTTCAATCGCATTTTCAAATAGAAATTCTAAAATATGATGGTTGTTTATGACAGATATTCAAAGATTTTACTAACGGATTAATTAAAATATATTTTCTTTCTTAAAAAGTGGGGGGATATTTGTACACGCCATCCCCCCCCCCTCTCCAAAAAGTGGGGGGATATATCCCCCCCCATCCCCCCCGGGATTTACGCCAGTGCCTGGGATAGATACATGTACATGTGTGTTATAGATGTAGATTATAATTTTGTTGTTTCTGTTATTCTTGTCATCATTGATTGATGGCAATAATAGTAGTAGTAGTATCATTGCTATCATCGATATTTTGTTTATTATTGCAATCTTTTAGCAGCCTGGGATAGATACATGTACATGTGTGTTATAGATGTAGATTATAATTTTGTTGTTTTTGTTATTCTTGTCATCATTGATTGATGGATAATAGTAGTAGTAGTATCATTGCTATCATCAATATTTTGTTTATTAGTGCAATCTTTGCTTAAAAATTCTACAGGACAAGTACGGTCCTGTCGGCCTGGTCCATGTAGATGCTCATGCTGATGTTAGTGACACTATGCTGGGAGAGAAGATAGCCCACGGTACTCCATTCCGACGGGCCGTTGAGGATGGGTGCTTGGACTGCAAGAGGGTAGTCCAGATTGGTCTAAGAGGGACCGAGTATAGCCCCACCCCAGGAGAGAAGAACTTCAATGAAGAAATGGTACGACACATTTTACACAAGTGATGATCTGTTAAAGGCATTGGTTATTAAACATTATTATGATGAAAAAAAACTCATTTTGCTACTTGAAAATGGGATAAACATAAGAGGTATAGTGTAAAAATACCAGTCTGAAAGTTTCAAGTTTCAAAGTATAATATCCACAGAAAGTATTCTTTAATATTAGAAATGTGAACCAATGTTTGAAAGATATATAAGGGTCGGTTGCACAGATTAAATGTAAGGAATGAGCATGCACGCATGGCTCATCGGACTGTACTGTGTGTATTGGCGAATCACGCAGAGGGGGGCAGATAACATTTTTTTTTTTAACTTGAGCAAAACGGTCCTCTTATTTATTGTCTCTGAGACCAAAAATAATAAAATCGCAGTTTGCGTCATACTAACAATTTTTCATTCCAAATTATTGTTGGTTTCAGGGTTTTTTGAGTACAAATACAAGTACTCATACACATGTTTCATCATGGTTTGAGAATTTTTTAAATCGGCTGCTCAAGAAGTTAGCCAATGCCTTTAACTCTTAGTGGTACAACCAGTGTGTCCCTTAAGTGACACTTTTGCAATATCTTTGGTATCCATGAGCACAGAGGAAACTCACTGATAAATTTGAATCCATTTTCAGTGCACTTTGTTATCCCTTTTTTTTAATAAGAGCAATTCATTTGTAACTAATCCTTAACTCATTCATGACAGGAATTATTTAAAGCCTAATTTGATCAGCTTTTATTCTTCAAATTGGCAACACCAACATTTTCATTCTATTGCTACATTTTTCTTATAAAACGTCATGTATCTGAAATGAATATAAATTGACAGAAGTAATGAGAAGTCAAAGAGTTGCCAATTTGCAGGCAAAAACGGTGATTTTAAACTTTCTATCACATTGCCAATTTAAGGATTTTAATGCTTATTTTCCTTTAAAAAAATTTCAGCATCAAACAATGAATATTGACGCAAACCAAAATGGCACAGTTTGTGTAGAATTTTTTGCTCTTTCTGCTCATGTATTTGGTATGATTATTAGGGCTTTGCATCAAAAGATATTAGGCCAAACCACAAAATGTGGACCTCTGTCACGAATGGGTTAAGCCTACTAAGTTGGCAGTGCATTGAAAATAATATAATCACTATTTCTGTGTGAAAAATGGTAATTTTCTGCTAAATCTTCATATATGCCCTAGAAGAATTCATTTTGCCTGAGATCATTGAAAA
>CM057169.1:4500241-4521919 GCA_029962745.1 Echinometra lucunter | reverse complement strand
ATTAATTTTGCCTGAGATCATTGTGAATCTATTTTGAATTTTCACCTTGTACTGTGTATGGGTGAATATTTCTTTCAATCTGTCCATCCTCAGGGCTTCAAGATTGTTCCTGCTGAAGATTGCTGGCACAAGTCCATGACCCCATTGATGGAGGAGGTCAGAGCCATGATGGGAGATGGACCTGTCTATCTGTCCTTTGATATCGATGGTATAGACCCAGGACTATGCCCAGGCACAGGTACAGGACTTAAAGGCTGGAATTCACAAAGGTGGTTTAGATTTAGATCATGGTTTATGCAGATTTCATGGTATAAGTGTGCTTGATTTAGCCCATACACTTAGAAAGGTCTAAAAATCAAAGCGTGTGTTTGGCAAAGGGTGCTGAATTCACGCTAGTTGCTATGGTTTTAGACCTCGGTTTATGTAAATTTACTCATGGTTTATGTAAACTAGTTTACATATTATGGTCTAAACCAAAGCAACTAGCATGAATTCAGCACCCTTTGCCAAACACCAGGTTCACTGTTGGACCTTTCTAAGTGTACACGCTATTTAATCAAGCACAATTTTACTATGGTCTAAATCTAAACCACCTTTGTGAATTCCAGCCAAAGGGAGCGTCGGCCTTTTGCATGTAGCCAGCAAAATCCTGTGCAGATGATTTTTAACAACTGAGAACGTTCTTGAAATCAGCCTTTGTCCTCCATAATCTCATATCACTCTTTCCCACGGCCCGTGATTCCATTCAAGAACTTGGTGATTCATCACATGTTTAAAAAAAGTTTGGCAACTACATGAGAGATATATTTGCATGGGAACAGTAATTCCACCTAGTAATTAAAGCAAGATTTGGTCACTTATGGCCTCAAAGCCTAAAGTTCCTAATTAATTTGGGGAACATATGCTCCGAGTCCATGGCTGCTTTCCTAGCCTTGGAAGTAAACCTTATTCTTATCCTAGATTTTAACTAAACTTGAATCATTAATAAAAGAAATCTCAAAGGAAAGCTCGTAAAGGAAAACTCATTGATAAAGGAAAGCTCAAACAAATGTGGCTTTAGAAAATGTTCACATCACCCAATTATGTAGTTCTACAGCAATCCCAAACACACGAATCATAATATGTTCTTTGACAGTGTAGTTGAATATTTTTCCTTTGTTGGAAAAAGAAATGAACATTTTTTTGGAACAAAAACAACTTCAGAAACCCTCCTTTCTCTTCCAGGTACCCCAGAGATTGGTGGTTTAACATCCATCCAAGCTATGGAGATTATCAGAGGGTGCAGAGGGCTTAATCTTGTCGGTGGTGATCTTGTGGAAGTAAGTCATGTTATACGATTACTCATCCTCATCTGCTTGCGTTTAGAAAATTACTGCATACTGCGCAAATAAATTGTAATTTCCCCTCTCATATCCAGGAATTTTTGTTTAGAACAAAGCAGTATAAAAGTGGATAATTAACACTATTTGTATGAAGCATTTTTGAGCCTAGAGGTGAAATAATTATCTCATCATTTGCATTACAGTGATTACACATTAGTTAAAAAAATTTTTATACATGATCAAGAATAGAATTCCAAGCACAATAACATTAAAAATTTTATGATTTTCAATCGAAATCAATGCATTTTGGCAAATTATTTGTGATTGGTCAAGGGTTGACCTAAAAATTTTAGTACGAAGTATTACATAGATGTGGTTACCCAGCTTCGCGCTGGACTGTACAATATGTATAATACCTTGCGCGCATTTTGCTAGAATTGCGCGACAAGGTAACCACAATATGTCATTGTGGGTACCCAATTGAAATTCTCGCTACCCCTAATAGGAACAAAAATCTCATAATGCGCGAGACGAGATAATTTTTACTCCGTCGGGTCGTCATCACCACTTCCGGTTCAGAGTCATGCTCGCGCGAGGTTCGCGATACTTAGTTTCCAACCACGCTGAAATCGATGCCAATCAGCGTAATATGTACAGATTATGATAAATTTTATTTAATTTGGTTAGTTTTAATTCAATTTGAATTATTAATAAAAATAAAAAATATATTTTACGCAAAAATATTTTTTCAATGTTTAAATCTGGTTATGAAAAAATAAAAACAAAAAATAAATATCTTAAAATTTTCATTTAGCGACCAGCCTGACATCACGATCACATTCGACTAGACGCTAAACATATACATTACTGCATTCATTCCGTTCAATCTTTTGTCGGAAATTGTTCCAAAAAAAGTATCTAGGATAGCCTTTAGCATGACCATCTGGAGTAATCTGGTCTCTTTCAAAATGTCTCGAACAAAGTCGCGATTTTTTTGTCAGATTAACTTTGTCCTTGCGGCGAATCAACCGCAGCCATATCGCTAGTGTGCTGGCATCGGTGGGAAATTTCACCCAGGTCACGTCCTTCATCCATCCCCATTTGTCAGGGTTCTTGCGCTTCGAATCATGAGCCCAGCACTGTGCAGCCTCACAAAAGAAGACCATCGTAACTGATAATCAACAGACGTAATAATACTAATAAACAATCAACGAAATGTTCAAATAAACATTAAAATCTTTGCGACGGCAGGAGAGTGTAGCTATGTAGCGAGTTCGAGCAGACGATATACGCATGTGCGACGATCGGCGTGCGGCGCGCGGCTTCCGAACAGGAAGTTGTAATACCGAAAAGCTATCCCATAATGCAATGCGCGTTACAGGGATTTTTCCCGGATCTCGGCGAAAGCGCTATTTGGGGTAGCGAGAATTGGGACACAGCTGAGGGGCCAAAAATAGGCTGAAATCTTACCATATTTGGGGTTTTTCTTGGCAACACGACTATTCTTAAACTTTAGGCAGATGATTTTCTGCTAATAAATCATGCTCTTTTAAATCAAGGAACATTGTTTCAGCATTGGATACCCCCTTTAAGCACCCTGATGACCATGCAACTTTATAACAATTTATGTGGAAAAAGTACTCTGATGACTGTGCAAGATAGTTTCAACATCTTATGGTTTGGGGTGCATGAATACGTTAAACATGTGAATTACCAATACGACATGCTGCCTAACTTTCTCTCTGCCTATCTTCACTGTGTGACAGCACCAGCATAAGAGCCTGTACAAGAGCACACCTTTTGGTTGAAATGCCTTGGGGGTTATTTCCCCAGAGTCAAGTATAATTAATGCCCCTCATTTTCACACCTTTTCCCTCTCTGTCAATTTATGACACCATTGAGGCAATAGTCTATACAGGAGCATATCTTTTGGTTGAAGTTCTAGGTGGTCTTTGTGTGTTGTTGCTTGTGTGTTATAACTTATCTCATGCTGTGTGGAAAAAATACTCTTGATGACTCTGATGACCTTGCAAGATTGTTTCAACATCTTATGGTTTGGTGTGGACAAATACATTGAAATTGTGAATTACCAATGCTGCATGCTGTGTAACTTTTACTCTGCCTATCTTCACCATGTGGCAGCACCGACAGCCTGTACAAGAGCACACCATTTGGTTGAAATGCTATGTGTTTTTCCCAGAGTCTATGAGAGCCACTCATTTTCATACCTTTTCCCTCTCTATCAATTTATGACAGTATTGAGGCAGCATTCTATACAGGAGCACATCTTTTTGTTTTAAAGGAGAATGAAACCCTGGAGAAAGATCAGTTTTAATGAAAAGAGAGGATAGAGAGAAGCATTTTTTAAAGTCCCATAAAAAAACAGTTATGAAATGAGAAAGTTATGAAAGTTTGAAAAGTCTCAATCTAATTTCTGTGGCAATCCTCAAATTGGCAATGTTGCTTCAGAATGGCAGGTTCAGAAGGGCAACTGTCAATATGTTTTGTACATAAAATTTCATATTTTCTCAATTATCTCCAAAGGTGCTGCTTGGATCTTTGTGAATTCAACATATGTTGTGTCAGATATATTTTCCAATGATATATCTTGAGCTAAGAAGGAAACAAGTCTTTAAATTGCTCCTCTCTATCCTCTCTTTCATTAAAATTGATTTTCTTTCCCAGGGTTTCATTCTCCTTTAAGTTCCGAGTGTTCTTCATGTCCCCTTCCTTACGTCATTAAGTATCTACATGGCTAAATTATAGTGTTTTTTTTTCTCTCTTGATGTAGGTATCACCTCCATATGACACTACTGGTATAACAGCCTACACTGGAGCACATCTGCTATTTGAGATGCTGTGTGTCCTCCCAGGAGTGAAGTATTACTAGTGAATAGCATTGGACGCACACAGTACCATTGACATGTATGGAACAACCTTGGAGATGGGGGCAATGTTCAACCTGGTTCTTACAAACCACCGACAGAGAATGAATCATGCTAACAATGCATGGATGCAATATATTCTAACTGATAGCAATTAAAGGTACTGCCTCTTTGCAGAGAAGTGTAGAAATATTCTTATAATTGAGTTGTAGCAAAAAGAAAAGAAAGTTTTGATTTTAAAGGCTTGTTCAGATATGACACAACAAACCCCTACCCCAAACTCTGTGGTTTCTTAGTGTTCACTTATGCCACTTATGTTAATGAACACAGATTAATGTGTCAGTGCTCAAATAAGAGATTTTTGTCAAAAGTTGCGCTGGCAAACTCATGATATCATATTTTGCACTACCAGTAACTTTTTAATAATATGATTGGTCTTCAACTTTTTGCCACCTGGTGGTAAAAAGTATGCCTTGTTTTTTTTCTTCTTTTTTTTTTGCTGCCTCATAGCCCATTCACTTAGTAAACAAAAAGACGTTGAGGGTGTGTCGCATTATATCTAAACAAGCCTTAAGACAATCCGTACTACCGAGTATGGTTGCCTGTGACATTCTCGCAGCTTTTGAAGAAAGAATGATGAGGTGACCGAGACATTTGGCAGATGAAGTCCAAAGAAAGTTCTGTATAGAACTGACAGAATCATCTAACAGTATTACTATTTTTTGAAAATTTGAGATTGATATTTGATTTCAATAATCAGGAGTTTGAAATAAATGAATAGAAATTTAGTACTGAAAAATTGGAAAATAGCATTGAACACACACATACTTATACATATATAAAGCTTTTCGACATACTCTCATCAGAGTAAATTGCATGAATGAACAGAAAGCCGAAAATCAAAATAATATAGACGGAAACAAGGGGACAATACATGCCAATATGACAAGTTCTGAATTGCCGTCAGGGCAAACGAAAAAATAAGGCTTCCCGCCAGCCGGTTTGTAATCACGGAATTACTGAAATAATGCTCATTTCCATCTATATTGTTTCAATTTTCTGATTTCCTTTCATTCATGCGATTTACTCTGATAATTGCATGTTGGAAAGCTTTAAGTATGTGTATGTTCAATGCTATTTTCCAAATCAGGAGTTTCATGAAATGTATTTTTGCCATATCAGTCAGGTGCTTGAATTATTATCAATTTCATTTGAGTCATGGGAAGTATTTTACTTATATGAGGCATTAATCATAGATTGTACTTATCCTTCATGTGAAGAGGTTTTTTTTTTTTTAATTTCATTTTAAATGATGAACCTATAAAATGCTGTTATACATGTACTTTTATTTCATTTCAAATGCAATGAGCTTCCATTTAAGAAACAAAAGCTTGTTTTTTTTCATAACTAGAAACAAATAATAGTATAATGTATTCTAAGTATATAGTTGTGATTATTTTTATATACATTCTGTGCAGCGGCACCTGCTTAATTGTGTGTTGTATTTGTGATATCATCAGTACTTTAATCTATTATTAAATAGTATAATGTTTTCTATGTGTCTTTCAAATGAAACAAAACTTCCAAGCACAGTATACATGTGAATAATTTTACAATCCAGTTTGCCCGAAAGTCAGTTAATAATACAGTGGAACCTCGTTATAACAAACTCTTGTTATAAAATGGTAATTTTGCTGGTCCCTCTGCTTTGTATTTCATTGTTTTGTAGCCCTGATATAACTAGGTTTTGATATAAAGAGGTAATTTCCTTGGTCTGGAGGAGTTTGTTATAACAAGGTTGTATTGCCTAAAAAATTGACAGTCGGTTTGTAATATTGCCTAAAAGTTGGCAGTCAGTTCGTAATATTGCCTAAAAGTCGAGGGAAATTCTGCCCTTTCTCTTTCAAGGTAGTCAAACTACAAATCATTTTGCAATCCTCGTGTTGTAAATTTTGCGAGTTGGGAATGGATTTTTCTGTAACGTAGGGATTTTTTTTTTTTTACCAAGATGTTCCTACAGCATCCATCATTTACATTGTTCCATTTTATTTTCTTATCATTGTTTTTTTTCGTCTTGTCAACTGAAATGATGAAATTCATAATTACTGTATGTCAGTCGCAGATTTTCTTTGCAGTCATTACACCCTGAAATACTCTTGTTTAATACATGTAATTGCTTAATCAGATAATTGAGAAAATGTGCAAGTGGCTAATATAGTATAGTCTTCATTGCTCTTAAAAAGGACTAATTTCCCTACAAGTTCAGTGTCCTGAATTGTAATCAGACAATGGCTATCAGTGGCTAATATTATTCAATCTACATTTTACTGATTCTACTTTACACTTCTCTGTGCTAGTAACTGCCTTATTTCTGCCACATTTTTGCCAAAGCATTTTGCAAATGTATCAAAGAAAAAAGTGAACAATTCAAACTGCCATGTAGATGTCAATGTTTGCTACTTTTTCAAAGGAACCAGGGTGTATACTATACCAGGGTATACTAAATTTTACCATTTTGAATGAAAAGTTCAATTCTCCTACTTTGAAAGCAATGAAGACTTTAGCATTATCCCATTTGCAGTTGTGTCTTGCCTATAAAGACCACCTTTTTACAATGGCCACTCACACAAGTTCTGCATTATTTGATGATTAAGTTGGTCTTTCTTGGAAAATGCATGTCGTACAAGATCAAATGGTATTAGAAGTGTCAAGAAATGTTTGAGATCACTTTCTACAATGGCCACTTGCACTGGTTCTGCATTATCTGAAGATTAAGTTGGTCTTCCATGGAAAATACATGTCAAAGCAGTCAAACAAGATTATATGGTATTAAAAATGATTGATGAGACCGATTTTGTAGAAAAGCTGACCTCTGATAGTGGCAACTTTTACTCTTTCCAGCAGATGGCCTTTATGGAAATGTTTAGCATTAATATCATTTGAACCATAGTATGACATTTTATGTAATATTTCATATTTACATAAATACACTGCATGACATTTTTACATCATGTGTGACAACATTCTTTGTTTATTGCTTGTAGAAGTAGTGTGGCAGTGTTGAAATGCTGTTATTGATTGTACTCATGGAGGCATTTTGTGTCAAAATCTTTGTGAAATGTGTTATCTTGTAATAAAATTTCTTGGACATCATTTTCCGTAATTAGTTTTGACTGCCCTAGATTTGAAATTTCATCTTTTGAAGGCAAATAAACCTGGTTCCATCCCAAAGATTTGTTGGTTTTTACAAACGATCAGGACTCTGACATACAAAATTGCAATTGCTCCTGACTGCAACTTAAATTTTATTGCCAATTAAAACTTAAAATAACAGACATATAAGCACAATTATTTTTGCAATGGGTGGAAGGTATTGCAACGGAATTTTGATCATAACCCTTCACAAAACAGGGCCTGGGTCGATGGTTATCTTGATGTGAAATAAGAATAATCATTATTTATGAAGTACACATTCTGAATACAAATGTCATTTTTATTTATAAATCATGTACACATAAAATGTTACTATTGCTCTTGCAATCTCTTTACTCTTGTGACAACTATCTGCAGCAAAAACACTTCCAGACTCATGAAATATATTTCAGCATTCAATATTGCTTCTATCTTTTTCTATGTCAAGAAAACTACATGTATTGCAATTACTTTTTTAGGAATACAAAACAAGTACAAAAAGTAGAAAATTTCAGTAGAAATATACAAAGTTACAATGCAATTTCAATGAAAAAATAATGTCCAGTAGAACACAGTGTGTTGCACTGTTTGTTTACTAAGTTCCATAAAATGCAGGCTTTAAACTGTGCTTGGTTCATTCTTTACAATGACATTCACAAGTATGCACCAAGGCAGTATACAAGTATGCACCATCCCCACTCAGTCGTGCAGCACATGCTACAGCAGTAATTGCTCTGGCTCAATTTTGTATTCTAACTGAATACTAAACTTTAAAATGGACCAAATCATAACCCTAACCCTATGGCAGTCCTGACCCTAATTGTGTGCCTTAGACGAAATATGTTGTGTCACTGGTCAATGCAGTGCACAAGTGTGCACTATCTCCAATCACAAGGGAGTGATCCTACCATTTTGCACCATTCAAATGCAAGCATGTGGGACCATATGGCAAAAGCAATTGGTTGACTTCAGGAAATGTCACAGGTTTCTTTTTTTTCTTTTCCTGGGTGCAGAGAGGCAAAGTCAATTAATTTTTGTCTTGCCAAAGGATGCTGGTGTTGCTGCTGGGATATGAAAGGCTCCAATGTGGTCCACAGTCCAGTGATGTATTAACTAAATACATCTTGATTTCTGTCTCCTTATATGAACTCCTCCATTTCATAGTATTTCACGCCGGGGAGTACGCAAAGCATTTCAAAGAGAAGATTGGCTCCAATAAGAGCGGTCATTCCAGTCGTATCGTAGGGCGGTGACACCTGTCAAAAAAAAACGAACATAATTTCCTCCATGAGTAGGCCTATGTATCGAAAGGGCTCCCAAGAGTGGTGAATTTTGTTAAGACGCTTTAGGACACATTCATGAATGTTTTGTTTCATACATAACCTTTATGAATGTGTTATGACATACAATATTAGGCAATACTAAATTACACTCCTAAAATGATGATGCAATGGCAGAGAAAAAAGAAAAACATTTTTACCTCGACTAAATCTGCACCCACTAAATTCAGCCCTTTGCATCCTCTTACAATTTCCAAAGCCTGGATAGTCGTTAGACCAGCTATCTCTGGAGTACCTATTAATATTGGAAGAAAGAAAAAGAAGTGATTAACCCATTAACTATGGAGCCAATTAGGTTAAGTCCATCTGGCTACAGAAAATACAATTCAACATATAACATCCTGGGAAAAAAAAAACATAGCTTAAAGCATTTTACAGCAATGCATAATATTAAAAAAGCATAAATCAAAATTTCTCCAAAAAATATTTAATTTGTGGATAATTCACTTTCATTGTCGCTTGATAAAATGTCTGTAATGTCTGACATTACACTGGAATCTTCCAAGTGTGTTTTCTTACATTTCTGGTTACATTTTAAAGCTTTCCAAATGAATATGGCTTAAAATGTAAAACCTTTAAGAATGCAAGCTCCAAATTACCCATTTCCAAATTCATCCTAACTGTATAATATCTGTTCTGTGAGATAGTACGAGACCATATATAATGATATTTGAAAACATAAACTGCTCATTGAGTATTATATATTCATTATTTTAGTGGACAAAGTTTCATAGTTTTATAGTTTCACATTAGTAGATACCTGTTCCTGGGCATAGCCCTGGATCTATGGAATCGATATCAAATGATAGATAAACAGGACCATCTCCCATCATGCTCCTGACTTTCTCCATCAGTGGTTCCATAGATTTATGCCAGCATTGGTGGGCTGGAACAACACGAAAACCCTGTCAACAACGAAACATTGACGGGCACTTCACTGTACATACTGACGAGCAGAATGCATCATAGTTGAAACTGCCTGTACTCTGCTGACAGGATGGGGGGTGGTGCGGGGTAAAAAATACTTAGTTTCCTACAAGAGCTATTTTCTGAAAAATATAGCTCCCATCGACAACTTCACAGGAGCTATTTCTAGGCCCAAGGGAGCTACGTTGAATTGTTGATATCCCAATTTTCTCCTAACACATGTATGTTAATTTTGCAGCTCAGAGGTCACGATTTGCAACTTCATTGCTTACTTTCAGAGCTGAGGCAAGGGCAACTCTAAAGAAAATGGTCGCCCCAAAGAATTGGGGTTTTAGGATCTTAGGGGGCTATTTAAGCTCCGAGGGCGAAATCACTCATCGCCCTCGGGTATTTTTTTTCCCCTGGGGTGGTGTGTCAAGACACTGAACAAAAAATAAAGACTGTCACAATTGCTACTAGATTTCACAAAAATAAGCATCAGTCTGAGCAATAAACATCATGAAATCATCTATCAGGATACCCAACTGGTCCACGCACACTATGTGTGGTATACTTACTTTTTACTATACTTTTTAACAAAAAAAGGAAATGTGATTATTTTTGTAAGCCAATTTTTGCCCTGCCAATGTTTGTTTTATTATATCTAAAAGCAATATACAGATATTGCCTGCCTAGAGGTTTAATATAACATTTCATTTCCCTGACGCAGTTATATTTTACCCAAGGGATTATATTATTATGCAAACAACGCGTACACACACCTGACTACGCAGCTTATACGCAGTGAGTGACGTCACCTCAGTCAATATAATGGCGTTATATTGACCGAGGCGACGTCAAAACCAAAAATATAACAATTGCGATCCTTGCAGCTCTAGTCACGTGATGGTATTTTGACCAATCACTGATTCGAATCTATATACCCTATGTAATATCACCAACTATTCCATCGAATGGCATGTAAAGGCTTAAGGATATATTCCACATACTTTCACAAGTATTGCTCTTTTCCTCGTATTTTTTCATAATTTGTCTACTGGGCAATTCCACGGCAAGGGTGTAATTCCGTTACCAACATTTTTAGACTTTCTGTGCCTCTTTTGCACTCTGCCTCCCTTCTCACCATTCAATACTCTGTAAATATGCCCATTCTTTCATGTGAACTCCTTCATTCCAACAATTTTATTCTTACATTCATGATATTGTGGTATAGCACCTCGGTAACGGAATTACCAGAAAAAAGCGCCAATTTTAAACTTCAAACATGTCTTTTAAAATCAAACATGCATTATACCAACACAGACTAAGATTGTGGAATTCTTTATAGTTTCAGCTTTTTTTAATTCAAAGATGTGGTTAGTCAGGGCTATCAAAGTGATTGTTTTTACTATAAATGTGAAGTAAGGCGACTGTTTTTCTGCCGCGGAATTGCCCATCTGCACTGAATTTTGTATCTGGTAATAGGACACTACCCTTATTAACCTATTGAATACTAAGCCTGAGACAACTAGGACTGGGGTCTATGTAAACTGGGTTCCAAAAGAAACATCACTTTTTCAGAGCAATGCTCACTAAAATCTACTGCATCAAAATTAATCATATTTTTAGACACAGATAAGTCAAACTTCTCCTTATGATGCACATTTGAAAATTTTAGAGATCAGTTTTGCCATAAAGGAGAAAAATCTGATGAAATTACTATAGGTCACTTTTTAAAATAACAGAAACTGCTCGCTGAGAACCTCCACGAAAGGCCGCCTATTCAGAACATTCCAAAGCGGTTCAATCAATTATTGTTACCGCTGTACTGCCCATTATCCATACCGAGCTCCGTGCTTGGGAGGAAAGCAGTTTTTGTGATTTTTGAAAAATTACCTCTTGCGATTTCACCTTATTTTAATCTTTTTTGACTCAACAAAACGTAAAATTTTTTAGTTGTGCTTGGTAAGAAGTAATTTAGCTAATCTGTGCCCATTTATGATTCATTTAAATGCTTTGGATTTTAGTGTGTGTCACTCTGAAGAAGTGATAACTTTCTTTTGACGCTCAGTTTAGAATGTGGGATGTACCACAACCAAATCGTATCCAAATGGGTTAAAGCATCAGAACTTGCATGAAAAACATCAGTCCTGTTCTCAATCTCAACCCAAACCCCCAATTTCCTTCCCCTTAACCCACAATTTTTGCTGTTAACATTGTCGGCAAACTATTCATCATTTTACTTTTTTTTTCCTTCTTATTTAATCTTCTTTCCAATTGTATATTCTATCAAGACTGTCATCCTTATTTCTGACATAAGCATATTTTCCTAGTTTTACTTAATCATGTATGAACTATAACTTCTCTAAGATCTACTACCGGTACCAGGGAGCAGTATAGTACAACGAGCTTTACTTCTTTGCTGGTCTCTGTTTTCATTTTCATTCTTAAATAATTTCTATTCAGTGTTTGTTCTCAAATATTCTCTTGCATAATGGTTTCTATTTTAAATTCTTCAATATTTTTCTTTTCCTTTGTTAAATGAAAATGACATAAAATCTATAAATCTGAATATGTAATCTGAAACTGATACACTTCTTGCTCACTGACAAATGGATATGTAAGGCTCAAATTGTGCAGAGTACAACAGTACAGTAGTTTTTGAATGTGAATGATTATCTTCAGTCTCCCTTACCATCTCTTTCTGGTATTCATAGAGGTTGTTTGGAGGGCTGTAATTAGACCCTCTAAGTCCGATCTGTATCACCCTCTTCGGATCCAGACACCCCTCTTCCGCTGCCCGACGAAATGGGGTACCATGAGTAATCTTCTCCCCCTTCATGGTGTCTGCAACATCATCATGAGCATCGATGTGAACGAGACCCACCGGACCATATTTCTCCTACAAGTAATAAACAACTTTATCATGAGCATCGATGTGAACGAGGTCCACTGGACCATATTTCTCATACAAGTAAAAAACGTCGTCATGAGCATCAATGTAAACAAGAACCACTGGATAATATTTCTCCTACAAGTAAATACAACTTTATCATGAGCATTGATGTCGATGAGAAAGAGACCCCACTAGACGATATTTCTTCTACAAGTGAATAAAAAAATAATCATGAGCATCGATGTGAACGAGATCGAGACTCAACTGGACCATATTTCTCCTACAAGTAAAAAAACAACTTTATCATGAGCATCGATGTGAACAGGGTCTACTGGACCATATTTCTCCTACAAGTAAATAAACAACTTTATCAAGCATTGATGTCGATGAGAAAGAGACTCACTGGACGATATTTCTTCTACAAGTAAAAAAAAAAAATAATCATGAGCATTGATGTGAACAGGGTCTACTGGCCCATATTTCTCCTACAAGTAAAAAAACAACTTTACCATGATCGATGTGAACGAGGTCCACTGGACCATATTTCTCCTACAAGTAACAAACAACATTATCATGAGCACCGATGTGAAATAGATACACTGGACCAAAGTTCTCCTACTAGTTACAAACAGCTTTATCACAAGCATCGATGTGAACTAGACCCACTGGACCATCAACATCTGTCCTTTTGATCTCAGAGTATACACTGTAGCTTTTAGAGGAAAGTGAAATTTTCAGAGATCCATGATATACATTATAATCTAAGAATGGTCTTACTGATCATACAGAAACATGTTTATAGTGGTTTATGCCTATAGGCATACAGGGTATACTGGCATCATGGGAGGGGGAGGTGGGGGCACCAATTTTATTATAAAAAAATAGGGGGGAACTTTGGAGGTGTATTATCATCTTTCACAATTTCACTCTTCCCATTATTTCTCAATTTTTCATATTTTTGTTTTTGTACTTCAGTTTCACTTATTTTCTCATTTCTCATAACTAAATACAAAAGACTTACATTCATATAAAAGAGTACGCATAGACATTGCATGATACATAAATAAGAACTTAATAGGTGGAATTGGATTATAGACAAAGCAAGAAAAGTAAAGAAATGAGAGGAAATCAGCCAAAAAGCATAGCTTGTAAAAGGGTGGCTGACCCCCTTTACCAGTAAGAAGTTGTGAACGTAAATAGAGACAGACTAAATATCAGTTTAGGGGATCCATTTTAAGAAAAACTATATTAAACATGAATTATAAAAAAAAATAATTATAATCGCTTTGCCTGTGCATAAAGAATGTAATGTGGAAATGTATAATTCATACAAAAAGAGATATATATTTTCCAGCATACAATCAGGAGCATCTGCGCCCACGGTTGCTCGAGCTAAAGCCAGGATGACTAGAATATGCTTGCAGGGCCCTTTGGGAGAACAGAACATATAGTACTGAAGAGGTTACCCTGAGTTAACAAAACCTATCATTATTATTATTATTATCATTATTGTTATTACTATTATTATTATTATTATTATCATTATTATAATTATGAGCAACAACAACTGTATCACTACCTTAATCGCTTGTAGGATAGGGTATGTCAGGGTGTGGTCCCCTCCCAGAGTGAGTGGTTTGCATCCGTTGGCAACGATGGTGGCATACTGCTCTCGAATCATCTCACACGATTTCTTCAGGTCATAGAGGTTAAGAGTCACGTCCCCAATGTCTGCAACCTGCAGTGATTCAAAGGGGGCAGCACCTAGAGGCAAACATTCAAAGGTTTGTACCACCACTATTATTTGGCAAGTCAGTTTTTCTCTTAGTTTAACTTTAAGAGAGGATATTGAGCTTGATATCATTTTTGTACTTTTCTTCATTCTCATACAGCTAGTGTTCATTGCAGTTGGATATTCAAAATCAACTGATTTTAAAAAAGAGACAGCACTCTGGTTTTAAATGGTATATAGGATTTCAATACTCAAGTCCTATTAATTTTAACCATATCTTTCCAAAGTAACATTTTCACACAAAAATTTCAACTATTCCATGATGTACATGTATCTAGCAAAACATGACCTAGCAGCCATGTCATGAGTTACTGCATTTTATGTTACTAGTAACTGCATGACAGACAGAGCATAACAGCTGTGAAGTCATAATGTTGGGGCACTTGGAAGGGTCGGTATGGAGCATTGATAATCCTATATTAGATGCCATGAGATTTAGCTTTAGAGGTCTAAAAAGTGTTAAAATAAAAATGCAAACATCTTCTATCTTCACGTCGAATAAAGATATCTTACCTGTGTAATTACAAGGCCCAAGAACAAATGATTCATAGCGGATCTGTCTTGGACCAAACCTGGTTCCAGAACGGTACGATGTTCCGATGTCTAGAGGAACTCCCACATAACAAGCATCTAAACCTTAAGAGATAAAGAGACAGAAAAGCAGTGCCTCAGAAGTGATCCTTCTCAGTATTACAAAGCTGAAATCAACTCTTCTATTTGTCATCTAACAATAATGATAATGATCATGATAATGATTATGATTATGATGATGATGATGATGATGATGATGATGATGATACATGTAATAATAATAATGATAATGATAATCATAAATGATCATGATAATTTTCAGCATGGACATATCTGGAACTTTCTATCAATGCACCACGATAATATGCAGGTTACATAAAAATAGTTTAATAACAATCTATAAATTTCAATCAAAACAATGAGCAAATATGATGAAAAAATGCAAGGTACAATTTTAAAAGAAGAAGTGCACTGTAGGAACATTCAAATTCGACATACAGGAAATGCCAAATGAAAACCACGAGTAGATCTCGATCAGATTAGAAGTTTTAGGTGAAATCTTGATGCAATATGAAAAATTAGAAGACACCCAAATAGTTTGGTTTGGTTTATTTTCTGTATCAAACAGACAGGATACAACTGTGGAAAAAAGGGATATCACCAAATATGTAAATTAACAGCGTGACCATGTATACATAAATCCATTCAGCTGGAAAATTCTTTCCAAAGGCATGGTATCATAATCTTCCCAACAGTTAGACTTTGATAGACAGACATACTCAGATACTATGTGCTTTTGGAAATCTATGTTTACAACAAATATGGTTCAATGTTCACAGCAAAATGTTTAGCTGATTACATTGTCATCGTGTTTATTAGGCTTCTGAGCTGGGTAATATTCACCTTTCGTATCTGCTTGATAAGGCAATCTCATCATTGTACTAATTCCTCCAACTCGAGGAAACTTTGCTCCACTGAGGGGTTCATTAAACTGGCGGGTGCCTGCATCATCAGCGAAACTTCTTCTCCCAATTGTCTGCCAAACTTCCAAGCGAGCTGGGCGGACGGAGATTTGCAGCTTCAAGAAATCACGGTTGAAACACCCACGTACTTTCCCCATAAGTCTGCAACTTCCTAGATATATTGACGACATGATGGGGATTTTTTTCACTAATCATCCAGACCCAAAAAGCAGACTAAAAGCTTGCCGCCGTCGATTGTACTGCTAGCCACACTTGCATTGAATTGCATAGCGAATGTGATTGCGAGCTCACATTCATGCACGTATTAAGGAGCATCTAGGTTAGGAGCCAGCTGATCAGATCACAGGTGCATGCGATGGGTCACGCCCAATGGCCCGAGGGGTAAGGGGGCGTGTCGAGGGGCGTGGGGTTTGTTCTTGAAATAAAGGATAGCGCAATTCACTCAGTGGGATTCATTATGATATTTAAAATCTGGATTTTACACACACAAAAACCAAAACAAAACAAAAAAAACATACTTGCACATTAATCGGCACATATAAATTTCAAAAAGCACAAAGCACATTTTGCATCCACTGTTGGAAGCACCACACCACAAACCCTCATCCAGTTGCTGAACAGGCTTTGATGAGAAGCAACATAGAAGTAGAAGTAGAAAAAACCCATAGCTTAACAGTTTCACTAGAGAGAGAGATCATACTGATACCATGCAGTCATAATATCATCGTCATCGTCATCGTCATCATCATCATCATCCTCCTCCTCCTCCTCTCCCTCTTCATGTATGCTGATATTACAGTTATTTTCATGATGGTGATCATCATGACTACCATATCACAATGACAATCACCATCATTATGACGTACCATCACCATATCTTCACCATCCTTCTCCTCCTCCTCTTCCTCCTCATCATCGTCATCATCATCGATCATCACTGTAGTAAAAAAGGACATTATCCATGGTAATTTGATGGTATACTGTCAAATTACCATGGTATACAATCAAATCCCCATGTCATGGGGATTATCATCATCAGGATTATATCACCATCCATGATTACTATCATCAGCATCATCATCATCATCATCATCACCACCACCACTAAAGCTGGCATCATCATCATCAGTACATATTCAAATGAACATCAAAATCATCAGCATTCTTGTAACCAATGTAACTATCATCAGGGTCATTTCCTTTGATGCTGAACAGGGTACAGGAATGACCTTTGTTGTGTATAGTCTATGAGCACAGACTCTAATTCACATTTAAGCAGGATCTTGTGTAATTTGTAGACACACAAACCTTTGTTAGTCAGAGCAAGTGGTCTGAAAAAGAGGTTTCTAGACTAGTCATACACAAGACAAACTGTGGCTAATTTTTCTTCTCTTCCGCATAATCATTATCACTGAGATCTAACCTGACAAGCCTTTTCTTATATTTTTTTCATATATAGAATAGAGTATGTGCTTCATAGACTATACATTTGGACAAGTGGCAATGGTTGATACATGAACAGAATGAATATTAGAAACGCAAGTACATGTATCAAAATACTTTTTATTTCAAGATATGTTATCATTTCAAAATGATGAAAAGACATTTAACAGGTTTACAAAATAATATTGAGGTAATTACTTGTCATGACACTTTGAAAACTAATCTTAAAGTGTCAAATCTAATTACAGAAGCAAAAGCTCTTTGAGAACATATCTTATTGACTACAGGAAGGCCACTTTGACTAGGAGCATCAATGATGATAATGGCATTACTGTAGATAAAACAAATACATATTGTACAATAAGTTGTAAATCAAGTTTGTACGATGAGTTGCTCAATTCTCTGAAGACAAACAAATTTTTGCAGAATACAGCTTATACTAGCATACTTTGGACTAACTCTAACTCATGTAACTGTTTTATATATAGTTTATAACCTCAAAAGGAAAAGTCAAATTTTCACAGTACAGTTAATTGCCCTACCTGAATCTATATGTTTAACTGCAAACAGTCAGGAAGCCAGACTTTAATACCATTTATACTGTGACTGTCTATGACATAAATGATCTCTAAAATGGCACAAGTAGTTCTTTACAACCAGAAGGCAAAAAAGAAATAAGCATGGAAACTTTGTTTCCGTCAGAAAAATATATAAACACAATGTACATATAACACTAAAACTCACTTCCAAAACATGACTGCCATAAATGAATGGAAAGAACTGCATGCTGAAGGAAATTATGACATAACACCAAAAGAAATATTCTAATATTTCATTAAAGAAAAAAATCTGATAACAATATCTGGAATGGAAAGAACTGCATGCTGAAGGAAATTATGACATAACACCAAAAGAAATATTCTAATATTTCATTAAAGAAAAAAAATCTGATAACAATATCTTTATACCAAATGTAGGCATGGGAATGCTGAGCAAGTATACATAATAATCTACTTTTCTGTTGCAAAGAAAATCTAGGTACATATCAAACACTAATTTTTGTTCCATTCAGTATTAATTTCATAAAGGCCGCTGCACGCGACACGCTTTTCTTGCGCTGCGCTCAGCTTACGCTTGAAAATGACGTCATCAACCACGAAATTCAAGCACAAGCTAGTCTGAAGCCAGTCGCAAGGACAAGCACAGGAATTCAACATGTTGAATTCCTGCGCTTGGATCGCATGCCTCAACTTAGACGCATCAGGTGCAAGAGACGCATTGCAAGAAAAGCGTGTCGTGTGCAGCGGCCTTAAGGAATTTCATTTCAAATTGCACTTACACAGGATACAATACTGTACAAAAGTTAGTTCTTTTTCTTTCTCTCTCTCAATCTCACTCTCTCTCTCAAAATAATCAAGGAATAAACAGCTTGGTTAAGGTTTTGGAATAGGTGACACTACATTTATGATAAGATCAAGGGGTGTTTCACAAAGACTGCTATAAATATTCAAATTTACCTGCAATTTCATTAAAGGCATTGGCTAACATTGTCATGATTTAAAAAAAATCTCATTTTGTTACTTAAAAATGGGATAAACATTAGGGTTATAGTGTAAAAATACCAGTGTGAAAGTTTCAGAGCATAATATCCACGGGAAGTATTTTTAAATATTAGAAATGTGAACCAATGTTTGAAAAATATACGAGGGTCGGTTGCATAGACCCAACGTAAGGAGTGCGCATGCGCACATGACTCAACGGACCGCACTGTGTGTATTGACGTATCACGCGGCGGAAGGCAAGTAACGGTATTTTTTAATTCGTCCAAACGGTCCTCTTAGTTCAGTGTCTCTCGAGGCAAAAGCTAATAAAATCGCGGTTTGCGTCTAATTTACAGCTTTTCCTTCCAAATTATGGCTGGTTTCAGGGTTTTTGAGTATAAATACAAGTACTCATACACATGTTTCATCTTAGTTTGAGAATTTTTTAAATCAGCTGCTCACAAAGTTAGCCAATGCCTTTAAGTCCAACTTTGTGTAAGTCTGATTCACGTTGGCTGGCTAAGTCTGTTTCCACGAAGTCGCTCTTTGGATAAGAAGTTACGCATGATTTTGGTACTGATACATGATGCACCACTTATGCATGATTATAAGTCAAACATATATCTTTTGAAACACCCCGGGATCAACAATACAATATACAATGGTTTTTCTGGCAAGGACTTGGACGAAATATTAGTCACTTATTACATCTTCATATTTTTCTTTGACAGAGTTCTAATATCCTAGTTACAGATTTGAACAATTTCTTATTTGCTACAAACTGATGTTTGATCGCTGAGGTCAAAGTCTACATGCATAATTGATGTAAAAGACTACACAGGCTCAATCATTTGTTTGTATGTACAAATATATGACAATGATTGTATGAATGTATTTCTTTTACTACATAAAGATATGAATGATGTAAGTAGCACATCTTAGGTAATCAAAATGGTTTTCAGAAAGCATAAAACTATCAAATGCACAAATATAAAACAAACTATTGGAAGGAATGAATACTCATGGATTAGCAGAAATGAATATTGTTACACAATATCATAAAATTTTATATGAATATCACTCAAATAGTATACCTAAACTTCCCAACAAAAACAAACCAGGGAGGTGTTTCACAAAGAGTTAAGTTAGACTTAGAGTCGTGCGTAAGCACCAATGCGCATCCGGTACTTAACACGTAATTTCACTGATAGACTTCCCAATAGTGCGCATCCCCCGAGCATGATCTGACCAATGCAGTGATGCGTAATATACAGCACGCAACTAGGAATTTAAGGCAACTTTAAGTCCAACTCAACTCTATGTGAAACACCCCCAGAACATTTAAAATGTTACTGTGTTTTTATTCATTTTGCATAAAAAGGAAAAAAAACAGGTAATTCAGTTACTATCAAATATACAATTTCCCCCAACAGTTTTCATTCCTAATGAGAGAGTGAAAGGGTGGCATCTGGTAATTTTAGAAGTGAAAAAAAAAAAACAAAAAAAAAACACACAATTGCAGAAATTCAATGATAACACTAATCTATGTAGAAAACACATTTCCAATGCAAAGGCAATTCTCTTGAAAGACTAACAGGAGTTACCAATAACTCTAAGGCATTTTATATAACACCTAAATAGATCCCTGTCATTTGATTGGTTGTTTGATTTTGATCATTTGTCCCATTGCACTATGACGTCATCATTCGTGCAATTGTGGCTCCATTTACTGTGCAATCTTGGATCCATACGATTTGCTCCATTGCACGAACGCCGAGAGCCCGGCACACTACATGTACATACAACGCTTGCGTTTGCAGTGTGCACCATAACAGCGCGCTAGCGTATAGCGCTATTGATTTATTGCGATTCGATCTATTTTTAGGTGTCATATAAAACAAATAATGAATGTTTTTTCATTCGTGCAATGGAAAGAATATTTCATTCGGTGAAAGATGAAATTATTGATCCATTCAACAAGGCGCAACCGAGTTGAATGGATCATTTCATCTTTCACCTCATGAAATATTCTGTCCATTGCACTCATAAACATTCAATATTTCTATAATATTAACCCATTCGTGACAGGAATTATTTAAAGCCTAATTTGATCAGCTTTTATTCTTCAAATTGGCAACACCAAAATTTTTCTTTTATTGCTACATTTTTAAAATACAAAGTCATGTATCTGAAATAAATATAAATTGGCAAAAGTATGAAGAGAATTCAAAAAGTTGCCAATTTGTAGGGGAAAATGGTGGTTTTAAAATTTCCATTGCATTGCCAATTTAAGGATTTTAATGCTTATTTTCATTTTAAAAATTTTCAACATCGAACAGAAAATATTGACGCAACCAAAATGGGCACAGTTTGTGTAGAAATTTTTGCTCTTTCTACTCATGTATTTGGAATGATTTCTAGGGCTCTGCATCAAAGGTTATGAGGCCAAACCACATAATGTGGACCTTCTGTCACGAATGGGTTAAACAAAATGCTAGTATATCACAGTTTAAATTTAATGCTGTAAGAACATTCCTTCCTCTGGTAGAATTTCAAACTGTCCACAGCAACACAATATAAATCTCCTCCACATTAAAAACAAAGTAGTTGAAAATGCTTGTTTCTTGAATGTCAAATATTTATCAGTGTCTCAATGCACTTCCAAAAAGCTGTGGAATATCACCTCAGTTCAGCCTAGCTGACCTGGGGAGCATTTTTTCATGAAGAATTTGTCAGTGATTTTCACTGACAACTGTTATAAGCTACTGAAATCCTTGCATCTGACTGGCTGAGAGCAAACTTGTCAGTGAAAATCACTGACAATTCACTGACAAGACTCTTCATGAA